>OY740783.1:99400579-100000579 GCA_963514005.1 Raja brachyura | reverse complement strand
TTTTTGCAGACAACGACTGATGAGGCAGAAAGGAGGAAATGCATACACAAACATTCCACCCCAATGCAGCAAAAATGCATCTATCGCTGCTGCCCCAAGATCTGGTTCCCATGAAACATATTTAGGCAGCTGGTGGTTTAGTCTGGATGCAAACAAATCGATATCTGGCATCCCATACTGAGCAACAACATTGTTAAAGATGTCAAGCCCTTGTGTCTGCCATGATGTTGAATCTACCTGGTAGGTAGATAGCTGAAAGCCAAATGTCTCTGGAAATACAGTCCCAAATCAGATTTGCCAATCTATCACAAGATTCCGACTTGATTCCACCCATATGATTAACATACGCCACTGCCATAGTGTTGTCAATCTGAACTTGAACATGCAAGTGACATTTAGTAGAACAATAAGCTTTAAGTCCATAAAATGTTCCCAAAAGCTCTAAATAATTAAATCCTCGTGATTGCAGAAGAGGTGCCTCATGCATCTTCCATCTGCCTCCACAGATGGAAATAGTATCAGTGGCGCCCCAACCTAGCATACTGACATCAGTCTGTAAGACAATAGAAGGTGGTTCAACCAGAATATGGCTGGAAGAACTTGAGACATTCATAATCCACCATTGTACTTCAGCAATGGCCGCAGCTGGTAATTGCATGGGCCTGTCATAATGACCTGAATGCATCGTCAGTGCCTGTTCCTTCACTCATTGTAATGCAGAGGTCCAAACTGTACAGCTGGAAATGAAGCCATTAATTTTCCAATCAAGCTGGCCATCTGTCTAATTGAAGGTCGTTGTACTTCAATGAGCTTAATACAGCCTTCAATTAGCTGCAGCCTTTTGTCTCTGGGTAGTCACTGACATGTGATCTGAGTTAATAGTGAAACCCAAATAATCAATAACTGGTGTTAATTTGGACTTATCTGGATGAATGATAAACCCCAATTTCTCAAAAGTGAGTTTAACAACTGAAACGGATGATTCAGCTGTGTCCCGAGTCTTAGCTACAATAAAATATCATCCAAATAGGCCATTACAATATTACCATGCGTTCTAAGTATCCCCAGTATTGGTTTTAACAATTTGGTGAACAATCTCGGAGTTGAGGTTAATCCATTAGGCAGTGCTTTGAATTGCCATAATTGACTCATCCAGCTAAATTTCAAATATCTCCTATCATCGTAGTGAACAGACACTGAGGCACTGAACAGACACCTTATACATCTTTAAGGTTGATGCTTGCCATATAACATCGTCTGGAAAGCAGGTGTTTAGCAGTAGTAAAAGTTTCCATTTTGAAATGTTTATACTGTACAAAGGGGTTAAGGCTCGTCAGGTCGAGGATGATTCTACATACTCCATCCTTTTTTGACAGACATGGTATTACGGGCTCATGCCCTTCATCCCGTGGGTTCGGTTCTCCCACAGATTTGGCGTCAGAATAATCCTGACCCGTCAAGCTCTCTTCCTCCAAGAGGGAGCGATCAGGGAAGCAGCCCTATTCCAGGCTCTGCTGGCACGAGCTCGCCTGTAGGCCGGCGCGGATACCACCCCTCCTCCGGGTGTGTATCCTGATAGAGCATCCTCTCCAACAGGATCTCTACTTTGGATAACCGTGTAAGAACGGCATCCTTTTGCGGAGGGGAACCCTCCTGGCCCGACTACTCGGAGTCAATGGGCCTTGCAGACTTTCTAGTGGCCTTACGCCCCAGCGGCGTGGCCACGGTGCTCAAAGGCAACGAGTCTGCAGTCGGTGGCCTCCCTGCCACCGGCGGACTAGATGAACTGAGCAGGCGCTCGCTACCCGCACTCCCCGCGGTCTGTCATCTTACTAGCGGCGCGCCTCGCCTACACCTTTGTTGCTTTCTGCATTTTCTTTTTAGAATAAACTTGCATCGGAAACACAAGCCTGCAACAAAAAAGCGATCTCCAACCAAGCTTTCACTTACCTTGGGGTTTTTAAACTTACCGCTGGAGGAGCGCTGCTCCTCCTAACTGGTCGCTGCGCCAGTGCGTCTGACGTTAATGACGCGCATGAGGCCTGACAGGGTCTTCTTCACGTAGTCACTCACGTGACTCCGAAGTAAAATTGTCCGCAGTCTTTAAATTGTCTTCAGATGCCTGGTCCGCAGTCATTAAAATTCCATGTGCAAAGCCATATTGTCTCTATCTCCTTCTACAATATGTTCCTTAAAATCCACTTCTTAGAACATGTTAGTAGCGTTTTTGCCCTGCACTGATCTGCAATTGTGATTTGTTTTACATAAACATCCCAAACTGCGGATGCTGGTAGTCTGAGATAAGAACACAAAATGCTGGAAATACTCAGTAGGTCTGGCCACACCTGAGGGAAGAGAAACCTAGTTAATATTTTGGGTCAGAGATATTGTCGGGGAAAGCGGTCAGAGACCCTTTGTCAGAATTGGGAAGCTGACAAAGGAAGGTTGTTTTCTGAAGGGACGATGAGGAATGGGGTTGTCTATAATGGGGGTAAAACTAGGGTGGCCATGGAGATAAGATGCAAACAAGGTTATATGGTCAATGAATGGATGGGAGCAGTTTTTTTTTTAAATGTAATTTATTTATTAGAAATAAGTACATTACATTTTAATGGTACCTTTTTACAGGTTCCCAGAATTATTAAAACATTCTTTGTACAACTTCATGTCATATCTGTAAATATTTAAAGTATTGGTTATTATTCAGATTAAATTTTGATTTTAATTGTTGAAATGATAATAAATTTCCCATTTCATACATGTCACCCAACTTTTAAATTCCCAATCTTTCCCATATGTTTTATCCATAAAAGATGGTTTAAATACCGGATTATTCACTATTGGTGTTTCTTAATTTTAAAGTTAATTTTATTTGTTTCCAAATTCGATTTATACTGTGTATGATTGGATTCTTCTTGCACAATATATTATTCAATTTTATCGGGGAGAAGAGGATCGCTCCTAAATCGTAAGGAAAACAATCCTCTTTCTCCATTCTTATCCATTCCATCTGTTGAGAAGGACAATCCAACCTATAAATAATATTCTTAATATGCACTGCCAAATAATAATATAGAAAATTAGGAAGTGCAAGTCTACATCTTTAGGTTTACACAAATGATTTCTTTTAATTCTATGTACTTTGTAGTTCCATATAAAATTAGTAATATTGGATTGGATTGGATTGGATTGGATTCTTTATTTGTCATTCAGACCTTTCGGTCTGAACGAAACTCTGTTCCCTGCAGTCATACATATAATTAAAAATAAATAAATAATGACAGAACACACAATAAACATCCACCACAGTGAGTTCACCAAACATCTCCTCACTGTGATGGAAGGCAAAAGTCTTAGAGTCTGTGTCTCTTCCCTCTTTGTTTCCCTCTGCGCCGAGGCGATCCAGGCCTCCGATGCCGCGACCGCCGCTGCCGCCGCCACCGCTGGAATCGCCCCGGGAGTCGGGCCACCGCCGCCGCCACTCCCGCCGCTGGAACCCCACCGGGAGTCAAGCCGCCGCCGCCGCCACAGCCGCCGAAACCGCCCCGGGAGCCGGGCCACCGCTGCTGCTGCTGCCGCCGCCGCCGGAACCCCACCGGGAGCCGGGCCACCGCCGCCGCCGGAACCCCACCGGGAGCCGGGCCACCGCTGCTGCTGCTGCCGCCGCAACCCCACCGGGAGCCGGGTCACCGCTGCTGCTTCTGCCGCCGCCGGATCCCCACCGGGAGCCGGGCCACCGCCGCTGCTGCTGCCGCCGCCTGAACCCCACCGGGAGCCGGGCCACCGCTGCTGCTGCTTCTGCCGCCGCCGCCGGATCCCCACCGGGACCCGGGCTGCCGCTGCTGCCGCCGCCCGAACCACTCCGGGAGTCGGGCCGCCGCCGCTGGAATCGGTCCGGGACAGGGGTCGGGTCACCGCCACTGGAACAGCCCCGGGGCCCGAGGCCGCCAGCTCTGCCATTAGGCCTCAGCGCAGACGGAGACAGGGGATACAACACAAAAAAAAAAATTGCACCCCCCCCCAGAAGGAAGAGACCCGGACATGTTACTCCCCCCCCACCCACATACACACGCAATCTAACAAAACAAACGAACCCCACTAAGAACAGGACAGAAAAAAAATAATAAATAACAGACGGACTGCAGGCGGGCCGCAGCTGTTAGACCAGCGCCGCCATCTTTATATAGACTCTAATATTAGAGTCTAGTTATTAAAAAATATATTTTGGTATATATATTGGTATGGATTGAAATAAAAATATTATTTGTGGTAGCACTATCATTTTTATAGCATTTATTCTGCCGGATGGGAGCAGTTTGAGAGAGAAATTGTAGATAAAATAATGAGGAAACTGCAAAATGCGGCGTGGGAAGAACTTGCACAGGAGGCCATTTATCTGCGTTAAGCTGTGATAGCAGTTTTTTCCTTCTCCATAAGGACAGCTCAACTGAGAGTCAATTTAGACATCCTGAGACATAACTTCAAACCTCTCCACATAACATTAACTGCCAGCATCACTGAAAGGGATGGGTTCCATTCCCACTTGAGCACTAAACCTAAGCTGACCTTACAGCACAGTACAGAGGGAGAACTACAATGCAGAGGTGATTCAGATAATGCTTTAAACCCAAGCACCCTCTTCTCCCTAAGATGGATGTTGAAGATCCCCTGCACCAATTCATTGTTAACACTGGCACATCTGACCAATACTTATTCCTTCATACATTGACTTTGAGGAACACTTAAAGCAATTTAAAGTATTACAGTTCCAGGCTGCTTGCTGTACCTCAAAGTGTTTCTTACATTGACGCTTGTTCAAAAACCATTGGCTGTAAAGCACAACGTATCCGCAAGTATCTCTTTTAGTTTAATTTAGAGATACAGTGCGGAAGTAAGCCGCCCAGCCCACTGAATCTGCGCCAAACAGCGATCACCACACACTAACACTATCCACACACTAGGGGCAATTTACAAATATACCAAGCCAATTAACCTACAAACCTAGGTTTATACGTCTTGGGAGTGTGGGCGGAAACTGGAGATCCTGGAGAAAACCCATGCTGGTCATGGGGAGAACGTACAAACTCCAGACAGTCAGCACCCGTATTCAGGATCGAACCCAGGCCGCTGGCGCTGTAAGGCAGCAACTCTACCACTGCTCCACCGTACCGCCCTTGTGCCTTGCCCTTCCATTCCTTCATGTTCACTCCTTTTATCTCTTCTGTTCAACTTACTTTAGTTGCGTGGGTCGACCTGCTGTCCTCACCATCTTTTGTCAATCAGTTTCTTGGGGAAATTGTCCTTGAGAAGTAATAATTACATCCTCTGGTGAAACTGACCTGTGTTCCATGTATGTAATAATTAGACAGCTTTCAAATAACGGAAGGCTTTGGGATTAGACCTGAAACCAAACAGATTGTGTCTCCTGTGGTTAAGAAACATAAGAAAGCAAAATGCCAGGTTTGCTGGGTAGGTTCAATGTCAATGGGACATGAGGTTAGAATTACTTGTAACTTCCTTATGATCGAGACCAGACTCTTTACGATCTCCCCCATGACCCATTGTTGTACATGAGTGAAGAAACTCCTGTATACAGACAAGTTGTACAGCAAGTTTAAAGTTACTGCATGCACAGTAATTTTGAAGTTTTAATGAGATGTATCAAAGGTATAGAAATTCATTCGTTGACACTAAACACACAATGCTCTGCCTGTAGTTTGCACTTCATTTGCAGAATCAGCAGCCCCTAATTTTGTAAACAAAATCCTGCAGCTAACAAGGGCAGCACAGTGGCATAGCAGTAGAGCTGCTACCTCACGGTATCAGACTCCCAGGTTCCAGCCTGTCCTCGGGTTATGTCTGTGTGGAGTTTGCCCTTTCTCTCTGTGACTGCATGGGTTTCCTCCCAGGTCTCTAGTTTCCTCCCACATCCCAAAGAGGTGTGGGTTAATTGGCCTCTGTAAATTGCTCCTAGTTTGCTGTGGGATCAGGTAATCAATGGTCAGCGTTGACTTGGTGGGCCAAAGGGCCTGTTTCCATGCTGCATTACTAAAACTAAGTCATTACATTGCTTATTTACTATATATGGCTACGGATGATTTTCTATCTCAAAGCGTTTTGGCTATTTGGACAGAGCAAAAACAGAGAGTGGCCTTGTACGCAAATAAGTTACCAAGAACTTAAATAAGGAATTCTGAGGAAACCCAGGGAGGAGTGAGAATGTGGAACTTGAGACCACATGGGTTACTTGGTGCGATGTGAATTGCAGAAGTGCATTTGAAGAGAGGAAAGGTGGAGTTTTGCTGATAAGGGTCGGATGAGGAAGGACGACTGCACACAGGAAAAATCTGTCTACACTCACCTAGAGCGAATGTGCTTGAAGATCCTGTGAACAATCTTGGCATAAAAGTGGAGGAATGAACCCCATTGACCGTACTTGTGCCTTAATCAACATTGGCCTAAACTAATTATCCAGCCTGTAGTTTGTTGCTGTTTGTCCAAATGTCCTGTATATAAATTGAGTGGCATGTTTCCCACATGAACTCAATGCATTGCAAAAGAGTTTCTCTGCTGCAAACTGCTTTATGACCTTCTCAGACGATCAAAGGTGCCATATGAATACAATTTCTTGAATTTACATTACAGCTGCCAGTCTCGACAGGAGGATGTCTTGTTTGCTGGCTTCTTACACTCGAAGGGTGATCTGTTGTTGTTTTCTCTGTAAATGTGCTCTCTCAAGCACACTAATCGCTTTGAAAATATTAAACATAACTCCACTTGTTTGCAAATATTTAGAGCTTCATAGAGCTACCTCTTGACCCCTCTTCACACCCTCGCAGGCACTTCTGAATATCTAGGAAGTTGGGGTATCAAGTTGCAACTGTACAAATCATTTTGTGACATCGCACTTAGAGCACTGGGTGCAGTTCTGGATACAAAACTATGGGAAGGATGTCATTAAGTTGGAAACTGGGTAGAAGCAATTCACCAGAATGTTACTGGGACTTATGGGGTTTAAATTATAGGGAGAAGCTGAATAAGCAGACATAGATAGTTTAGTTTATTGACACAAGTACCGAGGTACAGTGAAACGCTTTTGTTGCATGCTAACCAGTCAGCACAAAGACTATACATGATTACAATCGAGCCGTCAACAGTGTACAGATACATGATAAAGGGAATAACGTTTAGTGCAAGATGAAGTCCAGTAAAGTCTGGTCAAAGTAAGGACCTGTTCCACTTGGGCGACCTAAGCTGCGAAAAAATTTCCGCAAGTAAAATTTGGTTGGCATGGGTCTTTTTCACTCGTAGTGCAGTGGAGTGGGGTGGCTATTTACTTACAGGCACTTTAGGGCAGTTGTAGGCAATCTCCTTCGCTGACCGGGTATTTTGATTGGCTCATTGGAGTTTCACGACCTAGGATGACCTACCGGTAGGTAAAATGCCCGCTAAACTTTATTATGCTTCTTAAAAGTGTCTCCCCCCCTTCTCCCCCGCTCTCTAAAGGACTTACGGTACGCTGTGGCAGCTGTTTACCTTCCTCTTCATCGCGCAGACAGCGCTCTTCCGCTTTCTCTGGCCCCCATCTTCGCGATGTGTTTGTGTGTGTGCGGTCGGTAGATGCACCTCGCGGTTCGGTCGATCCAGCTCACGGTTTCAATGCGGCCGGTCGATCCAGCTCAAGGCTTTCCAGGCGAGTGCCCTTGAGCTTGAAGGTCGAAGGCACTCTTCTGGACTCGCGGATTAGGTCGCCCAAGTGGGACAGGCCCTTTAGGGAGGGTTTAAACGGATATGGTACTAGCCCCAAACGCCAACTTGGTCGGCATGGACAAGTAAGGCCTATTTCCGAGATGTATAGCTGTATGTCTATGATACTATGACTCTATGATAACAGGGCCCAGGAATTAAGTTGCCTGTGAAGTCAAATCAAAACTGGTTTTAAAGCATTAGCACACTGTATCAGCCACTTGCCTGGATATGGTACTGGGCAATTAAAGTTAATCGGCAGCATTACTGTTAATTCAAGAATGCTTATCAACAGGTTGCTTGCAGGCAGTCTGATATTCACTGGGAAGTGGAGACCTGGGCGCTGGTTTTCCATGAAATTACAGTGCGTAGTCAGGCACCAGACTCTTCTGTGTCAGGCCGTTTAAGTTGGGAGCTTTCAGTTGTTTCCATCCTTCGATAGCCTAATGTCTATGAACACAATGCACTGTTTGTGTGGTATAGAGTCACAATGATACAGCCACAGAAGGAGGCCATTCAGTTCATCTTGTGCATGCTACCATCTGTTCTGGAGATTGATCCAATTAATCTCTCCCCCTTGTTATTTTCTCAGAGTTCTGTTTGAAGGTTGCCACTGCATCCATTTGCATTATCTTGTCAGGCATTTCTTTCCAGCTCACAACAATTCATGTATTTAAAAAAAAAAAAAAGTAATTTCCTCATTGCGTTTGGGCCTTTGGCTGTCTGTGGCAGCAGAGTAGACGTATTGTGGTGGGACTTGACTGCAATGGCAGGAAGTAGTGCCTGAACCCTGGTGATCAGAGAATGTATCAGATGAACAAGTTTCAAAGTCAAACTATGCTGGAAGTATTTTTAATTCAAAGCTTTGAGTTTGATGAAAAACACACATAATCAGAGGACAGATGAAGGTAGCTAACACGCAGGTCTACTAATGTTACTTCAACACTTACAGACAGTTGTCAGGATATGATAGTATCATTTTAAAAACTTTTAGAGAGGCACATGGAAGGATATCGAACATGTACAAGCAGATGAGATCAGTTCAACATGGCTTCATGTTCAGCACAAACATTTTGAGCTGAAGGTCCCATTCCTGTGCTGCATTTTTCTACATTCTATGTTCTGACTTACGGATAACACTTACAGACAGTTGTCAGGATCAGAATGCTAGTGGATCAAGGGACTGCCTGGAGTTAGCTTGTTGGCTGATACCATCTGATTAAATGCCTGCAAAGTGGTTAATTAGATATGGTTTTGAAAATATAGGCATGGCCCATGGAGAAATGGTGAGGAAACATAATTTCATGTAAATCCCATGCATATTCTCGTCTCACCAAAGGGAAAGTCTATTGATATTTTAAAGCACATTCACTGCTTGGGACCTGTTCCATCCTGTCTTTTGGATGGGGAGTGGCTCTGTCAGATGACTTCATTGTATGAGGTCACATCTGACAGGTAGGTAAATGGAGGCCGGAAGACCATGACAATCTGTCACTGGTCTAGACTTGCAACATCAACAAAATGATACCATGATTCAGAAAATGAACCACGCAATCATGGGGCAATCTTCCATTCAGCTTGCCAGCCCTCATTGGGTTAGATGGCAAATAATTCCAGTTTGCAGCCCGGCTGATGAACAAGGAAACTGGTGTGAAGAATGGCGGTGAAGTTAATCCAAGTATGTGTAGGAAGGAACTGCATGTACTGGTTTAAACCGAAGATAGACACAAAAAGCTGGAGTAACTCAGCGGGACATGCAGCCTCTCTGGAGAGAAGGAAAGTATCCTGGCTTATAGCTGTCTCTCAACCAATACCTCCAGAAGAGAAGTGATCAGTTCATGTGCCCTGTATTTGTTGAGGAGCTGGGGTGTATGGACACTGCCTAGCACATCTGCCACATACAGTGGAGATGCTGGGAATTGCATTGGCACACACTCCGGAGGTCAGAGGCACCACTTAAATGCACAACGCTTTTATTAAGTAAGGTATAACTTGAGCGTGGACCTTAGCTGTAAAATAGTGTGGCTGTTACTGATATAGTTCTGTATAGACTACTGATATAGAAAAAATTCAGAAGTAGAGTTCATAATTAATTATATAGCTGTGGATCGACTGGGATAGAAACTTTTGAAATTCTACACCAAAATGTAACTCTTTGTAATAATTTCGTATATTTTGGACTTCTGATTTTGTTTCAATTACTAATTTCCCAGAACATGGCTTGGCATGTGTAGACCCAGCTGTGGCTAACGAGAGGTTAAAAATGGCATTAGATCAAAGAGAGAGGCTAATAATATTGCTTAAAAGAACAGTAATCCAGAAGGTTTGAGAAGGTTTCAGATTAGTGCAACAATTAGAGGACCAACAATTTAATAAGGAAAGAACAAGTAGAATAGGAGAGTAATTGTGTAATCTGTAGATATATACAGTGTTTTTTTTGTACACAAGATGGTGCCGGTATGCACAGTTAATAAACCTACCTGTCACGTGGCTGGTGAACGAAATCGCAATGTTTAACTGTTGAGTGGCGCTGGTACAATGTACCAGTGTAACCTGTCACAGCAATAAAGTACTGGATCAATGTAAAGGACAAGTCAGATAGTCATACACCATGGAAACAGGCCCTTCGGCCCACTCATTCGCTGTCAACAATGGTACTTATCTACACTAATCCCACAAAGATAAAACGTCAGCAAAAGATAACATGGGTCCATTATAAACTAAGGGAGGAGTAATTATTGGAGAAATAAGGAAATGACTGAGAAATTGAACACATATTTTATATCCGTCTTCATGGAAGGAGCCATGGAAACCTCTCAAAGTTGACAGAGGGCAATGATTTGAGACGAAAAGAGCCCCTAGTGGGAGTGCTGCTGGAATATTGTGTATGGGAAATTGACACAATAAACTGGAGTAACTCAGCGGGACAGGCAGCATCTCTGGAGAGAAGGAATGGGTGACGTTTTGGGTCAAGACCCTTCTTCAGACTTGACCGGAAACGTCACCCATTCCTTCTCTCCAGAGATGCTGCCTGTCCCGCTGAGTTACTCCAGCTTTTTGTGTCTATCTTCGGTTTAAACCAGCGCCTGCAGTTCCTTCCTACATATATTGTTTTGCAGGTCTGGACTCTCTAAGTAAAGAAGGACTCGTGATAGAGGGAGTGCAGGCGAGGTTCGCCAGACTGATTCCTGGGGTGGAAGGTGCTTTATCCTGTGAGAGTAAATAGGCTGGGCCCTAACACACTCTCGAATTTCAGATGCTTATGGTGTTTCACAAGGCAGATGTGTGGGTGATGTCTTTTTCAGGAGGATTGGTCTAGAAGCAACAGTTACAGCCTCAAAATAAAGAGCCAGCCAAACAGGAGATGAGGAGAGATTTCTTCACTCTAATGGTCGTAAATCTTTGAACTTCTACACCAACGGATTATGGAGGCTTGGTCACTGAGTTTATCCAAGACTGATTGATTTTTAGGACATGAAGGGAGTCAGGGGATATGTTGGTCCCATGGCACTAACCTGTAAATCAAAGACCTTGCCCTGTGTCCTGCCTAATATTTATCTAGCATTAAAAATCAATGACCTGGTCTGTGAACCTGTTTGTTTCCTGCACTATAACAATGGATTTTAATGCTTGCTGATTATCAGCATCAGCTCCAGGCCTGCACCGGGTTAATTTTCACACCACTCTCTAAGGCTTTAGAGTTTTACTGCCCTGGTACAGTCTCAAACTGAAACCTCCACCTAGTATCATTACTACTGGTACAATAGCAAGCCCCCAAACTTGTAAACACAGGTGGAGGTTGAAAACTCTTCACACCATGGGTCTGCACTCTTCACTCTCAGGAAGATTGTGAGTGTTGAACAAACAGCATTGGGGGGCTTGGAGAGGCCCTTCAGCCCCTCTCCATCTACATTGCTGTTCGAGCAGTTAAAGTTGATCTGGACTTTAACTGTTCACCCTTTGACTTTGTAAACTATTAATAGCTGTGCCTGAAATTACCAATCTGGGATTTTGCTTGCCTTTGCCCCTTGCCCTTTCCCCCACCCAGCTCCCCACAAACCCCACAGCAATCAGCTGCTGTTTCTTCTCAATCCAGATGTCCTCATTCCTGTACTGCCTGGTCTCAATGTCTGCAAATGCCCCTTGTTCTGTTTTTCCATCACTCCTCCACCTTCTCCTATTCCCACCAAAGTGTTCATATATGCCCTCATAAATTCTGTAGTCAGCATAATAGTACAATTAGATCACTTATTTCCTTATTGCACCTTAACCGTTTAGTGGTGCCAGGACTCCATACCAGCACGTACCGTCACTATTTTGGAGAGATTCCAAGCCCAATCAGTGTAGAATATTGTCACTGTTTACCCCTGTGAACCATGATGGTGAATCTGTAATAAGAGTGACCACACTCCCAGCAACAGGCTGAAGAAGGGTTTCGGCCCGAAACGTTGCCTATGTCCTTTGCTCCATAGATGCTGCTACACCCGCTGAGTTTTGGTGCCACCCACTTTGGTGGAAAAAACAGGAAAGTAGACTATTGTCTGAATGGTGGCCGATTAGGAAAAGGGGAGATGCAACGAGACCTGGGTGTCATGGTACACCAGTCATTGAAAGTAGGCATGCAGGTGCAGCAGGCAGTGAAGAAAGTGAATGGTATGTTAGCATTCATAGCAAAAGGATTTGAGTATAGGAGCAGAGAGGTTCTACTGCAGTTGTACAGGGTCTTGGTGAGGCCACACCTGGATATTGCGTACAGTTTTGGTCTCCTAATCTGAGGAAAGACATTCTTGCCATAGAGGGAGTACATAGAAGGTTCACCAGACTGATTCCTGGGATGTCAGGACTTTCATATGAAGAAAGACTGGATTGACTCGGCATGTACTCGCTAGAATTTAGAAGATTGGGGGGGGGGGGAATCTTATAGAAACTTACAAAATTCTTAAGGGGTTGGACAGGCTAGATGCAGGAAGATTATTCCAATGTGGGGAAGTCCAGAACAAAGGGTCACAGTTTAAGGATAAGGGAGATGTCTTTCAGGACTGAGATGAGAAAAACCTTTTTCACACAGAGAGTGTTGAATCTGTGGAATTCTCTGCCACAGAAGGTAGTTGAGGCCAGTTCATTGGCTATATTTAAGAAGGGGTTAGATGTGGCCCTTGTGGCTAAGGGGATCGGGGGTATGGAGAGAAGGCAGGTACGGGATACTGAGTTGGATGATCAGCCATGATCATATTGAATGGCGGTGCAAGCTCAAAGGGCCGAATGGCCTACTCCTGCACCTATTTTCTATGTTTCCATGTTTCTCCAGCACTTTTGTCTACATTCCCAACAACACTCTGTTAAGGTGGTGTAAAAGTATTATACCAGACTGCCTTCCAATGCATGTTGCAAATCAGTTGTTTGCTTTTTCCCTCCCCTTGGGCTGAGCTTCCTTGATCTAGGGATATGAACAGTTTAGAATTGTGCAACATACAGCCCAGAGGACCAAGATGTCCCATTTACACTAGTCGCACTTGCCCAGGTTTGGCCAATATCCCTTTAAACCTTTCCTGTCCATTTACATGTCCAAATGTATTTTAAATGTTGTTGCAGTACCTGCCTCAACTCCCTCCCCCAGCAGCTCTTTCCATATACCCACCACCCAATGTGTGAAAAAGGTGCTGCTCAGGTTCTTATTAAATCCTTCCTCTCTCACCTTAACCCCATGATCCTCTTCTTGTTTCCCCTGCGCTGGATTCATCAATAAGATCACCCCTCATCCTCTGTCCTCTAAGGAATAAAACCCTAGCCTGCCTAACCTCTCCCTATAGATTAGACCCTTGTAAATCTTCTCTGCACTCTTTCCAGCCTAAAGTTTAGAAGAATAATGTGGACAGGTGGGACTAGTCTTGGTTGGCTTGGGCAAGTTGGGCGAAGTACCTGTTTCCATGCAGTATGACTAAGCTTTTATGACTAGGAATTAAGGTTCAAAAGTTATTCACAGGTTGTGCTTGCAAAGCACCTATAACGACAAGGTGGCATGAGTTGATGTGGTGTCAGAGGTTGACGGGTGTCAGAGGCTATGGGGAGAATGGGGTTAGGAGGGAGAGATAGATCAGCCATTATTGAATGGTGGAGTGGACTTGATGGGTCGAAAGGTCTAATTCTGTTCCTATCACTTATGATCTTGATGTTTCAGATTAATTAAGTAGCTAGTCGATGTTTGAAAGTTACTCGCTTTCCCTTCCTTAGCAGCTATCTTTACGACGTGTGCAAATAAAACATGCAGTGACATACAAACGAGCAAGTGACTGTGTCCCAGTGGTTCTTTCTGCAAACCTCAATGAGGTATCTGGGTGGCTCTCCGTATCCAACTGCAACAATTATATTGAAGGTGACTACAAAAGATGTTGATGCCTGCCAACTGTGGTCAATTTCACCTTTGCAACGGTGCCAGGTGTTGCCTTTAAAGATCCGTACTGGCCTCTGGATGTTCTGAAGAGATTTTTAACTTTATCCAAATTGTCATCATTGGTTGACTCAGTGGGACAGTGACAATTGATTTGGAAACCTGGAGTCTAAAGTACATCACTGCCGATCAACTTAAATTCAATTCATTAAATAAGTCTGGTCTGAGTATCTGAAATAAAAAGCTAGTCTTGGTAACGGTATCAGGAAGCTGTTAATTTATTGTAATGTGCACAGTGAGGAGCCACTAGTTTGTCATGGAAACCCATCTCTTCAACAAAAGAAATGGCCTTCACTCAGCTTGATCCACATGTGAACCACACTCTCAATAACGTGCCAAAAAAACTGGAACAACTGCTGGAACAACGTGGCGTGTCAAACAGCCTATGTGGAGACAAAGGGAAGGTTGATCTTTTGGGTCGAGACCCTGCATCAGGACTGAACGTAGAGGATAGATAGACGGTGTGTAGAAGTGAGAGGCTGTGGTGAGACAGAGCGTTGTAGGCGATAGGTGGAATCAGATGAACTAGCGAGATGGTGGACGGATGGAGTCAGGAGGGGGAGGGGGAGGCGGAGTGTTACTATAGCTCAGTATAGGTGATGGGTAGAAATAGATAAGGGAATAAGTTAAGGGCCTGTCCCACCGGCATGCGGCTCCATGCGGTGAGCGCGACCAAACTGGAAGCGGGGGCCGCGCGGAGGTCGGGTGAGTGACGCGAAGTTGGAGTGAAGTCCGCGGTAAGTTCGCAAGGACAGAGAGGGACACACGGAGAGGGACACGGAGGCACACAGTGAGGGTCACGGAGGCACACAGAGAAAGGGCCACGGAGGCACATATAGAGAGGGTCACGGAGGCACAGAGAGAGGGTCACAGAGGACATATAGAGAGGGTCATGGAGGCACACAGATAGAGAGGGGCACGGAGGCACATATAGAGAGGGTCATGGAGGCACAGAGAGAGGGTCACAGAGGCACATATAGAGAGGGTCATGGAGGCACAGAGAGAGGGTCACAGAGGCACATATAGAGAGGGTCATGGAGGCACACAGATAGACAGGGCCACGGAGGCACACAGAGAGAAGGCCACGGAGGCACGACGTCGAGGTGGTGCGTAATGCATCGAGGCGGCTGCGGGCCGACAGGCCGTTGCCACGCGGAATTTTTGAACAGTTTTTCGGAACCCCGCGCGATGTCGGGACCAGCCCCACACAACTCCATACGACTCCGGCGATCGAAGTGGGACCGGCCCCACGAGGCTGGATGGCTCAAGCAACCATGTTAGGTCGCGCTCACCGCATGGAGTCGCATGCTGGTGGGACAGGCCCTTTAGGCATTAGGGAACCAGGTGGGGGAGGGTAGAGACAGTCGTGGTAGATGAAATTGGGTGATCTATTTCGATCTATATACGAGCCTCTGTGTCATCCTTCCCCACTTGGCTCCATCTACCCACCATCCCCACCCTCCTCCAATCTGGAGCCACCTATCACCACTGCCTTGGTCTCTCCCCTTGGTCTCGCTTCTGTATATGTACTGGCTATCATCTTCCCTCTATACTCTCGATGCTTGTGAAGGAAGTGCATCATTTCCTACACCACCAATGGGATCTCACCATCATCACATCTTCTCCTCAACCCCTTTCTACTTTGTACCAGATCACTCTCTCCTTTTCTCCCTGGTCCATCCATCCCTCCCCACCCATCACCCTTCCCCAGTCCTGACACTTTCCCCTGCAATCTTAGGAGGTGCGATACTATCTGTTGACCTCCTTCCTCACCACCATTCAGGGATCTAAACAGCCCCTCCAGGTGAGGCACACGTTGCCGAGCACCTGCTCCAACCTGGTTTGCATTCCATTTGATGCTCATGATATGGCATCCTCTACGTCGGGGAGACCAAGCCTGGACTGGGCACCCATTTCGCTGAGCACCTTTGTTGCGGCTGCATTGGCCACCTTGAGCTTCTGGTTGCAAATCCACTTCCCGTTTGCTGTTGCCCTGTCTGTCCTTGGCCCTCTCCACTGTCACAATGAGACTAAACACAAACTGGAAGACGGGTCTTGACCCAAAACGTCACCTATTCAATTTCTCCCGAGAACAGAGATGCTGACTGACCCCCTGAATACCCCAGCATTTTGTGTCTATCGAGAAGAACAAAAACTCGCATTCCACTTGGGCAGCTTATAACCCAGTGGTATGAACATTGAATTTACCAATTTCAGGAAAACCACTCCGACTCCTACATACGACTTTCTTCTCCCTTTCCTATTCCCACTTCTATCTGCCCCATCTGCCCATTTCCCCTCCCTTATCTGGAGCCACCGATCACCCACCAGCCTCTGTCTTACCTCTCTCTCTCTCTCTCTCTCACTTCTTTATATTCTGGCGATCTTCCCGCAACACTGAGTGACTTTCAGCATCTTGACTCGAAACGTTGACCATCTCTTTGCCTCCCCAAGTGACGCTTGACCCGCTGAATTCTTCCAGTTGTCTATTTTTCATCTGCTCCACATTCCAGTATCTGCATTTTCTTGTGTCCCCACAATAATCTGATTGATTTGCAACCACCCTCTGAAGTAGTGTAGCAAGCAACTTGTTCTGGGTTAATTTTGATGGGCAAAAAATACCAGCCTAGCCAACAATGCTCAGCATCTGTGAACAAATGGGATCCCACAATTGAGAGGCATTAGCCAAACACGTAAGCGGGAAAGGCGTGGAAGGATATGGTCCTAATACTGGCAAATTGGATTAGTGAGGGAAGGCAAAATGGTTGGCATGGACATGGTGGGGCAAAGAGCCCATTCCTCTGTTGTACAGTTCAACGATTCTAGGACTGGCTAATAGGAAAGAATTAGAAGTAGTTGAGACAGAGGCGATCACAACATATAAAAAACAATTAGACAGGTACATAGATAGGATAGATTTAGAGGAACATGGGCCAACTGCAGGCAAATGGTACTAGTACGGATGGGACATGTTGGTCGGTGTGGGCAAGTTGGGCCAACGGGCCTGTTTTTCACATTGCATTACTCTAATTGGTTTAGACATAGACAATAGACAATAGAATAGGTGCAGGAGTAGGCCATTGGGCCCTTCGAGTCAGCACCGCCATTCAATGTGATCATGGCTGATCATCCCCAATCAGTACCCCATTCCTGCCTTCTCCCCATATACCCTGACTCCGCTATTTTTAAGAGCCCTTTCTAGCTCTCTCTTGAAAGCATCCAGAGAACCTGCCTCCACTAAAGGCAGAGAATTCCACAGACTCACCACTCTCTGTGAGGAAAGGTGTTTCCTCGTCTCCTAAATGGCTTACTCCTTATTCTTAAACTGTGGCCCCTGGTTCTGGACTCCCCCAACATCGGGAACATGTTTCCTGCCTCTAGTGTGTCCAAGCCCTTAATAATCTTATATGTTTCAATGAGATATCCTCTCATCCTTTTAAACTCCAGAGTGTACAAGCCCAGCTGCTCCATTCTCTCAGCATATGACATTCCCGCCATCCCAGGAATTAACCTTGTAAACCTACGCTGCACTCCCTCAATAGCAAGAATGTCCTTCCTCAAATTAGGGGACCAAAACTGCACACAATATTCCAGGTGTGGTCTCACTAGGGCTCTGTACAACTGCAGAAGGACCTCTTTGCCCCTATATTCGATTTGGTTTTGATTCGGTTTCTGATATACAAATGGAACAGGTTATTTTTTGTTTGATAATATGCCTGTGAAGTATCTTGCACTGCTCTGATGTGTTACTGGTGCTCCATGGATGTAGTATTTGCTACCTGGCCTCTCTGTGCTTATCTACACTCTAAAATGAGAATGTTTAACTGACAATCATTACACAATCTTTTTTGTGGAATACAGCTATTGAAAAAATTGAGGATGGTTAGCCTCTTTATGTTGAGTAGCCTCTTAATGCATAATCTTTTATGTTGCACAGGGGCTTGAGGATAGGATGTCTATGTTGTTGTTATGCTGCAGCATTCGTCAATGAACAACCTGTCATTCTACCTAATACAACACTGCACCATTCAGTGAATGGGGGGATATATGAAAGTGGACAATAGGAGAAAGTACGATATGTACAACTAGAATTCTCCCATTGTTATAATAAATGACGGGTCCACAAGTCTCAGCCAAGGGTGAAGCAAAGGTCCATCACGTAAAGATCTAGACATCTCAGAGGCACAGACTTAACGTCCCAAAATCAGGCATCACATCAAAGGGACTATTGATGCCCTGATGTGATCAAACAGGGTTACGCAGTCAATAATATTGAAGAATTCCAACATACAAAGATGCAGGAAGCAGGGCAAATATTGAATTAATATTTTAAATACAATATATTAGCTCAAAATATGCAAAAGGTGGAAGAATGCAAGAACGATCTTGGTACGAACTGAAATATTCCAAATAATAAAAAACAGTTTTAACATTACTTGTTATTTATATGATGTTTATCCTGCAACCTTGCTTCAGGACTTGTTTGATTTGCCTTTAACTTTTGCTAGAGATACAGGGTGGATACAGGCCCTTCAGCCCACCAAGTTCCAGCTGAACAGCGACACCCCATACACCAACACTATCCTACACACTAGGGACAATTTACAATTTACAATTTACAGAAGCCAATTAACCTACAAACCTGTACATCCTTGGAGTGTGGGAGGAAACCAGAGCACTCGGAGAAAACCCACACGGTCACAGGAAGAACGTACAAACTCCATACAGACAGCACCTGTAGTCAACATCGAATCCTCTTCTCTGCTGCTGTAAGGCAGCAACTCTACCGCTGCACCCCATTCTATTGTTAAATCTCAGGACTAAATGTAATTTATCAGATAGTCACTGGATGAAGTCTCTTCTGTTCATTGCATGGCACACTGGCACAGCTGGTGGTGCCACTGTTTCCCAGTGCCAGAGATCTGGATTCAACCTCGACTCTGCTGCCTGTGTCGAGTTTACATATTCCTTCTGATTGTGTGAATTTCCTTTGGATCCTGCACCTTTCTTCCTCATCCCAAAGATGTGGCGGCTGCTCGGTTAATGGCCATTGCGAAGTTCCCTGAGTGTGTAAATGAGTGATGAGATCTGTGGGGAGTTGATGAGAGTGTGGGGAGAATAAAAAAGTGGTTAAGATCGGCTTTGTGTAATTGAGTGTTGATGTGAACTCAGTGGCTTGAAGGGCTTGTTCACTGCTCTAGGTCTCTTTTTCCTCTTTAAAGTATAACAATCAGATCACTCACATCCATGTCAGATGGGTTCTGAATTTAATGTATTTTATAAAAGGCGGTACTTCTTATGGTGTTGCCTTACCTTGGTTTCAACTGGTCCAAATAGTCTGTGGATTGCAGCTTGAACCTGCAACCTTCCAAGAGATGACCAGTGAGTGATCAGTGTTCTGTCCCCTGACCAGTAGAAGATGGTCATATTACAAGTTGGGTTGTAGTAGCTTTATTAGCGCAAATTCTTAATTTCAGCACCATCTAGGAAGTGGATCATTAAGCTGAGATCCTGTCCATGGAAACATAGACTCACTGAAACAGGCCCTTTTGCACAAGACAAAGTGCTGAAGGAACTCAGTGGGTCAGACAACATCTGTGGAGGAATGGACAGACAATATTTGGGTTGGGACCATTCTTAAGATTGATTGATTGTACTGTTCTATGTTTAATGGTGGAAGGACCCTAAGCCGATTAATGAATATCTATGAATATGACTGTCATATTGGGTGGGGCAGGTTCAATGGATGTTCTGGTCTTATCCTGTTTAGCAATTTTTGTAGCATGACAAATCAGGTTGAATTTCCTGAGGCGTACCAACTTGTGAATAGCACCGTGAATAATTGCATGCTACTCAGTATTTATGAATGTAACAGATTTTTACCAGATTAGGCTCAAAGATGTTAAATTCCATTGTAGGTTGGTATTAGAAATCCATCTGCATGGTTGGAAGCGTGCTGAAGCATGCTGCCTACTCCAGAGGTAGTCGCAGCAAAACTCAGGAGTGCCCAAGGCCTGGGGCAGCGCGGTGTTGCAGCTGTCCCACGGTTCCCAGCTTCAATTCAGACCTTGCTGTCTGTATGGAGTTTGCACGACTGTGAGGATTGGACTGGGTAAACTGGTATCCTCGTAAGACCCACAAGTATGGGTAATTGGCCACTCTAAATTGCCCTGAGTGTAGGTGACCAGTGGAAGAATTTGGATTGTGGTTTCAATTCAATTAAATTAAATCTTTAATTGTCATTGTGCAGTGTACAATACGGAGACAACGAAATGCAGCTTTGTGTTAATGGGCGTGTGTGAGAGAGTAAAATACAGTGAAATAAATGCGGGGATGGGATTGCTCTGTGAGCAGGCACATGCTCAATGGGCCAAATGGCCTCTTCAGTCACAAGGAAATGTATATAAAACCCAGAGAGAATCTGATGGGTAGAGAAATCCCACTGGTAAATTTTTGGAGTAGTATAAGTCAACCTAGAAATTGGTCACAGTCATGTTCCTGCCTAGAAATGAATGATTTTCAGATACAGTCCGCTGAGAAACAGCACTGGGCAATTTGTTGTTTAGATCTATATGTTTTATGGACAAGGCAGAGGTTACAATGTTAAAAATTTACTTGCAATATGGTTATCATATTAATTGCACTTACTGTTGCAAAGACACTGATTAATACAGACTTGTGCAAACACAGGATTGAACTGCTGGAACCAATAAAAATGTTGATTTGCTTTACTCAGTATATCATTTCATACATTCATGTTTTAAAAGGATTGTGAACCTCTCATAAAGCTATTTTATTCACATGGATCCGGATGTGAGACTACAAGGTTTATACAAAAGCAAACTGTAGTCAGTGTTGGAAATTTGAAATAAATACACAAGATGTAAATATTGGGCAAATGAACAAACAACATCAGTTTACCTTTGTACAACACATTTGGCATGGTGAAAAAGTCTTCTATTCATGAGAGCTATATCAAATGGCAGAAACCATACCTCTCAAGCGGGTGTTCGGACAGGTATACGTAAACTTGGCTAAAGGGAATTTTTAGGTAAAGAAGTATAGAAGAGATGAGAGGCAAAAAGGTTTTGGAAGGGAAATCTAAAGCTGATAGCCCAGATCGTATTGTAGATACGTATTGTAGATGAGTATTGCAGATATCACAAAAGGTTGTTAGATTGTAGGTCATTACAAGTATAAGGAAGACTAATAACATGAAACAACTTGGGGGAGGAGAATTTAAAAATCAATGATTTGTCTAACTAGGGCTCTGTCCTGGTCTGAAGGTTGGGTCATAATAATTTCATGATCATAGGTTACAGGAGCAGAATTAGGCCATTTGGCCCATCAAGTCTAAACCTCCATTCAATCATGGCTGATCTATCTTTCCCTCTCAACCCCATTCTCCTGCCTTCTCCCCATAACCCTTGACACCCTTGCTAATCAAAAATCTATCAATCTCTGTCTTAAAAATATTAATTGACTTTGCCTCCACAGCCTTCTCTGATAATGAATTCCACATATTTACCAACCTCTGACTAAAGCAATTCCTCCTCATCTCCTTCCTAAAGGTACAGACTCATGGGATTCATTCTGAGTGGCTGTGGTCAGGAGATATTTGGATGAGATCTGTTTTGCAAAGAGGAGAATGATAGAATTAAACCAAGAGAACATTGGCGTCACCAAGGCACAGATAAGGATTGGAGCAGAAGATGAGCTGGGTGGTTGTTGTTGTCCTTCGTAGTCGAAGAAGACTATGACTTCAGTGTTTTTGTTTGTGGGTCAGGAGGTGACTGGTGAGACCGATCCGGGCCCGGAAGGCTCACCGCATATGGGACACAGTTGGGTGGGTGCTGCAGTAGAAGCTGAAGTGACTCGAGCCTTGCGCGCGGTGCGTTTCTTCTGAGCTTCTGCGGTGCGCTTCTTCTCCACTGCACGCGCTCCTGTGGTGATCTTGCTTCGCCAAGTTGAGCTGGGTTAGAGCCTGTTGATATTGCAGAGATGGAAATGTGGTCTTAATGATGGCATAAACGAGGAAGGAGTGAGTTGGGGCGGTCGACTATTGACAATTGGAGGGGAATAGAGTAACAGGAAAGATCTATGATAGTGCAAAATTAAAACATAAAAAGGGATGATGTTCCAAAGAAGGATGCAGTAAAGGAGCAAGTAAAGGAAGAAATAATGGATTTTAGATGTAGAAATGGCAACAGCAGAATAATTAAGTGCAGAAGGTTCTGATGTGCTTTTTGGACAACCAAAATAATTTACCAGAGCATCCTAACGGGATTTCCATTGATGATAAATCTTATCTGTGAATAGTGAGCATGGTGATGAGACGGGATCTGCTAACAGTCTTATACGTGGAAAGCACCCGGAGAAAACCCACATGGTCACAGGGCGAATGTGCAAATTTTGTACATAGTCAGGATCAAACCCGGGTCTCTGGCGTAGTAAGGCAGCAACTCTACCTTAGCGCCACTGTGCTACGAGGAAACTGGAGCACCCGGAGGAAGTGCATGCTGGAGTGGTGAGGCTAATTGCACCATTGTGACGGGACCTGAGAGATAGAGTGGAAACAGGCCCTTTGGCCACCGTGTCCGGGCTGACCAGCGATCCTCCTACACTAGCATTATCCTGCACACTAGAAACAATTTACAATTTTTACCAAAGCTAATTAACCTACAAAGCTGTATGTCTTTGGAGTGTGGGAGGAAACCGGAGCACCCAGGGAAAACCCACATGATCACAGGATAGAACGTACACATTCTATACACACAGCACCCATAGTCAGGATCAAACCCGGGTCTCCGGCGCCGCTCCGGTGGCACTGTGCCGTCCATTTGGTTTGCTCACTGAATGGGCTCTTGCATAGGATGGATCTCACCAAGGATAATTCTCAAACTTTGATTGTGTCTCCCATACTTGGAGGATCTTTGGCTTTGAATGGACAGGAGAAATCATCAGGAGCTGACACAACCCAACTTGATAAACGGCAAACGTGTAGATATGAGAGATTGTGCCTAGATATGGTTCTGTGTTGAAGCTGTGAGTGTGCAGGGGCGACAGTGTAACAGTTGGCATGCAAGTATATGGAATGAACCACCAGAGGAGGTGGTGGAAATGGAAACAATTGCAGTGTTTCAGAGACATAGAGGCCGACAATTATATAAGCAAGGCATTGAATATGGACAAATTGGATTAGTGTAGATGGACAAAAAGCTTGGAGACACAAGAGATCGCATCTGCCAGAATCCCGAGCTGTGAATATAGGAGTAGGGAAGTAATGTTAAAATTGTACAAGGCATTGGTGAGACCAATTCTGGAGTATGGTGTACAATTTTGGTCACCTAATTATAGGAAGGATGTCAACAAAATAGAGAGAGTACAGAGGAGATTTACTAGAATGTTGCCTGGGTTCCAGCAACTAAGTTACAGAGAAAGGTTGGACAAGTTAGGTCTTTATTCTTTGGAGCGCAGAAGGTTAAGGGGGGACTTGATTGAGGTCTTTAAAATGATGAAAGGGATAGACAGAGTTGACGTGGATAAGCTTTTCCCATTGAGGGTAGGGAAGATTCAAACAAGAGGGCATGACATGAGAATTAAGGGACAGAAGTTTATGGGTAACATGACGGGGAACTTCTTTACTCAGAGAGTGGTGGCTGTGTGGAATGAGCTTCCAACAGAAATGGTGGAGGCAGGATTGATTTTAACATTTAAAAGTAAAGTGGATAGGTATATGGATGGGAAGGGAATGGAGGGGTATGGTCTGAGTGCAGGTAGATGGGACTAGAGGAAAATAAATGTTAGGCACGGACTGGAAGGGCCGAGATGGCCTGTTTCCGTGCTGTAATTGTTATATGTTATATGAGGGTCTGAAGAAGACCCCTGACCCAAAACATCGCCTGTCCATTTCCTCCCCAGATGCTGCCTGATCCGCTGAGTTTCCCCAGCAATGTGTGTGTCGTTCAAGATTCCAGCAGTCTCATGGGTCCCTTAAAAAAACGTTATCCTGGCCAACATTTATTCCATGGTAAATCTCACCGGCAACGGATGATTTGGGCAGTCTGATGTAACTTGCTCTGAGCTAATTCTCCCTTTAAATTGAAGCAGCAACCACAGTTGAAATGTAGCAACTCTGGAGGAACTCTGAGAGGAGGAAAACTTCTTCAAAGCTGGCCTGTCGTTTGCAGTGGAGTAGCAAAATGGAGACACGAGAGACTGCAGATGCTGAAATTTGCAGCAAATAACAAACTGCTGGAGGAACTTGGTGTTTCTTCAGCAGCCTGCATTTTGATCCTGATTTCAGCACCTGCATGATATGTATTTCATTGACTTGAATGTGTTGTGGATAGACCTGAAAAGGTGTGAGCGGTGCTTTAGCACAATAGGTCCCTTTCTTTTATGGGATCAGTAACGATCTGTTGAAAGCCAATGACCTGTTGCAAATTACGACAAATAATATTGCACTTTAAAACAATCAAAATAAACTTTATTCAGAATAAAAAATATATACAAAACAAGAACTGTGCAAATATTTTTCCAAATATTATTCTCGGAGGCTACTTAAAGCTTTAAATATTCAATAGCTTTTTCTTAAAGTCTGATCCCAGAACCTAATAAAATCTGCTTTAAGCATTTGTTTTCCATCTCCATAAAGCAGTTTGTAAATACTGCACAAGTACTTCACACCCAATTGTTTGCTAATGTCGTAAACACCAAATGTGTTTGTCTTAAACATCCACCAATCACCAACTAAAAGCCCAATTGAAGACCAGCTCTTTGCCTTGAGACAGATCTTGTGATGTTTTCATGTGTTTGAACGTGAACTGATAGCGGAATGTGAGTCAGAAAGGTCTTGACCTGAAACATCGCCCATCCTTTTTCTCCAGAGATGTTGCCTGACCCGCTGAGTTACTCCTGCACTTTGTGTCTACTTTTGATGGTACATATTATTGCCTGTCTCTGGCAAGGTGCTCATGCACACATGATAATCTGTACCAAAGATCTTTGATCTATCGTCAAGTCAAGTCACTTTTATTTCTATAGCACATTTAAAAAACAACTCTCCTTGACCAAAGTGCTTTACATTGGTGGAGGTACTATCGTTATACAACAGTGGTTCATAGATTTAATACATACATAAATACATACATATAGCCCTCCCTCGGAGGACATCAAGAAAGGCTTGAGAGTAGAGATGAGTTTTAAGTCTCGACTTAAGAGTCGATGGAGGGGGCAGTTCTGATGGGAAGGGGGAAGCTGTTCTCTGTACTGCGGATGCATTGCTATTCTGATCTAAACTACAATTGCCATAAGGAGTGGGCCACTTCCAAAATTACCCACCTGCTGCTCCACATACAAGAGAGTTTGTGAGTTATTCATCCGCCTCCTTGTAACCAACGTTGCAACACTACCCACCCCCACCCCACCCCCCCCCCCCGCCCTCTCACCTATATCCACCTATCCAGCACTTTGTGTCCATCTATCAATTGCCTGCCTTTATCCCACCCTCACCTCTCTTCCAACTTACTTACACCTACAATCAGTATGAAGAAGGGTCCCAACCCAAAACAAAATCTATGCATTTCCTCCAGAGATACTGACTTCGTCCAGCAATAAACTTTGTATATTGATCACAATTCCGACATCTGTGGTTCCTTGTGTCCAGAGACATGTCTTTATGAGGGATTTAGAGCCTAAGGGGCTGTCAAAGAGTATGTTGGATAAATAATCAATAGTGCTGCTGTAATTTAGAATTACCAAGTGTCTCCCGAGTATAACCATCAAGTTTATAGGATTCCTGCGTAGACGAGGATTGTTCAGCCCATCCTGACAGTACTAGCTTTTAAAAGTTTCCCCTTACTCTCTTTCATCACTCCCCAGTCCAAAATATGCTTTCTTTTTCCAACAGTTATCTGGTTTTGAAAGTTTAGTTGAATCTGCTTCAATTTTCCTCCAGGCTCTGCACTCCAGATAAGAACTACTTGGCTGTGTTCTTAAATACTCAATGTTTGTTGCAATCTCTGTTGTTCTACAATAAAACCAGAAAATGCTGAAATACTCAGCAGGTCAGAGTTTACCTGTTCAGATATTGGCTCCACTGCCAAAGGCTTTGGTTTGGTTTCAGCTTTTCAGTATTCACACATTCTCCATGAGACTGCAGTAAAAAATGCCAAACAGCTGACGTCAGAGACTTGACTGGGTTTCTGTTCTTAGAGTTTGGGGGGAAAAAAACTTTCAAATTAATCTTTAGACTGGAGGTCGGTGGTTTATTTTATTTCATAGATGTTAAGAACCTTTGTGCTTTTATGTTCATCGCATGTTTTGGCCTCGTCCTAACTTAACTTCTCCTGTTCCACATCCCACGTTCACCATCACCCATCCTATTATGACCTCCTGATAGTCCTTGACTGTGCCTTTTGCTCCAATATCCTCTATGGCAGAATTCACTACTTAAACCTCTATATATCCCTGCCTCCATCCCCCATTGTAAGGAGTGCCTGTAAAGCTCCTTAAAACCTATCCATTTGACTAAGCTTGTGCTCACTTACCCTTGTGCTTTGGCATTGATTTCTGTCTGATACTGTCCTTATAAAGCCTTGTGACATATTACTACTTTAAAGGTGCTACATATAGTGGTTCTCTTGAGCAGGCATTTTCAACATGAAGTGGAGTTGTGTTTATTCAAAGACTTGAATTAAAAACCTGTCTTGACAGGAATGAACAAAGTCACAATTTGCTCAGTGATTAGGGCATTTGTATTCTTGCAGAAACCACAACAGAATATTTCCAGAATTCCCTTGCTCTCTCTCTCTTTCTCTCTGTGTCTCTGTCTCTGTCTCTCTCTCGCTCTCTCTCTCTCTCTCTGTGTCTCTGTCTATGTCTCTCTCTCTCTATCTCTGAACACATTTCACAGTTTCTTTGCCACAGAACAACATCACCAAGGCAGCATCAATGAAGGGAATGGACAGTCAACGTTTCAGGTCAGAATCCTTCTTCAGTCCGAAGAAGGGTCCTGGCCCAAAACATCACCTGTCCATTCCCTCCACTGATGCTGCCTGACCAACTGAGATCCTGCAGCACTTTGTTTTTTGCTCACGAGTCCAGCATCCACAGTATCTTGTATCTCCATTAATGTCTCAGTCATAAGCCCTTTCATGTATATCCACTGCACTGAGGTATGATTTTCTGCTGAATTACCCTTATTTGTAAAAATCAGGTGTGTACCCCTGGCACTATTGTGAAAACAGGAGAAAGGGAGTTACCCTTCCAGAGTTGTGTGCCACTACTGTTCCATAATCTGTTGTGTGTTGTGACTGCAGACCAGTTTCTCTCTGGGGATGAATAAAGTTCTATGTATCTTCTTCAGACTGAGTGGCTCAAGCTGAAAAGAGAGGCGTAGGTGGGGATGAGGGTGGGGCAAAGCCTGGTGAGTAATAGGTGGATAGAGATGAGGAGGAGGGGCGGTGGTGGTGGTGATTTAATGCGCAGATGGGTGAAGCAAGTGACTAAGGTTGGAGGTGAAAAGGAGAGAGTGTGTCAGATACAGAGAGAAGTGAAATGCAAAGCTGGAGGGAGAGATATGGGTGTAAGGGGATGGGGTTGGGGGGGGGCGGAAGATTGGGTATGAAAGGAAAATGAGGGACTTCAGGAAGGGAGGTGAGTGTAGGAAGGAGTGAAAATAAACAAGATGACGGGTGGGATTGGTGGGAGAAACGGAAGTGCGGCGGCGGGGGGGGGGGGGGGGGGAGGGGGGGCACGGAAGATAAAAAGGTAGTGGGCGGATTCAATAATAATGTTAACAATAAATGCTTCACTGGATGTCTTGAGGTTATGAAAGTTGCCACTGAAATATGTGACTTGCAGCAATGACGTATTTCAGTGAGATGTGGAAACACCTAATAAAGAAACGCAGCAGCCAATTTGGAGACAGCAAAATCCCACAAATAGTAATGTCAAAACTGACCAAGACTATAGTTTTAGAGATTGTGGTTAAAGAATAAATAGTGGCTTGTGAAACTGGTGCAAGTGGACTACTCCTCCACTGCTTGATATAGACGGGGAATCAGAACCAGAGGACATAGGTTTAAGGTGAGGGGAGAAAGATTGAATAGGATCCTGAGGGGTAACTTCCTCACACAAAGGGTGGTAGGTGTATGGAACGGTTTGCCGGAGGAGGTAGTTGAGGCAGGTACAATCGCAACGTTTAAGAAACGTTTCGACAGGTACATGGATAGGACAGATTTAGAGGGAGCGCAGGCAGGTGGGGCTAGTGTAGATGGGCCATGTTGGCCAGTGATCCCGAAACGTCACCTATTCCTTCTATCCTGAGATGTTGCCTGAGCCGCTGAGTTACTCCAGCATTGTGTGTGTGTCTTCGGACATGTTGGTCAGCGTGGGCCAGTTGGCCGAAGGGCCTGTTTCCACGCTGTAACTATGACACTAGAATCCTTAGATGCTGCTGCACCCGCTGAGTTTCTCCAGCTTTTTGTGTAACCCACTATGACACTATATGGCTCCTGAGCGGAGTCTGAAGAAGGGTCCCGACCCGAAACGTCACTCATCATTTTTCTCCAGAGATGCTGCCTGAGCCGCTGAGTTACTCCAACATCTTGTGTCTGCCTTGTTGCAGACCTGACCGTGCTGCAGTCCTGTGCTCACGGCGCGGCATCGCCAGCTCACAGCTTTCATCCGAGACCTCCTTTTGCACTCTGGAAGCACACGTTGATCGTGGCCTCGGGGCTCTTCCCAAACAATGTAACAACGCGCCAGTTTCTGCTCCGATGCGTTGAACTGTTCAATTGCAGCAAGTTCAGGCTCGGCCGCTGCTTTCATTGAAGTCTTGCTGACATGACGTGCACGGGGATGGCTGCTCGCTTTGATTTATGTGCTTGTATCTAGGGATCCTTGGCACGGGTGTGGGAGCCAGCAAACTTTGGATGGAGGGTGGGGGAGAGAGAGAGAGGGCGAAGCGTGACCATGCTCACACTTCACCTTGAAGACACAACGTGCAGGACTAACTCTGACTGGAGACTGAAGAAGGGTCCCGACCCGAAACGTTGCCTGTCCACCCCCACCCACCCACCCACCCCCTGGATGCTGCCTCGTCCCGCTGAGATCTTGTGTGTTTTACTCAATATCCCAGCACCTGCTGCTCCTTGTGTCTCACGTCCCCACCTCTTTCGGTTTAAATCCCACAAATGACTCGCTTACCTGCGCGATCCGAGGCTCCACCCTCGCCCGGGCGGACCAGCCAACACACACACACAGGGCAGGATGTGTGGACCGAGCGGTGTGTGGCTGAAGTGAGCGCTTCTCTCCGCTCCGCCACTGGGCTCTGCTGTAGAAGGGACCAAAGATCCGATAGCGAAGGGTCGCCGGTGATGACTTGCCGCCGGGCGAGGGAGGCGCAGTGAGGAGCCGATCCGAGCGAGGGTGGTCATTGACCCGCTTTGCCACCAGCTCTCTCTGCTCGCCCAACTCCCGATCGGTGCAGGGTAAGTCAAAAGTGCGGGCAGCCTGGAGTAACGCCCTAGCGGAGGCAGGCACGGCTTGGTGCCTGGACATACTGTTGCATTCGTGTATTGTGAAACATTCAATGTTCATCCCTTGTTCCCAATCCCAGGGCCGTTGCTTTAATCAAAATGTGTTCCGCGTTCAGTATTTAACGCGTGCACAGTAGGCAAAGCTGAAATCACATTTGCTCCGACCCATACACTATTGTCAGATTCAGCAAAACCTAGTACTACACACGACTTGGGGAAAAGTACGTACTTAAACTAAGAGAGCGTCATTTTTAAAAAAAATTCTGGGGTTCTTTGGCCCGGTAAAGGGGATTTGTCCTGTCCTCCAGGTTTAGACTCTGCCCCTGTAGATGCGCCCTTGTGTAACCTCGCTCCTCCACTAGGACTAGTGTTCCCTCGTCAGCCCGGGAACAGCGCGAGAGATTGGCTACTCTTCGATCGACCGTGTTTTACCAAACAGCAAATGACAACTAAAGCACTCGGGTCAATGCATTCAATGGGAAACGAGTTAACATTTCCGTCCATTGACTTCCTTGCGCAGGCAGAACGTTACATATATATTTCGATTCCGAGGTAGACGGGAAGGATCACTAACGTTGGCAGCCCCGGTTTCACCTTTTACACTGCTTCTGAGAAGCTTTTAAAATGTAGCCTCCTGTGTCCTTCTCTCACGTGGCATCGTTTGAATTAATTTGGGACCACTTGCTACTGTGTAAATGCAGGGGTTCCTGCATCTCTGCTTAGTAAAAGAACGATAGATTAAAAGGGCGGTGATAATATTTGATCATCCTGATACCAAAACAGTGTCTTCTGTCTCAAGCTAAAACATGCTGGTTCTCTCACTAACTAGCATCAATTTGCATTTGAGCTACCCCCACTTTAAAACACTGGGTGGAAAGTGTATAAAGACCTGTCAAATTTTACTTATTAATGGTCAATTTGTTTGAATAATGTAGACGAACAGTAAAATTGATAGGTAATGGGAGCCAAAGTGATCTAGCGTGTGATCGATAATGCTAATGAGTTTGAAAGATATAAATTATATCGTGGTGTTGAAAAGACAAGATTAATTTGATAACTGTCAAAACATTTGTGCAAAAGTGCTGAAATAACTCAGCAGATAAGGCAGCATCTCTGGAGAACGTCGCTAGGTGACGGTTTGCAAAGCCAGAGGGAGGGGAGGGGGGAGAAATAGATGGGAATCCATGTGGGGCAAAGGGGGAGAAACTGTGTGTGGGGGGGGGGGGGGTGGGAAGCATTTAGACAATAGACAATAGGTGCTGGAGTACGCCATTTGGCCCTTCGAGCCAGCACCGCCATTCAATGTGATCATGGCGGATCATCCACAATCTGCAGCGTGACTTTAGAGAGCTCGGACAAATAGTGAAAAGCAGGACTTCCAGGGTTGTTATCTCCGGTTTGCTTCCAGTTCCTCGTGCTGGCGAGAGCAGGAACAGGGAGATACGGGACCTGAATGTGTGGCTGAAAAACTGGTGCAGGGGGCAGGGATTTAGATTCTTAGATCACTGGGATCTGTTTTGGAGTAAGGGGGAACTGTACAAAAGGGACAGATTGCATCTTAACTGGTGGGGGACCAGCATTCTGGCAGGCACATTTGCCACTGCTACACGGGTGGTTTTAAACTGAATCAGGGGGGTGGGGTGTCAAATAGGATAGTCGAGGATGGAGTTAAAGGGAAAGAGAGTAAAGGGATGGTTAATGACCCCAGAATTAAAGGGAAAGGAAGCTCACAAAGGGATAGGAGAGTATGGCCAAGTGTAATAGGGATCGATGTTAAAGGTGAGATGTGTAAGGAATTAAAAGTATTGTATATGAATTCGCGAAGTATAAGAAGTAAAGTAGATGAGCACGAGGCTCAGTTAGAGGTTGGTAGATATGACATTGTGGGGATTGCTGAGACGTGGCTGCAGGAGGATCGGGCCTGGGAACTTAATATTCAGGGTTATACATCCTATAGAAAGGACAGGCAGGTGGGCAGAGGAGGGGGGGCACTGCTGGTGAGGGATGAGCTCTGCTGGTGAGGGATGGAATTCAGTCCCTTGCGAGGGAATGGGGTAGAGTCACTGTGGATTGAGTTGTGGAATTGTAAAGGCAAGAACACACTAATTGGTGTTATCTACAGACCCCCCAAATAGTAGTCCGGATGTAGGGTGTAAGTTGCAGCAGGAGTTAAAACTGGCATGTAACAAAGGTAATGCCACTGTGGTGATGGGGGATTTCAATATGCAGGTAGACTGGGAAAATCCAGTTGGTTCAGGACCCCAAGAAAGAGAGTTTGTAGAATGCCTCCGAGATGGATTCTTAGAACAGCTCGTAATGGAGCCGACCAGAGAAAAGGCAATTCTGGATTTAGTGTTGTCCAATGAACCAGATATGATAAGGGAACTCGAGGTAAAGAACCGCTTGGAGATAGTGATCATAATATGGTTAGTTTTAATCTGCAATTTGAGAAGGAGAACGTTAAATCGAACGTGTCAGTGATGCAGTTGAACAAAGGGGACTATGAAGGCATGAGAGGGGAGCTGGCCAAGGTAGACTGGAAAGGGATCCTAGCAGCAATGACAGTGGAACAGCAATGGCAGGAATTTCTGGGCATAATCCAGAAGATGCAGGCTGACAAAAGAAGTTAGGGATGGGATAAAACTAAAAGAAAATATGTATAACACAGCAAAGAGTAACCGGAAGCCAGAAGATTGGGAAACTTTCATGGGACAACAGAAGGAAACAAAACGGGCAATACGGGCTGAAAAGATGAAGTACGAGGGGAAGCTGGCCAGGAATTTAAAGAAGGACAGTAAAAGCTTCTTTAGATATGTTAAGGGAAAAAGAGTAGCAAAGTCTAATGTGGGTCCCTTGAAGGCAGACACGGGTGAAATTATTATGGCCAACAAGGAAATGGCAGAAGAGTTGAATATGTACTTCGGATCTGTCTTCACTAAGGAAGACACAAACAATCTCTCAGATGTACTGGAGGACAGAGGATCATAAGGGAGCAGAGGAACTGAAAGAAATTTTCATTAGGCGAGAAACAGTATTGGGTAGGCTAATGGGACTGAAGGATGATAAATCCCCTGGGCCTGATGGTCTGCATCCCAGGGTCCTCAGGGAGGTGGCTCTAGAAATAGTGGACGCATTGGTGATCATTTTCCAATGTTCAATAGATTCAGGATCAGTTCCTGTGGATTGGAGGATAGCTAATGTTATCCCACTTTTCAAGAAAGGAGCGAGTGAGAAAACAGGGAATCACACGCCAGTTAGCCTGACTTCAGTGGTGGGAAAGATGCTGGAGTCAATTATTAAAGTGGTAATAATGGGACATTTGGATAGCAGTAAAAGGATTAGTCCAAGTCAACATGGATTTATGAAAGGGAAATCATGCTTGACTAATCTTCTGGAATTTTTTGAGGATGTGACAAGTAAAATGGATGAAGGGGTGCCAGTGGATGTAGTGTAACTAGACTTTCAGAAAGCCTTTGATAAGGTCCCGCATGGGAGACTGGTGACTAAAATTAGAGCACATGGCATTGGGGGTAGGGTGTTGACATGGATAGAAAATTGGTTGACAGACCGGAAGCAAAGAGTAGGAGTGAATGGGTCAGTTTCAGAATGGCAGGCAGTGGCGAGTGGAGTGTCGCAAGGCTTGGTGTTGGGGCCGCAACTGTTTACCATATATATTAATGATTTGGAAGAGGGAATTAGGAGCAACACTAGCAAGTTTGCGGGATGACACAAAGCTGGGTGGCAGTGTGAACTGTGAAGAGGATGTTAGGAGGTTGCAGGGTGACCTGGACAGGTTGAGTGAATGGGCAGATGCGTGGCAGATGCAGTATAATATAGATAAATGTGAGGTTATCCACTTTGTTGGCAAAAACAAGGGGGCAGATTATTATCTCAATGGGGTTAGGTTAGGTAAGGGGGAGGTACAGCGAGACCTGGGTGTCCTTGTACACCGGTCACTGAAAGCTGGCGTGCAGGTACAGCAGGCAGTGAAGAAAGCTAATGCAATGTTGGCCTTCAAAATGAGAGGATTTCAGTACAGGAGTAAAGGGGTTCTTCTGCAGTTGTATAGGGCTCTGGTGAAACCACATCTGGAGTATTGTGTACAGTCTTGGTCTCCTAATTTGAGGAAGGACATCCTTGTGATTGAGGCAGTGCAGCATAGGTTCACGAGATTGATCCCTGGGATGGCGGGACTGTCATATGAGGAAAGATTGAAAAGACTAGGCTTGTATTCACTGGAGTTTAGAAGGATGAGGGGGATCTCATAGAAACATATAAAATTATAAAAGGACTGGACAACCTAGATGCAGGAAAAATGTTCCCAATGTTGGGCGATTCCAGAACCAGGGCCACAGTCTTAGAATAAAGGGGAGGTCATTTAAGACTGAACTGAGAAAAAACTTTTTTACCCAGAGAGTTATGAATTTATGGAATTCCCTGCCACAGAGGGCAGTGGAGGCCAAATCACTGGATGGATTTAAAAGGGAGTTAGATAGAGCTCTAGGGGCTAGTGGAGAAAGGGATACGGGGAGAATGCAGGCATGGGTTATTGATAGGTGACGATCAGCCATGATCACAATGAATGGCGGTGCTGGCTCGAAGGGCCGAATGGCCTCCTCCTGCACCTATTTTCTATGTTTCTAATCAGTATCCCGTTCCTGCCTTCTCCCGATATCCCCTGACTCTACTATTTTTAAGAGCCCTATCTAGCTCTCTTTTGAAAGCATCCAGAGAACCTGCCTCCACCGCCCTCTGAGGCAGAGAATTCCACAGACTCACCACTCTCTGTGAGAAAAAGTGTTTCCTCGTCTCTGTTCTAAATGGCTTACTCGTTATTCTTAAACTGTGGGCCCTGGTTCTGGAACTGCGGCCCCTGGTACTGGTTCATTTGTGCATTTAGTATTCTCTGATCTGTGCCTGTTTCCGCCTGCGAGTGTTTGTGTTTAAATTTAAATGGAGGTATAAATCCCGACTGCTGGTGCAAAAGTCTTGTGGGTTGTGTTTTGGAAATGTGGTAGCGTTCACTGCAAGTTGGCCCACCCACCACATCCATCCTTCACTTTCACCCATTGCTGCAATACCTATAGACAGTGATGATGACTCGCTTTGCTCGCCCCTCAAAGTCCTTTTCACCGTCCACAGCGTTCTAGTCAGGATAGTGATGGAGTACTCTCCTCCCAAACTGAAGAGGTTTGACACCATTCAGGACAAGGCACCCTATCCAACATCCTAAACATTCAAAATGTGTAGGAAGGAACTGCAGATGCTGGTTTATACCAAAGATAGACACAAAATGCTGGAGTAACACAGCGGGCCAGGCAGCATCACTGGAGAAAATGAATAGGTTTTGGGTCAGAACCCTTCTTCAGACCCGAAGAAGTGTTTAGAACCCTTCTTTCTAAACACCTCGAAACTCCTATAAACACCTCTGAACCCCGCTGATTCTCTTGAAACACATCTAAACACCTCTTAACCCCACTAAACATCTCAAAACCCCTCTGACCCTCTCTGAACCCCTCTGGACCTCTCTAAACTCCCCGAAACCTGTTGTAACCCCTCTATACACCTTGAAACCACACAAATCCCCTCTAAACACCTCTAAACCCCTCCACACCCATCTACATCCCTCTGAACCCCTCAAAACCCCTCTAAACACCCTCTCAACACTGCCAAGCCCCTCTAAACCTCTCTGAAACCCTCTGACCACCTCTAAACACCTACAACACCCTCAAAACCACTCTGAACCGCTCTAAACCTCTCTACACCCCTCTGAACCATGATCACATGATCAGCCATGATCACAATGAAAGGCGGTGCTGGCTCGACGGCCTCCTCCTGCACCTATTTTCTATGTTTCTATGAAAGATAGAGAAGGAAGGGGAAACTATCTTCTTTCAGTCTGAAGAAGGGTTCTAACCCGAAACATCAGCCATTCCTTCTCTCCAGAGGTTCTGTCTGGCCCGCTGAGTTACTCCAGCATTATAAAAAGCACTTTTCAGGAATAATTTGGCAAACATTTTTACTCATATGCGATGGAGTGATGCCAGTTTCATTAATATGCATCTGAGTTGCCATGTGACCTCGCTGGGATAATGGCAGCACAAGCACCAAACTGTTTCTCCTCTCCTGAACAATGGGAGACTTTCCAAAACTTTCGTCAAGGCCAAGCCCTTCTTTGCAATGCATACATTTTTCTTAGTTCAATTCCATTGCATCAGTTCCAAATAGTGTATACTCTGTGGCCAGTGAACGGCCTCCAATTTGGATCAAACACATTCATTACGAGGACAAAAGGGTTTGCTTCTATTTGCACCCAGAAGCATGCAACAGAAACACTCAGCATTTATAGAGCTCCTTTTATCACAGTAGGAGAGTTCGCAAATGCACTTGAGCCACGTAGAGAAGGAACAGAATCAAAGCAAAGGGTTTTGTTTAAATGGACTGTATGACTTCACCAGCATTTTTATGGCTTTCACAGGTTCCCAAAGTATTTCATCAATAACTTGAGTAGTAGATTCATTGTTGTAATCTGGGTGCAGCCAATGAGTTCACACCAGACTCCCACAAACACCAGAGTGATGATGTCTTGATCATGGGAGAGTCGCTGTGTCATACGTCATGGCAACTAGCCATTTTGTCCACCATGGCCAAATGGACCATTGGGCACCCAACCATGAAGGCAAATGGGGAAAGATTTACAAGGAACCTCACGGGCTACTTTATCTCTTTATTTCTCCTTTGAATGTTTCACGCTGTGTGGATGCAGACGTACCTATAAAAAAAGGCAAATTTAGTGGTAAACCAGGATACCAGACTAGCTCCCCTGTTCCTTTGCAAAACTATGGGAACCAAGAACCATAGGGAATTTTATCTGGGAGAGGTGATGAGATCCTGGTTTAAGTTCTCATTCGAAAGATGGCATCTCCAACAGTGGTTGCCAACACTCTTGATACTGTCTTGCTCATTGGAGAGTTGATGCTCAGGTCTCTGGAGTGGAATGGAAACCTTAGTTTAATGACTAGATAAAGTTTGTTTCTCCATCAGTTCTAAGGAAACACCATACCAGAGTGTTGAGCTTGTCTTGTGAGTGGGATTGGTATTTGCATCTTTTTAACTCAGGTGCATGAGTGCCATAGCAGAAAGGGAGGTAGAGAGCTTTAGAGAGGAGATTACAGGGATAGGCGGAGGTTGATGCGGCATTGCCACTAATGTTCCGTGGTGTTGGAGACATACTTTCCACATTAGAACTGGGCAGCAGAGGAAATTTAGATTACAGATGGCATTTTCAGCAACATGCATTCCAAGAGATTCATCCTTAACTTGAGGAGGTCACAAAGTTTTTTACCGCAGCAATTGTAGTCACTGTTATAGCACAATAAATGGGGCAGTTGATTTGTCCACAGAAAGCTCCCACTATTAATAACCCGGCATTGGCCAGAAACTTGTATTCATGTCAGTGATTGCTTTGGTTGGTTACACTTGCAAAGCTCTTTTTGAGGAAGAACCGTTGGGCTTTCCCCAACATCCTGAGGGCAGTATTTATCCCCCTCAAAATTAATTTTGTTTATAATCTCACTTTGAAGCATAGGATCATACAGCACGGAAACAGGCCCTTCTGCCCAACCCATCCATGCTGACCAAGATGCCCATGTACTTTATTTACATTTGATTTATTTACGTTTGACCCATATCCCTCAAACATTTCCTATCCATGGTCCGAGTCACTTGCCGCCTGCATTTCCTACACTAGCTGTGAAAGGTTTGCGAAAGGCCTGAGGTTGTAAAATGCCCGATAGAAATGCAACTCTGTTTTTCACCATCTACAGTCTGAACCAAACCCTCGGTCAAATGGCTTTAAACAATAGCTTGTTCATTAGCAGAGGTCGCTGTTATAAGGGGGTGATTGAAAGAGTTACAAGCCAGAGAGTAGAATAAGAGCTGAAGGCCATGTCATCAGGTGGGTGGAACATGCAGTTGCTTATTTTCAGCAGGCAATCTTCATTATAACAACTCAGTCAGGCACACCCACACAGGGGCATTAAATGACTGTGGCGTGATCATGCATGCAATGTAGATTTACTGGGCTTACATTCACATGTATAGTTTTAATGAACTTTCCACTTTATTTGCAGTCGTTAATGTGGAAAGGCAATTTGTAATCATACACCCCCACAACACAGTAGGAATCCATTCTGCCCATTCTGCCTTTTACTCGGATCTTTTGAAAGAGTCAATAAATTAATTTATTTTTCTCTTTCTATCCTTATTCCATCTTTACGTCTTTTGAGCCTGCTTTTGAGGCAATAATCTTCTGCTTATTTGGAGATGGTGTTCCTTGTAACAGGCAGCATTGGTACATTTTGTAGCTGCTGCATTTACATTTGTCTCTTTCCCTGAAGATGGTCAGAGATATCACCAACTTGCTGCTGCAAAATCCTCTAGATTCATCGGGAAGATAAGTGCACTTAATTGCACTCAAACAGCTTCTCTGCGAGGCCACATCACCTAGATGCCCAATGCCAGTATCCCCAAGTAGATGCATTGTTCTAAGTCCTGCCATGCAAGTGGTTATCAGATTTGCAGAGAGAGAAATTGAAGGATATTCTCCGAGCCTCCTTGTACTCATCTTCCAAGGAGATCCACACTAACTTGTGGGAATCTCTAGTCCATGACAACTCACGTGGGGAAGGAGATTTCAGGATCGAGAACCTTGCCCATCAGTTTACACAAGTACATGAGATACTTGTGTAAACAATAGAAGGAAACACACACCCCACAAACAATCCAGCCATCCTCGCTATTGCTCATCATCAGCTTCTTCTGGGGCAGAGATAACATTTCTGGCACTGTGCCACCAGCCACCTCAGAACCCACAGAATTGGAGCAGAAGGGTGTCTTCTGTGATCCGCCTTGGGAGCTGCCTTGGAAAGGAGGTATAGAATCTGCAGACTGCAAGTTTCCTTGTGTACTGTTTCTACTTCCCTTCGTGACTAGACTCACAGTTATTTGGCAGTAGCTTGCTTGGTTGTTTCAGAGGTGGTCAAAAGATGACCGTGTTGCTCTGAACTATATCTGAGTACAGGAAGGCAGCTTTCCTTACCTTAGTGACCAGCTGATCCAAGCAATTTCCAAACAGTTATTTAAATCTGAATGTAAACTCTTCAGCTGCCTTAATCAGACATTTAACCTCGTCTAACCAAACTATCAATCCAGCCTCAGGATTGCTGGTCCATTAACGTAACAGTTTTGCTGAGTTTTCCTTGCATGGTTTTGTATCTTCCTATGAACTGGTGCCTTTCCATGTCTAGCAGATGATCAGAGGTTCTTGGTACTCAAATGTCTTGCTTCAGTGCAATGCAGTCAAACATGGCGGCTACGTTGCTTGCAGTAACAACCCAAAGAACTGTGTGAACATAATTGGTGATGGTTGAGGGAGCAATTTTAATTTATGAGAACCCTTGGAGAATGTCTTACACTCAGCCAAGCCAAGGTAACTTTGGTTCAATGTTTTATGCAATCAATAGTGCCTATTGGCAATACACTGCTCCCAGTGCCTTGTATTAAACAGCCAGTCTCATTCATGTGCTCAAATTCATAATGGGACCAAAGTTCTCGGCAATCAGGCTTGTGCTAGCATCAGCCCGGCCAAACCAGCTCATTCACCAAGTGCCGGAGTAGCTCAGCGGGTCAGGATATGTGATGTTTCGGGTCAGGGTCCTTTTTCAGACCAAAAACATCACATATCCATGATTTTTTAGAGGTGCTCCTGACCTGTTGAGTTACTCCAGCACTGTGTGGGGGTTGTTTTTTGTACACCAGCATCTGCAGTTCCTTGTGTCTAGCTTTTGCACTGAACCTTTTCAACCTGGTTAAATCAAAAACAGCTTATTATGTTAATGAAAATCAGTACAATTTCTGCTTGTGCTGTCCCAGAGAATGGAGGAAGCAGAGGTAATGGCAACCTACAACAGTGAATTAGAGACATATTTGAAGCAAAAATATTTATAGGACAATGAGGGAAAAGTGACAGCTTGGGAATACTTAATTAGATATTTCAAAGAACCAGCAGGTGTCAGAGGTGCCGAATGGCCTCCTCCTCAGCCGAATAATTGTATGACCCCATAATTACATTATTAATTTCAATGCACATTAACATTAATGGATGGACACTATTATTAAAAATGAGCTAAATCAGGTCACATACTTCCTTGTGGGAATGTTTTCTGGGCAGTAATTATACCTCAGATCACTTATGAAATGCTCTGTTTGCTTCTGTAAATTAAAGCTTCATTTAATGCAACAGTCTCTGCAGATTTTCTGCAGCAGCTTTGATCAGAAAGGGAATTGAATACACACAGTCCCCTTAATGGCACTAAATGTCCCAAGGCTGCTACTGCACTGTTTAAAAAAGATGCATTTACTCCCTGGTAAAACAATACCTGCTTTAATTATTCCCTTTCCCCGTGGCAAGCCATGGTTTCGTTTTTTCTTTTCTGAAGGCTGTGCTTGGTCCTAGTGCAATATATTGCACAAATGGTCCACTTATTTTCTGGCAAAACTTATGCCCCTGTCCCACTTAGGAAAGCTGAACGGAAACCTCTGGAGACTTTGCGCCTCACCCAAGGTTTCCGTGCGGTTCCCGGAGGTTTTTGCCAGTCTCCCTAATGGTTGAAAGTGGTTTCCGCTTCTTCTACATTCCGGCGATTATTTCAAAAAAATCAAAGCCGGCCGCGACTAAAAATAGGTTGCCGTTTTAAAAATCGGTAATTTTGCAGTCGAGCCGGTTGCGATGCTAGTTGAAGGTGGTTGCCGCAGGTTGCAGGTAGTGGGAGGTAAGACCTTTTTTTCACCCAGTTTTATTTCACCAGGGAGGTCTTGGTGGGGGGTGGGGGGGGGGGGGTTGGGAGTGGGTTAAGAAGTTGTCAGGCAGTACTTCAGGACTTCAAGCTCTGCACTGAGCTGAGGCTGGAGGTTCCTTGGGTCATCTGGTCAATGACAGGTTCCCAGATCAGCCAGACTGCACTTGGTCTAATATTGAACAGAACCAGACTGTGCCCAGATGAGGTTGCTCACCATTGCCTCCCAATAGAAGCCATAATTCCTTTCTTTCAAACTCATTTCTGCTCCAAAAAAAGGAATGATACATTTCCCAATGGTTCAACGATATTTTTTTGGCACAGTTATGTAGCTATAGTGAAATTCTTTGTTTTGGCTACAATTCAGTGCAACCTTGCAATATATAAGCACAAGCATGCCCCAGTACACAAGTGTGATGCTTGTAGTATGAGAATAGTAGGTTCCACTGAGGTAGTATACAAAGAGTCGCCATGTGTCTGCCGCCATCTTGTCTCCTTCAATTTTCAACGTTCCTAAAAAATAGAGTATAACCATGGCCTTGAAGACCTGTTGTCCTGGCAGTGGTCCTGGTTTAGTGTTGTTGGGGTTGGCCTGGCCTGTCGATGCTGTGGATGTGCTCCACTGTTGCTCCATGCCACTGCAGACCACGTCCGATACGTGTGCTCCTCCCATCTTTGTGAGACCTCCAGGAGTGCCTGACGCACAGGAATGATGTGGGGCTACTGCAGGGCCTCCAGCGGCCCACTCCGTGTGAACGCCATGTTTCTTCTGCACAGTTTTAATCGGGACGAACAAATACTACAGTTGACTAACTTGATATTTCTGAGAAGTGGATTGAAAACCTTAATTGTTGGAATTCCTAAAACAACGGTGAAGTGAATTTCCAGTGTTGAAATATGAAATTGCCTGTTCAGGTCTTTCTGCCTATCTAATCTTATCTTTCCTTCCCTTCCCCCACACCATTTTACAAAGGCTTTATGCCGTAGGTGTGAGAGCATTCTCAAGCCTATCAGCAGTTTAATGTGCCTGTAGCTTTGAGCAGAGCAAAGATCAATTAGGGTAGGCATATAATTTGGGAGTGTTAACTTGCAAGTTTTTTAAAGAGGGTGCCTTCTGTAGGAAGTAGAGTCTTTTAAAATTCACAGGTATTATAGGTATGCAAGAAAGTCTGATAAAACAAGAAACACTCAACCGGTCAGGCAGCAACTGTGGAAATAGACACAGAGTCAATGGATCTATGACTTGAACTGTAATCTCTATTTATTCCACCAAAGATGCCGCTTGACCTGCTGAGTGGATTCAGCATTTTCTATTTTCTTTTCAGATTTTCAGACTTTGTGCTCTTTGTTGGCTGTTTCCTCAATAAGCCCTTTGTTACAGCCTCTTGGTTGTTCAAGTACCAACTTACAAGCTGTTACTAGGTTATGAACATCCGACTTGTGGACACCTGTTGATATGGGCGAGCTCTCATAATATTATTACATTCAGAAGTCCGTAGTATGCATATATGTTTGTTCCCTCAAGTAACAGAACTAGTTTCCTCTTACGCACTCTCCATTTTTAGTAATTAAACTTTTTTGTCAGTCTTACAATACTGTGGAGATACGGTTAGGACATTGAGTGATTATGGTGTATTTTCCAATTTATGAATAAAATCGACTTAAGGATGTCTGCAAAAACAGGGCCTTTCCTGATGCTTGACCCTGATTTGCTATTCAGCCAGGTCATGGCTCCATTTCCCTGCACTCTGATCCCTTAATTCCTTTATCATCCCCAAATCTACAGATCTCCTGATTGAATTAACTTAGCAGCCAAACCTCCCCATAATCTTACCTTTCCTTCTGTTCCCCCACACAATTTTACAAGGGCCTTGTGCGATACAGCAGTAGGTGAGAGAGCATTCTCAAGCCTATCAGCAGAACCTTTCGCATTTATTGCCTTCGCAATGAATGGCAAATCAGGGTCAAGGGGAATGGATGAGTGAGAAAAGCCTAGAACTAGCGGAGTGCAGGCATGTCAGGGCTTTATCAGGCTGGAATTTGCAGAGAAAGGGAAGTGTGTGATCATGACTGGTGTAAGAACAGGGAAAATAGCTTTTCCCAGAATTGTGTGTATGTTTTCCCACACATTCATGAATGTAAGACAGAAATAGTCTATCTTGATGGGATTAATTTAGGAGGTAGGATAGCTGGGTAGTCAGTACCAGGAACCGAACAAGGGTATAGGCAGTCTGAATTAATAGGCAAATTTGTGGCAGATGAGTGAAATGTGCTCTGGTGTGACATGGTTCACTGTGAATATGCAAAAAAACAGGTGGGAATATTTTTTTCATGGCTAGATTCCAGAAGCCCTGAATAAGCAAATCAATTTCAGTCCCCATGTAGACAAATCACTAAACTGTAGCAGATAGTGACCAACAGTAATCAAGGAGATTAACATAACATTGGTCTTGATCTCAAGGGAATTGGTATTCACAGATGGGGTGATGATTCAATTGCCTGAATCAGATCACTTGTACAACAATCTGTTACCTTTTGTACTTGGTTTGTCCAGATAGATATATACTAATTGATGATAGAATGGTAGTGTCCTGCGTCGCAACATTAGTCCTCCTGATGCTGACAGTCATTACAAGGTTTGCAAACCTTAGAGTAGACAAATGTTCACTAAACTGTAATGAGGATAAGGCTTATTTGACTACAACACCTGATTATTTTGGGTATTATCCTAGTATTTTAGTTCAGCCGGAGGAGTCGAATTGATTCACCTGGCTATTTTCACAGGAAACTGACAGTGTGTTTTTCATGAGACTGAGGACATTTTGTTTCTTGAGTGTAAAATCCATTGCAGAGAGCTGTTTTGCAGAGATTGACGAGCTCTGATCACCTGTCTGGGATCTCCAGTAATGTTCCGTAATGTTCGAATGTTCCGAGGATGGGGTGAGGAGGGAGAGATAGATCAGCCATGATTGAATGGCAGAGTGGACTCGATGGGCCGAATGGCCTAACTCTGCTCCTATGGCTTTTGACCTTATGAACAACTGAGTAGAGAGGATGCTTGTGCTTGCTCAGTTGAAGGAAGCATTGAGGAAAGCAGTAGAAAAGGTGGATGGCTGTGGCTAAAGAATCCAGGTTGGGGATAGAGTCGGTGATGGGATTCAACACTGACTTGTTGGCAATGATTGACAGACTGACAGGAACATAGCAATTAAATTATTCAACTTCTGATTCATCTGCATGCATGCAAAATCCTTTGACCCAGTGAAACAATATAAAATTAAATCCATTAAATAATCCAGAATAAACAGTAACCATGACCATGTAACTTGGTATTATAAAAACCCAACAGATTCACTCATGCTTTCCAGGGAAAGTAATCACTATTGTTACTCATACTAGCCTGTTTGTGATTCCTGAATCTTGGATAATTGCCACTGAAGAGCAATTAAGGATGGATGATAAACACAGGACTGTGTATCTGAGTGAGAATCCGTCAACTGCTGCTGGAAGGTCATCAACTCGGTGAAAGATGCTCTTTGGTCTGCCCGAGCTTTGTTGACCTCCCAGCGGAGCGGAATGTCCATCAGGGACTGTGGCCGACTGGCCCGCTGCAGACAGCAGGATTACGTGCTGAGGGACTCACTGAAGCTCGGTGCAGCCAATGCGAGGGCATTGGCCAAAGCTCTGTGGGACAGGACCACAGTCTAGGGCCCTTCCGCTGCTGGACATGGGGGCAGGGTGTGGTGACACCCCTCAAAATAAGGGAAGGGATTCCACACCAGTGGGCCACATGAGTGGTAAGGATGGGGGAGAAATTTGTGAAATTTGGGTAATATGCGTAAACAATATTGAATGTTTGTATAGCCTCCGAGAATATCTGATGATAATGTTTTTGCACCGTTCCTGTATTGTATATATTTATTACTTGAATAAAGTCTATTTTGAATTTATAAAAAAAAAGAGCATCCCATGAATTATTGCAGAAAACTGTCCTTTATACTTATTTTGCTCTTTGTCAACTTCGTCTAATAAGACTCCTGTAAATTGCGTGCGGTTGTGAAAGGCAAGTTAATTGTCAAACATGGTTACGACCAGTTACTTTCCGTCTTGCAGATGACATGGCGGCCCCCCTATCACAGCTCCAAATTCCGCCACGTCTACGGGAAACCCGCCAATAAGGAGAATTGCTACGATGGGATTTCCATCACCAGGAGCGTTCAAGACAACTATTTCTGTTCCGTAAACCCAAAGTTCATCGCGGTTGTGACCGAGTGTGCAGGAGGAGGAGCTTTCTATGTCTTACCTATCAGCCAGGTAGGAACTGCTTACAAACCTTGTTGGCATGAAGTGCAAGAACATGTTTAGAATTGATTCATGACTAATGGCATGCTGCTTTGTTCACCACTCAGTCTGTACCGTCTTACTACCAATTTGACTTATTTTCTACTTGAATCACATGAGAAGGAAATAAGCATGACATCCCGAGAGAAGCATTCTTGCTGACTACCTCAACTTTGTATTTTGAGTGAACCTCATGGAAACAGTTTGTTTGACCCAATGTTGCCATCTTAAAATTTAGGTTCCATGCAAACCAATAACTACCCCTTGTAGATTTTTAACAAAGACTAGCGGGCATAGCTTTAAGTCAAATTAGGCAAATTTGAAAGGAGATGTGCAGGGCATGATTTTTAATGCAGAAAGTGGTCAAGAGAGAGCTGGACAGGGCTCATAAAGATAGCAGAGTCAGGGGATATGGGGAGAAGGCAGGAACAGGGTTCTCATTAGGGATGATCAGCCATGATCACATTGAATGGCGGTGCTGGCCCGAAAAGCCGAATTGCCTACTCCTGCACCTATTGTCTATTGTCTATTGGATGTCTGGAATGTGCTGCCAAGGGTGATGGTGGAGGTAGTGGAGATTGGATAGTGGCATTTAAGAGGCTTTTAGATGGCCACATGGATTGGAGATATATGGATCACATGCAGGCAGAGGAGATTAGTAATTTAGCATCATGTTCAGTGTAAACATTGTTGGTCGAAAGGCCTGTTCCTATGCTGTACTGTTCTATAAGGCATTTAGCAATGTGGTTACATTATTCGGCTACTAATCCAAATGGTTAGAATAATAATAATTATTCAATAATTCAACCAGATTTCAAATCCCAACATAACAATGGGAAATTGTAATTAAAAATTAAATTAAAATTGAATTTAAATCTTTCAGCAATGGTGGCCATAAGAGTGTTTGAGAAGTCATTATTCACCAGTGTCCATGGAAATGAAAAAAAAAATTCCATCCTGACCCAGCCTGTCTATATTTAATTGCAGGCCAGCAGAAATATGGTGAACTGATAATTACCTTCAGAAACTATCCAGCAAGCTACCCAGTGAAAATCAGCTGTAGCAGTTGAAAAGTATTGTTAAGAGCTGCCATGATAAATTGGGCATTGATTCCTACATCCCATTAATGAGGGAAGTAAACCATTCTTTCCCTTCCACCCCCCACCCTTATCCAGATTCCCCTTAAATACATCTTCGCCACTCATGTTGAGCATGGTCCATGTTCTTCCCTTCTTCTGGTCGGAGCTTTTCCTGAATTCCCTTTCAAATTTTTCAGTGAGTGCATCATATTTAATGTCCCAAATTCTGGTCTGCTAACTTTGATACTTTTTCCATAGTCTGAAGTGAATCTCATCAGTCGATGTAGTTGAGAGTGACATTATTCTTAGAATGAGGTGCAAATTAAGCCACCTGGCCACTTGTTTTGTCAATGGTCCAAGCGTCAGTAGGTATAGTTGATGGGGACTACAGTGGGAGTTTGGCTCTGTGGGCTAAATAATTCATGTTTGCATCAGGTTTTTCTGCAAATGCTTCATTAATAACCAACTTTAAAACCTGACTGTATCACAACCAATCCCAACCTGGCCTAAGCAAAAAACATGACTTCGTTTGGGTAGCTGCCCTCTACATCTAAATGGAAAAATGAATTGTTCATGGGATTGGCCAAGGCAGCTTGATGTACCATTGGGAGAAAGTAACAGAGGGGAAAGTATAGAGTGAAGTAAAGTGAGGTGTGGTGGGGGCTGATGTGAAGGACAAACAACTGCCCCATTTGGACTGATGCTCGTTTCTCTACATAAATTCTAGATACTGCTTTTCTGCATTATTTAGTTTAGTTCAGTTTAGAGATACAGCGCAGGAACAGGCCCTTCGGCCCACCAAGTCCATGCCAACAAGCGTTCACACCATAGACTGGGGACGGTTTACAATTTTACCAAAGCCAATTAATCTACAAACGATTATGCCTATGGAGTGTGGGAGGAAGTCGGAGCAACCGGAGAAAACCCACGCAGTCACCGGGAGAATGTACAAACTCCATATAGGCAGGAGGTACACATAAAAGCTGGAGAAACTCAGCGGGTGCAGCAACATCTATGGAGCGAAGGAAATAGGCAACGTTTCGGGCCGAAACCCTTCTTCAGACTGATAGGGGGTGGGGGGAAGCAGGGAGAAGAAAGGAAAAATAAGGAGGAGGAGCCCGAGGGCTGAGGGAGAGGTAAGAAGGGGAGGGGACAGCAAGGGTTAACAGAATTGTGAGAATTCAATGTTCATGCCACTAGGATGCAGACTCCCCAAGCGGAATATGAGGTGCTGTTCCTCCAATTTCCGGTGTTGCTCGCTCTGGCCGTGGAGGAGGCCCAGGACAGAGAGGTCGGATACGGAATGGGAGGGGGAGTTGAAGTGCTGAGCCACCGGGAGGTCAGGTTGGTTAATGCGGACCGAGCGGAGGTGTTTGGCGAAACGATCGCCAAGCCCACGCTTGGTCTCACCGATATAGATCAGCTGACATCTAGAGCAGCGGATGCAATAGATGAGGTTGAAGGAGGTGCAGGCGAACCTCTGTCGCACCTGGAACGACTGCTTGGGTCCTGGAATGGAGTCGAAGGGGGAGGTAAAGCGACAAGTGTAGCATCTCCTGCGGTTGCAAGGGAAAGCACCCAGGGAAGGGGTGGAGTGGGAGGGAAGGGAAGAATTGACAAGGGAGTTACGGAGGGAGCATACCTTGAGTTTCTCCAGCATTTTTGTGTACCTTTGAGTTTCCAGCATCTGCAGTGCCTTCCTAAACTCCATATAGACAGCACCCGTAGTCGGGATTGAACTGGGTCTCAGGCATTTTAAGATAGCAACTCTACCTCTGCATTACTGTGCCACCCTATATTGAGACCTTGGAGCTTTGTAGCTCAGGTCAGGTAAGGCTTTGGTTTAGTGTTTCACTTGAACAAAGGCACTTCTGTCAGTGCAGTTCTTGCTCAATCTAAATTTTATTGTTGGGTCTCTACCCTTGAAATGACATATGTCTTACTCAGTTATAGTAGGCAATCGGCAACAACGGACACCATTCCCCCACCATATGGTCTGTTAACAAGGGTTTAGTGTATATTGATATAGCGTCAGCAGATGAGTTTGAATTTCACTGCTCCAGTGGGTCTCAATTTGAAAATTGTAATTCTCTTTGTGTTGTGGTGTGGTTGGTAGTAATGAGGGGTTATTTGTGAATATTTTTAGTGCCAAGTGTAATTTATCTCCTACATTGTTTTGGTTTGGGCAGGTTGTTTACTTTTTGTTTGGTGTGTGTGAGACTACCATCTCTCCCTCGTCTGTGGCTGTAGATTGGTGGATTGTAGTTTGGAGTGTTTCAGCTCTGCTTGTGGTCAGGTCAGGTCCTACTGCAGTGACCAGACCGTAGAATCCAGGTTGACAACATGGTGTGACAATGAGAGTGAGCTGCACTGTGGCATGAGTGATACCTTTTACACTTGTCACTAAACTAAAGCCAATCGGTTACATGCAGGTAAAAATCTCTCAGCACTTTTCCAAAGAGAAGATGCACTCTTGATTTATCTTACCATAAACAGATGATGGAGTCATTACCTCATTTCTATTTACAGGAGCTAATGATCTGCCTTTTCTAGCATGCCATGGGGACCAGACTTAAAAAAAAGTATGTTATTGGCTATGAAATAATTTGAAATCAGGAGGACGCTGTGCGCATCTTTTTTATACTTATTAGTCTGAAGCTTGTTTACACTGTAGACTGGCATATTTTTTCTAAGATCCCAATGGAGCCAAGCTAAAAATAGATTTAAATTGTCAATACAATGCTGGCATCAACGGGAATAGATCTTAGACTCATAACCTGCATTAAAGCTAGTTTGAATGAGCCCGTGATTGAGCCTGCTTATTTTAACAAAGGCATTTTAAGATATCATTTGTCGATGTTGCGGTCAAGTCACTGTACAAGTTGCCACTGCTGTGTGTTCTGACATTTCCCTTTGCATTTTCTACTCCTTCGTCTGCTGTGCATTTCATGATCACACAATGTGACCTTGAGGAGATGGCTCTTTATTTAATCTCTCCATTTTTTCAGGATTTTGTTGAGCAAAAGATGTTAACATGAATAATTCTGTAATAGACAGGAAAGATCGATCCACATCAGCCAAAGGTCTGTGGTCACAAAGGAAATGTGTTGGACATCAAATGGAATCCATTTGACGACTACGTCATTGCTTCCAGTTCGGAGGACAGCATGGTAAGTGAGCCTGTGGGTTCGGTTATTTCTGTCCGTTTCCAGCCAGGAGGGAAGGAACACAGTGAAAATTGATGGTTGAAGCATTTTATGATTTTGTTTGTTACGGAAGTCTTTAACATTTCATACAAAAGCCTCATTGCAGTGAAATTCTCAGGAATAATTGAACATACATTAGGAATGGTGAAGGGAAGGACAAGAATGATGTGAAATACGAACATCAGTTGGAATTATTTTAACTATTAAGTTATTTAATGGCTAATTTGATGGGGGTGACATTGTCAGTCTTCAGTCAGTTCATCTGTTGCCAAACACGTAAATTGTTCCAATTCATTCATTGTCACAGATATACAATGTGGAAAAGGCCCTTCAGCCCAAAGAGTCAGTGCCAGCTATCAAGCACCATATTGATTAATCCTCCATTTGCACCCTTTTTAAAATTCTCTTCTCATTTGAATGAGCTCCTCTTAGATTCTGCCACTCACCTGCACACTAGGGGTAAATTTACCAACAATACATCAACGGATGTGGGAGGAAATCGCAGCACTTGGGAGACTGTCAAGGAGAACATGCAAGTTCTACCCAAGATTTTAGGATCAAACCTTTACCAACAGTTTAGGATGCTGGAGCTGAGGCAGCAGCGCCACCTGCTGCACAATTGTTCCCATGCACAACCTTGCGCAGTGTATTCTATAAAAAGAGCTATACAAATGCAATTTGTTGCTGTGGGGTTGCCTAAAGGATCTGACTGGCTGTGACTTGCTTCACCAAATGTCTCGAGGTATGACCAAAAGCACTCTCATTGACAGCTGGTCTTGTAAATTTGTGTTTTGCCCATGGGCAGGTTAAGATATGGGAAATTCCGAAACACGGCGTCATCAAAAACATAACTACTTCAAAACAAGACCTCCAATCCCATTCACGAAGAGTGGGGATTATAGAATGGCACCCGACCGCCAGGGACATCTTGTTCAGTGCTGGATACGATTACCGGGTAAGAGAGGAACTCTGGAAAACCCAGCTTTAGTTATGTTTACTATTGTCACATGAACCAAGTTACAGTAAAACGCACTACAATCCATACATGATTTCAATCAAGCCGTCCATGGTACACAGATAAAGGGCCCAACATTTAGAGTATGATAGAGTCTGATTAAAGATAGTTCAAAGTTCACCAGTGAGGTAGTACTTCTCTAAACTACAGAAGCTTGGTTACTTCAAAATCTAGATAGGGCCAGCAAATCTCTGTGAACCTTCCAAGTTATGTCTTGATTTTTTGCTGGGCATTTATTTGTCTCATAATCACACAGTGACAGTTGGATTCTGTCTTTCGCTGAGCTGAGGGCGAGAATTGGAGGCTGGGTGCAACTAAATCCCAACTTATTGTCCCTGCAAAATGTTGCTGCAGACCCTCACGCCTCTTAAATCGCCACTGTCCCATCTGCCTCCACCTCCACCCTTGGCAGTATGTTCCAGGCATTCACCACTCTCTCTCTGTAAAAATTTGCTTTAGAGTCATAGAGTTATACAGCATAGAAACAGACTCTTCCGCCAAGCTTGCACATGCCGACCAAGATGCTACATCTATGCCTGCACCTCTTGCCTGTGTTTGACCCACATACCTGTAAATCTTTCCTATCCACATACAGTACCTGTCTAAATCCCTTTTAAATGTTGTTATAGTACTTGCCTTAACTAACTCCTCTAGCAGCTTGTTATATATACCCACTATCATGTGTGATTTCTTTCACCTCGGGTTCCTATTAAATATATCCTATTTCTATTTATGTTTGCATATTGCTTTGTGTGTTTGTGTCTGTGGATTTATGTGCATTTTTCTCTTTCTCTCACCACAGGGATGTGTATCTGTGTTTGTATGTGTTTGTGTGTATGTGTTTGTGTGTCTGTGTCTATGTGTCTGTGTGTACGTATCTGTGTCTGTGTGTATGTGACTGTGTCTGTCTGTGTCGATGTGTCTGTCTGTGTGTATGTGTCTGTATCTATGTGACTGTGTCTGTGTCTGTGCGTATGTGACTATGTTTGTGTGTCTGTTTCTGCGTGTATGTGACTGTGTCTGTGTGTCTGTGTCGATGTGTCTGTCTGTGTTTGTGTGTATGTGTCTGTATCTGTGTCTATGTGTCTGTCCCTGTGTCCGTGTGTATGTGTTTGTGTGTTTGTGTGTATGTGTCTGTGCCTGTGTCTGTGTGTATGTGCTTGTGTGTGTATGTGCCTGTGTCTGTGTGCCTGTGTCTGTATTTATGTGTCTATGTGTCTGTGTCTGCGAGTATGTATATGACTATGACTGCTTATATCTATCCCCCTCATGAATGATTGTGTTTCTCTCTAGCTACCTGGTTCTATCCGAGCCATCCTGTGTATTTACCTCTGACTGTGCGTGTCTGTCTCTGCCTCTGCCTCTCCGAGCAATAACCTATTTGCCTTAATTTGTTTTTGTTCTGGCTCATGTTTAATGGATTAGAGGGAATGATTGCACGGTAAAGGAAGTAGAATCTGAGCTTCCAGGGCTAATTTCCTTAATTTATCAGTATCTAAACAATAACCCAGGAACAAGTTCCGAAAGATTATTATTGATCAGCTCTGAGGCACAGTGGAGAACAGTCAGACTTTAGACCTGTTTTCTTGTTCAATTAAATCATGGCTGATTAATGTCCTAATCCAAGTATCTGCTTCTTAAACGTTCCCCTTAATAAAGAACAAAGAACCGAAGAGCACGGGAACAGGACCTTTGGTCCACAATGTACGTGTCAGACACGGCACCAAGTTAGACTAATCTCATCTGTCTGTGTATGATCCATATCCACCCATTTCTTGCATATCCATGTGCCTCTCAAATGCCACTATCATATCTGCCTCCACCATCACCCTGGCAATGTATTCCAGGGAACCACTACTATCTATCTAAAAAAAAACTTGGCCCACACACCTCCTTTGAACTTTGCCACTTTCATTTTAAAACTATGCCTAGTTTTTGATATTTCCACCCTCTGATTATCTACCCTCTATGCATCGCATGGTTATATATAGTTCCTGCAGGTCTCCCCTCAACTGCCATGGTCCAGAGAAAACTATCCACTTTTGTCCAATCTCTACATTGTTAAGACCCACAAATCCAGACAGCTTTCTTGGAAACCTTGTCCACACCCTCTACAAAGCCTTCATATCCTGCCTGTAATCCTTACTGTAATGCTATCATATTTTTTGCCAACACAATTTTACCTATCCCAAATGTAATGTTCACAATTGGCCACGCATCAGTTTCTGTTTACCAGTTTAACCAGATTTGGAATGTAGTCTTATCTCCTAATCTCTTTGAAAGTCTGGATTTTTGACGAACAATGTTCAGGACATCCTCACTCACAGAACTAATTTAAATCTGTCTATTTTATCTGTCTAGTTGCCCAAACAACAAAATACTGCAGATGCTGGAAATTGGAAATAAAACGGAAAGTGCTGGAGACATTCAGCAGGTCCAGCAGCATCGAAAGAGAGGGATAAACAGAATTAAAGTTGAATAGACAAAAGACAATAGGTGCAGGAGTGGGCCATTCGGCCCTTCAAGCCAGCACCACTATTCAATGCGATCATGGCTGATCATCCCCAATCAGTACCATTGAAGGTCAATGATCTTTGATCAGAACTGGGAACGTTGAGACAGAGGATGAGTTTTAAGTTGGAAAAGAGGGAGCGGAATGGGAGAAAAGTAGGAATGGCTGTGATAGGATGGAGATCAAGAGAAAATAGATGATACAGATTGGCGTCAACTATGAGAATTGTTGAAGTCTTGTTAATCACAACTAATCTGCCAGGAGAAGTTGTAACTAGAAGTGTGGTCCTGAAGTTCCAGTCACCTGTCACTTTAATTCTTCATCCACTCCCACTGTGACTTGTTTGCCTTTGGCTTCTTACTTTATTGCTATAGAGCCCATCACAGATAGATTCTTGATTAGTGGGGGTGTCGGGGGTTGTGGGGTGAAGGCAGGAGAATACAGTTGAAAGGGAAAGATACATCAGCCATGATTGAATGGCGGAGTAGACGATGGGCCGAATGGCCTAATTCTGCTCCTATAACTGATGAACATGAACTTATAATCTTGAAGAACAACATTGCACCTTCCCCTGGGCAGTCCACAGCTCAACATTGGATTCACCAGTTTCAGCAAAGGAGCCTGTGTCAGAAATGGCAGGTTCAGGTACAAGAGGATGGAATGCTGAGGGTACTTATGGGGGTCAGAGGTATGGCTGTGGAGAGAGGCAGAGGTCATCGAGGTCAGCGCTCATCGACGTCACTTGTGACGATACCGATGATCCATCTCATTATGTCAACCAATTGGGATCACAAAGAGAAGGCCGTAGGAGACCTGAGATCAGTCTCCACAAGGTCAATGCGATTGATGTGAAAATATTTGCGCCTCTGGGGAAGACCACAATTTGGGACTGTAAATATGATGCATTCACTGATAAATAAAAGGAATTCTGGAGAATCTCCAACCAGGGAGAGGGGAGAACATGGAACAATGTTACTGTGAGCAGTGAAGACAAAAAGCAAAAATGTATTTGCGATGAATCTAAATAGTGGTGGGGAATAGAAGGGAAAGAGTAGCTTACTTCACTAATTAATGAGATGTAAGAATCATTGCCTAATTTATCATGGCAGCTCCTAACAAAAGGATAAAAACTGGTGGAGTAACTCAGCAGTTGAGGCAGCATCGCTGGAGAATATGGATAGGCAATGTTTCGGGTCGGGACCCTTTTTACATCGCCTATCCATGTCCTCCAGAGTAGCTGCCTGACCTGCTGGGTTGCTCCAGCCCTTTATTGTTTTTTTTTTGAAAGCCAGCATCTGCAGGCCCCTGTGTCTCCAGGAAATACAGCTTTAGTTTGTGCTCTTAATTTATGGGCTTCCAGTAGAATTCTAGTAAATAACTAGGCATCCTGATTGACAACAAGAAGGTTATATGGCCTGTTAAATACTGGTTCATCAAACTCTGCTTTGTCTTCATTGTCACAGATAATAATCTGGAACCTGAGTTCAGGAGAGTCGCTGATCAGCAACCCAGTGAGAATCCTGGATTGCCACAAGGATGCAATTCTCTCCATGTCCTTCAACACCAATGGCAGCCACTTGGTGACTTCGTGCAAGGATAAGAGGATTCGAATCATTGACAGTCACACAGGGAAGGTTTTACAGGTAGGAATGAAAGATTACACTCGCTGCATTGGAAAACAGTAGCTCACAATTTAGAAATGTGTTTTCTACAATGTCATCGCATGACATAGAGGATAGGCACTAAAAGCTGGAGTAACTCAGCGGGACAGGCAGTGTCTCTGGGGAGAAGGAATAGGTGGCGTTTGAAGTCTGGAAAAGGGTCTCTACCCAAAAGGTCACCCATTCCTTCTCTCCAGAGACGCTGCCTGCCCCACTGAGTTACTTCAGTCTGAAGAAGGGTCTCCACACGAAACGTCACCCATTCCTTCTCTCCAGAGACGCTGCTTGACCAGCATCTGCAGTTCCTTCCTACACAAGACATAGAGGAACTTGCATTTGTACATTGCCTTGGATCTCCCGACTTGTTACTCTGAACATAACCATTTCAACATACTCTTGCCCAGCTTCCTATCTTCCACCTTTAAGGAGGGTAAATTCCTCCATTGCTCTGCTGTACTTGGATGATTCAGCAACCACCGACTGATCACTGTTGTACCTTGGCTCCAAATCCAGCCATTTTCCAAATTTCCTTGGAGGTTTTCCATGCTACTAGACGCCACCCGTCCCCCCTTAACCCTCCGGCTTCCATTCCCCCGGCTTCCATTCCCCCCCTACCCTCCACCACCCCCCTCCTCCCACCCCCATCTCCCGACTTTGACTGCTTCTGATCACTATCCAATTCCAGCCTCTTGACACTCTCATTTCTAATCGCTGTGTCATTAGCTGCCACACCCTGGGCTTTGAGCTCAGGAATTCCTTCCCTGGACAGCTTTCCCTCTTTATCTCATCTTACTGTCAACTTTTGTTTGATAGCATTGCTAAGAAGTGCCTTGGAGTGTATTTACTGGAAAAGCAAGTTTTTTTATGATAATGTGGTGAAAAAAAGCTGCGCAACGAGGTTCCTGAATGAACAATTTGGCAACAACCAGGTTACCAGTCCTTGGGGGAGTGTTTGCTAGTGCTGTCGGGGAGGATTTAAACTAATGTGGCAGGGGGATGGGTACAAGAGCAAAGGTGGGTGTAAAATGAGGGTAGAAGCAATAGGTAGCAAGGTGAAAAGTAAAAGTGGCAGGCAGACAAATCCAGGGCAAAAATCAAAAAGGGCCACTTTTCAACATAATTGTATAAGGGGTAAGAGCGTTGTAAAAAACAAGCCTGAAGGCTTTGCGTCTCAATGCATGGAGTATTCGTAATAAGGTGGATGAGTTGAACGTGCAGATAGCTATTAATGATTATGATATAGTTGGGATCACGGAGACATGGCTCCAGGGTGACCAAGGCTGGGAGCTGAACATCCAGGGATATTCAATATTCAGGAGGGATAGACAGAAAGGAAAAGGAGGTGGAGTAGCGTTGCTGGTTAGAGAGGAGATTAACGCAATGGAAAGGAAGGACATTAGCTTGGAGGATGTGGAATCGGTATGGGTAGAGCTGCGAAACACTAAGGGGCAGAAAACGTTGGTGGGTGTTGTGTACAGGCCACCTAACAGTAGTAGTGAAATTGGGGATGGCATCAAACAGGAAATTAGAAATGCGTGCGACAAAGGCAAAACAGTTATAATGGGTGACTTCAATCTACATATAGATTGGGTGAATCAAATTGGCTGGGGCGCTGAGGAAGAGGATTTTTTGGAATGTATGCGGGATAGTTATCTAAATCAACATGTAGAGGAACCAACGAGAGAGCAGGCTATTTTAGACTGGATATTGAGTAATGAGGAAGGGTTAGTTAGCAGTCTTGTTGCGCGTGCCCCCAGGGCAAGAGTGACCATAATATGGTCGAGTTCTTCATTAGGATGGAGAGTGACATTGTTAATTCAGAAACAATGGTTCTGAACTTAAAGAAAGGTAACTTTGAGGGTATGAGACGTGAATTGGCCAAGATTGACTGGCAATCAATTCTAAAAGGGTTGACGGTGGATACGCAATGGAAGACATTTAAAGACTGCATGGATGAACTACAAAAATTGTTCATCCTAGTTTGGCAAAAGAATAAATCAGGGAAGGTAGTGCATCCGTGGATAACAAGGGAAATCAGGGATAGTATCAAAGCTAAGGATGATGCGTACAAAGTAGCCAGAAAAAGCAGCATACCAGAGGACTGGGAGAAATTCAGAGACCAGCAGAGGAGGACAAAGGGCTTAATTATGAAAGGAAACATAGATTATGAAAGAAAACTGGCAGGGAACATAAAAACGGACTGCAAAAGTTTTTATAGATATGTGAAGAGATCTTGTGGAATTTTTCGAGGATGTAACTAGTAGCGTGGATAAGGGAGAACCAGTGGATGTGGTATATCTGGACTTCCAGAAGGCTTTCGACAAGGTCCCACATAAGAGATTAGCATACAAACTTAAAGCATACGGCATTGGGGGTTCAGTATTGATGTGGATAGAGAACTGGCTGGCAAACAGGAAGCAAAGAGTAGGAGTAAACGGATCCTTTTCACAATGGCAGGCAGTGACTAGTGGGGTACCGCGAGGCTCAGTGCTGGGACCCCAGCTATTTACAATATATATTAATGATCTGGATGAGGGAATTGAAGGCAATATCTCCAAGTTTGCGGATGACACTAAGCTGGGGTGCAGTGTTAGTTGTGAGGAAGATGCTAGGAGACTGCAAGGGGACTTGGATAGGCTCGGTGAGTGGGCAAATGTTTGGCAGATGCAGTATAATGTGGATAAAGGTGAGGTTATCCACTTTGGTGGCAAAAACAGGAAAGCAGACTATTATCTAAATGGTGGCCGATTAGGAAAAGGGGAGATGCAGCGAGACCTGGGTGTCATGGTACACCAGTCATTGAAAGTAGGCATGCAGGTGCAGCAGGCAGTGAAGAAAGCGAATGGTATGTTAGCTTTCATCGCAAAAGGATTTGAGTATAGGAGCAGGGAGGTTCTACTTCAGTTGTACAGGGTCGTGGTGAGACCACACCTGGAGTATTGCGTACAGTGGTCTCCAAATCTGAGGAAGGACATTATTGCCATTTGGGAATAGTGCAGAGAAGGTTCACCAGTCTGATTCCTGGGATGTCAGAACTGTCTTAGAAACATAGAAAAATAGGTGCAGGAGTAGGCCATTCGGCCCTTCGAGCCCGCATCGCCATTCAATGTGATCATGGCTGATCATCCAACTCAGTGTCCCGTACCTGCCTCTCTCCATACCCGCTGATCCCTTTAGCCACAAGTGCCACATCTAACACCCTCTTAAATATAGCCAATGAACTGGCCTCAACTACCTTCTGTGGCAGAGAATTCCAGAGACTCACCACTCTCTGTGTAAAGAATGTTTTCCTCATCTCGGTCCTAAAGGAATTCCCCCTTATCCTTAGACTGTGACCCCTTGTTCTGGAGTCTTATGAAGAAAGACTGGATAGACTCGGTTTATACTCTCTAGAATTTAGGAGATTGAGAGGGGATCTTATAGAAACTTACAAAATTCTTAAGGGGTTGGACAGGCTAGATGCAGGAAGATTGTTCCCGATTTTGGGGAAGTCCAGGACAAGGGGTCACAGCTTAAGGATAAGGGGGAAATCCTTTAAGACCGAGATGAGAAAGACTTTTTTCACACAGAGAGTGTTGAGTCTCTGGAACTCTCTGCCACAGAGGGTAGTTGAGGCCAGTTCATTGGCTATATTTACGAGGGAGTTAGATGTGGCCCTTGTGACTAAGGGGATCAGAGGGTATGGAGAGAAGGCAGGTACGGGATACTGAGTTGGATGATCAGCCATGATCATATTGAATGGTGGTGCAGGCTCGAAGGGCCGAATGGCCTACTCCTGCACCTAATTTCTATGTTTCTATGTTTCTGTCCTTGTCAAGTTGATTGAGAGTTGACCAGGCCATCAAAGAGAACTTATATGTTCTTCTTCAAAATAATTGCTATTATTAGTGGTACCTTTAATGTCTAACTGAGACACTACCTGGACAATTAAAGGCAGCACTGTGGCACAGCAGTAGACTTGCTACCTTACTGCGCCAGAGACCCAAGTTCGATCCCGACTACGGTTGCTCTCTGTACTTAGTTTGTACGTTCTTCCCGTAACCATGTGGGTTTTCTCCGGGTGCTCCGGTTTCCTCCCACATTCCAAAGATGTACAGGTTTATAGGTTAATTGGCATTGGTAAAATTGTATAAGATTGCCCCTAGAGTGTAGAATAGTACGGGGATCGTTGGTCGGCGCGGACTCGGTGGGCCGAAGGGCCTGTTTCTGCGCTGCATCTCTAAACTAAACTAAAATGAACTACCTCAATCAGTGCGGTACTGACTTAGTTGGTTAGGTGGGAGAGTGAAGGCTAAAGGGAGTTTTGTAGGATTTGTATACAAAATGACAAACATGTTTTTACAAATTGTGCTGTTTAATCAATAATTAAAAATGACAAATTGTGTTCATCGGAGCACTTTGTGTAATATCGCGGCTCACATGTAACACTATCCATTCTTTGCTTAAAAAAATAATTGCACGACGTTAGGAGTAAGCAGAGTGAGGATTAGTAAATGCGTTTTGGTGCTTACCGAGCTGAGCAGTTTTCTCTGACTTTTACTTTGAGGTTAAACTGCCAATGAGTGTGTGACGTAGGGAACCATTGCTCTGTGCAACTTTGCATTGTATTGTTGCCAACATCTTAACAAAAATGTTGTGTTTCCAAGGAAGCCGAAACTGAAGAATGCAGACCATGGTCGCTTAGTCACAAGGCTCTCTTGCTTGTCAGTGGGCAGAGTGTGCATGACAGCACCGTTTCCTGAAACATTGTGGTTATTTTAAAATGTGCATGTATAACTGAGTGAGTTCTTGGATAGTCCTCTCTGCCTTCTCTCCCCCCCCCCCCGCCTCCATTTGACCTGTCAAGGGCAGCACAGCATAGCAGGTGATAGAGCAGCTGTCTCACAGCACCAAAGACCCGGGTACGATCCTAACCTCGTGTACTGTCTGTGTGGAGTTTGCATGTTCTCCTTTGACCCCGTGGGTTTTCTCTGGTTGCTCCGGTTTCCTCCCACATCGTAAAGACATGTTGGTTTGTAGGTTCATTGGCCTCTGCAAATTGCCCCTAATGTGTGGGGAGTGGATGAGAAAGTGGGATAACATGGAACGAATGTGAACAGGTGATCGATGGTCGGCATGGACTCAGTGGCTGAAGTGCCTGTTTCCCTGCTGTTTCTCCAAACTAAATCTAAAACTAAAACTAAACTGTTTACCTCTCATGCAATATTTTAAAGAAGTGAGTGTGTCCAAATAAAATGGAGTAAAAGGGAGTACTTTTTTAGAACTCTCTAATGAAGCCTAAACTGAGCGGGCTGCACAGTGAATAATGGCAGATGGAAGCCAAGGCTGCTGTAGAAACATTGCATGTCGTTGAATTCTGCACATAAAAATCCTAGTGTATGTGCAACTGTTTAGATTTGTGTCATCAATAAGATGTAAGTGGGATGCTTCAGGCGGTGGCGTGTGTGAGGACGCTGCTGGTCACGGTTATCTTGCTCCATCTGACTTCTGTGTGGATAGACAAAAATGCTGAAGAAACTCATGGAGCGAAGGAATAGGTGACATTTTGGGTCGAGACCCTTCTTCAGACTGATGTGGGGGGCGGGGGGGGGGGCGGGAAGAAGAAAGGTAGAGGCGGAGACTGTGGGCTGCGGGAGAGCTGGGAAGGGGAGGGGAAGGAGGGAGAAAGCAAGGACTACCTGAAATTGGAGGTCAATGTTCATACCGCTGGGGTGTAAACTACCCAAGCAAAATATGAGGTGCTGCTCCTCCAATTTGCAGTGGGACTCACTCTGACCATGGAGGAGGCCCAGGACAGAAAGGTCGGATTTGGAATGGGAGGGGGAGTTGAAGTGCTGAGCCACCGGGAGATCAGGTTGGTTAATGCGAACTAACCTCTGTGTGAGCTTGTGTCCTCCTCTTCCTTCAGTCACAGTCTGTGTTTTAATCTTTTTCAGGAATCCAACCACTTGGCCCATAGGGCCATCAAGGTCGTGCACCTGGGCAATTTGAAAATGATCCTGTCGGCAGGATATTCCAAGTGGAACAATCGGCAAATCGTTCTCTGGGATCAGGTACGTGGATGCTGGAGGAGCCAGACTGGCTGGGGGTCCTGACGGTGGAGTAATCTTAGTTTCATAAATTCATAAGTCTGCATTTAGAGCATTGTGTTCAGTTCTGGGCATCGTGTTATAGGAAAGATATTGTCAAGCTGAAAAGAGTACCGAGAAGATTTACGAGGATGTTTCTGAGCTAGAGGGTCAGAGGGTCTGAGCTACAGGGAGTGGTTGAGCAGGCTGGGCTCTATTCCCTGGAGCACAAGAGAATGAAGGGTGATCTTATTGAGGTGTCTAAAATCAAGTGAGGAATAGATTGGGTAGATGCAAATGGTCTCTCGCCCAGAGTAGGTGGATCGAGGTCCACAACCAACAATGGACCACTGTGGGCTCCACCTTTCCTTGATCATCATTAGTTTTTGCATTTCTTTCATTCATTTGTCCTATATCTCTCTATATCATCATGTATTTACGAGGATCTTCAACCTGTCTCTATCTCTGGCAACGGTCCCCATGTGCCTGAAGACAGCTACCATAGTGCCGGTGCCAAAGAAGTCTAAAGTCACCAACCTGAATGACTACCGCCCGGTTACCCTAACTCCAATACCAATGAAGTGCTTTGAAAGGCTGGTCCTCTCCCACATCAAATCCAGCATCCCTGCATCATTGGACTCTCATCAATTTGCATGCAGGGCAAATAGATCCACAGAGGATGCCATCTCTGTGGCTCTTCACACTGTCCTGACCCACCTGGAAAGACAGGGCACCTACATGAGGATGCTCTTCATTGACTATAGCTCTGCCTTCAATATGGTCATCCCCACCAAGCTCACCACCAAACTCCACCACATAGGCCTCAGCTCACTGATATGCGATTGGATCCTGAATTTTCTGATGGAGCGACCACAGGCAGTTAGACTGGGGCCGCACCTGTCCTCCACTATCACCCTGAGCACTGGCACACCACAGGGCTGTGTACTGAGCTCCATGCTCTACTCCCTCTTCACCCACGACTGTGTCCCTGCATTCGACAACAACACCATTGTCAAGTTTGCAGACGACACAACGGTGATCGGGCTGATCACCAACGGTGATGAAACAAACTATAGAGCGGAGGTGCAGAACCTGGCGGACTGGTGCTCACGAAACACCTCCAAGACCAAGGAGCTGATTATCGACTTCAGGAGGACACAGAATGGGGAATACGCCCCAATCTCCATCTACGGAGACAGTGTGGAGAGAGTGTCCAGCTTCAAGTTTCTGGGCACTCACATCTCAGAGGGTCTCACATGGTCCACCAACACCGCTGCGCTGGTCAAAAAGGCACAGCAACGACTGTTCTTCCTAAGAACATTGAAACGGGCTGGTCTGCCCCAACAGCTGCTGACAACCTTCTACCGCTGCACCACAGAGAGCATACTAACGTATGGCATCTCTGTGTGGTATCTCAGCTGCACGGAGGCAGAGAGGAGAGCTCTTCAGCACGTCGTCCGCAGAGCGCAACAGATTATTGGGACACCGCTACCAGCCTTGGAGGGCATCTACCACACACAGTGCCTTAGGAAGGCCGTCAGCATACATAAAGACTCCTCTTACCCTTGTAATGGACTGTTCAAACTACTCCCTTCCAGCAGACGTTACAAGGCCTTCTACGCCCGCACCTCCAGACTCAGGAACAGCTTCATTCCCAGAGCTATAGCGGCTCTGAACCGACCCTGCTGAGTACCCCCCCACCCCCATGGACTGTCTCCCCCAGCCTCGCACTTTAGTCTGTGTTGATGTTACTGGTCTAATGTTCGTTTTACAAACCTTGTTCTCGGGGTATTTAAACCTAAATTTTATTTGTCGATTAAGTTATGACATCGGATGGAAGTTGCAAACCAAATCTCGTTGCATTTATGTGTAATGACAATAAAAGATATTATTATTATTATTATTATTATTATTCTCGTTTCCCTTTCCCCTGACCCTCAGCCTGATGAAGGGTCTCGACAGAGAAACATATAAAATTCTTAAGGGATTAAACAGATGAGATGCAGGAAAAATGTTCCCGATGTTGGGGGGTTCCAGATCCAGGGTTCACAGTTTAAGAATAAGGGATAGGCCATTTAGGACTGAGATGAGGAAGAACGTTTTCACCCAGAGAGTTGTGAATCTGTGGAATTCTCTGCCACAGAAGGCAGTGGAGGCCAATTAACTGAAGGTTTTCAAGAGAGAGTTAGATTTAGTTCTTAGTGCTAAAAGGAATCTGGATATGGGGAAAAAGCAGGAACGGGGTACTGATTTTAGATGATCATATTGAATGGCGGTGATGGCTTGAAGGGCCGAATGGCTTACTTGTGCACCTATCTTTCTATGTTTCTATGACCCGAAACATTACCGATTCCTCCAGAGATACTGCCTGACCCGCTGAGTTACTCCAGTTTTTGGGTTTATCTTCTGTATGTTAATGTGCTCACTGCGTGCTGTAGATGGTGAGTTGTAGGATATTTTCTCGGTTATAGTAAAGGAATGCTGATACCATGTGTGCGTATTTAAAGTAAGGCAATGAAGGAATTCTCCAAGTCTTTGTGTGTATACATGTGTATGCATCCTTGTTAGCCTTGTTCTTATGGCGAAATGAATGAATTAAAATTTTCAGAATGGCAGATATTTTCAGAACTGGAACTCGCTATGTTTAATAAGCAAAAATAAATTCAACTTGAGCATGTGACATGAGAGAATGAAACGGTGGAACACAGGCGTTTGACATTAGGTTTGGATAGATGCTGCATTATTGATTGTTCAGTGGAGCTACAGTGCCACCTTGAGGCCACAGCCTGCAACTGGAGCCCGTTACCTCAACCTCCTGCCTTGCAAGTAACTATTTCAAGACCAGTATGTGGCCGTGAATTCTTCCATAGACCGCCATTTATCATCTCCCTTTAAAATTGTCTTGATCAATCTCATTGACTGGTAGAAACACCATGGTGCTGCTTATCTTTTGACAACCTAATATTCTATCAGGAAAAAAGTAATCAGCTCCCATCCTAAATCATTTTATTCTCTTGCATTCCCCTCAGTACCCCTCTACCACTCACCTCCACACCGGCGACAATTAACTTACCAAACTGCACGAGTTGGGATGTGGCAAAAAACTGCAGCACCCAGAGTAAACCCACGGTGCCACGTAGAACATGCAAACTCCACACAGACAGCACAAGAGGGGAGGATTGAATCCAAGTGGCTTGAACTGTGAAACAGCGGCTGTTCCGCCCACAATAGGGGAGATTGTGTCCATTATATATTTTCAGAGACCCAGGGAGTCCCTGAGCTGTGTGTAACTAATTAAACATTTTTGAAGTGTCGGCAGATTAAAAACAAACACCATAAGCATATGCTTGCACAGCCAGCTCCCACCAGCAGTAGTGTGACAATGACCAAAAAACTGATAAATATTGGTCAGGAATCCATGGAGAACTCCCCTGCTTGCCTTTATAATAGTTCCATTTTATGTCCCTGTGATAACCTTGGTTTAATATCTTCTTAGCAAGGCAGCATCTCCTGCAGAGTAGCAGTCCAACAACGCTACACTGGGATTGACATCTTAGAATTATGAGCTCAAATCTCTGGCATAGGGCTTGAACCCCATCCATGTTAGAGGTGAGAATGTAGGCCCAGGTTGGGAACCTTCTTCAGCTTCCTCTGAACCAAAATGGGTTGAACAGGTACTTTGGATCTGTTTTCACTAAGGAAAACACAAACAATCTTCCAGGTGTACTAGTGGTCAGAGGCCCTAGGGTGACAGAGGAACTGAAAGAAATTCAAATTAGGCAGGAAATGATGTTGGATAGACTGTGGGACCATAGGCTGATAAATCCCCAGGGCCTGATGGTCTGCATCCCAGGGTACTTAAGGAAGTGGCTCTAGAAATCGTGGACGCATTGGTGATCATTTTCCAATGTTCTATAGATTCAGAATCAGTTCCTGTGGATTGGAGGGTAGGTAATGTTATCCCACTTTTTAAGAAAGGAGGGAGAGAGAAAACAGGGAATTATAGACCAGTTAGCCTGACATCGGTGGTGGGGAAGATGCTGGAGTCAATTATAAAAGATGAAATAACCGCACATTTGGATAGCAGTAACAGGATCGGTCCGAGTCAGCATGGATTTACAAAGGGGAAATCATGCTTGACTAATCTTCTGGAATTTTTTGAGGGTGTAACTTGGAAAATGGACAAGGGAGAGCCAGTGGATGTAGTGTACCTGGACTTTCAGAAAGCCTTTGATAAGGTCCCACATAGGAGATTAGTGGGCAAAATTAGGGCACATGGTATTGGGGGTGGGGTACTGGCATGGATAGAAAATTGATTGGCAGACAGGAAACAAAGAGTAGGGATTAACGGGTCCCATTCAGAATGGTAGGCAGTGACTAGTGGGGTACCACAAGACTTGGTGCTGGGACCACAGCTACTTACAATATATATATCAATGATTTAGATGAAGTAACATTAGCAAATTTGCAGATGACACAAAACTGGGTGGCAGTGTGAACTGTGAGGAGGATGCTATGAGAATGTAGGGTGACTTGGACAGGTTGGGGGAGTGGGCAGATGCATGATAGATGTAGTTTAATGTGGAGAAATGTGAGGTTATCCACTTTGGTGGTAAGAACAGGAAAGCAAATTATTATCTGAATGGTATCGTTAGGAAAAGGGGAAGTACAATGAGATCTGGGTGTCCTTGTTCAACAGTCACTGAAAGTAAGCATACATGTACAGTAGACATACATGTACAGTAGTCAAGAAAGCTAATGGCATGTTGGCCTTCATAACAAGAGAAGTTGAGTATAGGAGCAAAGGATTGAAATTGAATTGAAAATCTTTATTATCATTTTCCTGAGTACTTACATACCCAGAGGAAACGAAAAAACGTTGCTCAACCAGTGTCCATTCAGTGTGCGGTAAAAAATAAATAGAAATAAAAATAAAAATACATATATCATCATAAGTTCCAATCGGCAGCGGCACGACAATGGCTCTGCTTCAGTGTGTCCAGGTTGGTGGTTGGTGCGCGATACTTTGGCAGGGGGCAAAGTCCGTTTATCAGTCTTATAGCTTGCGGGAAGAAGCTGAGGAGCATCCTGCTGGTTTTGCAGCTGATGCTCCTGTACCTCTTCCCAGATGGCAGGATGGAGAATATGTGATGCGATGGGTGGTAGGGGTCTTTGATGATGGAGATGGCTCTGTTGATACATCTCTTCCTGTATATGTCCAGCAGGAAAGGGAGTGGAGCACCAATAATCCTGCTGGCGGTCTTCACAATCCTGTCTAGTTGGTGCCGTTCGTACGCTTTGCAGCTCCCGAACCAGGAAGTGATGCCGTAGGATAATGTGCTCTCGATTGTCCCCCTATAAAAAGTTCATAGGTGTGCAGTGGGGAGACCTGCTTTCTGTAGTCTTCGGAGAGGGTGTAGTCGCTGCTGGGCGCTCTTGACCAGTGCTGTTGTGTTGATCGTGGATGTGAGGTCATCTGACAGGTGGAGTCCTAGGAATTTCACACTGCTGACCCTTTCCACATCAGCTCCATCAATGTGCAGAGGTGTATGGCGTTGTTTTCCCGCCCTCCTGAAGTCAATCACCATCTCCTTCGTTTTTCCCACGTTGAGAATGAGGTTGTGGGATTAGCACCATCCTGTGAGCAGCTCCACCATTTATTTAAATCTTTTTATTTGAATTTCACAGCAATTTGCATACATACAATGATAACAGACAGTGATGGTCAGGACATAATTGTGCAACAGTATGTAAGCGACCCTCAAAGCCGTTACCCTTACCCCCCCCCTCAATCCACCCGAATCAGGTCGGAACCAAACGGGGACAAACAACACTCACATACGTACACAAATACGATAACTGAAACAAAATATACAAAAAAAAAGTGTATGGTGGGGGGGGGGGGGGGGGGGGGTTGAGGGGAGAGCAGCTGCAATAAGACAGAGCAGTGATAGAAGGCACTCAGTCCTCTTCCGAGTCCGGAAACAAGTTGAGAGAGTTAACAAGTACCAGGAAAGGGTTCCATGTATCTAGGAATGTCTTGGTAGAGCCTTTGAGAGAAAACCTAAGTTTTTCAAGCTTTAAATTGTAGAGCACCTCCTTGATCCAGCGGGCGTGTGTCGGGGACAGGTAAGCCTCCAGTTAAGCAAGATCAGTCTCCAGGCTAACAAGGTTGTAAAAGCCAGGACCCGCTTCAATGCAACAGAGAGGTTGGTGTTGGGAGGAGTACCAAAAATAGTTGACAGTGGGTTTGGAGGAATAGTCTGGCCATAAGCTCTGCTTATCACGTCGAAAGCACTCCTCCAAAAGGCTGCCAGCTTAGGGCAAGACCAAAACATATGGCTATGGTTGGCAGGGGATTGATTACATCTTTTGCAGGTGTCCTTGACAGTGGGGTATATTCTAGATAATCTTGCATTTGTGTAGTTGTCTTTGTGAAGGACTTTGCATTGGATTAGGCCATGGCGGGCACATATGGAGGAAGAATGGATAAAATCCAAGGCAGAGTCCCATTGCTGGTCTGTTAATTTCATATTCAGCTCGCCCTCCCATGCAGCTTTTAATGAGGTATGAGATTTCAATATTACCGACCCTAACAAGTTATACAAAAAAGAGATGCATTTCTTCCGGTTGGGATCTAGAACTAGGATGGAATCGGTCAGGGTTTCAGGGGGGCGATTTGGGAAGTGAGGGACTGTCTTCTTCACAAAATCTCTAATCTGGAAAAAACGGAAAAGGTGGGAGTTTGGGAGGCTGTCGTTGGACGAAAGCTCCGCAAAGGACGATAAAATGCCATCCTTGTATAGGTTTTTGATACTACTGATACCATTACTATGCCAGGTTTTGAATGCGGAGTTGGTACTCAAAGGTTTAAAGATGTGATTCTTAAGCAGCGGGGTCAAGATGGAAGGGCCTTCTAAACCAAAGTTTTTCCTGAGTTGACTCCATATCTTGAGCGAGAGGGAAGCAATTGGGCCTGCACCCACAGATGTTGTAGAAATGGGGAGTTTGGAGCATAGAACAGACCGCAATGGGAGACATGAACTCGTCTTTTCCATGTGAACCCAGGTCGGTAGGTGGTCGCAATCATCATTCATCCAATACAGGATTTTTTGCAAGTTAGCTGCCCAATAGTACCGCCTAAAGTCAGGAAGTGCCAAACCGCCGTCACTCTTTGGAGACTGTAGTATCGTCTTTCGAATTCTAGCCGGTTTCCTACCCCATAAAAATTTTGATATTCTCCTTTCTAATTTATCAAAAAAAGATTTAGTGATAAGTATAGGGACATGCTGGAAAAGATACAGGAATTTGGGTGGGACGACCATCTTGACCAGATTTATCCTTCAGGAAGATAACCCTTTTTTTGCAGCCTATTTGCATTCTCACCGTGATAATTTATAAACCTATAAGCTGAGTTCTCCCTGCTACACCGCTCTATTCAAATCGCCTTGTATGTGGGGGTTGTTTTTTTCTGAGGGGTCCAAAACTAAATGGCCTAGATTTAAAATCATTGGTAGAAGGACTAGAAAGGAGATACAAGATACATTTATTTGTCACATGTACCAATTGTTACAGTGAAATGTGTGGTCGCCATACTGTCAGAACACAATAGACTTTAACACAGACATCCTCACACAGCGGAATCCAAATTTCCCACAGTGAGGGAAGGCTCTAAAATTCAGTCATCCTCCTCCATTGTCCTCCGTTGATCACCCGTGGTCGGGGAGATGATTGAATCATTCACAACCTAAAGGGTGGTAAAAGTCTGGAACTCAGTGCCTAAAATAACAGTAGAGGCACATTTGGGCCTTGGTTAGGATCTGCAGGATACAAACCTGGTGATGGAAGGTTGGGTTAGACTGCATGAATATTAGTTTAGTTTAGGGTAGAGGTACAGTGTGGGAACGGGCTGTTTGGCCCACCGAGTCCACTCTGACTAACAACACCCATACACTAGTTCTATCCTACACATTAGGTATAATTTTCAGAAGCCAATTAACCTACAAACCTGCACGACTTTGGATTGTGGGAGTGAACCAGAACTCCTGGAGGAAACCCACATGGTCACAGAGAAAAGGTACAAACTTCGTACAGCATCCATAGGTAGGATCGAACCTGGCTCTCCAGTGCTGTGAGGCAGCAACTCTATAGCTGTGCTGCTGTGCCACCTCAGATATGTGGCAAAGGTGTGGACGTAATAAATCAAATAGCTTCCTTTGTTAGGAAGCTTCTATGAGTTCTTATGGCTTGCCTTGTCTGTTGACTGCAGTACATAGAAGGCCCAATCAGCCTGAATGCCATGCCCTGGTGTTTATACTCTGTGTGGTCCTCCTCACCACACTCCTTTCACATAATACTGCCCACATATTCCTTCTATTCCTATCCCCCTCATGTGTTTCTCTGGATTACCCTTCAACCCATGTTCACCTCAACATCCCCAGTGAGAGTAAACCCCTCACTCTCAACGTGAAGGTGGTTCTGCTGAAGTTGCTGTTGGGTTTGCCCATGTTTGGGTCAGATTGCCACGCCTGAGCTTTTGTTCTTCCATAAAATTGCGGTGTCTTCTCCATCATCCCCATCAATACCCTTCACAATTAAAAAAGTACCTGCCCCTTCAGCCCTGACCCCCCCGAGCCCCCAACTCCTTCCCAGCCTTTAATCTGGGGAATGACTACCTCTGATATGCTTAACCTTTCAGTTCAAGAGTGAAAGGACTAGAGTGAAGAGTTTTAAATGTATATACTAATAACAGAACAGTGAAATTCTTACTTGCAGCAGATTACCAGGACATAAAGGCAATGCACCAATTCACACGGTAATAAATATAATAATCAGGAAATTGAGTACATTGTGTAATTTATCCAGTAAATTGTTTTGGCAGCTGTTTCAGTGACTGTGTATCATAATTACGAAATGCAAGTCACAGCAAACACAGTATGCACAGACATAAGGAACATAAACAAAAGTCATAGGAGCAGAATTAGGCCATTTGGCCCATCAAGTTTTCTCTGCCATTCAATCAATTGGGGATTTTCACACAGAGAGTGGTGGGTCTCTGGAACTCTCTGCCACAGAGGGTAGTTGATTGGCCCTTGTTCATTGACTATATTTAAGAGGGAGTTAGATGTGGCCCTTGTAGCTAAGGGGATCAGAGGGTATGGAGAGAAGGCAGGTACGGGATACTGAGTTGGATGATCAGCCATGATCATATTGAATGGCAGTGCAGGCTCAAAGGGCCGAATGGCCTACTCCTGCACCTAATTTCTATGTTTCTATGTTTCAATCATAGCTGATCTATCTTTCCCTCTAAACCCAATTTTCTGGCCTTCTCCTCAGAACCTTTGACACCGTTACTAATCCTGCCAATCTCCGCTTTAAAAATTCCCACTTATTTGGCCTCCACAGCCTCAGAGAGCTAGATAGGGCTCTTAAAATTAGCGGAGTTAGGGGATATGGGGAGAAGGCAGGAACGGGATACTGATTGGGGATGATCAGCCATGATCACATTGAATGGCGGTGCTAGCTCGAAGGGCCGAATGGCCTACTCCTGCACCTATTGTCTATTGTCTATTGTCAAATGCTGGCAGATGGAACTAGTGTAGCTGGGACATGTTGGTCGGTGTGGGCAAGTTGGGCTGAAGGGCCTGTTTCCACACTGTATCACTCAATGACTCTATGACTGTTAACTTCCCGTCAGCAAGGCTGGATTTCGGAAGGTGTAGCATTGCCTCTGCGGTCCTGGAGAGCCAGCCAGGATTTACCTTCTCCAGTCATGGGGCTGGATACCACAAGAGGCAAGAATACTCCTGATGCACCAACAGCTGATGTGGAATGAATGAATGGAACAGCAATGTCCAATGTTATCTTTGAAGAGGGAGGCCACACTGGCCAGTTTCCGATTAGTGCGATCATCAGTCTAATCCCTGGTGTAGCGATGGGAAACGTTCTTGATGCCTCGTTACAGGAAGTATGTGGAGGCTTCGGGGAGGGTGCAGAAGAGGTTCATCACAATTTGCTGCCGGGACTAAGCTACAAGGAGAGGTTGAACAAACAGGTTGTTTTCTATGGAACATTGAAGGATGAGGGGAGATCTATTAGAAATTTATAAATTATGAGAGCCATATATAGGGAAGATGGTCAGAATCTTTCCCATGACGGAAATGTCAACTACTGGAGGTCACAGCTTTATGGTAAGAGGGGGAAAGTATAAAGGAGATGTTCGTTTAATCACACACGGTTTTTTTACACAGAGAGTGTTGGTGCATGGAACATGCTGCCAGAGGTGGTGGTGGAGGCAGATATCAAGGTGGCATTCAAGAGGCTTCTAGATAGGCACATGGATATGCAGATAGTGGAGGGATGTGGATCACACAGGCAGAAGGGGTTAGTTTAATTTGGTATCATGTTCTGCACATATATCATTGGCCAAGGGGTCTGTTCCTCTGCAGTTCTATGTAAACCCCCACCTTATTTGTTTTCAATGTTTTGGTCCAATTCATTAACAAGCACCATTTTCTTCTAAATAAAAATAGGACAACATATCTGTGCCTTTACGGGAGGAGGAATTGGATGGATCTCTGGGAGTGCTCTTTCCGTTCTATGATCCAGACACCCACATGCTTTACCTGGCAGGGAAGGTAAGAGCGGGACTCTCATTTGTCATTTATTTTGTGCTGGTGTCACTATTAAAACTTTTCTTCTGACAATTAATGTGTTACGGCAGTTGTAGAACACGCAAACATTGGAACACGAGGAGAGCCTGCTACCGCTCAATCTGTTTATCATTCAGAGAATTTATGGTGGTTGGGGAATCAGACTCTATTTCTGTACCTGCCTTTTCCCCAATAAGTCCGGTGAGGGGGGAGATGGGTGGATCTCGCATCTCCTCACTTGAATCTACCTATCGCTTACCAGTCTTTGCCCCACCCCTTCCCCTCATCTCACTCCAGCAACCTTCTCCCTTCTACTCCATCAGTCTGAAGAAGGACCCTGACCTGAAATGTCATCTGTCCCTCCACAGATGCTGCCAGGCCTGTTGAGTGCCTACCTAAACGGCTCTTAAATGCAACTATTGTATCTGCTTCAGCCACTACTCCTGGCAGTGTGTTCCAGTTTGTTTTTGGTTGAAGATTCCCGAATCTGCTGTCTCTGTGCCTGCCTTTTTCCCATATTCCTCTGGCTAATGCTCAATTTCATCAATAATTGACCATTTCTCAGACTATCAGAGACAGAATAGCGGTGGCACAGTGGTGAAATTGGAAGAGCCAGGACCTCACAGTGCTAGAAACCTGTACTCAATCCAGATATGCAGCTGTTAAAAAAAGGCAACACACCTCATCTTATCGTGGATATCTAGGGATGGCCAATAAATGTTGGCTTTGTCAGACACGCCGACAACCTGAAAAATGAAAAAAAAATATTTTGCATAATTTCCTGGCATTTAAATGATCACCTTTGTATTTCCAAATGAGACCTTTAGCATGTGACTCATCCCCCTCCCGTCTTGCCTTGCTGTCCATGATCCTTTTATCTTGCTGTACCTTCAGTCCAGCTGTTGCCCACTCTCTATCTGTTTCTGAAGAACTGGGAAATAATTTGCTGAAGTTAGCAACTCCCTGTCTTCCTGAGCTAGTATTCATAATACCGAACAAAAAAAAACTTCTAGAAGTATCATGGGTCAGGCAGCATCTGTGGAGGAAATGTTCTTGATCTATTTCCCTCCTCAAATGTTGCCTGACCCACTGAGTTCCTCCAACAGTTTATTTTTAGTTCAAGATTCAAGCATCTGTAGTCTCTTGTGTGATCTTTATAGAGAGGTCGCCAGAGTGACTCTTGTACTGCAGAATTATAGGGTTCTTCTCCTCAATTCTCTTCCCCACTCTCCTCAAAGCTTGGATGTTTCATCAAAACATTACAGTACCATAGCATGGAAAAGCATTATCAAACTTTATTTGGAGTTCTAATATTAGCTGTATATAATCAATATGAGACACCTGGTCCAATGATATTTTGATGCTTACCACCAGGACTAAATTACACTGAAGGAGACATTGCAGCCCATTGTATTTGCACACTGTCCTCCTATTAGGCTTGACACTACATCCCTGGAACTAAGACAAGAGAGCAATACCACTGATTCAAAGCTGGAACCTAGATAGAATAGTACAGCACAGGAACAGGCTGCTTGGCCCATCTTGATCCATGACATCCAAAGATCCTTCTGAAAATCATTAATGCTGTTGCACCTCTTTTAAGACTGGTTATTGGTTGCTTTCCAATATTTAAAGTAGCACCAATTGTACCTTGTTAACAAAGCCCAATTTGTTTGGTTTTCACAGGGTGAAGGTAATATTCGATACTACCAACTGACCTCCGAGAAACCTTACCTTCACTTCTTGATGGATTTTCGCTCTTCATTACCTCAGAAAGGAATGGGTATGTTCATCCAGTTTAAAATCCTTAATGGGGAGAAATTTGCCTTTGGACATTTGCCGTTGATCGCCGATATTCCCTTTTATTGGAGTTAGGCAGGAGAGGGAACACAATTCCAGAGCTTGTGGCCTGGCCAGTAAAATGCACAATTGTAAGTGAGAGAGCAATACATTTATAAATACAGACAGGGTCAGGACTGAAAGATGGTGATAGAAATTTGTTAGTCCTTTTGCAAACAGGAATTGATGTTGGATGAATTATGAACAAAATCTGGGTTTGTTTGATTTTTGTTAATCTGGAGCAATAAGGCAAATGTGGAAACAGTGCTTACGTAGTGTTAGAACTATCATTGAAGATCTTAACTAAGGAACAAACAATCTTGAGGGGCTAAGGAGAGACTTTGGTTATGTTGGTGTAATTCAGTTTAGGACATAAGTGTGGAGATGCCCAGCTCTGGATGTACGTCCATGCATCGGATGAGTTGAGGCAGGGTTGGAGATAGGCTGACACCTCGCAGCACCAAAGGGGTGGATCTGCACATCCGAGTCAGAGATGGGAAACTTACTGACTTTCTCTGGCTGGTGAGATAACAAGGCTCGGCTCAATAGGCAACTAGTTCTTGGGTGTCAAAGTAGTTGTTTCTCTTTGTTTTAAGGTATAATGCCAAAGAGGGGCCTGAACGTCTCTGCCTGCGAAGTCTTCAGGTTCTACAAGTTGGTGACAATCAAGGGCCTCATCGAGCCTGTCTCCATGATTGTCCCGAGGCGGGTAAGAGAATAAACATTGAACGTACAACACAGGACAGGCCATTCAGCCCGTATGATCTGTGTCTGCATTTGTGATACAACTCTTCCCCCCCCGTTTCACCAACTTCCTTGCAGTAACATTGTTATTTGTGAAGCTCTCCTGATGATTGTGAGTTACTGTGGGAGACTGCAGAGCTCCTCCTGCCTGCACTACCAGTCAATAACATCTGAACTCATCTTCCACAACCCTTACCCAGTTCACTTTCCTGCCTCTTAATTCCCTTATTGACCTACAATCTATTGATCACTGCCTTGAATTGGTTAATGGGAGAGCATTCACTGCTGATTGAACGAAGCAACTTCCCCTCATCTCTGTCTTAAATAGAGTGTTACCCTGAGAGCACGCCAGTACTTATTTAAACTGTACCCTGCAGAAACTACCTCTTGCCATCTCGCCTGTCGCCCTCTCTCAATGAGCTTGGTTTAATCATCCTCAAGATGTTCTTGTAGAACGGCTCCCTTATCCAATGCTCCAGATTCTCTCAATACTCCAACCAAAGAAGTAAAGCGATCTTAAGGTGCCATCACACCTGTAAAAATAAAAGGACTCAATAACAAAAAAGAGAAGATAAAAGTTAAAAAATAAAAGATAAAACGTGCAAAGCAGAATGCTACTCATGGAAATAATTTAAAAAGCAGGTGTATACGAAAATTGCTAAATTGATCCTTAACTCTGCATATACATTTGAAGAATGGCGATAGAATGTAAGAAAATATGATAGTACTTATATATCAATATCTAAAACCTTATTGATCCCTTTGTCAAATCCATTTGTCATTCGCAATTAATGACATAACCTAAGAAACATATCCTTGGGGACGTGAAGTTGTGATGCAGTACCCAACTTTAAATAATGATCCTGTTAACTTTGTGCCACTAAACCCTCTGAGTAATGAATCATCAGATTAATCAGCAAAGATTTTGGAGTATGTGAATCACTTTTCACTTTTGTAAAAGAAATGAGCAGTGTAGCACGCGTAGATTTATGACCGGCAGATTTGAGAAGTGTAGTTGAAGAAAGCAGTTGGATGAACTCCAGCGACTCTCCATATGTCTTCATGCTGGGATTTGACGTAAGAAATGTGCAAGCATGCAGGCATTGAGTACAGTTTAGGAATTGTTGAGCAGGTCAAAGGTAATGATGTACTGTAACACTGTGCTAATGCGGTTGCTCTGTTTCCAATCTATCTTACAGTCAGATTCATACCAAGATGATATCTACCCACTGACTGCTGGAGCACAGCCAGCAATGACAGCGCAGGAGTGGCTAAATGGATTCAACAAAGGTCAGTCTTGCACTCGTGCTCGGGTAAGCTCGACCAGCAGGCTCTCATGTTCTTCCTTTTTAGGACATTGGTCATTGTTAAGGAGGAGCATTTCCTCCAGTGAGTCACCAATCTCCTGACTTCCCAAGGCCTTTCCATCATCCACAAACAGCATTGAGATAAATAACCAGATAACCTATTGTATTGGTTGGTTTAAGGGATATGTGCTCCACCGAGCACAAGGGACAATTGCCACACACGATTACGGTACTTGAGCAGCTCAGAGCACGCCAAGAGTGTGATAGGATACTCTGCACTTTGCTGGATGAGGGAAATTCTCAAGAAACTAGATATCACTTAGGGCAAAGCAGTCCTAGTTGAGCTTGCCTTCCAAACATGAGCCTAAACACGTATTCCCTCCATGAGTTGTGCACTTTAACTACAGTGTGTATCATCTACAAAGAGTGTAACTGGGAAATTCCGACAGCCCCTCCCAAACCCATGACCTCTGCCACCAAAGAGGTCAAGGGCAGTGTGGGGCCAGCACTGACTGCAGGTTCACTTCCAGGTCACACACGGCCCTGATTGGAAGTGTGTTGCTGATCCTTCATTGTCCCTGGATCTGAACCCCGAACTCCTAACCCAGCACTGTGGCAGCACTTTCACCAGGAGCAGTGCACTGGTTTAAAAAGTCAGATCACCAACATCTTCACATGGATTGTTAGGGAATAGTTGCTGGTGGTGTCCAGATCCTGAACAATGAACAAATTAAAATATATATCTGGATTAGGCCAATATTTCATGGATGCACAAATTCATAAGTGAATTTCGTAATTATTGCAAAGGCTTCACTATCACTGATACTGGAGAAAACTCCTCCACTCTTCTTGAAAGCAGATCCTTGGGATACTTTATAGCCACCTAAGGCAGCAGCTAGTAGAAGGCACAGTTTAACTCCTCATCCCAGATGGTACCTCCAACGGTGCAGCATTCCCTCAGTATCACACTGGAGCATGAGCTTGGAGCTTCATGCTCACGTGTCTGGAGTGGGAATTGAACTCACAACCTCTCACTGAGCAAAGCTAACACGACAGTAGAATCTGCTTCATCTGAAGAGCTTGGCTCCATATTTAGCAGTGGCACCTTTTCTCTGTTTTAATCACAATTTTCACTCTCATGGTTTCAGATCCCATACTCGTATCTTTAAAACCCGGGTCTAACAACCAGCAGTGTATTACCAAGAATAAAAGCAATGATCTGTGCAAGCTGCCTGACTTCATTAGAAGGGATCACGTGGCGATTAATGCAATCCAGCAAAAGCAGGAGCAAACAAATACAGAGAAAGTACACGAGCAGAAGAGGAATTATATATCAAATGGGTACGATCTGTCAGAGGGTCCACCCCCTAAAACGGAGAATGAGGTAAATTAGAAAATGAAAACTTTTATTTCTGAATTTTACACTATCCCTGATCTTTACATTGATCCCTGTACTATCATGCCAATCGCAACCGTGGCTCGCTATATATTGAATTTTCCTGCTGATTTGACTTTTGCATTCCTCAAATACATGCGGTTTAGTGCGTAAAACAACCGCTCTCTGTCCGGTAACTAATTTCACATCCACGTAACCACAGTCTCTTACAACCGAACATTTGTTTTGTCAATAATTGTGATTCCTCCGTAGATTCAAGCAATTTAAACTCTTTTTTGGGGGTAACATTTCAAATATTTAATTAAAAAAAGACCTTGATTGATTTGTTTCTTCCCCCACCAGCTTCTGCAGATGTTTTACCGACAGCAGGAGGAGATTCGGAAACTACGGGAGACGCTGGCACAGAAGGAAGTGCGGGTGAAGCAGCTCGAATTGGAGATAAAAAACGTCCGTTGCAGTTCCATTGATTTTTGAGAAAGCAGTGAAGGGGCAGGGTGAAGGAGGAAGAAACTATGGCAACAGAACTCGCCCATTAAATGGCGCTCTTCACGGAGCTGCAGTCTACTTGAATATAATTATATTTTTATTGAGGGAAAAAAAGATGTTTAATTTGTAAAACTTTACTTACTGTACAGGATGTACACTTTTTTTGTTTCTTATTTATCTCTTTTATATGATAGTGTAAATTGTTTTGTTTTTTTTAACCCTGCTACTGGCTTTGGTATGATCAACAGTTCAGAGCTTTACAGTGACATTGCATCTCATTTACTTTGGTGGTTACTGCAGCTTTTGTTGTGTGGAAGAAATATAAATGCTTTTTTTTTTAATGCTTGCCATCAGAGGCTGATTCACACACATTTATCAGGGCTCCTGGTAATAAAATAAACCAACCATTATGCTCAAAGGTATGAATTAGGTGAGGCAAATTATTTGCAAGAATAATCGATCGGCCTTTTTATATATTATTTGTTTTGGACTCTTGGTCCTTTTTAAAATCAAGAACTGGGTTGACCTGGATGGTCAGTTTTTAGCTTAAAATATTGTCATCAGGATGTTATTTTTCATTAATAACTTTAGCAACTTTTGTTCTCCTCAGTCTGAGTTCTGCAGCATCAGTTTTCCAGGACCAGTCACCATTTTCTATGAGCAAGCTGCACCTGATTCACAGGGACAAGCTCTCATTTGAAAGGGTTAACCTTCAGTGCAAGAAAAGGCATTGACCATAATGAGCATTGTGTGGTTGTAACCTGAGCCTACCTTTTGTGTTCAACACTACTTTTCTTTTAGTGAAAGAACATTTTAGTCACACAGTTCCCTTTTTTAAACAAACGTTTTAAAACATCATCAAGGTCCGTTGATTAGCCAAATGTTAATGGTTTTACAAAGAGTGCTGATGTATAGAGATGCCAACTGGGTCTTGCTATATTAATTAGCTGATGCCTTCAACTAATCTTATTTAATCCAAGAAATGGTGAATGTGACTTGTCATACTGCACAACACACATGCACAGCAGGTTTTCATTGTGTCCTATTACATTGTAAGGTGATGTGCCTCAGTTTTGTGACGTGCTGCAAACACCGAACAATGGGCCAGTATCCTGTTGCATTCCCAACTTTTGCAGTCATAATGGTCTTTTCAATAAAAGCAAACCTCTGATGTTTGAATACTCAGAGGGCTTTGGAGAGGAAACCCACCCACCACTCGCCAGGCTTTGTTGCATTCCCACCTCTCTCTTCCAGATTTCTTCTCTCGAGTACAATCACCCTGAGGAAGGGTCCCAACCTGAAACTTTGCCAGTGCATTCCCTCCCCAGTGCTGCCTCACTTACTGAGTTTCTCCAGCACTTTGTGTTTTGCCCAAGATTCCAGCATCTGCAGTTCCTTTTGTCCCCTTCAGATATTTTAGGATGGTTCCTGTGTAAATGAGACTGGCCTGAAACGACAGCCATTTCCCTTTCTAAAAGGAGTGCCAGTCATTTATTTTTTTCCAATTTAGTTATTTTTGTTCTTTCCAGATAAAATACGCCTGGATGCATTTGAGATGGCCCTACTTTGCTTTGATTCGCCAGTCCTTTGGACAGATTAATATAATTTAATTGAGGTATTTTACTGTGAACTTCTTTTAATTGCAGCTCATGTGAAACTTGCACTGGGTCTGATGGATCTTGTTGGCTTTCTGGGATAAATTGTGAATGTTGTCTTTTACTTTTCTGCTGATTTTGTCTTGCTGCAAGTTTCTGACATTTTCAGGTATCAATTAATGTGCAAAATGAACAAAAACGAAAGTCAGCACAAGCCAAGTTTGTCGACTTTGGCTAAGCAAGTAGTTTATGAGATCTATTGACCTAAGTGGTACCGGCAGAATTTTTTTTTCCCATGGCATATTTTAATTACTCATGGTTCATAGAACTTGCTGGTCTGTTCATATTTTTGATATAAGTAGATTAAGCAGCACATTACTGTTGTCTCAATAGTTTTGATGGTGGTTAGTTTAGGATTTGCATTACTGGAGTCAGAGAGTCATACAGCACAAAACCAGGCTTTTCGGCCTACCTCATTCATGCCGACCAAAATGCCCATCTAAGCCAGTCCCATTTGACCCGAATCCCTCCAAACCTTTTCCTCTCCATGTTCCTGTCCAAATGTCTTTTAGATGTTGTTCTTGTAGCTGCCTCAACTACTTCCTCTGTAATGCCTTTTATGACCTCAGGTCATCCCAAAGTGCTTTACAGCTAATGAAATGTAGCCACTTGTAATGCAGGAAATACAATAGCCAATGAACTCCTAGAAAGAGCCATAGAAGCAAGTGGAAAATGTTGCGACATAAAATCATTTGATTCGAAGCTGCTTCATATTTAACTGCCTTGATATTATCCTTTGCCAGAACAGCGGCCCCTGATCAGTGCCACTGCTGCAGAGTAGCGATTGTTTGCAGTATTTTGCGGTCAAAATCAATTGAGAAACAATGGCGCAGGACTTTAAACTGCTAACAAAGATGTGTGTCTGCTTGTTCAATCCTGGGGATTAACCATTTCAAACTAGATTTAAGGGGACACCAACTTCATGATAAAGAACTGGCAAATGTTTCCTTTGGTTTAATCCCATCACATCCAAACACGGGAGCTGGAATGTGTGATGACGTTACATTACAGTTTGCCTTTCTGGGTTATGTCCAGTGCCTTCACTATTTAAACGACACGCTGCCACAAAACAAAGAAGTAAGGATTCTGCCCAGAATGCTCCACCTGGGGCTAGGCTGGATTAGTCCGTGCAGGTGATCTTGTTCCTCATGGACTTCCCCCAACATAGCCTTCTACTGCTTTCCCCTTCATGTGTTGATTGAGCATCCCTTACGGGAATCCACACTGTTTGCCTCAATCATTCATTGAGATCGACGGTGCTCCTTTCAATGTAGCAAGCTGGTTGCCTGCCACTGATAAGTAAAAAGCTGCTATCCTCTGGGTTATGGACATGAACATTGGCTGACTGGTAAAATGTTTTGTATGCATAGCGTGCTGCTATCATAATTTGTAATTTTCTCTGTATTTTCCTGTCCTTCTAACCACTGGTCAACTACAAGCAGTGCAGCCAATGGATATCTCTACAGCAAAGGGTATAGGCATGGGAATCTTTCAGCATTCCTCCCTGGGCGTCTTTCCCGGTTATTGATACGAACTTGATTTAAAAGGAGGCATTCTCTGTAATATTTGGAACTGACACATTCTGTATTCAATTGTAATCTATTTAGGATTTAATAAAGCAACATGTTTCCTGTATCAAACATGCAGTACAGTACCATTTAACTTTTATTTTTGCTATCAACTTCATATTTTACATAAACATTTATCAGGTGTCTCTGTTGCTGCATTTACAGCAAGTGAAATATAGCAATATCATCAAAGATAACTAACCAAATCACTATTTGGATTAGGATTGGAAGGTAGAGATCAGACATGATTGAATGGCTAATTCTACTATAACTTGTGAACTTGTCAACTGGATATTTTCTAAAATGAAATCAAGATAACAGGATAAATAATTGCTTTCATTTATAATCGGCTATATCTGAACTCTCTGATCAAATGCTGCCGTCAAACTCTCAAAGCGCAATGTAATTCAGGAACGACTGGCGAGGGTGAAATTCTACACTTTTGGAGGTTGATAATCTGATGACATGGATTTGAGGTAATTGGTAAAAGAGCAAGAAGGGTGGGGTGAGTTTAATTACTCAAATATTTGCGGTTGTCTGGAAAGTGTTGGGTTAAAGGGCGTTGGAGCCAGATGGAGAAGTAATTTCCCGTAGTGAATGAAACATTAAATGTTGAAATGCTCAATGATCAAACATCAGTGCAAAGAGAACCAGAGTTAACATTTCAGGTTAAAAGTCGTTTGTCCAAATTGGATAAGAGAAAAAATATATAGTTTTCAGTTGCAGAGAAGGGGAGAGCAGGAATGGAAAGGAGAAAGAGATCACTGATTGTGTGAGGCTGTGGTTTTCTTTTTACTTCATGATTACAGCACCTGTAGTATTTTCAATAAGGAATTGAGCCAATAATTGAAGAATTATATGGACATAAAGGGCTGAATGGCCTCTTCTGTGCATGTTTGATGAGGAATGTTCTAGCATCATCTTATTGAGTCACATGGCATGGAAATAGGCACTTTGGCCCAATTTGCCCATGCTGATCACCACACCCCATCTACACTTGTCCCACCTGCCTGTATTTGGCCCATGTCTCTCTGAACCTATCCTATCCATGTACCTGTCCAAATGCTCATTTGAATTTGAAACGGATGTGCAAACGAGTTCTGGAATTCCGAATGTTAATGTCAACTGTTTTACAAAATCTTCCCAATACATCCTAGATATCAGTGATTAGAACCAGCGTCAATCAAATTAGCATTCATTTTACAAAAGTATAATCGTTAATGTGACAACAGAAGGAAACAAAACGGGCAATACGGGCTGAAAAGATGAAGTACGAAGGGAAACTGGTCAGGAATATAAAGAAGGACAGTAAAAGCTTCTTTAGATATGTTAAGGGAAAAAGAGTATGATTTCTCTTTCATAAATCCATGTTGACTTGGACTAATCCTTTTATTGCTATCCAAATGCCCCATTATTACCTCTTTAATAATTGACTCCAGCATCTTTCCCACCACCGGAGTCAAATGTGGGTCCCTTGAAGGCAGACACGAGTGAAATTATAATGGGCAACAAGGAAATGGGAGAAGAGTTGAATAGGTACTTCGGATCTGTCTTCACTAAGGAAGACACAAACAATCTCCCAGATATACTGGTGGACAGATGATTTAAGGGAGTAGAGGAACTGAAAGAAATTTGCATTAGGCGAGAAATATTATTGGGTAGGTTAATGGGACTGAAGGATGATAAATCCCCTGGACCTGATGGTCTGCATCCCAGGGTCCTCAGGGAGGTGGCTCTAGAAATAGTGGATGCATTGGTGATCATTTTCCAATGTTCAATAGATTCAGGATCAGTTCCTGTGGATTGGAGGATAGCTAGTGTTATCCCAATTTTCAAGAAAGGAGCGAGAGAGAAAACGGGGAATTACAGACCAGTTAGCCTGACTTCGGTGGTGGGAAATATGCTGGGAAACTTAACCCACAAATCTTAAAGGATAAAGTATGTCAGGAAGATCTTACTAAACAGATTAATATGTTATTTTAGACCAATGACCACCCTGGAACATCTGCCTCCCTTTTCTGGGAAACATTTAAAGCATTTGCCTGAGGAACCAAGCATTTCACAATAAAGAGAATCAGGTTAAACACCAGGCACTGGAAAGGGAAATTGACAATTAGACATAGAAAATGCGACTGCACCAACTATGATGAAACATAATAAAACAGCAGTATTGAAATATAAATTAAATAAAATATATTCAGACCAAGTTATAAAACTTTATCAGTATACTAAACAATTACATTTTGAATTCGGCGACAAACCACAAAAACTATTAGCTGCCAACTTCGAAAACTGGACGGGAAAAAAACAATTCACACATTTAGATCAGAAATGGGAGAACCATTAGTACAGTCTAAGGATATCAATGAGAGATTTCTGCAATATTATCAAAATATTATTTGAGCTCTCAGCTAAAACGATAGATCACTTGACAGGAATGGAAGCATTCTTACAAAAATGTAACCTTAAAGGGTTATATTTGAAAGATAGAGAATTACTAGGCACTGAAATAACAGTAAAAGAAATTGAAGAGGTTATCAGATCTCTAAAAAACGGCAAGGCCCCAGGCCTTGACGGTATAAGCTCTGAATTCTATAAATATTTTTATGATCTGATCTCTCCACGTTTACAGACGCTGTATGAACACATTTATATCCAACAGAAATTACCAGAAACGCTAAACAAATCTATAATAACACTAATACCAAAAACAGATAAGGATCTGAAGATCCAGGTTCATATAGAGCTATAGCTCTCTTAAATACTGATAAAAAAATATTAACTAAAATCCTAGCACAAAGATTAAGCACAGTGATCAATAAATTAATACACCCTGACCAAACAGGATTTATCCCAAAACACTACTCTTCCTATAACCTGAGACGATTATTCAATATTATATACTCAAAGAGAATTACTAACGAAGATTTAGCAATTATCTCGTTAGATGCTGAGAAATCATTTGATCAGGTGGAATGGCCCTATTTCTTCTCGGTCATGGAAAGTTTTCAACTGGGCGAAAGGTTTAGTACATGGATAAAACTCTTATATTTTAACCCAACAGCTAGAATATCAACAAACCAAATGTTATCAATTAAATTTAATTTATCTAGACGCTGTAGACAAGGATGCCCATTATCCCCGATACTATTCGCACTTGCAATTGAGCCACTAGCAGAAAGTGTTAGGTCCCATCCTGAAATATACGCGTATAATACTAAAGACACTGTGAGTAAAATGTCTTTATATGCAGACGATGTATTAATCTACATTACAAAACCTGAACTTAGTATCTCAAACCTATATTAATTACCAAATACTATTATTAGTTACTAATTTAATAACTCAATTTGGCTTGTTCTCGAGATACAGAATTAATTGGAATTAAAGCGAAATTATGCCAATAATGGAAACCAATCCACATATATTACAACAATACCCCTTTAAAATAGTTAATGAAAAATGTAGATATCTTGGAATTTATGTAACGAAGACATATACTTCTTTATTTAAACTAAACTTCCCACCTTTATTGAACAAATTGCATAAGAATATTCAATATTGGAAAACACTACCTATCTCAATGTTTGGTAGAATTAATGCAATAAAAATGATTTTTCTTCCGCAATTATTGCACCTTTTTCAATCAATCCCGTTATATCTTCTAAAAACTTTTTTTTAAAAGGTAGACTCCATAGTCACTAATTTTATCTGGGATTATAAGAATCACAGAATAAACAAAAAGCATTTATGTAAATCAAAAATAAATGCAGGTTTAGCTTTACCGAATTTCATGCTCTATTTCTGGGCAGTTAACATTAAAAATATGAACTTCTTGTTGGAAGAATTGGACCAGCAACCAGATTGGTTAAAAATGGAAAAGGAAGACTGTTTACCCTTTGAAATTGATTTGATTTTGTTTGATACCACTAAATTAAGCAACAAAACCTACAGTGGTATCAAACGAAGGAAAAACATTCCCAATGTTGGGACAGTCCTGAACCAGGGGCCACAGTCTTAGAATAAAGGGGAGGTCATTTAGACTGAGGTGAGAAAAAACTTTTTCACCCAGAGAGTTGTGATTTGATGGAATTCCCTGCCACAGAGGGCAGTGGAGGCCAAGTGACTGGATGGATTTAAGAGAGAGTTAGTTAGAGCTCTAGGGGCTAGTGGAGTCAAGGGATATGGGGAGAAGGCAGGCACGGGTTATTGATAGGGGACGATCAGCCATGATCGCAATGAATGGCGGTGCTGGCTCGAACGGCCGAATGGCCTCCTCCTGAACCTAGTTTCTATGTTTCTATGTTAACTGATCACTCTTTCTAGGCGCAGGAGGTGAGTGGGAAATGATGGTGTGAATGGAAAAAGTCTGGCCCAATAAGATTGAAGTGCATTGGTACAAATTTCCAGGAAAATCTTTTTTAAGAATTACATTGGGACGAGGGGATTACTGGCTTGATAAAACTGGGTGGGTGGTTGTCGGTTAGTTACCTAAAATTGGAGAAATCGATGTTCATACTGTTGGGTTATGAGAAACCCAAGCAGAACATGAGGTGCTGTTCCTCCAGTTTGCATGTGGCCTCACTCTGGCAATGGAGGAGGCCTAGGATTGAAAGGTCTGGAAGGGAGTGGAAAAGGGAGTTAAAATTTGAACAAGTGGGAGATCCAGTAGGCCTTGGTGAACTGAGCACAAGTCGCCTAGTCTAGGCTAGGTCTCACTGATGTAAAGGAGGCAACATCTGGGACATCAAATGCAGTAGATGTTATGTGAACCTCTGTTTCACTTGGAAGGGCCACTGGGGTCGCTGGATAAATGTGAAGGAGCAGGTGTTACCTCCTGTGGTTGCAAGGGAAAGTACCTGTGGAGCGAGTGGTTTGGGTGGGAAGTGATGAACCAAGTAGTTGCAAAGTGTGTAGCCTCTGCAGAAAATGGAAAGGGTTGAAATAGTGGAAAGATGTGACTGGTGGTGAGATCACATTGAAAGTGGTGGAAATGTCAGAGAATGATGTATTGGATGCAGAAGCTGGTGGGGTTAAAGGTAAAGACCAGGGGAGCTCTATTCTTGTTCTGCCTGTGGGGGGGGGGGGGGGGGGGGGGGGGTTGGCAGTGGAAGCAGACAAATGGGACATAGAGAAGACTTGATTAAGGGATCCTCCTATGACAGCAGAGGGGGAAACCACGTTTGCTAAAGAAAAGGACATCTTGGTTGTCCCAGAGTCGAAACTCACAAATTAGGAGCAGATGGGGTGGAGGTGGAGAAGTTGAGAGTGGGGGATGGTCTCTTTGCAAGAGGCAGGTTGTAAGTCATGGATGGATGCTCGATTGCTGCACTATCATCTCCAAGGCAAAACCACGTAGGTGTCGTGAAGCATCAGTTCCGAATTAGCTCAATGCCTTTTATGCACACTGAAAGTGAGAACAAGGACATACCAACACAAACACCCACAATCTCTGACAAGCCTGTGATCTCAGTCTCTGAGGCCAACATCAGAGCTTCCTTCAATGCGATGAATCCACAAAAAGCATCCAGCCCAGACTGTGTAAGTGGCCAAGAGCAAAAGACCTGTGTGGACCAATTGGCTGGAGACCTCTGCAGCCTCTGGCTTCTCCAGTCTGAGGGTTCATCTGCTTTAAATGGGCATCTATCATACCAGAGCCCAGGAACAGCATGGTCACCTGACTGAGTGCTACTTCAAGAACAATCTCTTGCCCAACATCAACAAAAGCAAGGAACTAATCATTGATTTCAGAGTCAGGAAACCATGTGGCAATTTTTACTGGCGGGTCAGTGGTGGAAAGAGTTAACAGCTTCAAACTTGGGTGGGAACATCTCTGATGACCTGTCCTGGGTCCAGCAACAAGTTATAATTATGAAGAAGGTGCACCAGTGCCTTCACTTTTGTAGGCTCCACTGGCCTCCACTGCCCTCCGTGGCAAGGAATTAAAGTGATTTGGTATGTCACCGAACAATCTACCAAACTTCTACAGATAAACTGTGGAAAGTATCCTAACTTGTTGCGTCATGGCCTGGTACGGCAATTCCAACGCATGAGAACTAAGAAGGTGCAGAGTGGCAGACTCGGCCCAGTGCATCCGAGCCACTGCTCACCCCTTCATCGAAAACAACTACATGCAGACGCTGCCTGAAGAAGGTGGCATCTATCAGCAAGGATCCCCACCATCAGGGCCATGCCCCCTCTGCTCGTTGCTGCCATTACTCCACAACTACTTTCCTATAATTTTCAGGTTCGTGATCTGCACAACTCCGACCCGTCCGCGACAACAGTGCACTATAGACCACCTCTTGCACTACCATGGACTTGTTTTCTCATTGTGTTTTGCACTGATCTCTTGCTTATTGCGGGCTTTTTCGTTTCACTGTTTCTTAGAATATACATATAATTTATATGTTTAGGTGATGTCTGGGTGCCTTTGATGTTGCTGATTTTCATTGTACCTGTACTACACCTTGCTTGTGCATATAACAATAAACTCAACTTGACTTCCAGCTGAGAGCACCAACCTGTTGTTGTGAGGAGTGGAAATGTTAGGGGTGAATGTGGGGAGAACATCCCCTCTCACCTTTAACAAAATGCCCTCCACTTTTAGACACTCCTATCCTGCGGAAAATAATAATAATAATAATAATAATATATTTTATTGTCATTACACATAAGTGCAACTTGATTTGGTTTGCAACTTCCATCTGATGTCATAACTTAATCGGCAAATAAAATTTAGATTTAGATTTAGATTAGTTTTATGTAAACTGCTCTAAGGTCACCACTCTGCCTCCTAGGCACGATGGCAGCCTATCTTTATAAAACCCTCCAAGATGCGGTAATATCCTGCAAAATCCTTTCTTTTCCACTTTAATAACATTCCCCCAATAGAGGGTGGCCAGAACTTGACACAGTGATCCAAATGTGGCCTTAACAATGTCCTGTAGAGCTGTTCCATCTCCTGGACTCGTACCTTGACTGATAAAGACAAGCACGCCAAATGCCTCCTTCACCACTCTGTCAACCTGTGTTACAGTCTCTATGAAACTAGGTACCTGCTCCCCAGGCTCTCTGAACTACAATACTCCACAGAGCCCAGTCATCGCATGTCAACAGCTGGCACAGGCATCCTTGGCTGAATGGTCTCCCCTTGCTCCGTGGTGTAAAACAAAAAGCTACTGTTTGCAAAGGGACTGAGGTTGCTACCTGTGACCTCCCTCTCAACAAACACCGTTCATCGCCTTTTATTAAGTGAGTTGCAGCGAAGTCACACTTGTGATAATGGCAACAAGGAGCTGGGAGCCAAGGTGTGACTGACTACAATGGTTGAGAATAAGCAAATCGCAGTAGGTTCTCGACCCGAAACATCACCTATTCCTTTCACTGTTGGGCTTGGATACAAGCTGGGCTTGTATACTCTGGAGTTTAGAAGGATGAGAGGGATTCTTATTGAAACATATAAGATTATTAAGGGTTTGGACGTGCTAGAGGCAAAAAACATGTTCCCGGCGTTGGGGGAGTCTAGAACTAGGAGCAACAGTTTAAGAATAGGAGTATGCCATTTAGAACGAGTCTGAACCAAAACCTCATGTACCCGTGTCCTCCTGATATCTAGGTAGGAAAGAACTGCAGATGCTGGTTTAAATCGAAGGTAAATGGAGAAACTCAACGGGGCAGGCAGCATCTCTGGAGAGAAGGAATGGGTAACGTTTTGGGTCATCACGTTTCAGTCTGAAGAAAGGTCTCGACCCGAAACGTCGCCCATTCCTTCTCGGCAGAGATGCTGCCTGTCCTCCAGATATCTGTCCGACTCGCTGAGTTATTCTAGCATTTGTGTTTTTTTTGGCAGGTCCTTGTGTTTTCACGTTGATACCATCGGGGAGGATGGGTGGGAAATGGACAACCAATGTTTCGGGTTGGGTCCTCTCTTCAGATAGATAGGATCCTTGTTTAAACATTACAGAAATTCCACAATCTTTAATACTCTGTGTTTAAACTACTTGTCATTGATTGACAATTTGAATTTACACCAGAAACAGAGTTATTGATTTTTAAAATTCTCTGTAAAAACATACTACTTTGACTTTTCTTGCTAACTTTCTACGCAACAGTATTTCCATTTATATTACACTGTTGTGTTTAATTCATCATGTTTTGTTTTAATGCCAGTAGGTCGTAGAGGCATAGAGCATGTAAATAGCCCTTTCCCCATGCCAACAAAGATGCCCCATCTACTCTAGTCCCAAACTGCGTGCATTTGGCCCACATCCCTCTAAACCGTTCCTATCTAGGTACTTGCACAGATCCCCATATACTTCAATATAGTGTCATAACCTGCCAAAAAAAACCCCATAAAATTGCTGAATCAATGTACTGTTTTTATTTGACATAGAACACACAAAATATTTTAAAGTTCAACAACATAAAATGAGGAATTTAAAAAAAAAGAATCTTCTGGAGGACGGGAAGATGATGTAGCATCGGGGAGGATGGATGGGAAATGGACAACCACCGTTTCGGGTGGGGTCCCTTATTCGGAGAGATAGGATCCTTGTTTAAACATTACATAACTGCCAAGATTTTTAATTGGGGCTTGGCAGAATATAAACCACTTGACAATTTGAATTTACATCAGAAACAGACAAAAAGCTAATTACTGTATATTGACTCTCTTTAAAAAAAATACTCTTTCACTTTTTTTGCCAACAGTTTTTCAGTTTTTCTCTTTATAGTTCACCTTTGTGTTTAATTTGTCATATTTTCTTAATGCCATAAGTTTGTAGAATCATACAATCATAGAACAGGGAAATGAAGCCTTTGCCCAACTTGCCCATGCCGATCACGATATTTTAGTTTAGTTTAGTTTGCTGTTACTGTTAGTGTGGAGACAGACCCTTCATCCCAACAAATCAACACTGACCAGCAATCCCCACACATTAAGACTATTCTCCTACACACACCAGCGACAATTTACATTAATACCAAACCAATTAACCTACAAACCTGTACGTCTTTGGAGTGTGGGAGGAAACTAGAAGTCTTAGAGAAAACCCACACAGGAAAAGGAGAAAGTATAACTTCCGTAGACAGCACCCTGTAGTCAGGATCGAACCCAGGTTTCTGGCGCTGTAAGGCAGCAACTCTACCGCTGTGCCATACAAATATTATTTTTTTAGCCACAAATCCTCAAGTTTTCAGGCTCCTGTACCTTCTTCTCGATGACAGAAGTGAAATTGTAAAATTGTTCTTAGCGTGTAGGATAGTGTTAGTGTACGGGGTGATCGCTGGTCGGCGCAAACTCGGTGTACTGAAGGGCCTGTTTCCACACTATATCTCTAAACTAAACTAAACTAAACTAAGAGTTTAAAATGACGGTCCAAAAGAAGACACGTTTTAAAAGATAAATCTATCAAAAGAAATGCAATGAAAAGTACTGGAGTTGAAGGGGTAGGCTTAGTTTTCCTGAGGTTTGACATTTTCGCTGCTCTTTCCCAGTGTAAGCCTGTCAAACAGACACTCGGCCATGCCATTCTGAGGAGCTCCAATGTGGGTCAGATTGGTAATCATGTCACCAAGTTCATTGATGGCCTCGATCTGCTCATCCAAGGACTGAGTCTCCAGGAAGTCGCACATATGAGGGTCAGTCATGTCGGAAGCTAGCTTGTGCACATGCAGGAGAGACTGGTTGACGGCCATCTCCATGTGAAGGGCACAGCGCAAAGCCTCCAGCCCATTGCTCCAATCGTCCCGGTCAGGTTTCAAGACGTCCTGGAGGATAACACGTCCCCCGCGCTGGCTCTGGAATTTGATCAGCTTCTCCACATGCTCCCGCTCCTTGTGGGACAAATCCTGGAAAAACTTGGCAAAGTTATTCAATGCCACATCATCCCGATCGAAATAGGCAAACATGGACAGATAGACATAGGAGGCATAGAGCTCCATGTTGATCTGCCGGTTGATGCTGGCTTCGCATTCCTGGTTGTAGTTCTGGTGCACTTGGGAAATCACCCTGCACTCATTCCGACACAAAACGTTACTTAAATCAAAACACAAGAGATTTTTTAGACAAGAAGGATTCGCAAGGCTTGGGTTCTATTCCGTTCAAACACTGCTGAAGCAAGAATTCAACCCGTATTCATCTACTCTAGTCCCATGTGCTTGCATTTAGCGCAAAGCCCTTTAAATCTTTTTTTAATGAATTGCTTCCACTTTGCATAGCTTTGGAGCGGAACCGCATTGTTCACAAACTTGACGTCGCATCCGACTGAGTTGAACTTTGGATCCATACTTGCACCTACCACAAAGCACCCGCTGGTTCCACCTCTTGCCTCAGCTCCTCTGCGACTTTAATTCTGATCAACGGCTTTAATACCACTCTACAAAAGCACTTCAGACTAGTCTCTATTGACCTAGTTTCTGTGAAATTCATACTGGTAGCATAGATGGTGTGAGCAGTTATTGAGGGGGGTTGATCTGGGACTCCAGAACTAACTGTTGAGCCTTCCCGAGGTGTCATGGGCCTAACTCAACAAAACACCAGTGAAGGGAGGTGCCCACTGGATACCCCCAATGATATACTTGCATCTACAGATCAGTTTTTCAATGTGCTTATTAACATGTCGGTAGCTGATTCTTGCATATGGAGTTAGTTATTGTCCTTAGCATAAGTTTGTATAATCAGTTTAGATAGTACCTTGGCTTTGGGCTTGGTTTTCTTGGTTGAGCACATTCTGGTGTTACAGCACCAGTACTTTGTGTTTTAAATTTAATAATTTGTAATCTCTGCCAGCAATACCGACAGCCCAGGTATCTACACTTCAGATTCAGGGGCAGTGTCTTCCCAGCTGTTATCAGGCAACTGAACCATCCTACCAACAACTGGAGAGCAGTCCTGAGCTGCTATCTACCTCATGGGGAGACCCTCAGATTATTTTTGATTGGCCTTCACTAGAATTTGTATTGCGCTAAACGTTATTCGCTTGATTCCCTTTATCATGTATCTGTGTATTGTGGATAGCTCGATTGTAATCATGTATTGTCTTTCTGCTGACTGGCTAGCACGCAACAAAAGCCTTTCATTGTACCTCGGTACACGTGGCAATAAACTAAACTAAACTCAACTCAACACTCTTCTCATTCTGGCCACTTAACAATTGGCAAAATAATTAATTCCACCATTGCTACTTGTGCCATCAGCTGTGAAGATCCTAAGTCTTGGAATTCACTCTTTAAACCTATCTCTTTGACCAAGTCTTCAGCCCTGGTGTTACTTTTTTGTGGCTTATCAATATTGCTTTTAGAAAACACTCCAATGAAGCATCTTGAGATATTGTGATATGTTAAAGGTGTTCATCAAATGGATGCTATTATTGTTATTGTTTTAGGAATATTCCACCACAAGTACATCCATTTGCTGAAATCCAGCAGGTAATTTTCAGCAGTTACGTTTTGTCTGTTCTGTTTTGATTAACTGATGCACCAATTGCAAATTTGCAAATTACATATAAACCTTTATTAAATCGCTGGTTAGATTACAGATATCAATTTTCTGATTCCAAGCATTACACTTCAGGAAGAAGGGAAATGTTTTGAATTGGATACAGAGCAGGTTTAACAGACTGGTCCCTGAGACAAGAGACTTTTGTTGCCTTAGGAAGCTAGAGAGTTGAGATTGTTCACTTTGTAGCAGGGGAGGCTAATGCGAGGATTACTAGAAAGGATTGGACAGAGTGCAGGAGAGAGGATTTCCATTAACAGAAGGGCCAGATGTAAAAATAAAAGCTCAAAACAAATCCATGAGGCAAGGAGAGTTGTGGTCTGGAAACAGCTGCCTGGGAGGGTGGTGGAAACTACCCTCAAAACTACCCTCAAAACACATGACAAATAAAGCAAATAAGATCCTGATAGTGCAGATGCTGAGGAGAAGATTCCTCAGGATGGGGAGTCTAGACTTGGGTGCATGGACTCGGAGTCAGGGCAGTTATTGGTAAATGAGCAGAGAAAAAATCTTCAGTAAAAGCGAATTTGGAGTTCTCTCCCACAGTGGGTTCAGGTGCTCAGTGTTGAGCATATTCATGGCTGAGACCGCGGGATGTTTTGACTTTGGAGGAAAGGTAGGATATAAGGAATGAATCGGAAAGTAGACTTGCATGATTACAATCTAACCATTTACTGTATATAGAGACATGATAAGGGAATAATAACTTTTAGTTCTGCAGTTGTACAGAGCCCTAGTGAGACCACACCTGGAGTATTGTGCGCAGTTTTGGTCCCCTAATTTGAGGAAGGACATTCTTGCTATTGAGGAGTGCAGCGTAGGTTTACAAGGTTAATTCCCGGGATGGCGGGACTGTCATATGCTGAGAGAGTGGTGCGGCTGGGCTTGTACACTCTGGAGTTTATAAGGATGAGAGGGGATCTTATTGAAACATATAAAATTATTAAGGGTTTGGACATGCTAGAGGCAAGAAACATGTTCCCGGTGTTGGGGGAGTCTAGAACCAGGAGCAACAGTTTAAGAATAGGAGTAAGCCATTTAGAACGGAGATGAGGAAACACGTTTTCACACAGTGAGTTGTGAGTCTGTGGAATTCTCTGCCTCAGAGGGCGGTGGAGGCCGGTTCTCTGGATACTTTCAAGAAAGAGCTAGATAGAGCTCTTAAAATTAGCGGAGTTAGGGGATATGGGGAGAAGGCAGGAACGGGGACTGGTTATGGACAATCAGGCATGATCACATTGAATGGTGGTGCTGGCTCAAAGGGCCGAATGGCCGACTCCTGCACCTATTGTCTATTGTTTATAGCGCAAGGCCATGTGTTGGCACTGACTTGATGGGCTGAAGGGCCAACTTCCGTGCTCTATCTCTCCATGATATAAGTGAATGGTGGAGCAGATTCCAGGGGGCTGTACTGCGTCTTCCTGTCCCTATTTCCCTTTAAAGCTCTTGAATAGAAGAAAATTAATTAGAAGAAAAAAGATAATGAGGAAGGTGTGTTGAATGGAGAATGGACTGAATGGCATCTTGGTGGGGTGGGAGATTGCAACCTTCACGTGGTCCGCCCTGTTTCAACGAATGCAATCAACCTGGTGTGCACAATCAAATAACATCAAATAGAACAAGTTGTCCTACAACTTTAGGCTGTGCACGCCATACGCAAGAAGAAGAAGGCATCTTGGTGCTGTATCACTAAATGGGTCTGTGAGCAAGACAGTTCTTCGTACCCAAGGCACTCCTTCGGCACATTTGGGATCAATATCCTGGAGTTAGGGAAAGTTGAGCTCACAGTTCTGGATCGGGGAATGACTGTATCGTCCTGCTCCTATTTTCCAAGGATGGTACAAGGCTCATCTGGAAACTCAAAAGGAGAATCAAAATAACCTAGAAGACCCAAGGACAGACATTAAATCTGAAACCTTGCTGAAAGCACCTGGATTGCTTTTTATAGCCTTAACTTCACTACCCATCATCCTCTAAATAAAGAAGCCAGCACCTGCAGACAAAACTAAGGCACTTCCTACACCAGGGGTTCACCGTGATTGAAAGGAATACCCTTCAATCCATATTAATGAGGTGAGGTGTGATCATTGACCTAAGCTGTAGGATAAGGAAACACTTGCTTGCCAGCCACGTAGATCTCTGTCATGTTTCTGTCATCTCCTGCAAAAACACAAATATCAAAGGAATGAAAGAGATCTTTATTATAAAATGGTTAACAAATGATCTTGCTTCTCTGAACTTCAAATACTGTAGACTATTCAGTCTGTTTGCAATTTACTGATGCCACAGTGGTTATAGATGCTCAAGAACAATGGAGGCCGCAGAAAATGGTGGAAAATTGGCCAGTCCATCACGAGTACTGACCTCACCACCACTGAAGGGATCTACAGGGAATGCTGCTTCAAGAAGCTATTATCATCAGATACCTACGCCACCTGATTACACCCTCTTCTCGCTGCTACCATCGGGAAGAAGGTGCGGGAGTCTGAGAACAGTAACCTTCAGGTTCAAGAGTAAAGCTTCTTCCCATCAATCATCAGGTTCTTGAACCAACATGCACAAGCCTAAATAAAACCCAAACACAACCCAGATGTTGCACTATTGTGGCCATACTGCATACTTAGATTTTTGCACCATCATGTTTCAGTTTAGTTGGAATAACTGGTAATTTATCGCATTTTTGTTGTTGTTAACATAGAAAATAGGTGCAGGAGGAGGCCGTTTGGCCCTTTGTTGCATCCAATATGCCATCCAACTCTGGTCTTCCTGCACATAACCTATATCCCTCAAATCCCTGTGTATCCATGTGCCAATCCCAAAATCAGCCAAATGTCAATGTTGTATCGGTCTCTATCACCATTCCTGGCAGCATGTTCCAGAGCCTCACCACCCTCTATCTGAGAAACTCACCTCTCATATATCTGGTAAACATTGCCCCTCTCACTTAAAAGCTATGCACTTAATATATATATATTTTTTAAAAATATATTTTTATTAGAGGCCATACATAGTCCAAATAATATAACAATTTTTTTCAGATATAATTAATACATCTCTCCAAAATTATATAAATATTAACAAACCATGTATATAGGCCTCCATTTTTTAAATAATATGAAAAAGTGAAAAAGAAAAAAGTATAAAGAAAGAATAGTGAGTAATTTGAAGAGTATGATTATATTTGATTAAAAGGGAAAGAAAAATAAATAAATAAATAAATAAAATAAAAAACCAAAAATAATTTTAAAAAACCCCAAAAAAACCCCTATAACTAGTAAACAGTTATTATACTTGAGGAAAGGAAAACAGTATACATCTTATCAATGAATGGAACAATTTCTAATTATAATATATAGAGACATGTATATAAATCTGAGATTAAACATTTTTGTTTGATCTTCCCACCGGGTACTTATTGAGTTTCAATGCCGAGCCTAGCTACCCCTTCATATAATCAGTGAATGGAGACCATATTTGTTCAAAAGGCTCAAGTTTATCCATTAGGATAAACCTAATTCTCTCCAGTTGTAATGTCTCCAACATTTCCACTGTCCACATTTTAATTGTCGGGGATAATGGTCCCTTCCAAAATTTTAATATTAATTTTTTTCCCATTATTAAACAATAATCCAGAAAATTTCTTTGATTTGCTGTTAAAGTTTGGTTTGAATCTAAAACCCCAAATATAATTAATTTTGGGTCAAGGCTTAATGTAATCTTTAAAACTATGGAAATAATTTTAAAAATCTCAGTCCAATAACTATTAAGTTTTGTACATATTACAAAACTATGAGTTAAATCGGCTTCTATGTGCTGACATTTATCACACAATGGTGATATATTAGGAAAAATTCTATTTAATTTCTTTTTTGAGTAGTGTAATCTATGTATTACTTTGAATTGTATCAAAGTATGTCTGGCATTTAACGAACAGCGATGAATTCGTTGTAAGCTTTCTTCCCAAAAATCTTCTGATATCGGTAAACCAATTTCATTTTCCCATTTTTGTCGGAATAGTTCAGTTTTTGGCATTTCCCTATCCAAAAGAATATTATATATATATATGCTATTAATTTTTCTGTTGTTGGATGCTTGTTAAGTACTTCATCCAGTAAACGTGGATCTCTATTTCTATAATTTAGCGTATTTAATTTGACATAATCTCTAATTTGTAAATGTCTAAATAAATTATTTGCTTGCAATCCATAAATCTCTTTCAACTCCTGAAATTAGAGAAATTTCCCATTCCTATAGAGATGTTCTATCCTTATTATTCCTAAATGTTTCCAATGTCTAAACCCCACATCCAATGCCGAGGGTTTAAACATAGGATTATTCATAATTGGTAAACAAAGTGGCATAGTTTCTAAATGTAAAGTCTTAATGATTTGTTTCCAAGTACGTATATTATTTAAAATTATAGGATTTTCCTTATATGATTTTTTTTGTACCACTCCGGGGGCAAGGAGTATTGTGCTTATGTCGAATGGGAAACAATCTTCCTTTTCAATTCTTAACCAAACCGGGTCCTGTTCCATCTGAATCAACCAATAATTAAAGTTCTTAATCTGAACCGCCCAAAAATAATATAAAAAATTAGGTAAAGCTAGGCCACCATTTATCTTAGACTTACATAAGTGTGTTTTACTTATTCTGTGATTTTTATAATCCCAAATAAAGCTGTTAACAATAGAATCAATTAAAAAAAAAAAACTTTTAGGAAGATATAACGGAATGGCTTGAAATAAATATAGTAATTGAGGCAAAAAAATCATTTTAATGGCATTTATTCTACCGATCATTGATATCGGTAATGTTTTCCAATACAAAATATTGTTTTTTAATTTATTTAATAATTGGGGAAAATTTGATTTAAATAAAGAGTTATAAGATTTTGATACATTAATTCCAAGATATTTAATTTGATTATTAGCTATTTTAAATGGAAATTTTTGTAATTTATTCAATTTAATTACTGTTATAGGCATAATTTCACTTTTATTCCAGTTAATTCTATATCCTGAGAACTTACTAAATTCATTTATAACTTCAAGTAATTTAGGGATACTAATCTCTGGTTTTGTTATATATAATAAAACATCATCTGCATATAAAGATATTTTGTTAATTGTGGTTTTGGTATTATATCCATACATTTCTGGTTCTGCTCTAATCCTTTCGGCCAATAATTCTATAGCGAGTGCAAATAATAAGAGTGATAACGGACAGCCTTGTCTACAACCCCTAGAAAGATTGAATTTTGTTGATAACATTTGGTTTGTTAGGATTCTTGCTGTTGGGCCAGAATATAAAATTCTAACCCATTTGCAAAATCCTTCGCCCAGTTGAAATTTCTGCATTATCCTAAATAGGTAAGGCCATTCAACCTGGTCAAACGCCTTCTCCGCATCCAGGGATATAACTGCTAATTCAATATTAATAATTCTTTTCGAGTAAATGATATTAAATAGACGTCTTAAATTATAAGTGGAGTAACGTTTAGGAATAAAACCTGTTTGATCATGATGTATTAATCTATTGATCACTAAACTTAACCTTTGAGATAAAATTTTTGTTAATATTTTTTGATCTGTATTTAAAAGAGCTATTGCTCTGTATGATCCTGGGTCTTCTGGATCTTTGTCTGCTTTAGGAATAAGTGTAATTGTGGATTCTTTTAGGGTTTCTGGAAGTTGTTCTTGTTCGTAGGCAACTTTGTACATAGTTTATAGCCGTGGGACGATCAAATCATGAAACTTCTTATAAAATTCACCCCCCAAACCGTCGGGTCCTGCAGCTTTACCATTCTTCAATGATCTAATTGATTCCTCAATATCTTTTGCTGATATTTCAGCATCTAATAATTCTCTACCTTCCCGATCTAATCCATTAATGTGACATTTCTGGAGAAACGTTTCCATTCCCTCGGGTTGATCCATCACTTTTGATGTATAAAGTTTTTGATAGTATTGTTGGAATCTATCATTAACGTCTTTTGGTAAAGTTAATATTTCTCCTTGTTCAGATTTGACCTTATATATCATTTTTTCTTCTTCTGAATTTCTTAGTTGCCGAGCTAACAATTTATGCGGTTTATCCCCAAATTCAAAATATACTTGTTTGGTCTTTTGAAAAAGTTTAATAACATACTTTGATTGTATCTCATTTAATTTATATTTTAATGTTGCAATTTTATTATGTATAACCCTAGATGGAGACATAGCATTTTCCATGTCCAACTTGCTTATTTCATTTTCCAATTTCTGTTGAATCTTTCTATTTTCCTTGTTCAGATGTGCCTGCGCAGAAATTATAGCACCCCGTATAAAAGCTGTAAATGTGTCCCATAAAAGAGATGATGAGATTCCAGGTTTATCATTGGTTTCAAAAAATAATTCAATCTGTTTAACCAGATAATCTGAGCACGCTTTATCATTTAATATATGAGGATTAAGTCTCCATTGCGAATATCATTTAGTTTTACCCTTTAAGTTAATCTTGAATGTTAATGGAGCATGATCCGAAATAATAATATTATGTTATTTTGAGTCATACGTAAATGGGACAAGTTTTGAATCTATTAGAAAATAATCTATCCTAGAGTATGTTCCAAATACCGGAGAATAAAATGAATATTCTCGACCATTAGGATTATCATTTCTCCAAATATCTTTGACATTAGCTGATCTAATAAAGGAATTTATGAATTCGCTTGATTTAGAAATAGCCTTCCTTTTGGTTGAAGATCTGTCCAAATAATTATCCAAAGTGCAATTTAAGTCGCCCCCAATTATTAGATTGTGCTGTGTTACTATAGGAATAGTGTTAAATATTTTCTTAAAAAATAGCGGATTATCAAAATTTGGGCCATATATATTCATAAGTACAACCTTCTTCGAATATAGTTCACCTGTAACTATTATATATCTACCTTCAGGATCCTCTATTATTGAACTATGTTTAAATTGAATACCTTTACGAATAAGGATGGCAACTCCTCGAGATTTATGAGTAAATGATGAATGATACACCCTAGAAATCCAATTTGCTGTTAACCTATATTGTGCCTCCTTTTTTAGATGTGTCTCTTGAAGATAGATTATATCAGCTTTCATTCTATTTAATTGCGCCAAAACCTTACCTCTTTTAATTGGTTCATTAATACCTTTTACATTCCAACTACAGAAGGTGATTCCATCACCCCCCTTTTTCTTATTAGTATCTTGCATTTGGATGCTAATGCCAAGCTTGCAATGAAAGAGCTGCATACTGCCATTAGCAATCAACAGACACACAACCCCGAGGCAGCCTTCATTGTTGCGGGTGACTTCAATCACTCTAACCTGAAGACTGTACTCCCCAAATTCCACCAGCATGTCTCCTTCCCCACTAGAATAGACAAGACACTGGACAAAGTCTACACCAACATGGCTGAAGCTTACAAAGCCATCCCCCTCCCCCACCTTGGTCAGTCTGATCACATCTCATTGTTCCTGCTCCCTAAGTACTCCCCACTCATCAGACGGGTTAAACCAACTGTGAGGACAGTTAAAGTCTTGTCAGAGGAAGCGGACTTCACACTTCAGCAGTGTTTTGGAAACACTGACTGGAAGGCGTTTGCAGCCCAGGCCACCCTTGACTCCCACACGGACATTGACTCCTACACATCCTCTGTTCTGGACTTTATAAACTCCACCATCAATAGTGTCACCTCCCTCAAACAGGTGACCATATTCCCGAATCAGAAGCCATGGATGAACAGCGAGGTCAGGCTACTGCTGAAAGCACGGGACACCGCTTTCAGGTCAGGCGATGCTCGAGCCTACAGTTCAGCCAGGACTAACCTGAAGAGGGGCATCAAGAAGGCCAAGCACTGCCATAAGCTCAGGATTGAGGAGCACTTCAACAACAACTCCGACCCCCGACGCATGTGGCAAGGCATCCAGGCCATCACGGACTACAGACCCGCCAACACCACCCCCACATCTAGCGATGACTCCTTCCTTGAGGAGCTCAATCACTTCTATGGCCGCTTCGACAGGGAAAATCTAGAGACAGCCATCAAGGCTGTGCTACCTGCCGATCACCAACCCCTCACACTCACCCCCTACGACGTATACGTGGCACTGAGTAGGACTAATGCACGTAAAGCTGCTGGCCCTGACGGCATCCCCGGGCGCGTGCTCAGGGTCTGTGCGGCGCAGCTGGCAGACGTCTGGACTGATATCTTCAACCTGTCACTTGCCCAGGCAGTTGTCCCCACGTGCCTTAAAACCACCTCCATCGTGCCAGTGCCAAAACACTCCACTGCGACAAGCCTCAACGACTTCCGCCCAGTTGCACTTACCCCCATCATCACCAAGTGCTTCGAGAGGCTGGTCCTGGCACACCTCAAAAGCTGCCTACCCCCCACACTGGATCCCTATCAGTTTGCCTACCGCAAGAACAGGAGTACGGAGGATGCCATCTCAACGGCACTTCACTCCGCCCTCTCCCACCTCGACAACAGAGACACTTACGTAAGAATGCTGTTCATCGATTACAGCTCAGCATTCAACACCATTATACCATCAAAATTGATCACCAAACTCGGTAACCTGTGCATCGCTCCTTCCCTCTGCAACTGGATACTGGACTTTCTAACCAACAGACCCCAGTCTGTTAGGTTAGACAAGCACACCTCTTCAACCCTCACCCTGAACACCGGCGTTCCACAGGGCTGTGTGCTGAGCCCCCTCCTCTACTCCCTCTTCACCTATAATTGCACACCTGTACATGGTACTAACACCATCATCAAGTATGCAGATGATACAACAGTGATTGGCCTCATCAGCAACAACGATGAGTCAGCCTACAGGGAGGAGGTCCAGCACTTAGCAGCATGGTGCGCTGACAACAACCTGGCCCTTAACTCCAAGAAGACCAAGGAGCTCATTGTAGACTTCAGGAAGTCCAGGGGCGGCACGCACACCCCCATCCACATTAACGGTATGGAGGTGGAACGTGTTTCTAGCTTCAGGTTCCTGGGAGTCAACCTCTCCGACGACCTCTCTTGGACCCACAATACCTCAACTCTGATCAAGAAGGCTCACCAGCGTCTCTTCTTCCTGAGGACACTGAAGAAGGTCCATCTGTCTCCTCAGATCCTGGTGAACTTCTACCGCTGCACCATCGAGAGCATCCTTACCAACTGCATCACAGTTTGGTATGGCAACTGCTCTGTGTCCGACCGGAAGGCATTGCAGAGGGTGGTGAAAATTGCCCAACGATGTTAGGTGATGTTAGTGTAAGCCACACTAGCGTGGCTGTTAATCTACGGACTTCCGTTGGGGAAAAAAAAGATGTTTATATTTCCAGTTCCATAAATGCCTTAAGGGCAATATATTTAGGGGCGGGGTGTTACGTTTCCATTCTTATTAATACTATATTGTTTTAATTTGCTGCTATCATTTTAGATTGTTTAAGGAGTTATCACATACATTTGTTAATAATGGTTAGTACTAAACTAATACTATTGTATATTAATTTATTATTAATAATCATTGAGCTCTCCAAGTCCAATAATTTTAAAAGTTCATCATTTTTCCTCCTTATTGCTGGGTGTAGATCGGCATCAGGTAAGTTTTGAGTATAATTCAAGTTTGTTATCCTTCGTCCTCATCTTCATCTTCATCTTCTCTCTGTGTTCCCTGTGCTTCTCCTTCTTCCTCATCCAACTCCTTCTCGATTTTACGTGCGAACTCCAGAGCTTCGGTATGTTTAGTGAAGTGGTGCTCTTTATTATCGTAGCTCACTCATAATGTGGCAGGGTACATCAGGCCATATCTCACGCCCTTTATATTCCTGAGGATGTGCCTTGTTTCAGTAAAAGGGGCTCTTCTCCTGGCCACTTCCGCAGGATAATCTCTGAATATGCTGATCTTGTCACCATCATAAAACAGATTCTGTTTGCGAATTATTATCTTCATCATATCTTCCAAAACATGATCGTAAACCACTTTCACAATCAGTTGTCTTGGTGGTGAACCCATCTTTGGACGTCGTCTCAGTGCTCTGTGCGCTCGGCCAAGTAGGGGTGCTTGATCCAGATTCAAACCATTCTTCAGAAGATTTGCAGCGAACTCTCTGGTGTCTTGAGCTCCCTCCTTGCCTTCACGCACACCCACGATATGCAAGTTTTTGCGTCGTTGCCTTCCCTCCAAGTCAATACATTTCTCAGTTATTTTATTCAATAAGTCTGTTAAACGCTTGTTCTCGGAGAGAAGTTTGTCATTCGCCTTAGCACTTGAGTCAGCAATACTGGTCAGTTCCTTTATTGCCTCGTGTTGTTGATCAAGTGTTCTCTTAATAGGTTCCAACTTGAGATCGACCGCGAGTTCCAAACCACCAACTTTTTGATTTACTTCATCCATCTGTTGTTTTAGATCAGCATCTGCTTTTATCTTCCATTCATCCATCATAATTTTTACTGTGGTTACAACTTCTTTTTTCAACTCCCCTTTAACTTGCTCTTTAAATACTTCAATATCAGCTCTGAGCAACTTAAATTCTTCTTTATATTCTTTTTTCTTTTTTTTAAGCTCACCCATAATGGTAGTTTTCAGATCCTCCATTTCTGATTTCTTCTTTGAAATATCCTCCAGAGAGCCAGTCAAACTCGAGGCCGAGGCTTCAACTGGGCCTACCTCTTTTTTCAGCACTGTTTTTTTCTCTTTGGGAGGGGGGGTTCTTTTCATCGACATTAGTGCTGTAAAAGTCGCGCGCCTGATGACGTCACGGACCTTATCTGGCTGCCGGTGCCGTTCACAAACGTTCCTCTCTGGTGAGTAGCTATAAATAACCCCGTTTTTAATACAATTTTTGCGGAGCTGGACGGCGCTAGTTCCTCCTACTCCATAGCGCCACCGGAAGTCCCCTTAATATTTTATATTTCCATCCTTCTTCTTGCGTATGGCGTGTACAGCCTAAAGTTGTAGGTCAACTTTTTCTCTTTGATCTTTTTGTTTGTGCACGTCGGGTTGATTGCATTAGTCGAAACAGGGTGGACCACGTGAAGGTTGCAATCTCCGATCCCATGTCCACCCTGGGAAAAAGGTACTGTCTATCTATGCCATTCATAATTTTATATACTGCTATCAGGATTCCCCACAACCTCTGGTATTCTATAAAAAACAATCCAAGTCTGTTCAACCACTCTTTAGGAACATTGAGAATAGTTCTGTTCGCCCCAATAGAGGAAGTATATGGAGGCTTTGTAAATGGTGCAGTAGAGGTTTACCAGAGTGATGTCTGGATTAGGGGGGCATTAGCCACAAGTAGAGAATGTAGAAATAAGGAACTGCAGATGCTGATTTGCACAAAATGACACAAAGTGCTGGAGTAATTCAGTGGGTCAGGCAGCATCTCTGAAAACATAGATTGGTGACATTTTGGGTCAGGGTTCTTCTTGAGACTCATTTACGCCATTTTGGGTCAGGACCATTCTTCAGATGCATTCCAATCTGAAGAAGGGTCCCGAACCGGAACGTCACTCCTCCTTTTTCTCCAGTTGCTACCTGACCCGCTGAGTTAGTCCAGCACTTTGTGTCTATCTTTGGTATAAACCAGCATCTGTCGTTTATTGTTTCTACAGGATAATGCACAACTTCAATCAAAACAGAGCTGACTACAATTTTTTTGTTACATCTATTAAGCAAATGTGTTACTGGCAATTAGAATGTTTATTTAAAATGACTATGATTTTTCTTCAGTATTGCTCTGGGAAACAACATTCATTCCTGAAGTTTAGGGGTAACATGAGGGGGAACTTCTTTACTCAGAGAGTGGTTGCTGTGTGGAATGATCTTCCTGCAGAAGTGGTGGAGGCAGGATCGATTTTAACATTTAAAAGTAAAGTGGATAGGTATGTGGACGGGAAGGGAATGGAGGGGTATGGTCTGAGTGCAGGTAGATGGGACTGGGGGAAAATAAATGGTCGGCACGGACTGGAAGGGCCGAGAAGGCCTGTTTCCGTGCTGTAATTGTTATATGGTTATTCATACTCAGCTCAGAACTGAGGCCTGAAATGAACCGTGGAAGCCTTCTGAATCCAGTTTTGGGTTGCTAGGCAACTGCCTCAGGCCTGGGAGACCTTTTTGTCCCATTTTCCTTGTGCAGGTTTTAAATAACTTGGTCCAAAAATACAAGCACAAAGCAGAGAATAATGTGGCTTTGTTACTTTCATTAAAATCTGTTAAACTGTCACGTAAAGCTGCGGTCACATTACAACTTGTGTCTTTCACAACCTTGGGATTTCACAAAGTTATTTATGGGTGATAGCATACTTTCTAGTTCACCTTTTTAACACAATAAATTAGAAAACCATAGAAATCTCCCACTAAATTGCAATGGGATAATGACTGAAATCTGTTGAGTTCATTTAGAAAGAATCCCAATGCATTTTAACAGTGCAATACAGCCAATCGTGGTATGACAGAAATTTACAGCAGAGAAGGGCATTTGGTCCAGATAGTTGAACATTCAATTCAGATCCAGTCCACAGTCCAGTCCCAGTAACTGGCAATGTCATAGTGTCATAGAGTGATACAGTGTGGAACCAGGCCCTTCGGCCCAATTTGCCCACGTGACACAGCTACGTTAGTCCCAACTGCCCATTTTTGGTTCATATTCCTCCAAACCTATCCTGTCTAACTTACTTAAATGTTGGGATAGTCTCTGCCTCAAATATCTCCTCCGGCAGCTTGTTCCATACACTCACCACCCTTTGTGTGAAAAAGTTATCCCTCAGATTCATATTAAATCTTTTCCCCTTCACCTTAAACCTATATCCTGTTGTCCTCAATTCACCTATTCTGGGCAAGAGACTCTGTGCATCCACCTGATCTATTCCTCATGATTTTATACAACTCTATAAGATCACTCCTCATTTTCCTGCGCTCGAAGGAATAGAGACCCAGCCTACTCAACCTCTCTCAGTAGCTCAGACCCTCTAGTAACATCCTCATAAATCTTCTCAGTACCCTTTCCAGCTAGACAAAATATTTCCTATAACACAGTGCCCAGAACTGAACACAATACTCTAAATGCGGCGTCACTGACATCTTATACAACTGTAACATGACCTCCCAACTTCTATACTCAATACTCTGACTGATGAAGGACAGTATGCCAAAAGCCTTTTTGACCACTATCTACTGATAGGGGTAATGATTGTGGATGATCAGCCATGATCACATTGAATGGCAGTGCTGGCCCGAAGGACTGAATGGCCTACTCCTGCACCTACTGTCTATTGTCTACCTGCGCCTGCACTCCTAGATCGTTTCCAGGACCAAGTACCTGCATTCCTAGATCCTTCTGCTCTACAACACTCCTCAGAGCCCTGCCATTCACTGTGTAGGTCCTGCCCATGTTAAACTTCCCAAAATGCAACACCTCACATTTCTCTATATTAAATTCCATCAACCATTCCTCCGCCCACCTGGCCAATCGATCAAGATCCTGCTGCAATTTTTCCCAACCATCTTCACCATCTGCCAAACCACCCAAATTTATAATCATCTGTAAACTTGCTAATCGTGGCATGTATGTTCTCATCCAAATCATTGATATAGGTAACAAACAGTAATGGGACCAGCACTGAACCCTGAGGCACACCATTAGTCACAGACCTGCAGTCCGAGAAGCAACCTTCCACCATCACCCTCTGCTTCCTTCTATGAAGCCAATTTTCTATCCATTCGGCTATCTCATCTTGGATCCCATGCGATCTAACCTTCCAGAGCAGCCTACCATGCGGAACCTAGTTGAATGCTTTGCTGAAGTTCATCTATACATCTACAGCTCTGCCCTTGTCGACCTTTTTGGCCACGTCTTCAAAAATCTCAATCAGTTTTGTGAGACACAACCTCCAAAATACAAAACCATGCTGACTATCCCTAATCAGCTCTTGTCCGCCTAGATGCCTGTATATCCTATCCTTCAGAATACTCTCTTGTAACTTTCCAACTACAGATGTTAAGCTCACTGGCCTATAGTTCCGAGCATTTTCCCTGCAGCCTTTCTTGAATGAGGCACAGCATTTGCCACCCTCCAGACTTCCAGCATCTCTCCTGTATTTAAAGACAACACGTAAATTTCAACCAGGTCTGCTGCAATTTCCTCTCTGGTTTCCCACAATGCCTTTGGATATATCTGATCAGGCCCTGTAGATTTGTCTACCTTCATACATGATAGCACCTTAAGCACCTCTTCTGTACACCCATGTCGGTACCTTCAGAAGTGAAAGGTAGTTCTATCTCCAACAGCCTAAAACTCCCCTCTAATTCTCCATCTTATTATTTTAAATCTGTATCCTTTAGTTACTGGTCTCTCCGGTAAAGGAAATTGGTCCTAACTGTTCATCCTGTCTGGGTCCTTCACAATGTTTGCACCAAAAATAAATCTCACCCCCTTGTCTGTTCCAAAGAAAATCAACTCAGCTGAGCCTATATTTCCTGCTGTGTCCAGGTAGACACAATAGACAATAGGTGCATGAGTAGGCCATTTGGCCCTTTGAGCCAGCACCGCCATTCAATATGATCATGGCTGATCATCCACAATCAGTACCCCGTTCCTGCCATCTCACCATATCCATTGACTTCGCTATCTTTAAGAGCTCTATCTAACTCTCTCTTGAAAGCATCCGGAAAATTGGACTCCACTGCCTTCTGAGGCAGAGAATTCCACGGATTCACAACCCTCTGTGAAAAAGTTTTTCCTCATCTGCGTTCTAAATGGCTTACCCCTTATTCGTAAACTGTGCCCCCTGGTTCTGGACTCCCCCAACATTGGCAACATGTTTCCTGCCTCTAGCGTGTCCTTAATAATCTTATATGTTTCAATAAATCCCCTCTCATTCTTCTAAATTCCAGAGTATATAAGTCCAGCCGCACTATTCTATCAACATATGACAGTCCTGTCATCCCAGGAATTAACCTTGTGAACCTACGCTGCACTCCCTCAATAGCCAGAATGTCCTTCCTCAAATGAGGAGACCAAAACTGCGGTCTCACCAGGGCTCTGTACAACTGCAGAAGGACCTCTTTGCTCCTATACTCCTCTTGTTATGAAGGCCAACATGCCATTCGCTTTATTCACTGCCACCTGTATCTGCATGCTTACTTTCAGTGACTGATGAACAAGGACTCCCAGATCTCGTTGTACTTCCCCTTTTCCAAACTTGACACCATTCAGATAATAATCTGCCTTCCTGTTTTTAACCTCACATTTATCCACATTAAACTGCATCTGCCATGCATCTTCCCAAGTCACCCTGCATCCTCCTAGCATCCTTCTCACAGTTCACACTCCTCCTAGCATCCTCCGCACAGTTCACGCCTTTCTTAAAAAGTGGGATGACATTAGCTACCCTCCAATCCACAGGAACTAATTCTGAATCTATAGAACATTGGGAAATGATCACCAATGCGTCCACGATTTCTAGAGATACTTCCTTAAGTACCCTGGGATGCAGACCATCAGCCTTCAGCCTTCAGCCCCATCAGTCTACTCAACACCATTTCCTGCCTAATGTGGATTTCCTTCAGTTCCTCCGTCACCCTAGACCCTCTGGCCACTAGTGCATCAGGGAAATTGGTCGTGCCTTCCTTAGTGAAGACGGATCCAAAGTACCTGTTCAAGTCTGCCATTTCTTTGTTCCCCAGAATAAATTCACCTGTTTCAGTCTTCAAGAGTCCAACTTTGGTCTTAACTAATTTTGCCAATTTGTTACCTCTTCACAAACCTAAAGAAGCTGGAGTTGTTACTAATCTCCTATTGGAGATAAACAAAATGCTGGCGTAACTCAGCGGGACAGGCAGTATCTCTGGGGAGAAGGAATGGGTGATGTGTCGGGTCAAGACCCCTCTTCAGCTAAGCAAAGAGGTATGTTTTTCATGCTGTGTTTTCAGGCAACACCCTCATGAAATCAACTCCGTATCATCTCCAGTGCTGTCACATAACCTCCAAATTACAAAACAAAGTTTGACACTGAGCCATAAGGAAATGTCAGGGAATATATTTCAAGCTAAGCAAAAATATATAAGTTTTAGCGCTTACAGTTTAGTGGAATTGCAAAGTATTATGTGATAATTAAATATGCTCACAACTCACCTAAGAACAGGAACTTCTGAAAGATGGCCTGAAAAATCAGGAAAGAGTATTTTAGTAACAAGTGTAACACTGATACATGAGCTTTTCAACTTTGCTTTGAAACGGCCCCACCGAATATTTACCTGCAGAGTGTCCTCATGGAATACTTCAAAGGGAGAGCCTGGGACACCAGTGTTGACCAGAACAGCATCAAAATCCTTTCCCACCTCAAAATTTCCTGTCACCTTTTCAAGGCTCAAAGCTGCAAGAAGCAAAGTTATCTTTGGTAAAGTGCTTGTCTAATTTGTAAAAGGGAGACTTTTCTGTTCTGTTCACAGCGGAGGAGTTTAGAGATGTCAGTGGGTGGTTTAAAACCATGAAGGGTTTAGACAGCGACACGATTTCCAGCAGATGAAAGGTGAAAACGTGAAGACGATTGGCAAGAAGGGTCTCGACCCGAAACGTCGCCTATCTCCTTCGCTCCTTAGATGCTGCTACACCCGCTGAGTTTCTCCAGCTTTTTGTGTACCCCTAAGACGAGTGGCAAACTCGCCAGAGAAATAGAGACAACAAAGAGGGATTGTTTCAGAGATGTATAACCTCATTCTGGATCTTTGCGATCAGTCCAACTCTAAAACAAGGGCTGCATGGGAGGAAGAGCTGGGACTTCAACTTACTGAGGAGTGGTGGGATAACGTGGGTGGGCTATGTACTGTCATGTCTTGCGCTCATTCAGTTTAAGGTTATACACAAGGTCCATATTTCTAAATCAAGACTGTCTGGGATTTATCCAGAGGTGGAGGATAAATGTGATAGATGTTTGGGCCCACACTGTCATCTGAGCCATGATTACATAATTTTTGGTCCGGCTACTTTAATATAATGTCTACCGTAATGGGAATACCTCTACAGCCCTGTCCATTGATTGCCATCTTTGGGGCCCCGGATGAGTCAGGTCGATTAAACTCTGTGCAAAAATAAATTAACCTGTCCTGCACACCACCTTCACCTGTATTCTCCATCCCCAGAAAGCATGAGGCTGAGGGTTGACAGACCTCCAAAATAATGAAGTGCACAAACGTAGACCCATAGAAAGTGTTTCCACCTGGTGTTTATGCTCGTTGATCTGTTGTAAGCATAACCTACTTAAGCTGTAGGTGGTAGGCGCTTCCGCTCACAAATGTCAGGTCTGCAACTCCTTCCTCAAACTTCTCCCTTCCCTCTTATCCTTTACCATTCTCTTGAAAGCCCACTTCTTTGACCAAGTGTTTAAGAAGGATCTGCAGATGCTGGAAAATCGAAGGTAGACAAAAATGCTGGAGAAACTCAGCGGGTGAGGCAGCATCCATGGACCAAAGGAAATAGGCAACGTTTCGGGCCAAGACCCTTCTTCAGACTAATGTGAGGGTGGGGGCGGAAGAAGAAAGGAAGAGCTGGAGACAGGGGGCTGAGGGAGAGCTGAGAAGGGGAGGAGAAAGTAAGGACTACCTGAAGTCAATGTTCATACCACTGGGGTGCAAACTGCCCGAGTGAAATATGAGGTGCTGCTCCTCCAATTTACAGTGGTCCTCACTCTGGCCATGGAGGAGGCCAAGGACAGAAAGGTTGGATTCGGAATAGGAAGGGGAGTTGAAGTGCTGAGCCACCGGGAGATCAGGTTGGTTATTGCGAACCGAGCGGGGGTATTCAGCGAAACGATAGCCAAGCCTACACTTGGGTCACACCGATGTAGAGCAGCTGACACCTAGAGCAGCGGATGCAATAGATGAGGTTGGAGGAGGTGCAGGTGAACCTCTGCCGCACCTGGAAAGACTACTTGGGTCCTTGAAAGGAGTCAAGGGGAGAGGTAAAGCGACAAGTGTAGTATTTCCTGCGGTTGCGTGGGAAAGTGCTCGGAGAGGGGGTGGTTTGGGTGGGAAGGGAAGAATTGACCAGGGAGTTACGGAGGGTGCCGTCTCTTCGGAAAGCAGTCGGGGAGGAGATAGGAAGATGTGGCAAGTGGTGGGGTCACGTTGGAGGTGGCGAAAATGACGGAGGATTATTTGTTGCACGTGACGGCTGGTAGGGTGGAAGGTGAGTACCAGGGGGACTCTGCCCTTGTTTTACGAGTGGGGGTGATGGGGAATGAGAGCAGAGTCACGGGGTATAGAAGTGACCCTGGTGAGAGCCTCATCTATGTTAGATGAGGGGAACCCCCGTTCCCTGAAGAATGAGGACATCTCCGATGCCCTGGTGTGGAACACCTCATCCTGGGTGTAGGGGATGGAGTTCTTACTGGAAGCAGGGTGGGAAGATGGTGGCGAGAGAAAGGAAAGAAAAAAAGGAGAGAGAAAAAAAGAGGGAGAAGGAGACCAAGAAACAATAGAGACAAAGGTGAGATTGAGAAAGGAGAGAAAAAAAGGGGAGAGAAATGAAGGAGAAATGAAAGAGAGCAAAAAATAGAAAGAGGGAGAAAGGAGAGTGGGAAAGGAGAGAGAGAAGAGAGAGAGAGAGAGCAAAAGTCAGAGAGCAAGTGGAAAGAAAGGAGAGAGAAATTAAGATAGGAAAGAGAGAAAATAAAGGACGGTGAACAGGGAGAGGAGAGAGAGAAATTTGAGCAGGAAAGATGAGGGAAAGGGGAGAGAGAAGAGAGAGTGAGGAGAGAGAGGAGGGAGAGAATTGAAGAATTTATATCACCAAGAATGTGGAAGAGATTAACTCATTTAAGAGGATGCCATATGCACCCGAGGAAAAAGCGAATAGAAGGATGGGTTGACGGGGTGAGATGAAGAGAACTGGGCAGAGATCTGTGGAGCTTAACAACTAACAGTCAGCTGTTGGGCCTAGTGACCAACTTCAGTCCTGTAAATCTTATTATGAATTTGTCAAATTACAAAACAGCTTCAATTGGATTACAAACACTTTCTCACCTTTACTGCCACCAAGGGTTGCAAGTCGAAACACTTCTTCATATGAAAGCTTCTGGTAATCTGTAGTTTTTAAGCTCAGAATATTGGACACATCAGTCGCTCTACGCACAGCATCGAGGATTGAAGGTGAGTACCCACCTGAAACATCTAACACAGAGTTTTGTAACATTTCAGTATTCCATGTCATCAAATGCAGTGGACAGCTGGCACCTTTAGTTTAGTTTAGCGATACAGCGCGGAAACAGGCCCTTTGGTCCACCGAGTCCGCGCCGACCAGCGATACCCGCACACTAACAACATCCTACACACATTAGAGGCAATTTACAATTATACCAAGCCAATTAGCCTACAAACCTGTACGTCTTTGGAGTGTGGGAGGAACCTGAAGAAAACCCGGGTCACGGGGAGAATGTTCAAACTCCATACAGACACATACACCCGTAGTCAGGATCGAACCTGGGACCATGGCACTGTAAGGCTGCAACTCTACCACTGCACCACCATGCTGCCCTGTCAGGAGGGCACCCTTAATATGCAGAATAAGGACATTGGGGTGGAAACAAAGTGGTTCTGCTGATGTTTTCCCTGGTGGCAGGCCACCACTCAAACTGTAAGAGACATTGTAATGTCTCCAGGTGTCACTGTAGTCAGGTTACCAGTCCTATTACCAGTTCCTAGACCATGGCACCAACCAGATTCCATGGGTCCAGTTATGCCCTTTGGTGGTCCAATACATCAGGATGCATCAGGATTTTCAATGCTGCTCAAAGCATGGGTGTTTCTGCCTGTTGACCAGATGGATCACCTCCAAAGGACCTTCAATAGTTCACAAAGGTTGGTTGGACTGCAGCACCTCCCCCACCAGGACCCAATGAAATCCACACCAAAGGGTCTTGGTAAACCATATCATTGTTTATATCATCCTCAGTTGTCATCCCTTATCCATTATTTCCATTTCATTTATGGTCAACTGCTGTGCACAAATTGGCTACAAGACATGCTACATTACACATTTCTACTTAGTTAGATTTTAAGTATCCTGGGATAGCGTGGCGTTTAAAGATAAATCTCGATTCCCTTTTCAATAAATTTCCGATTAAAATAAAATCATTTCAGTAGCAACTATTCTGAAAACACTGGATTGTCCCGTTATTCCTCCCTAGTTTATGTATCCTGCAGGGAAGGAAATCTAGTCCACTTTGGATCTAGAATAAATTGGACAAAATCTAACTTCTTGATTTGTACGGATGTCAGTGCTTACGGGGAGAAGGCAGGAGAATGGGGTAGAGGGGGAAAGATAACAATGGGTGGGAACTGAATAAAACTGAAAATGAATTGAACGGAAGTGTAACTTTAATAAAGGGCTGTAAAGAGGAACAGCTGTTATATTTTACATAACACAACCTGCTTTACCTACCAGTTCCCAGCCCCACGTTTATTTTGTGATTCAGAGCATTTCGCACATCCATTAAACCACTGCACAATCTGAAGGATGAAAGAGAGTGAGATACCTCAGTGTCTGCCATCAATTTTGATCTTCACACAGGTTGTGATGCTAGGCAGGCATTAGCAACAACTCCCCTTGGCACCAACAGGCTCTGCTGGTCTGTGCAAGTGTCGGAATTAGGATGTACAAGTTCTCACTATCCCAGTTATAACTTCTATGGTAAACCTTCCTCTGACAGTCAGCGTCTCTGTTCCGCAACTCCCTCGACCACCTCCGTTCATGCCCGGGATCCAAGATTCCACCCATGCCGCTAAGTCCAAAGTGTAAGGAGGTCAGTCTCCAGTAAGCCCAACGAGAATTCAGGAGAAAATGCATTATTCATGTTGCCTGATCCAATGAGTTCTTCCAACACTTTGTTGTCACAAGGAGTAGGAGTAGAATTAGGCCATTCAGCCCATCAAGTCTACTCCACCATTCAATCATGGTTGATCTATCTCTCCCTCCTAACCCCATTCTTCTGCCTTCTCTCCATAACCTCCGACACCTGTACGAATCAAGGATCTATCTCTGCCTTAAAAATATCCACTGGTTTGGCCTCCACAGCCTTCTGTGGCAAAGAATTCCACAGATTCACCACCCTCTGACTAAATAAATGTTTCCTTATCTCCTTCCTAAAAGAACATCCTTTAATTCGATACGATATGATACAATTGAACTTTATTTATCCCAGGAGGGAAACCGATCTGCCAACAGTCATAAAAACACAAAATACATAAAACGTGAAATTAAAGTGACGAGTGGAAAGGATTGGGGATGTGCAAAGGTTGGGTACGGGGGGGGCGGGAGAGGAGTCAAAGAATTCTGAGGCAAGAACCACTCATCCTAGACTCTCCCACTAGTGGAAACATCCTCTCCACATCCACTCTATCCAACCTTTCACTATTCTGTATGTTTCAAGGAGGTCCCCCCTCACTCTTCTAAGCTCCAGCGAGTACAGGCCCAGTGCCGACAAACCCGCATCAAAGGTGAACCTACTCATTCCTGGGATCATTCTTGTAAACCTTCTCTGGACCCTCTCCACTGTTTGTTTGAACAGTGAGCATTGGGAAAGTTACACTATCTGCAATAGTGGAAGGGACCTTGGTTTAATGTTTCATCTGAAAGGCGACTCTTCTGAAAGCACCTCCGCTGCATGGCACTGGATTGTTGGTCTGGACTTCTGTGTTCAATTCCCTGGATAGCAATCGCTGGAGCCAAATCTCAGACAGGATTGAACTGTGGATTGAACCGTGGATTCTTGTGGTGTTGATTTACTGGATACTCACGATGTGTTGGAATTTGGACAGTGCGAAATACCTGCTCCTTTCCTCTGGAAGAGTTCAAGCTCCTCGTCAGAGAGGTAGACTCCGTGAGCCATGATCGTCTGTGGAAAGACATTTCACTCCTTAAAAATACCCTCCTTAAAAATACCCACGGAGACAGCGGGAGACAGTCAAGACAGTGAGACAGAATAATAAGAATGCAATCATGCAAGTAAAAATGAGTAAAGACGGTAGTGGGCCATTCACGTTGTAGGAAGGAACTATGATCTTTGCTGCCGATGTTGGTTTAAACCAAAGATAGACACAAAAAGCGGGTCAGGCAGCAGCATCTCTGGAGAAAAGGAATAGGTGACGTTTTGGATCAAGACCCTTCTTCAGACTGAGCGTCAGGGGAAAGGGAAACAAGAGATATAGACAGTGATATAGAGCAATATAGAACGAATGAATGAAAGATGTGCAAAACAGTAACGATGTTAAAGGAAACAGGCCATTGTTATCTGCATGCTGGATGAAAACAGATAATGAGAATCAACGTGACGTTCAAGAAGGAACTGCAGATGCTGGAAAATCAAAGGTAGACAAAAGTGCTGGAGAAACTCAGCGGGTGTGGAAGGACATTATTGCCATAGAGGGAGTGCAGCGAAGGTTCACCAGACTGATTCCTGGGATGTCAGGACTGTCTTATGAACAAAGACTGCATAGACTCGGTTTATACTCTCTAGAATTTAGGAGATTGAGAGGCGATCTTATAGAAACTTACAAAATTCTTAAGGGGTTGGACAGGCTAGATGCAGGAAGATTGTTCCCGATGTTGGGGAGGTCCAGGACAAGGGGTCACAGCTTAAGGATAAGGGGGAAATCCTTTAAGACCGAGATGAGAAGGAATTTTTTCACACAGAGAGTGGTGGGTCTCTGGAACTCTCTGCCACAGAGGGTAGTTGAGGCCAGTTCATTGGCTATATTTAAGAGGGAGTTAGATGTGGCCCTTGTGGCTAAGGGGATCAGAGGGTATGGAGAGAAGGCAGGTACGGGATACTGAGTTGGATGATCAGCCATGATCATATTGAATGGCGGTGCAGGCTCGAAGGGCCGAATGGCCTACTCCTGCACCTAATTTCTATGTTTCTATGTTTCTATCTATGGAGCGAAGGAAATAGGCAATGTTTTAGGGCCGAAACCCTTCTTCAGACTAGGGTTTTGGCCCGAAACGTTGCCTATTTCCTTCGCTCCATAGATGCTGTCGCACCCGCTGAGTTTCTCCAGCATTTCTGTCTATCTAGAATCACCAAGACGACTGAAGCTGGTACGACTTGGGTGGGGGAGGGATGGAGAGAGGGGGCATGCTTGTTTCAAAAATATTAAATACATTCAAGATCTCTTTTGATTACACTCATTAAAAAAGCTTCTACAGCCCCCCATGGCATGAACATCCCCAAAACACTTTATTCTTTTTTGTGAACTAAATTCTTCTCATCTATGTACTGAGATGCTGACACTTCATTTTGAAGCTGTGACCCCTGGCTCTCTGTACTAGACTAAAGAATCACGGAGACACTGGAGAAGAAAGGATGAGCTGAAGTGCATAAGCAATAAGAGAGAAAAAAAGAAACACCTTTTGGACGAATAACTTAATTTTACATGATCTTGCAAAAGTGTGATACTGGGAATGGGATTAATTGGGTAGACCTTTCAAGAGGTAGTGCAAGCGGATAGCACAGAATAGCCTCGTTTGACCCGAGTCATTCAATGATACAAACAATGGAGAACAGGTCTGAATCCTCTCCTCTATTCAAATGGTGCTGTATAAATGGTCATATGGACAACCAGCTGGGCAAGCTTTAAAGTGGAACACAATTTGGAAGGAGATTATTTTCAATATTCGTTGGTGATTCTGGATGAGAGATAAATATCAGCCTCAGCATCACAAGGAGGAAATTCTCCACTTCTTTGAAAAAATAGCATTGTGCAATCTTTACACATACCTGAGGAAGACTGGGGCCTGGCTATAAAATATCTCATCGGAAGAGGGGCATTTCCAACAGTGCAGTTCTCCTTCGACACTGTCCTTGGACCTTGGCTCTTGTGTACTAGATAAATGCGCTACCTTTTGAATTTTAGTTTTAAAGATGTTGCGTGGAAACAGGCCCTTCAGCCAGCCGTGTCGACCCGTGATCCCCGTACACTATCCAACACACTAGGGTGCAATTAACCTGCAAACCTGTATATCTTTCGAGTGTGGAAGTAAACCGAAGCACCCAGTGAAAACCCACAAAGGCCACGGGGAGAACGTAGAAACTCCGTACAGACAGCACCCATAGTCAGGATCGAACCCGGGTCTCTGGCGCTGTAAGGCAGCAACGCCACTGCTGCGCCACCGTGCCGCCCCAATTGAATGCAGCTGACATATTGTAAACAATAGTGCCTGTGGATACTCCAACTACAAGTTTGTTTCCAGGTTTTAGTCCACAATATTGACATTGCAATAATGCAGTTAAACCATGACTCGTGCAAAAGGAGAAAGGAAACAGTGAAAATATTGTTACAGCTCCAGAGAAAGTAAAGATAAACTAATATGCAATGTCTATATCGATCGAGTCATATAGCCATACAGTGTGGAAGCAGCATAGGAAGGAATTGCAGATGCTGGGTTACGCTGGAGGATAGACACAAAATGCTGGCGTAACTCAGTGGAGAGAAGGAATGGGTAACGTTTCTGGTCGAGACTCTTCTTCAGACTGTGGAAACAGGCCATTCAGCCCAACTCATCCATGATGCCCCATCTAAACTAGTCAAGATTGCATCCCCAGCATGTGAAAGATCGGTTCCAGTTTATCATAACAGCAGAGAAGAATCTGGTGGAATGTGTTTTCCAGCTTTTATATCTTCTATCTGATGGGAGAGAAGAGGGATCGACCAGCATGTAAACGGTCAGATATTTTTACAAGTGGCTAGGCAAGGTGGATAGGGGTTAGATATTTTAATCATGAAAAAGCAAAAGTCTGCATGGTCAACTTACCTTATCATTCAGAAGGCCGTGGACGTCATACACATCAGAATAATTCTTACATTTTGGAAACATTTTCTTCACAACTGCTATCTCAGCCTGAGACTCGCTGACGTGACTCTGTTATGAAAGAAAAACAGGCTTTATGTTTTGAGGTTGCAAAGTCCAAATAAAAGGAACGGAAGCAGCACTTTGTGGCGTGGTTCATATTTAATGGTGTTAATCAGATTATTCGTAACCCAGGCAGCCCCTGTACTATTCAGCAGGTCAGGCAGCATCTGTGGAAAGGGAAACGGCACTATTTGTTAGGTTTATCATGTTTAGAACTGGGAAAGAAAGAAAACAATTCAAAGCTACAGCACTGAAACTAATCATTCGGCCCACCAAGTCTCTGCTGAGTGTAGTTCTATGTTGTCCACTCTCTACACACCAGGGGCAATTTACAGAGGACAATTAATCTACAAACCTGCACGTTATTTGGATGTGGAAGAAAACTGAAGCATCAGGTGGAAACCCATGCGGTTACAGGGAGTATGTGCAAACTTCACGCGCAGACAGCATCCGGGCTCAGGATTGAACATGGGTCTCTGGTGCTGTGAGCCAACAGGCTGGCCCAATGGCATAGCAGTAGTGCTGCTGCCTTACAATGCCAGAGATCCGGGTTCCGATCCTGACTAAGGGATCTGTCTATACGGAATTTGTACCTTCTCAATGTGACCGTGCGGGTTTTCTCCAAGTTTTCTCCCACACTGAAAAGACAAACAGATTTATGGGTTAAATGGCTTCACTAAAATTGTAAATTGTCCCTAGTGTGTAGGATAGTGCTAGCGTATGGGGTCAGCACTGACTCGATGGGCCGAAGGGCCTGTTTCCATGCTGTATGTCTAAAGTATAGCCTAAACCTCTACCTGCTGTACCACTGTGCCGCAATCTGGCTGATGGCTTAAAATAAAAAAAACATGCAAATTTTGGAAATCTGAAATTAAAAAAGAGAAACACCGGGAAATTTACTGTTCCCTGACAACTGAGTGGGTGGCTGCTTTAACCAGAGGGTCTGTGTTTCACATCCAGCATCCGTGTATGTCCAGGATAGTTTCTTCAAATACTTTGAGAAAATTCTCCGCCTGCCTCCTGGAAATACAACAACAGGTTGTATTTCAATAGAGTCTTTGCAATAGCAAAATACTATCAACTTGATTAAGAGAAAGGTTTTAAATTGCATCTGTAAAAACAAAAAAGATTTAGGGAAGAAATATCAGCATTTGGAACTTGATAGGTAAAAGTAAGGTTGCCAATGGCAGAATTAGTAACAATGTGTAAGAGGCCGTAATCGGAGATGCTAAGAGATGCAAGGGTGGTATAGCAGGAAAATGTTAGGATGATCAAGAAGAGAAAGAAAGAATCCATGGAAAGATCATAAACCAGAGTGAGAATATTGTTATTGAGGCCTTGTATAACCAGGGGTCCATGTAGATCAATTAGCACTGTGGAGATATGTGTATTAGAACAAGAGTAATGATGTTCTGGACAACTTCAATCTCAGAGAAGGCAGAATAACAAAAAAAGTAATCAGGTCATAAGTTATAGGAGTAGAATTAGGCCATTCGGCCCATCAAGTCCACTCCGCCATTCAATCATGGCTGAGCAATCTCTCCCTCTTAACCCCATTTTGCTGCCTTCTCCCCATAATCAGGGACCTTTAGAGGATTCAAGAACATGTTAGAATGGTTGTGCCTCGAGGATGAAGCAGATGACCTGAGATAAGGCTAGAGTCAGGTGCTATCTTAAAATGTAAGAGACTCTTGACTTTATTTCTAATGTGTTACAAATCAGAACCTCCAGCATTCAGCCATTGAACCCACAGTGTATTACAGTTTGAAGCTCTGGAATTTCTGAATGTATCATCAGGTTCAGGAAGCTGTATCTGTCCATTTGCTCTAAAACTGGTCTCCAGTTGGAGATCAGTGATGGGACCCACTGCAGAGATATTGTGGTAGTACACTGAGCTCTCACCTCTGGGGTCCTGGGGACAAACCTCATGGGGCTAAGTGGGGGGGGGGGGGGCAAACATTTCAGCGGTTATGGAGAAGTAAATTAACTTTTCAAATATATTTTGCTTTATTTAATGTTTATAATTATTTCCAAATGCTTTGAGTTACCATGTTCTAATATTAACTGCAATTTTAATTGTATCAAATTGTCAGGCACTTAAAAATGGCAAAAATCCAAAAAGCTTTGATAGATTTGAAAGCGATTGAAAGTGGTGAAATCATTGGACAAAGTCAGCATGGATTTATGAAAGGTAAATCATGTCTGACGAATCTTATAGAATTTTTCGAGGATGTAACTAGTAGAGTGGATAAGGGAGAACCAGTGGATGTGTTATATCTGGACTTTCAGAAAGCTTTCGACAAGGTCCCACATGAGAGATTAGTATACAAACTTAAAGTACACGGTATTGGGGGTTCAGTATTGATGTGGATAGAGAACTGGCTGGCAGACAGGAAGCAAAGGGTAGGAGTAAACAGGTCCTTTTCAGAATGGCAGGCAGTGACTAGTGGGGTACTGCAAGGCTCAGTGCTGGGATCCCAGCTATTTACAATATATATTAATGATCTGGATGATGGTATTGAATGCAACATCTCAAAGTTTGTGGATGACACGAAGCTGGGGGGCAGATTAGGAAAAGGGGAGATGCAACGAGACCTGGGTGTCATGGTACACCAGTCATTGAAAGTAGGCATGCAGGTGCAGCAGGCAGTGAAGAAAGCAAATGGTATGTTAGCATTCATAGCAAAAGGATTTGAGTATAAGAGCAGGGAGGTTCTACTGCAGTTGTACAGGGTCTTGGTGAGATCACACCTGGATTATTGCGTACAGTTTTATTCTCCTAATCTGAGGAAAGACATTCTTGCCATAAAGGGAGTGCAGAGAAGGTTCACCAGACTGATTCCTGGGATGGCAGGACTTTCATATGAAGAAAGACTGGATCCACTCGGCTTGTACTCACTAGAATTTAGAAGATTGAGGGGGGATCTTATAGAAACTTACAAAATTCTTAAGGGGTTGGACAGGCTAGATGCAGGAAGATTGTTCCCGATGTTGGGGAAGTCCAGAACAAGCGGTCACAGTTTAAGCATAAGGGGGAAGTCTTTTAGGACCGAGATGAGAAAAACATTTTTCACACAGAGAGTGGTGAATCTGTGGAATTGCCACAGAAGGCAGTTGAGGCCAGTTCATTGGCTATATTTAAGAGGGAGTTAGATGTGGCCCTTGTGGCTAAAGGGATCAGGGGGTATGGAGAGAAGGCAGGTACAGGATACTGAGTTGGATGATCAGCCATGATCATATTGAATGGCGGTGCAGGCTCGAAGGGCCGAATGGCCTACTCCTGCACCTATTTTCTATGTTTCTATGTTTCTATGATTACTTTAATTTGGCATCATGTGCAGATATTGTGGGCCGAATGGCCTGTTCTAATGCTGTACTCTTCTGTGTACAATGATGAAGGTTAGAATGGAATACATGCCATACCTGAATATGCAAGTTATTGGCATTTGCAAATGATCCCAGTTGTTTCAGTAACCCAGAGGTGCAGGAGAGCGCAAATCGGGGAGTCACGATGGGTTTCACCAGAGGATACTAAAAACAGAAAATAAATCAATAAATACCACCGTTTACATACGACCATCATACCGAAAAGTGTAAGATCATTCCTATTTTTAAACTAAAATTGGTTATAAAGACACAAAATGTAGGATATAATCAAGGGGATGAACAGTTGGGAGAGGAACAGAGATAACTTTTCAGGTTGAAATGGAAATGTGACAGGTTTTAACCAAGCGTGGAGGCTATAACATATAATGGCAAATGGAAGGTCAGTCCTTGATCAAAAGCTATAGTGATGGTGCAAGGTAAAAGCAAGTAGTAACTGAAGATGGTCCCAGAACACACATGCAGGTTCCTCGGCCCATCAGGTCTGCACCTATTGACACTAAGTCCATAATATTCCCAGTTTGTTCTCCGACACTTCCATCATATCCTCAAAGATATAAACACTCATTGGCACAATGCTGATAATGTAAAGTGGCCAATTGTGGATGGCACAGAGGGGCATCTGGTAGAGCTGCTACCTCTCAGTGCTAGAGACCCGAGTTTGACCCTGACCATGGGTGCTGTCTGCGTGGAGTTTGCACATTCTCCCTGTGACCGTATGGGTTTCCTCCATGTGCTCTGGCTTCCTCCTCACATCCCAAAGAGGCGCGGGGTTGCAGGTTGATTAGCCTTTGTAAATTGCCGCTGGTGTTTAGGGGGTCGATGGGAAAGTGGGCTCACACAGAACCAGTTTGAACGGGTGATCAATGGTCGGTGTGGACTCGTTGGGCCGAAGGACCTGTTTCCATGGTATATCTCTAAACTAAATTACACCTAATAATCTACATCGCTGGGATGTGGGAGGAAACTGACCAATGAAGGAAAGCCATGCGGTCACAAAGAGAACATGCAAACTCCACATAGGCGGCACGCAACATCAGGATCAAACCAGGGTTTCTGAAGCTCTGAGGCTAAGCCACTATGCTTTCTCTCGTCTGAAATCCATGAAATCCATTTGATTCCAGAAGGCTGTAAGGTCGAGGTTTATTTCCGTGAATTACTGTGAACTATATGACCCGAGGATAGAAAGTTGAGAAAGCAGAGAATTAAAGAGGCAGGCAGCCCAAAGATGTTTACACACTACTAAAATCCCACACCACCAGGTTTAGAAACAGGCGGCACAGCAGTAGAGTTGGTGCTGTCTGTACGTATTTGTACATTCTCCCCGTGACTGCGTGGATTTTCCCCAAGTGCTCCCGTTCCCTCCCACACTCCAAAGACGTACAAGTTTGAAGGTTAATTGGCTTCAGTAAAGAGTGTAAATTGTCCCATGTGCAGAGTGTATGGGGATCGCAGGTCGGCGCAGACTCAGCGGGCCGAATGGCCTGTTTCCGCTCTGTATCTCTAAAACTAAAACTAAAATTAGGTTGCTTTCCTATGACTATTGGGTTCCTGAACCAACCTGCACAACCCTAATCCTAGCTCAACAATGGAACACCGTGGACCGCCTCTTGCTCTACAATGGACTTTTAGTTTAGTTTAGCATAGAGATACAGTGCAGACCAGCGATCCCTGCATATTAACACTATCCTACGCACACTAGGGACAATTTTTACATTCACCAAGCCAATTAACCTACAAGCCTGTACGTCTTTGCAGTGTGGGAGGAAACGGAAGATCTCGGAATAAACCCACGCAGGTCATGGGGAGAACGTACAAACTTTGTACAGACAGCACCCGTAGTCGGGATCGAACCCGGATCTACAACGCTGCAAGTGCTGTATGGCAGCAACTCTACCGTTGCACCACCACCAATCAGTACGTTGATTTCTGGTTTTAATTTTCACTAATGCCTTGTATTTTTGCAGTCTCCTTTCCTTTATAATGTTAGGTGCAATTTATAAGTCTCTGTACGTGTGATGCTGCTGCAAACATTTTTCATTGTACCAGTGACTCACTGCTGTCGTGCATTTGTCAAAAAAACCTTAATTGCCCTTGAGTTGTTGGTGGTGCGGTGCCTTGTTGAACTGCTGCAATCCCTCACATGTCGGCGAGGGAGTTCCAGGATTTGACCCAGTGACAACGAAGGAATGGCAATATATTTCCATATCAAGATGGTGGGTCCTCAAGTGGTGTACTATGGGAGGGACAAAGCGGATTTCTCTGAGAGACTCCGAATCAAAGAAGAGTATCCCTGATGAAGTTGAGCCAGGATACCTACTGTGGCAGCTAACCTGCAGTTAAAGATTGGATTAAGCTACTTTGTACGTATGTGCAATGTGTTCTTAATGGTAAGCCAGTGAGACATGTCCAGCAGGCTAGACAATATAAAAAGAAAGGAAAAGGAAACAGGAAGGAAGAAAATGAGCCAAAATACTTTAGAAATATCTTTCTTACCTTCCGTTTGACCAGTTCAGCAACAAATCTGTGAAGAATAATAAAAATTCAATGTCTGTATCACTTACTGTTTTGACTTATGCAAGTTATACATTGAATATTCTCTCAAACCCTTGGACAAAGCAAGGGTAGACATCCCCTGACCTTATCTCCACCCCCAACCCTCCCCCCCCCCCTCCCAATTTTGTGATTCAACAAATCTTCCTACATATTTTCCATTAGCTTTAATGGGATTCCACTTCTACAGATACCTTCCCCTCCCCTCCCTTTCAGAATTCTGAAGGGACTGTTCCCTTTGTGATTCCCTGGTCTACTATTCTATCTCCAACAATTACTCTCCTTCTCACAACACTTTCCCAACCAAATCTCTACCAATTGCCCCCCTTTTCACAACAATTCCCAAGCAACTGTGCAGATGTAGCAACTACTCTTTTACCTCAAGTCTTCCCATCATCCAAGAATTCAAAGACTCCTCCTGGGTGCAACTAAACTTGCAAAGGCTTGCCAAGCACCTGTGTTTTCAGTTGCCTATTACTTCAATTCCTCTCCTCACTCCCACTCTGACCTTTCTAACTGTGGACTTGTGCACAGTTTAGTTTAGTTTACTTTACTTTACTTGAGACATACAACGAGGAAACAGGCCCTACGGCCCACCGAGTCCGCACTGACCAGCGATCACCGCACACTAATACTATATTACATACACTAGGGACAATTTACAAGCCAATTAGCCTACAAACCTGTACGTCTTTGGAGTGTGGGAATTCCCTGTTAAAACCAAAGCAGGTCACGGGGAGAACGTACATCCTCCCCACAGACAGCACTTGTAGTCGAGATCAAACCCGGGTCTATGGCTCTGTATGGCAGCAACTCTACCACTGCGCCACCATGACACCTGTTGTAGCAAGGACCAATGTAAGCTTAAAATGTTTCAGCCTTTGGGACTCAATAGTGAATTCAACAACTAAAAATAAAATTGCATTTGTATCAGAACTGACCCGTTCTGCCATTTCACAGCTTTTACATTCCCTTTGTTTCCTCTCCAACACTGACTACTTGCATTCATCTCTTAACCAGAAGGCTCGATAAACATCAACCCTGGTCTCATTCTATCAGAGGCACAGTAAGACGCCAATAGTCGGCCATCCAATGGATCAGAAATCACGATGGTTCAGAATTTCACCAGTGTAATGTTTCTTCACTCGCTTCCCACTGACTGGAGCTCTGGTTCCTGTGCTCCCTTCTCACTCACTGAGGTCTTGATTCCTGCACTCCGTTATAATACTGTGTAAACACGTCAATCTAAAGTGTATTATGGTATAAATAGAAAAAATATCCAATATTCGGTCACCACTGGATTAGGAGAGTTTTATTTAATCTCCTTTTCCTCTCTGTTCCTCTCCTGCCCACTTTGCAACACGGAAATCGTTTATTCACTTTCCCAGTTACAATACAATACGATAGAACTTTATTTATCCCATGAGGGAAATTGATCTGCCAACAGTCATATAAAACACAAAATACATGAAACATGAAATTAAAGTGACGAGTGGGAAGGCTTGGGGGATGTGCAAAGGTTGCGAGGGGAAGGAGGTGAGTGAATCTCAGTCTATCCCACGACAGAAGGGGGAGGAGTTGTAAAGATTGATAGCCACCGGGAAGAAGGATCTCCTGTGGCGTTCTGTCCTTCATCTTGCTCGAACCAAGTTCTGATTCATAGATGCATAAAAATTAGGTGCAAGAGTAGGCCATTCGGCCCTTCGAGCCTGCACCGCCATTCAATATGACCATGGCTGATCATCCAACTCAGTATCCCGTACCTGCCTTCTCTCCATACCCTCTGATCCCCTTAGCCACAAGGGCCACATTTAACTCCCTCTTAAATATAGCCAATGAACTGGCCTCAACTACCCTCTGTGGCAGAGAGTTCCAGAGACCCACCACTCTCTGTGTGAAAAAATTCCTTCTCATCTCGGTCCTAAAGGATTTCCCCCTTATCCTTAAGCTATGACCCCTTGTCCTGGACCTCCCCAACATCGGGAACAATCTTCCTGCATCTAGCCTGTCCAACCCCTTAAGAATTTTGTAAGTTTCTATAAGATCCCCTCTTAATCTCCTAAATTCTAGAGAGTATAAACCGAGTCTATGCAGTCTTTGTTCATAAGACAGTCCTGACATCCCAGGAATCAGTCTGGTGAACCTTCTCTGCACTCCCTCTATGGCAATAATGTCCTTCCTCAGATTTGGAGACCAGAACTGTATGCAATACTCCAGGTGTGGCCTCACCAAGACCCTATACAACTGAAGTAGAACCTCCCTGCTCCTATACTCAAATCCTTTTGCTATGAAAGCTAACATACCATTCGCTTTCTTCACTGCCTGCTGTACCTGCATGCCTACTTTCAATGACTGGTGTACCATGACACCCAGGTCGCGCTGCATCTCCCCTTTTCCTAATCGGCCTCCATTTAGATAATAGTCTGTTTTCCTATTTTTGCCACCAAAGTGGATAACCTCACATTTATCCACATTATACTGCATCTGCCAAACTTTTGCCCACTCACCCAGCCTATTCAAGTCACCTTGCAGTCTCCTAGCATCCTCCTCACAGCTAACACTGCCCCCCAGCTTAGTGTCATCCGCAAACTTGGAGATATTGCCTTCAATTCCCTCATCCAGATCATTTATGTATATTGTAAATAGCTGGGGTCCCAGCACTGAGCCTTGCGGTACCCCACTAGTCACTGCCTGCCATTGTGAAAACGACCCGTTTACTCCTACTCTTTGCTTCCTGTTTGCCAGCCATGTCTCTATCCACATCAATACTGAACCCCCAATGCCGTATGCTTTAAGTTTATATACTAATCTCTTATGTGGGACCTTGTCAAAAGCCTTCTGGAAGTCCAGATACACCACATCCACTGGTTCTCCCCTATCCATGCTACTAGTTACATCCTCAAAAAATTCCACAAGATTCGTCAGACATGATTTACCTTTCGTAAATCCATGCTGACTTTGTCCAATGATTTCACCACTTTCCAAATGTGCTGCTATCCCATCTTTAATAACTGACTCTAGCAGTTTCCCCACTACCGATGTTAGACTAACTGGTCTGTAATTCCCCATTTTCTCTCTCCCCCCTTCTTAAAAAGAGGGGTTACATTTGCTACCCGCCAATCCTCAGGAACTACTCCAGAATCTAAAGAGTTTTGAAAGATTATCACTAATGCATCCACTATTTCCGGAGCTACTTCCTTAAGTACTCTGGGATGCAGCCTATCTGGCCCTGGGGATTTATCGGCCTTTAATCCATTCAATTTACCCAACACCACTTCCCGACTAACCTGGATTTCACTCAAGTCCTCCTTTGACCGGCGGTCCCCTGCTATTTCCGGCAGATTATTTATGTCTTCCTTAGTGAAGACGGAACCAAAGTAGTTATTCAATTGGTCCGCCATATCCTTGTTCCCCATGATCAACTCACCTGTTTCTGACTGCAAGGGACCTACATTTGTTTTAACTAATCTCTTTCTCTTCACATATTTATAAAAACTTTTGTAGTCAGTTTTTATGTTCCCTGTCAGTTTTCTTTCATAATCTATTTTTCCTTTCCTAATCAAGCCCTTTGTCCTTCTCTGCTGGTCTCTGAATTTCTCCCAGTCCTCTGGTATGCTGCTTTTTCTGGCTACTTTGTACGCATCATCCTTTGCTTTGATACTATCCCTGATTTCCCTTGTTATCCACGGATGCACTACCTTCCCTGATCTATTCTTTTGCCAAATTGGGATGAACAATTTTTGTAGTTCATCCATGCAGTCTTTATATGTCTTCCATTGCGTATCCACCGTCAACCCTTTTAGAATTGATTGCCAGTCAATCTTGGCCAATTCACGTCTCATACCCTCAAAGTTACCTTTCCTTAAGTTCAGAACCATTGCTTCTGAATTAACAATGTCACTCTCCATCCTAATGAAGAACTCGACCATATTATGGTCACTCTTGCCCAAGGGGGCATGCACAATAACACTGCTAACTAACCCTTCCTCGTTACTCAATACCCAGTCTAAAATAGCCTGCTCTCTCGTTGGTATACCCAGTCTAAAATAGCCTGCTCTCTCGTTGATTCATTCTACAGATGCTGTCAACCTGCTATTTTTAGTTTTATTTCAGATTTTCCGCATTGCAGTTTCAAAACAAATCTACACGTTAGATTTTCTCAAGAAGAAAAGGGATTATGTTTGAAAAATATGACACTACTAGGAGCCAGAAATAACTTCACATCTTCTCTCCAATGAAGTCAAAATAGTGCAGATACCGAAACAAGGAGCTGCAGATGTTGGTTTACAAAGAAGGACACAAAGTGCTGGAATAATTCAGCATGTCAGGCAGCATTCCTGGAGAACATGGAAAATTCTGTCTCCTTTACTTGATGTTTCAGATCGGGATCCCTCTTTAAACTGGAATGGAATGGAAATACAGGGATTTCCTAAAATCGTTTTAGGGATTTAGAAGTTTGACTATGTGTGTATCACAAGTAATCCTCTATGAATGGAAGATCTATCATTTGCCAACAATCTAATCTCTAAATGCAGTCATTAAACTGAAATTATTTTCTCTCCACAGATGCTGACTGACTTGCTGAATTTTCCAAACATTGCGTGTTTCTATTTCCTAACTGCGAGTTTCTTTTTCCAACATCTCAGCCCTGTTCTCTTCCTTGAAACTGGCCACATTATCCAAGCACTAATTGCACTGATATGCTAATAGTTAGGTTGCAGGCACGTGCAGTGAGTAATTACTCAGGGTAGGCACTCAGTCAGATAAAAATTAAAAAATGTGCATGCGCAGATTGTTCTCGCCGTAAAAATAAAAACAGTAACAAGCCAATTTGCCCAAGGCTTCCTCGTCTCCTTTATTCTGAATTACTGAAGGGGGGGGGGGTGAAGGGTGATGGCAGGTGGAGAGATGGTGGGAAAACGGGAGCACACAGGGAAAAGTTGAATCAGTTGTTATCTTATTGAATGACAACACTTGTTCAAGGGACCAATTGGGGGGACAGTTCCTTTCACAGTGTATGGGGAGTCTCTGCCAGGGGTAAAGTTTCGGGGAGAGCAGGACTGTTGAGAATGAGGGGATCGGGGATAATGCCAGTAACTCACTCACTTACCGCTGCTGCGGCGCTCCAGGCGTGGAGCCACCACATTGTAGCCGGGGATAGAAGCAGCTTGGGTAGCTGCGAGCGGCAGCCGGAACCCGACAGTCAAACTGTCCGCCACTTCTGCGCCTTCTGCCAGCCCGCTCACTTCAGGCAGTGCTCTCCGTCTGAACATCTCTCACCTGCCTCTCGCTCATGTCAGCAAGCCTGCAAATCCTTAAATTCCCACAGCCGAGTAACCTCAATCGCGCTGTCGGAATTTAAGGATTTGCGGGACATGAGTGAGGCCAGCGAGCGGCAGGAGAGAGGTTTTGCACGCCTCCGTGCAAGGAGCGTCGCAAGTGGCATTATCCCGATCCCCTCCTTCACAACATTCGTGCCCTCCCAGCAACTTTACCCCAGGCCAGACACCCCAAATGCTATGAAAGGAGCTCTCCCCCCACCCCCACACCCCGGGAAGTACGGTATTTAAAAACATAAACACAAAATGTACTTACCACATTATCGGTACACGAGGTCCATTCTTCTCTCCCTGTTTCCTAAGATACACTTAAAATATTGCCAATCCATATTTGAAAACACCGCCAAGAAACTAGCACTGCGCAAGCGCAGTAGGCTGCTGCACCTGCGCAGTGCTGCAAAGGCAGAATTTCTGCTGCCATCAGCCCAGTTTGAAATTGACGGCTTCAGGCAGCGCTGACGGCACGTGGGCTGCACAGAGCTTCCCGTGTTACGTGCTGCGGATGAAAGGCACGGAGAATTATGCCTACCTAACAGATCGATCTCTTAGATAGGCATAATTCTCCCATGCCTTTATTATTTATATTTAGTAATTACTATGTTATAATTTTAGTCAGGGTAGGCAGTGCCTACCTTGCCTACCCTGACGGCACGTGCCTGTTAGGTTGGCAGGGTTCTTACTTCTAAATTTTGAAGGTTTTGAGTTCAGTTCTTGTTCAGGAAAGCTGAATATATTGAAATGTGTACCGAGCCATATATTAATTTTCTGCGATTCATACACAAGGACACTAAGGAGTCTCTGTATATCAACATTTTTCAATATTTCAACATTTAGGAAATCTTTTTACTTTTTGATTTTTCTTACTAAGGTGGATGACATTACACTTTTCTATGCCGTTTCCCACTTACCATGTTCTTGCCCGTTCACTTATTCAACCAAAGCTTCTCTGCATCTTCCTCACAGCCCACACTTGCACCTAGTTTTGTATCATTGATAAACTTGGATATATTTAACTTGATCCCCTCATCCACATCATTAATATAGACTGCACAGTAGCGCACCTGCTTCAATAACTGTGGCACCCCAAGGGACACAGCCTCCCGATCTGAAAATAATCAACTTATTCCACCCTTGTTTTCTGAGAATTTAATTGACCTTTAAGTTATCACCTTTAATTTCCATGACAATCTTCCACGCACGAAGCTACCACTTTCTTATTAATCATTTTCAGTAATCTTATTACCACTGAAGTCCAGCCGACTATGGTCTCCTACTTTCTCACTCAATCCATTCTTATTGAACGGGGTTACATTGGCTGAATTCAGAATTGTTTTAGAACCATGGAATTGTGGAAAATGACAATCATCCACTGTCTCCACATCCACTTCCTTTGAAATCCTGGAATGCAACTTCTCAGGACCTGATTTAACAGTTTGCAGTCCATTAATTTCTCATTGACAAGTCAGTTTGACATCTGAAATTGTTTGACCTTCTCATTGATCCTAGACTGGTGGACCTCCACTTTTACCTGTTCTTCTGTGAAGATGGACTCAAAATATTCAATTTTATTACAGTTTCCTTATTCCATGGTATGATTTATTCTGTCTCAACCTCTGAGGAACACTCATTAACTTTTCTCATATTTTCCTTGCCGTGCTCTGATCAACTTGGTCTCGTTCCAGGGAGAATTGTGTAAACATGGTTTTGAGTTAAAGTGTGTAGAAAGCAATTAACTAGGCCTGCACTGCAACAAGAATCAACCATGAAACTGAGGTTAAACTTCATGGCCTGGCGTGGTCTTCAGAATAGTTGTTATTTAGTCAGTGAGTGCCGGGCAGGGTCTTTATGAAACTTGTCATGCTCAACAAACTAGAGAAACTCAGAAGCAACACATTACCTTTCTGTCTCCTTCACTGACTCAGATGTTGTCTCTCTGTACTCAGGATAAACGTCATTAATGTCCATGCAAACTTTACCCACAAAAGCTCGCTGGCCAAATTTATCTGTATCAAAGAAAAATAAAAGTAAGTAATAGTTATTCAAGGTTTGTAGATGGCAGAAATGGCAATGCCTTGTTTTTTCTCAGCGGAGTCATTACTGTTGCAGTGATGAGGATATCATAAAGAACTCGCCCAATATTCTTGAAGATCGTTCAATGGACGTTCACATCAACCTTAAAGCTTCCCATCCTATATATCAGTAGTTCCTCAGAACTACACTGAGGCGTCAGTCTATGTTTTGGTGTTCATGTCATATTAACTAGGGTTGCTGATAGATATGGCTCACGGGCCTCTCTCTCTTGCCCTGAAGTCAAGAAAGGGCAAGAAGAACTGGTGTGGCGGGGGGTGGGGGTCTTATCTTCCATGCCCTCAAGGTCCGCAGCAGGAGCCACCCCCCGGGGAACAAGGGCCAAATAGGGCCGTGCAAGGAGAGGGACAATAGGTCGCAGGACAACCAGAATGGAGACGACGGCTGCAACAGGCCTCTGTGGCCAGCTGCAGCTGGGTTGGTAAAATGGTGGCAAAATGACACCTTTTGCAATAAGACTCAGTGGGCTGCTCTGTCCATTCAGTAGTAACTGGGGATAGGTGCTTATGTATGGTGATAATCTTGCTGAGCACTGTGCAAAAAAAACTATTTCACTGTACCTTGGTACCCGTGATAATTAAGAAACTATTGAATTATTGAACCATTTAAGTCAGAAGGTTGTATGTTCAATTCTCTGGAAATGAGAGCTGAGATAGCAGAGCAAGAGGTATCATTGTGCTGTTGGAAATGCTGCTTTTTCTGATACATAAACTGAGGCTCTATTTGCAGGGTATCTATCATCTGTTCCCTTCTCCCTCATGCCTGGACTCTCCTTACATGCTTTGATACTATTCAATGCAACCACTTCCTATGCTAGCAAGTTCCATGTTCTGCGTATTCATAAGTGAAACAAGCAGAATTAGGCCATTCGGTCCATCAAGTGTATCCCACCATTCAATCATGGCTGATCTATCTCGCCCCATTCTCACCAGAACTAAGTGGAAGTTGGAACGAGGGGGGTGCAGAGAGCTCCAACCAAGAGAGAGGTGTGTGTGTGTGTGTGTGTGTGTGTGTGTGTGTCTGTCTGTCTGTGTCTGTGTCTGTGTCTGTCTGTCTGGCTGTAAAGGTTCATTTGCTCCGGCATCCAAAGTATTCATTTGTTTGCAGTGAAATTATAAAGCACCTGGGTAAAACAGACTTAAACCGGTTGCTCAGTGAATGTAGGAGCCACACAACACTTTTCTAATTACCCGCTCATCCAGTCCGCTCACTACTTCCCCCTCCTATTTTTCTGGGTCTAGATCCCCTCTCTGACCCCCTTCTTATGACCGTTTGTCGAACGTCATCCTATCTCTATCTCCGCCACCCACTCTCTAAATTCCTCCTCACCCAGGACTGATATCTGAGTGTGGGTGCTTGCCTGTGTTGTTGGGCAGGGTTTAAACTTGAATGGCAGGGGAATAGGAACCTAAGCAGTGTGCAAAGGAGAAAGAAACAAGGATAAAAGTAAAAGAAAGACAGTTGAATGCAAAAATAGAAGGCGAAGAAATCAAGGGCAATAGGCAAATAGGGCCATAGTACAAAAATGTAAGATGATTATTTTATCTTAACGACACTTTCTCTGTAGTTGTAACACTAAATTCTGAACTTCATGTATTTTCTGCTTTGCACTACCTGATGTATTTATGTCTGGTTTAATATTTCCCAAGAGCACCCAAAACAAAGGTTTTCCAAAGGTTCCAAAACAAAGGTTCTCGCTACACGTGACAATACTGAAACACTGCTAATAAAAATAGCAACATTACAAGACTAAATCCCTTGTATATTGCAATGAGGTAGATAAGCTAATGGCACAAACAGAAGTGAAGGGAAAATGATCTGATAACCACGAGGGAGACAAGGATGCAAGGGATCAAAGCTAGGAACTTGATACAGAACCTTCAGGAGGACATAAAGATAACGGACAGCACAAGTTTGGGATGAAATAAATCCAGGTATGCGAGTGACCAAAGGTCAGGATATGCTGAGTCAATTTGGTGGGGATAAAATATAGCAAAGAAAACTAGTTGGAGGAGTATACAGATTTAAATTGTGTAAATCAACAAATGTAAAAAGTGGAGTGCAATAATTATGTGAGACTTTGATCTTCAATGTAAACTGGGTTAAGCAAGTTAAAGAGATGAGGCACGAGAACAAATTTATCGACAGGTTTTGGGAAAGTTTCTTCGAATAATATGTATGGAGCCAACCAAGGTAAAGGTTAACTTAGATCAAGTAATGAGTAATGAGGCAGGTTTAATGACCTGACAGTGAAAGGTTCTCCAGGAATGAAGTGATCATAGCACGTTTAGAATTTACTACTCTATTTGAGGTAAGATACTTGGATTGGAAACAAATACAACATAGAACAATACTGCACAAGATTAGGCCCTTCAGCCCACAATGTCTATGCCAAACATGATGCCAATCCAATCACTTATCTACCTGAACATAATCCGCATCCCTTCATTCCCAGCACATCCGTATTTAAAAAGACTTTAAATGCCACTAATGTATCAGCTTCAACCAGCTCCCCCAACAATGCCTTCCAGGCACTCGGTGTAAAAATGTTGCCCCGCACATATTCTTTAAACTTTGCCCCTGTCATCTTAAAACTATGCTCTCCAGCATTAGATGTTTCCATCCAGGGGGAAATATTCTGATAGTCTACCCTATCTATGCCTCTCATTATTTTATATATTTCTATCAGGTCTCCCCACAACCTTTGGCAAACAATCCAAATCTGTCCAACCTCTTCATGTAGCTAATTCCCCCTAATCCAGGCATCATTCTGGTAACCCTCCTCTGCACCCTTTCCAAAATCTCCGCATCCTTCCTGTAATGGGGCGACCAGAACTGCACACAATACTCCAAGTGCGGCCTAACCAAAGTCCTGTAAAGATGCAGCTTGACTTCTCTTCAATCTAAATAAATGGAATTTCAAAGGAATGAGAATTTCTTGTTAATGGGCAAATAAATTAGTAGGAAAGATGTGAGCATGTGGTTGCAGACATTTTAGAGAAGTATTTCATGATGCTCATTAAACATATATCCCAGTGAGAGGGGAATGAACCAACTGTAGTACCCTAGAAGTTAAAGACCGTATTAAGTTGAAAAATTAAGTGGAGCTCTGCAGGGATCTGCAGGCACCAAGTTTGCTAGAGTTATGGACTGTGAGCAGGACTATCAAGGTGTACAATGGGATATTGATCAGCTGCAGAAATGAGTGGAGAAATGGAAGATGGAGTTTAATCCAAGCAAGTGTGACCTGTTGCACTTTGGAAGGTAGTGTAAGGGGAAAGTATACAGTTATTGGCAAGATCCATAAAGCATTAATATATCTTGGGGTCCAAGTCCGGAGCTCCCTGCAAGTGAAACACAAATTGGTAGAGTGGGTAAAAAGGACAGATGTTATATTGCTTCATTGGTTGTGCAATTAATAAACTGTAAGTCAGGCAGTTATGATGCACTTTGTAGGACTTTGGTTAGGCTGCATTTGGAGTACTGTGTGCAGTTCTGGTTGCTCCATTACAAGAAGGATGTGGAAGCTTTGGAGAGGGCACAGAGGAGGTACCATAACGTTACTGGATTAAAGGGTTTTAGCTAGATGGAGAGGTTGGACAGACTTGGGTTGCTTTCTCTGGGATGCCTGGAGGTTGAGGGGAGACCTGATGAATATATAAAATTATGACAGGCATAGATATGGCAGACAGCCAGAAACTGTCCTCAACTCTGCTTTTCACACTTTTCAGCGACGAAGGACCCAGTGCAGAAGTCCATTGGATAATATGGCTGCTCTCTGTGAAATAAATGGTTGGGATTTTGCCTCTTACCAATGATGTCACAGAGCTTTAAAGATGATTCCGTGTGGATGGTGGCAAAATAGCAGGCAGTGGTTGTACCATTTCTCAGCGTTCTTTTCTGTTGAATAATGAAGTCGTTATTAGTGAGAAACTTGTTCAATTTTTAACATTGAAATGTTTACTTCTTTCTCCCTTTCTGAGCATTCCCTTCTCTGAGCAGCAAAACATCACCACCAGGCAAAGAATTTGACCTGAAAGTTCTTACTTCGTCCATAGTACTAAATGCACCAACCTGTAGCGACTGTGCCTGACTCTATGTGATGGGTTTATATAATGCATTGAGTCAACCAGCCAGGGATGAATTTACAGTCATCGGTTTTGATACAGTCTTTCACAGGAATGCTACCGTGCAGAAGGTAGAGATTCAGCCCAAATGCGTCCATATCGATTTAATAAAAGAACAATTTAGTTGCTCTCACTGTCGATGAATCTCCAATAATCCTGCATTCTCCTTCTCTCTCTTTTTCATCCCCATTCCTTTCAAATAATTAAGCAGTGACTTACTTTAAATATTTAGGACTTTAAAGGAAACGGATCATTTTTCTCTATCTATCCTTTTTCCCCCATTTGTAGAAAGTCTAGAAACAGTTATGTTTGGAACATTTCTAGCCATAGGCTGGAAAAATTTGCAAGTAGCATGTGATCCCAGGAACATCGCCACTTGAAATCTGAGTGATTGCTTTGTATTGAATTAAAAAGCTGTTAAAAGTCATGGGCCAAACGTTGATGTGTGGAGTTAGGTCTGCATCTTATTGAATGACAGAACAGCTCCAAGGGGCTGAATGGATTCCCCATTCCTATATCATGCACCTTGTCCTGCACCAGGTTAGATATAGCTCTTGGGGCTAACGGAATCAAGGGATATGGGGAGAAGGTAGGAACAGGGTACTGATTTTGGATGATCAGCAATAATCATATTGAATAGCAGTGCTTGGCTCGAAGGGCCGAATGGCCTACTCCTGCACCTATTTTCTATGTTTCTATGTTTCTAAGTGATGCAGGACAATTTGGCAAGGTAGATAGGGACAACATTTATTGCCGGGTGTAAGGAATATTGTGGTAAGTTTGGGGAGTAATAATGAAGTGGTGAGTGCATTGGTAATGGTCGGAATTCCCATGATAAATATTGATGCTATATTAATCCCTGTACATGAGTCTCCTATTATATGTAGACAAAAGGGACGGTGAATTCTGTAATCTTGAGCAAAACACAAAGCGCAGGAGGAACTCAATGGGTGAGGCAATATCCCGATATTGCCTCACCCGTTGTGTTCCTCCTGCACTTTGCGGCAATGGTCAGGCAACATTTTGAGTCAAGATGCCAGAATAGTTTAAATGTTCCCGACCTGAAAGATCACCTGCCCATTTCCTCCCCAGATGCTGCCTGACATGCCGAGTTCTTCCGCTCCTATTTCGCTCCTATTATGTGTGATTGTCGTAATAAGGCAGGATGAAACATTGAAAAGTATACATCTTATTTATTAACCAAACAAAGTACTGAATTGTAGAAACAAAGAATTGCAGACCGGTTAACAAAGAACTGGTTAATGCACAAATGGATACCAAATGCTGCAATAACTCAACAGGTGAGGCAACATCTTTCGAGACATGGATAGGTGACATTTCGGGTCGAGACCCTTCCTGACATGAAACACTACCTATCCATGTTCTCTAGAGACACTGCCTCACCTGAGTCACTCCAGCACTGTGCCCTTAAATGAATTTGATTACTATTGCAGGGCTGCCAAATCTCACGCTTTGCGCGTGAGAATCACGCATTTGAAGAAACTCTCACGCCCTCACGCTGATCAGAAATTTCTCACGCTCTGTGGTGAGAAATTCTGTGATCAACGAAAATTTCAAAACTGCATGGTCCGCGGGTGTTGCAGAGCCGGGGCTGAGGGAGGGATGGAAGCAGATGTAGCTGCGGGAACAGATGCGGACGGAAAGCCGGGGCTGGCGAGTGTTTACGGGGCTGGCGAGTGTTTGCCGGGGACAGATGCCGGGTACGGGGCTGGCGAGCGTTTAGGGGGCTGCCGAGTGTTTGCTGGGCTGGTGAGTCGCTCGCTGCAGCTCCGGCCATGGAACAGTGCAAGAGTCCCGGGCCGATCGGAGGCGTCGGAAGCGTTGCGCCGCTGCCGCGAGAGTCTCTGTGCCGATGGGACAGGGACTTTCAAAGGGAGGTGGAGAGAGAGGGGAAGGAGACAGGGAGACGGGGGGGGGGGGAGGGGAGAGAGAGGGGAGAGACAGAGGGGGAGTGAATGGGGAGAGAGAAGAGGGAGAGGGAGCGGAGGGGGAGAGAGAGGAGAGAGTGAGGTGGGAGATGGGGGGAAGAGAGAAAGGGGTGAGAGGGAAGAAAGAGGAGAGAGGGGGTGGAGAAGGAGGAGAGAATGGGAGAGAGGGGGGAAAGAAAGAGAGAGGGGGAAGAGGGAAAGGGGGAAAGAGAAAAACATGGGAAAGAGAGGGAAATGGGGGGGCAAAGAGAAAAAGGAGATAGACAGAGGAGAAAGAGAGAGGGGAGAGAAAGCAAGGGGGAGAATGAGGTGGGAGGGAGAAATGAGGGAGAGAGAGGGGGACAGAGAGGATGAGAGAGGAGAGAGAGGGAGGGGGAAGAGAGAGAGGGGAGAAAGAGGGGAGAGAGTGTGTGGAGAGGGAGAGAGAGGGAGAAAGATAGAGGGGGGAGAGAGAGGGAGAGGGGGATGCGAGGGGGAGAGAGATGAGAAAGAGAGAGAGAGAGAGAAGAAAGAAGGGGAGAGAGAAAATAAAGAAAGGAAGAGAGAGAGAGGAAGAGAGGGGAGGGAGAGAGGAGAGGGGAAGGGGTGAGAGGGGAGAGAGGGACAAAAGAGAGGGGGGAGAGTGAGGTTGGAGAGGGGGAAGAGAGAGAGGGAGAAGAGAGAGGGAGAGGGAGAGGGAGAGAGGGGGAGAGAAGTGGGGGAGAGAGGGGAAGAGAGGGGAGAGTAAGAGAGGTGGAGAGAGGAGAGGGAAGGGGAGAGAGTGAGAGGGGGAGACAGAGGGGGTGAGAGAGAGGAGAGAGGGGAGAGAGGAGAGAGAGGGGAGAGATAGAGGGGAAGAGAGGGGGAGAGAGAGGGGGAGAGAGAGGGGGAGAGAGGAGAGAGAGCAGAACAGATGGGAGAGAGAGAGAGGGGAGAGAGAGAGGGATGAGAGTGAGGTGCGAGGGAGAGAGGGGAGAATAAGAGAGGTGGAGAGAGGGGAGGGAGAGAGAGAGAGAGAGAGAGAGAAAGGGGGAGAGAGGGGGAGGGGGAGAGAGAGAGAGAGAGGGGGAGATAGAGAGGCAGCGCTGCCAACTCCCATGCACTGAGTGTGAGAATCACGCATTTCGCCAAATTCTCATGCTGATCACAAATTTCTCACGCTCTGTCGTGAGAAATTCTGTGATCAATGAAAATTTCAAAACTCATATCAACTGCATGGGCCATGGGAGTTGGAAGCAGAAGCAGCGACGGGGACAGATGCAGACGGGGAGTGGGGCTAACGAGTGTTTTGTCGGGCTGGCGAGTTGCTCACTGCAGCTCCGGCCATGGAGCAGCCTCAGTGCAAAGGGGGGGCCAGTTAGGACTGAGATGAGGACAAACTTTCTTCACACAGAGAGTTGTGAATCTGTGGAATTCTCTACCACAGAAGGCAGTGCAGGCCAATTCACTGGATGTTTTCAAGAGAGAGTTACATTTAGCTCACAAAATCAAGGGATATGGGGGAAAAAAAAGAAAGAGGTACTGATTCTAGATGAATAGCCATGATCATATTGAATAACAGTGCTGGCTCGAAGGGCCGATGGCCTATTCCTGCACCTATTTTCTACGTTCTATGCTTGAGTATATGGCAATAAAACTTGATCACTTGATTTTGAAGCATTCATGCATGGTGGAGGTATAATGTGGTCATAGAGTGATACAGTGTGAAAAAAGGCCCTTCAGCGCAATTTGCCCACACCCGCCAACATGTCCCAGCTATGCTACCTGCTTTTGGTCCATACCTCTAAACCTGTCCTATCCATGTATCAGTCTAAATGTTTCTTAAATGTTGGGATGGTCCATGCCTCAACTACCTCCCCTGGCAGCTTGTTCCAATCACCCACAACCCTTTGTGTGGATAAAGTTACCCCTTAAAAAGTTATCTCTTAAAAATACATCAAACAAAATACCTTGAAATCATACTTCTACAATGCACTTAAATATGATTTTAATACATAAAATTTCAAAAAGTTCCTACCCTGGGAGGGGGGACACCCTTCTTCCACACCCTCTCCCCACTCGGTTGCTCCACTCCCTCACTGGGTACCCCCAAGGCCAGTGATCACTGATCAGCCTCCCCACTTTCAAAAACGCTTCGCGGCCCCTAGTTCAGATGGAGAACACTGCCAGATGTGAGCAGGGAACTGAGGCCAGTTGTCCATTATGTTTGGATCCCAATGCTCAGCGTTTCATGTTTCGGAGTTGGCTAATATTATTGATTTGTAATTAGCCTGATGACTTCAAGACAGTTTGTTACAAAAATGAAAGAAATGGTATCAGAATACTTATACAGCTGAGTGAGTATAATGTAATGGATGGGAATTGTGTTCAACCAATTGATGACTTCTTTGACAAAGTGACTAGCTTGTTAGATAACAAGGAAGCCAAAGAATGTAGCAAATTTTGTTAACCATAATTTGGTCTGTGAAATGCCCCATAAAGGATTACTGCATTAGCTAAGCGCCTGTGGACTTGAACGTAATGGGTTAAGTCCAGGGGGTCAGATATGGGGCTTTATGTGTGGGCCAGATATATTTTCAGTGCAGAGGGGCTAGGAGCAAGCCAAGTGTGCATCCAGAGTCAAGGTCTGGAATAGTACTAGGTGTGCAGTCAAAGCTGGGACAATGGGAGTGTTCAGCACTGGGAACCTAAGCAGATAAGCAGCTGTGATCAGGGCAGAATAGGGGGTCAGGTGTAAAGCTGGACTCAGGGTCAGGAATGAGAGAAGGTATGCAACTGGAGTCAGGCTCAGGAGTAGTAGCAGGTGTGCAGTGAGACCCAGGTTGGTCAACATAGGCCAAGTGTTTGATTATAATCTGATTTCCATACAATGAATACACAAAGATCATTCATGTGCTGCACGTATGGATCAGAGCCTGGGCTCTGCTGTGGAATGTAATTAGGAATGTAATTTACTCTAACCTTATTCATAACTAATCCAATTTAAAGCATACAGTATATATTGCATCCAAGGGTAAGGTAAAAGACTCGCTACAGTATGCACCATATTACACAATTCCAAGCTGAAAAATGCAAAAGTTCCGTACCAATGGGAGGGGGGGACTGTTGATACTAATTTAATATATTTACAGATGAGTTTTGATCTCCCTCACATAGTATCTTCTTTCCAAAATCTTGCTAGATCCTTTAAGACCTCAACATCAGTTACCCTTTGACTTTCTCCATGCATGAATGGAACCCAGTCTCTTCAGTGCGATAGTTCTAACTTCTCAGCTCTGGTATCCCCTCATGAATATATGTTCTGCTCCTTTTGTGAATTTATATCCTTTCTGCAATTTGGGATCCAGATTTCCAAGTATGGTCAAAACAAGTTGAAAGCTCTAAATTGGTCAATATCTTTATAAATCTGTTAGTAACCAAAACAAGTGAACAGGATTGCTGCTGGGTGCTCAAAGGTTATTGATCAATCAATGTTTAGGTTGTGCTTGTTGAATAAGCAAAGTACAAAAACACAGAAGAATAAGCTTGTTGGTTAAGGCAGGAACGCTGAATATGGGAGAAAGGGATTTGTGCCACGAGCCACTGTGTTCAATAAATACTTGCAGATGCAGAAGGACAGTGATTACTTGCAAGCATCCACTACTTTACCTGTGGGGAAAATAGACTAATGCTGCATTTGGCTGGTTTCCTCATGTAACACTGCAGTACATACCACTACTTTGGTGTAGACGTCCTCTGCAAACTTCAGGTCTTTGAACCTGGCTTCAACGGGGAATGTATATTTGATTAACCATTGAAGAAGAGGCAGATCCAGGCAAGATCCCATGTTGGGATATTGGGAGGCATGGATGTGGGTGTCAATCAGTCCTGGGATAAAGAATTCCTCTCTGAATGGAGAGAACATGGATGGTCAATGATGCAGCTCATTTACATGAACTTCAATGCAATGCAGCAGGAAGACAAAGGGAAAAGACACGGTTAGTTTAGCGCACAACAGGAATGTTTATTTTCAATCAATAATCATTAAACAAACAACAGCAGAGCAGTGACCTTAGAGTCATCATATCCAGAAATACGATCATAGCGTCATGAGCTCCTGGGTTGAGAGCAAGCAAAGCTCAACAATTACGCTGCGAATTTCTGGAGGATTTTGAGGAATACTCAGATTAAAGAGAATTACAGTAAAAAGGCCACTCGACCCAACTGGTCTCTGCTGGAGGTTACCCTCCACGTAATGTCCTCCTACCCATTTCCATTTCACCAATCAAAAGTACCAACTTTTCATACATCATACATTGGATTGCTGCTGGGTTCTCAAAGGTTATTGATCAATCAATGTTTAGGTTGTGCTTGTTGAATAAGCAAAGTACAAAAATACAGAAGAATAAACTGAAGAAGGGTTTCGGCCCGAAACGTTGCCCATCTCCTTCGCTCCTTAGATGCTGCTGCACCCGCTGAGTTTCTCCAGCCTTTTATGTACCCTCGATTTTCCACCATCTGCAGTTCCTTCTTTAACACAGAAGAATAAACTTGTTGGTTAAGGCAGGAACCCTGAATATGATCAATAACCTTTGAGCACCCAGCTGGTTCCAATGAATGAAGAATCTCTTCATACATTGGAACCAGGGACCTGATACCGTGTATTAATAAAACATTAAAATGTATTTTATTAGCAGAGATCAATTTCTAGCCAGACATTAAGTTTGGGACAACATATTCCAGGGATACCCTTTATAAATGAGCAGCACACAAAGATTTTCTGCACTGCCTGCCTCTCAAGGCATTGGCATGGATTCAAGGAATTAATTCTTGAGTGAGAAAAATTTGGATACTAACATATTACAAAAAGTTTCCTCCTACTATAAAAAAGATATCTAAAGGCGTGGTATGGATTTCCGTTTTGGTCCTCAGAATCATAAAGATGCATTGTTGCAGTGCAGGCATTTCTGGTCATTGGGAGATTTCCTTAGCTGAGGGATCTGAGGTAACATCTCAATGGGGAAAAACATTGAACTGAAGCAATTTTGCCCCTTCTTGAGTGAGGAAGGCTAGATTTTCACTCATATTTTCTGTAATGTGCTTCCACAGCATATGTGAAACATTCAAGCTCTGCATCTTCACCAATGTCACCAACATGAAAAACTAATGTTGTATCACAATGATTGGGGAGGTGGAGCCACAAACCACCCGCACAGGAATATTCGGGGATTGAGGTTGCAAGTGCACAATAACACTTGCAACCTCTATCTTCATAACTTACAACATGCACTAACCTTGGGCAAAGCTCTCTGGTCTTCTCTCTCTTGAAATGCCACTTCTGCGACAATTCTTCTTCTTTATCCGCAGGTTCAATAAAAACAATCTGCAACAGAATATAAGATTCAATTCTTGTTCAATCCTGTTGGATTAAAGACACTTCCCTCCAAAGAACATGAGTTTCCAAACTATTGAGAAACAAAACAGGTGCTGAGAGAGAACTAAAATGACCAGTTGGCCAGGCAACATTTGTAGAAAGTTAATGTTTCAGGTTGATAGTCTTTCATCAAAATTGAGAATAATTGCAGAGAAGTCAAGTTTTAAAATGCAGTGAAAGTAGCTATTGGAGCAGAAATTTAAGGAAAAGTGAGAAGACAAGGAAACGTCTGTGATTAGATGGAAGGCATAAAGGGCCTGCCCCACTTGGGCGTCATTTACGCGTCACGCAGGTGGCGCACAAAGATTTTGTGAATCCCAAAATCCTGGGGTGCCGTGAGCGTCACTGCCTATGCCACCAGTGCCATGCGCACGTAACGCATGCCATGCACGCATTACGTGCGCGCATCACGATGCGCAAGTGATGTCACGTAAATGACGCCGAAATGGGACAGGCGCATAAAACTTCAAGGACAAGAGGCTGACACTGTGAGGTGAAAAGTGTTAGTGACAGGGAATATTGGAGTAAACACAAAACAATTATTGGAAATACAGTGGATGCTGGAAATCCCAAATAAAGATGCTAGAAAAGCTGAAGTGTTTGAAGTCAGCATTGTTCAGAAATGCAACATCCCGACTGAGATAATAAGATGCTCTTCCTCGATGTTTTGCAAAGCCTTGTTGGACCCACAGCAGATTCCAAGTAGTTAGGGTTTTAACTCAATGTTACTTTTGAAATGTTTTGAAGTCCATTTACACCAAACGTCGACTTGATTCCCTCATGAGATGTTGGCCTGGTTGGCCAGTCCCTCGTTCATTGCACAGACCCAACTGCCCTTGACAAAATGATGATGAGCCCATTTCTTAAATCACTGAAGCCCCCCACAGTAGACATGTTTGGGAATCCTGGTCCAGGAAAGAAAGCACAGTGAAATATTTCCAGGGTGTAACTTGGAGGGGAACATAGATTATCTCATGGTCATAAGTGAAAGGAGCAGAATTAGGCCATTTAGCACATCAGGTCTACCCTGTTATTCATTCATGGCTGATCTATCTCTCCCTCGTAACCCCATTCTCCTGCCTTCTTCCCATGACCCCTGACACCCTAATCAAGAATTTATCTATCTCTGCCTTAAAAATATCTGCCAACTATCTCCCTACCTGTCTCTCTCTTAATGATCGAGGTCCTGGATTTGAAAAGCGCAATTGAATAAGTGGTGCACTGAGGAGTAAAGTTGAATTTTGCATTAACATCTCGGGAATGAAACTGGTATTTACAATTTCCTGATCCTGTCTCACATAGAAGAAGCCAATGCCATCACAGATACTAGGGTTGCATGATGATGTTCACACATTTCTGCAGGTCAGTTTAACAACTGAGACCTTTCAGGGTGATATTTCCAGATCCAATAATCATGGTTTCTACAAAGAAATGTATATAACAGTCACCCGGACATGTTATTCAGATATCTGGGCTGTATCAAGACTGTATAGGATCTACCGAATCCCACGACAGAAAGCAAAGAACAAACGACACTTTGCTGAGCCAGACACCTTGTGTCACGAATATAGGTAAAAGGGCCAGAAGCCCCTTTTACCTATATTCTCATCAATCATAACCCGTGTGCACATAAGGCCAATTAGTGCATCTGCCTTGGAGTTGTTTTTGAGCTCTTGTGGCTGTACCTTCCCATGAGGCTGCTGGCGAGTCGCCAGTGGTGACAGACTGCATGCAAAACTAACATGGGCGTGAAGGTGCCGCAACTGTAAGAAATTGCAGAGTTGTGGATGTAGCCCAGTTCTTCACACAGACCAGATTCCCACCATTGATTTCATTTACATTCCATGCTGTCTTGGAAAATCAGCCAACATAAACAAAGACTCGTCCCACCCCCATCATTCTTTCTTCTCCCACCTCCCATCGGGCAAAAGATACAAAAACTTGAAAGTGCACACCTCCAGCCTCAGGAAGTGCCTTTTCCCCTCTAATCGGGCTTCAGAATGGTCCTTCCATAAGATAGAGTACTATTCAATTCACCTCTACCCCACTGTGGACATTGGAGTTTGTCTCTGGAGCTGGTGTGCTGCAATGCGGAGTTCTGCACTCTGAACCTTTCCCTTTGCATAAAGTAGGCACATGGATTATTGAGCTCTTGTGGCTGTACCTTCTCGTGAGGCTGCTGGCGAGTCTCCAGTGGTGACAGACTGTATGCAAAACCAACGTGGGCGTGATGGCGCCACATCTCCCCCCTCAGCCACCGTCATACAAGGTAACAACTGCCTGGCTTTGTCCTGCCCCGTCTGACGGGTTGATGTTGCGGCCTGATCTTGTTTGTTACTGCAGTGTGGGAGGTCTTTGACATGAAGTGTTAGGGGTCTTGTGACTTTGCCGGTTCGGTGGGTGAGGTAGTCGGTTGGTTCTCAACGTATGCTGACTTTAACTGGTCGACGGATACGGTCTCAGCTTTTCTGTTGCAATAGATCACAAAACCTTTGGGTGGGCGTCGGATAACTTGGTAAGGACCATCGTATGTTTGCTGAAAAGGTCGGCGGGCAGCGTTGTGTCGGACCAAAACATGTGTGCAGCGTTGTAGGTCAACAGCAACGTACATCATTGCAGGTGTTCGCCGTGTCGGTGTTGGCCTTAGTAGCTGCATAGTTCGCAGTAATCGATCGATATACCTGCTTGGATCATAGATAGGATCTGTCTGTGGGGATTGGTTCTACAAATTTGCCGGGCAGCTTCAGAGTTGTGCCGTAAACCATTTCCGCCGATGAACATCCTAGGTCTGCTTTCACTGCCGTACGAATGCCAAGCAGAACCAGAGGCAACCGTTCACTCCAGTTCGACGCGTCTTCCCCGGCTGCCAGATCGGCTTTCAACTGGCGATGGAACTGTTCAATCAGGCCGTTCGCTTGTGGATGAAACACAGTCGTTCAAATCCTGTTCGTACCCAAGAGGTCGGTTTGTGTTTGAAACAGCGCAGACTCGAATTGCGGTCCTCGGTCTGTTGTGATCGTACTTGGGCCCCCAAAGACTGAAATCCATCGGTCAACAATAGCACGGGCTATTGTTTCTACTGAAATGTTGATGACTGGGATAGCATCTTGTGAACCGGGCTTCACAAGTGAGCAGATACGTGTCGTTTCTTGACGGTGGGAGTGGGCCGACCAAGTCCAGGTCCACGTGCTCGAAACGGCTATTCGGTACAGGAAACTCACCGAAAGTGGTCCTGGTGTGTCTGGAGATTTTGGATTGTTGACACGATAGACAAGTCTTCCCCCATAATCCAACGTCACGCTCGATGAAAGGCCAGATGATACGTTCGGAGATTAATTTTATCGTAGCCTTCTTGCCTGAATGTTATAAGTTGTACAGTGCGTTGAAAAATTCTCGACGCATTGACCTAGGCACACACGGCCTTGGTTTGTCAGTGGAAGTGTCACATATTATGGTTTCTCTTGTGTTTCTAATGGATACGATCGGGATCAATATGCTGTGCGCGAGCCATGGCATAAAAATCGATGAGTGTGACCAGGAGAAACAAAACAGGTGCTGAGAGAGAACTAAAATGACCAGATGGCCAAGCAATATTTGTAGAAAGTTAATGATTCAGGTTGATAGTCTTTCATCAAAATTGAGAATAATTGCAGAGGTCAAGTTTTAAAATGCAGTGAAAGTAGCTATTGGAGCAGAAATTTAAGGAAAAGTGAGAAGACAAGGAAACGTCTGTGATTAGATGGAAGGCATAAAGGGCCTGCCCCACTTGGGCGTCATTTACGCGTCACGCAGGTGGCGCACGAAGATTTTGTGAATCCCAAAATCCTGGGGCGCCGCGAGCGTCACTGCCTATGCCACCAGCGCCATGCGCACGTAACGCATGTCATGCACGCATCACGTGCGCGCATCGCGATGCGCAAGTGATGTTTCGTAAATGACGCCGAAATGGGACAGGCGCATAAAATTTCAAGGACAAGAGGCTGACACTGTGAGGTGAAAAGTGTTAGTGACAGGGAATATTGGAGTAAACACAAAACAATTATTGGAAATACAGTGGATGCTGGAAATCCCAAATAAAGATGCTAGAAAAGCTGAAGTGTTTGAAGTCAGCATTGTTCAGAAATGCAACATCCCGACTGAGATAATAAGATGCTCTTCCTCGATGTTTTGCAAAGCCTTGTTGGACCCACAGCAGATTCCAAGTAGTTAGGGTTTTAACTCAATGTTACTTTTGAAATGTTTTGAAGTCCATTTACACCAAACCTAGACTTGATTCCCTCATGAGATGTTGGCCTGGTTGGCCAGTCCCTCGTTCATTGCACAGACCCAACTGCCCTTGACAAAATGATGATGAGCCCATGAAACTGGCATTTACAATTTCCTGATCCTGTCTCACATAGAAGAAGCCAATGCCATCACAGATACTAGGGTTGCATGATGATGTTCACACATTTCTGCAGGTCAGTTTAACAACTGAGACCTTTCAGGGTGATATTTCCAGATCCAATAATCATGGTTTCTACAAAGAAATGTATATAACAGTCACCCGGACATGTTATTCAGATATCTGGGCTGTATCAAGACTGTATAGGATCTACCGAATCCCACGACAGAAAGCAAAGAACAAACGACACTTTGCTGAGCAAGACACCTTGTGTCACGTTTATTCCAGAAGCCCCTTTTACCTATATTCTCACCAATCATAACCCGTGTGCACATAAGGTCAATTAGTGCATCTGCCTTGGAGTTGTTATTGAGCTCTTGTGGGTGTACCTTCCCATGAGGCTGCTGGCGAGTCGCCAGTGGTGACAGACTGTATGCAAAATTAACATGGGTGTGAAGGTGCCGCAACTGTAAGAAATTGCAGAGTTGTGGATGTAGCCCAGTTCTTCACACAGACCAGATTCCCATCATTGATTCCATTTACATTCCATGCTGTCTTGGAAAATCAGCCAACATAAACAAAGACTCGTCCCACCCCCATCATTCTTTCTTCTCCCACCTCCCATCGGGCAAAAGATACAAAAACTTGAAAGTGCACACCTCCAGCCTCAGGAAGTGCCTTTTCCCCTCTAATCGGGCTTCAGAATGGTCCTTCCATAAGATAGAGTACTATTCAATTCACCTCTACCCCACTGTGGACATTGGAGTTTGTCTCTGGAGCTGGTGTGCTGCAATGCGGAGTTCTGCACTCTGAACCTTTCCCTTTGCATAAAGTAGGCACATGGATTATTGAGCTCTTGTGGCTGAACCTTCTCGTGAGGCTGCTGGCGAGTCTCCAGTGGTGACAGACTGTATGCAAAACCAACGTGGGCGTGATGGCGCCACATCTCCCCCCTCAGCCACCGTCATACAAGGTAACAACTGCCTGGCTTTGTCCTGCCCCGTCTGACGGGTTGATGTTGCGGCCTGATCTTGTTTGTTACTGCAGTGTGGGAGGTCTTTGACATGAAGTGTTAGGGTCTTGTGACTTCGCCGGTTCGGTGGGTGAGGTAGTCGGTTGGTTCTCAACGTATGCTGACTTTAACTGGTCGACGGATACGGTCTCAGCTTTTCTGTTGCGATAGATCACAAAACCTTTGGGTGGGCGTCGGATAACTTGGTAAGGACCATCGTATGTTTGCTGAAAAGGTCGGCGGACGGCGTTGTGTCGGACCAAAACATGTGTGCAGCGTTGTAGGTCAACAGCAACGTACATCATTGCAGGTGTTCGCCGTGTCGGTGTTGGCCTTAGTAGCTGCATAGTTCGCAGTAATCGATCGATATACCTCCTTGGATCATAGATAGGATCTGTCTGTGGGGAATGGTTCTACAAATTTGCCGGGCAGCTTCAGAGTTGTGCCGTAAACCATTTCCGCCGATGAACATCCTAGGTCTGCTTTCACTGCCGTACGAATGCCAAGCCAGAACCAGAGGCAACCGTTCACTCCAGTTCGACGCGTCTTCCCCGGCTGCCAGAGCGGCTTTCAACTGGCGATGGAACTGTTCAATCAGGCCGTTCGCTTGTGGATGAAACACAGTCGTTCAAATCCTGTTCGTACCCAAGAGGTCGGTTCGTGTTTGAAACAGCGCAGACTCGAATTGCGGTCCTCGGTCTGTTGTGATCGTACTTGGGCCCCCAAAGACCGAAATCCATCGGTCAACAATAGCACGGGCTATTGTTTCCACTGAAATGTTGATGACTGGGATAGCATCTTGTGAACCGGGCTTCACAAGTGAGCAGATACGTGTCGTTTCTTGACGGTGGGAGTGGGCCGACGAAGTCCAGGTCCACGTGCTCGAAACGGGTGTTCGGTACAGGAAACTCACCGAAAGTGGTCCTGGTGTGTCTGGAGATTTTGGATTGTTGACACGATAGACAAGTCTTCCCCCATAATCCAACATCACGCTCGATGAAAGGCCAGATGATACGTTCGGAGATTAATTTCATCGTAGCCTTCTTGCCTGAATGTTATAAGTTGTACAGTGCGTTGAAAAATTCTCGACGCATTGACCTAGGCACACACGGCCTTGGTTTGTCAGTGGAAGTGTCACATATTATGGTTTCTCTTATGTTTCTAATGGATACGATCGGGATCAATATGCTGTGCGCGAGCCATGGCATAAAAATCGATGAGTGTGACCAGGAGAAACAAAACAGGTGCTGAGAGAGAACTAAAATGACCAGATGGCCAGGCAATATTTGTAGAAAGTTAATGATTCAGGTTGATAGTCTTTCATCAAAATTGAGAATAATTGCAGAGGTCAAGTTTTAAAATGCAGTGAAAGTAGCTATTGGAGCAGAAATTTAAGAAAAAGTGAGAAGACAAGGAAACGTCTGTGATTAGATGGAAGGCATAAAGGGCCTGCCCCACTTGGGCGTCATTTACGCGTCACGCAGGTGGCGCACGAAGATTTTGTGAATCCCAAAATCCTGGGGCGCCGCGAGCGTCACTGCCTATGCCACCAGCGCCATGCGCACGTAACGCATGTCATGCACGCATCACGTGCGCGCATCACGATGCGCAAGTGATGTCACATAAATGACGCCGAAATGGGACAGGCGCATAAAGCTTCAAGGACAAGAGGCTGACACTGTGAGGTGAAAAGTGTTAGTGACAGGGAATATTGGAGTAAACACAAAACAATTATTGGAAATACAGTGGATGCTGGAAATCCCAAATAAAGATGCTAGAAAAGCTGAAGTGTTTGAAGTCAGCATTGTTCAGAAATGCAACATCCCGACTAAGATAATAAGATGCTCTTCCTCGATGTTTTGCAAAGCCTTGTTGGACCCACAGCAGATTCCAAGTAGTTAGGGTTTTAACTCAATGTTACTTTTGAAATGTTTTGAAGTCCATTTACACCAAACCTAGACTTGATTCCCTCATGAGATGTTGGCCTGGTTGGCCAGTCCCTCGTTCATTGCACAGACCCAACTGCCCTTGACAAAATGATGATGAGCCCATGAAACTGGCATTTACAATTTCCTGATCCTGTCTCACATAGAAGAAGCCAATGCCATCACAGATACTAGGGTTGCATGATGATGTTCACACATTTCTGCAGGTCAGTTTAACAACTGAGACCTTTCAGGGTGATATTTCCAGATCCAATAATCATGGTTTCTACAAAGAAATGTATATAACAGTCACCCGGACATGTTATTCAGATATCTGGGCTGTATCAAGACTGTATAGGATCTACCGAATCCCACGACAGAAAGCAAAGAACAAACGACACTTTGCTGAGCCAGACACCTTGTGTCACGTTTATTCCAGAAGCCCCTTTTACCTATATTCTCACCAATCATAACCCGTGTGCACATAAGGTCAATTAGTGCATCTGCCTTGGAGTTGTTATTGAGCTCTTGTGGGTGTACCTTCCCATGAGGCTGCTGGCGAGTCGCCAGTGGTGACAGACTGCATGCAAAACTAACATGGGCGTGAAGGTGCCGCAACTGTAAGAAATTGCAGAGTTGTGGATGTAGCCCAGTTCTTCACACAGACCAGATTCCCACCATTGATTCCATTTACATTCCATGCTGTCTTGGAAAATCAGCCAACATAAACAAAGACTCGTCCCACCCCCATACCTTCCCATGAGGCTGCTGGCGAGCCTCCAGTGGTGACAGACCAGATTCCCACCATGGTAGGAATTACAATGGTGGGAATTATTATTATGGTTTCTATGGTTCTATGGTTCATATTATGGTTTCTCTTGTGTTTCTAATGGATAAGATCGGGATCAATACGCTGTGCGCGAGCCATGGCATAAAAATCGATGAGTGTGACCATAATCAGAGCATCCACCTCCAGTCTTGATAGGGCATCGACAACCGGATTTGCTTTTCCATGAATGTGCCTGATGTCACTGGAGAATTGCAGAACGAAGTCCAAGTGGCAGATTTCCCGCGGTGAATAGCTCCTCACACTTGTACGAGTAGTGTATGTGAGCGGTTGGTGATTTGTATAAATAGTGAAGGAACGGCCTTCCAATGGATGGCGGAAATGCTTGACGGCGAGGTACACGGCCAAAAGTTCTCGCCCGAACGTACTGTACCTCATCTGAGTGGGTGATAACTTTGCCGAAAAGAATGCCAGAGGCTCTCACCTGCCACTGACTCGCTGCTCCACGATGGCTCCTATGGCTTTGACGGAGGCACCAGTGGGGAGTGAAAATAAGGCATAAGGCCTCTGATGGACCAGCATAGTTGCGTCGGCAAGAGTCCTCTTAGCATTGTTGAAGGCTTGCACTGCATCCTTGGGTAAACACAACGGTTTCTTGGAAGATGATTTGTCTGAATCTTTGAGTAAGTTGGGCAAGGGTAATAGGGAACCTGCGGCGTTCAGTATAAAGCGGCGGTAGAACTTAATCATCCCCAAAAATCGCCGTAATTAGTTTAACGAATTTGGCACTGGGTAGTTTCAAATTTTTTGCTCCTTTGATTCGCCGGGCAGGATGCCATTCTCCGTCACGCGATGCCCGAGGAAAGTGAGTTCGCGAGCGCCAAACACGCATTTGTTCGTGTTAATTACAATACTATATTCATCAAGATGCCGGAACAGTAATCCAAGGTGTTTCTTGTGTTCGTCTTCGCTGGAGCTCGCTGCCAACACGTCGTTGATGTATGCATAGACGAAATCGAGGCTGGAAAATACGTGGTCCATGAAACGCTGGAAAGATTGTGCTGCGTTCCGTAAACCAAATGGCACCTGAAGAAATTCGAACGTCCCAAAGAGTGACCGCGGCTGTCTTGGGAATATCGGCAGACTCGACCGGAATTTGATAATACGAGCGCACAAGATCGATGCCTGTGAACATCCGTTTACCCTGTAGGCTTGCAGAGAAATCCTGTAAATGTGGGATGATGTACCGAGCTGGAATGGCGGCATTCTTTAGTGAACGGTAGTCGCTGCAGGGTCACCAATTTCCGGAAGACTTCTTTGGGACCATGTGAAGAGGTGATGTCCAGCAGCTCTTGGACCTGTGGATGATCGCAGGCTCCAACAAATGGTCAAATTCAGCCTTTACAACTTTGAGGTGATCTACGGGTAACCTGCGCGCTCTTGCCAAAACTGGAGGGCCGCAGGTCTGAATATGATGCGTGACAGAATGTTTGATATCATTGTGATGGAGTTATTAGTCATGGCAATTGTTTAAGTAACGCCTGATATGGGCCGGTGCTGGGTTGGAGGCTGGTAAGGTGAGAGAGTCATTGCCGGACGGCAGATGCAGCTCACCTGTGCGCGGGTGCAGTAATCACTTAAGCGGCGATTTTAAAAATCCACCAGCAAACTGTAAAAGAAAATCCGCTCTGATAATGGGTTTTGATACGTTGGCGACTGTGAAAATCCAGCGAAACTTTTTCTGCAGACCGAAGCGAGCGTGACGGATTTCTGACCAAATGTCTGTTTGCTAGAATTGTTCGCGCCGGTGAGAACACATCCGGGGTTCGGGTGAAAACGCTCTTGGAAACTGGGAGGAACGACCGATAACTGGCGCCGGAGTCAATGAGATAATGCATACCCGAAAGGCGATCACCGAGAAAAAGGCGGTGGCTAGTTTGCCCACGGGCAGCAGTCGCCTCTATTGCCGGGCCTCGTCGTTTCCCGGGTGTTGATGTTTGTAGAAGGAGCAAGGAGGTTGACACGACCGGGCCGCTGCACCATATTTCCGGTGTTTCCAGCAAATGCATTGCTCGTCGCCTCGTCCCCGACCCCGAAGGTTTGCGTTAAACCTGAAATGGGGATGGTTCTGCGGGGCTGCAATTTGCTGTTCCCGCAACAGCTTCCACCCAGTTGCACTTACTCCCATCATCACTAAGTGCTTCCAGAGGCTGGTCCTGGCACACCTCAAAGGCTGCCTACTTCCTACACTGGACTCCTATCAGTTCGCCTACCGCAAGAACAGGAGTACGGAGGATGCCATCTCCACGGCACATCACTCCACCCTCTCCCACCTCGACAACAGAGACACCTACGTGCGAATGCTGTTCATCGACTTTTTTTTTTTTTGAATATATTTTTATTAGAGGCCATACATATAACAAATAATATAGCATTTTTTTCCAATTATAGTTGATACATCTTTCCAAAATTATATAAATGTTAACAAAATATATATATTGGCCTCACTTTTTTTTATAGAGTGAAAAAAGTATAAAGAAAGAATAGTGAATAATTATAAGAGTATGATAATAGTTGATTAATATAAAGAAGAGAGAGAAGAAAAAAAAATTAAAATAAAATAAAATAAACAAAAACAAAAAAAAAACTTGTGGAAAAGAAAACGGTATACAACTTATCAATGAGTGGAACAATTTCTAATTATAATATATAGAGACAAGTATATAAATCTGATCTTAAACATTTTTGTTTGATCTTTCCACCGGGTACTCATTGAGTTTCGATGCTGAGCCCAGCTACATAGAAACATAGAAACATAGAAAATAGGTGCAGGAGTAGGCCATTCGGCCCTTCGAGCCTGCACCGCCATTCAATGTGATCATGGCTGATCATCCAACTCAGTATCCCGTACCTGCCTTCTCTCCATACCCCCTGATCCCTTTAGCCACAAGTGCCACATCTAACGCCCTCTTAAATATAGCCAATGAACTGGCCTCAACTACCTTCTGTGGCAGAGAATTCCAGAGACTCACCACTCTCTGTGTAAAGAATGTTTTCCTCATTTCGGTCCTAAAGGAATTCCCCCTTATCCTTAGACTGTGACCCCTTGTTCTGGACTCCCCCAACATCGGGAACAATCTTCCAGCATCTAGCTTGTCCAACCCCTTAAGAATTTTGTAGGTTTCTATAAGATCCCCCCTCAATCTTCTAAATTCCATCGAGTACAAACCGAGTCTATCCAATCTTTCCTCATATGAAAGTCCTGACATCCCAGGAATCAGTCTGGTGAATCTTCTCTGTACCCCCTCTATGGCAAGGATGTCTTTCCTCAGATTTGGAGACCAAAACTGTACGCAGTACTCCAGGTGTGGCCTCACCAAAACCCTGTACAACTGCAGTAGAACCTCCCTGCTCCTATACTCAAATCCTTTCGCTATGAATGCTAACATACCATTTGCTTTCTTCACTGCCTGCTGCACCTGCATGCCTACTTTCAATGACTGGTGTACCATGACACCCAGGTCTCGTTGCATCTCCCCCTTACCTAATCTGCCACCATTCAGATAATAGTCTACCCTCATGTTTTTGCCACCAAAGTGGATAACCTCACATTTATCCACATTGTACTGCATCTGCCATGCATCTGCCCATTCACTCAGCCTATCCAAATCACCCTGCAGCCTCCAAGCATCCTCCTCACACCTAACTATACCCCCCAGCTTGGTATCATCTGCAAATTTGGAGATGTTGCATTGAATTCCCTCGTCCAAATCATTAATATATATTGTAAATAGCTGGGGTCCCAGCACTGAGCCTTGCGGCACCCCACTAGTCACTGCCTGCCATTCTGAAAAGGACCCGTTTACTCCTACCCTTTGCCTCCTGTCTGCTAGCCAGTTCTCTATCCACATCAATACTGAACCCCCAATACCGTGTGCTTTAAGTTTGTATGCTAATCTCTTATGCGGGACCTTGTCGAAAGCCTTCTGAAAGTCTAGATATAACACATCCACTGGTTCTCCCTTATCCACTCTACTAGTTATATCCTCGAAAAATTCTATCAGATTTGTCAGACATGATTTACCTTTCGTAAATCCATGCTGACTTTGTCCAATGATTTCACCACTTTCCAAATGCGCTGCTATCCCATCTTTAATAACTGACTCTAGCAGTTTCCCCACTACCGATGTTAGACTAACTGGTCTGTAATTCCCCGCTACCCCTTCATATAATCAGTGAATGGAGACCATATTTGTTCAAAAATCTCAGGTTTATCCATCTAATTCTAATTCTCTCCAATTGTAATGTCTCCAACATTTCCACTGTCCACATTTTAATTGTCGGGGATAATGGTCCCTTCCAAAATTGTAATATTAATTTTTTTCCAATTATTAAACAGTAATCCAGAAAATTTCTTTGATTTACTGTTAAAATTTGATTTGAATCTAAAACCCCAAATATAAAAATTAATTTTGAGTCAGGGCTTAATGTGATCTTTAAAACTATGGAAATAATTTTAAAAATCTCAGTCCAATAACTTTTAAGTTTTGTGCATATTACAAAACTATGATTTAAATCGGCTTCTATGTGCTGACATTTATCACATAATGGTGATATAGTAGGAAAAATTCTATTTAATTTCTTTTTTGAGTAGTGTAATCTATGTATTACTTTGAATTGTATCAAAGTATGTCTGGCATTTAACGAACAGCGATGAATTCGTTGTAAGCTTTCTTCCCATAAATCTTCTGTTATAGGTAAACCAATTTCATTTTCCCATTTTTGTCTGAATAGTTCCGTTTTTGGCATTTCCCTGTCCAAAAAAATATTATATATATATGCTATTAATCTTTCTGTTGTTGGATGCTTGTTAAGTACTTCATCCAGTATACCTGGCTCTCTATTTCTGTAATTTAGCGTATTTAATTTGACATAATCTCTAATTTGTAAATATCTAAATAGATTATTTGCTTGCAGTCCATAAATCTCTTTCAACTCCTGGAATGAGAGGAATTTCCCATTCCTGTAGAGATGTTCTATCCTTATTATTCCTAAGTTTTTCCAATGTCTAAACCCCACATCCAATGTCGAAGGTTTAAACATAGGATTATTCATAATTGGTAAACAAAGTGGTATAGTTTCTAAATGTAAACTCTTAATGATTTGTTTCCAGGTACGTATATTATTTAAAATTATAGGGTTTTCCTTATATAATTTTTTTTGTACCACCCCAGGGGCAAGGAGTATTGTGCTTATGTCGAAAGGGAAACAATCTTCCTTTTCAATTCTTAACCAAGCTGGGTCTTGTTCCATCTGTATCAACCAATAATTAAATTAATCTGAACCGCCCAAAAATAATATAAAAAATTAGGTAAAGCTAATCCACCATTTATCTTAGATTTACATAAGTGTGTTTTACTTATTCTATGATTTTTGTAATCCCAAATGAAGCTATTAACTATAGAATCAATTAAAAAAAAAAAAATTTTAGGAAGATATACCGGAATGGCTTGAAATAAATATAGTAATTGAGGCAGAAAAATCATTTTAATGGCATTTATTCTACCGATCATTGATATCGGTAATGTTTTCCAATATAAAATATTTGTTTTTAATTTATTTAATAATTGAGGAAAATTAGATTTATATGTATATAATATTTTTTTTATTTGAAGTAAATAGTTTACAATATATAGCTTACTTTATAAACTAACACCTTAATTCAGTATTACTACAAATAGCATATCAATACATAATATCTTCTATTTTTATGGAAATAAAGAAAAAGATATATAAAAGAATAAAGAAAAAAGGAAAAATAAAAGGGAATAAAATAAAAATAAAAATTTTCGCACATATATCAATTAAAAATTAAAAAGATAATTTGAAAAACAATAATATTACATATATATATATATATATATATAAACAAGAACTAAAGACATTGTACGAGATACTATTTCATTCAGAAATATCTCTAATAAATACACAATATTATCAATTATAGGTAAGTTATTCGCATCGGATCCATAGGGTGCCCGTCGAAGCCGTGATTCCAAGAATAGCTACTTCTCTAAATACTGTATATATGGAGACCATATCAATTCAAAAGAATTATACTTGTCCAAAAGGACAAATCTAATTCTTTCCAAATTCAACGTCTCCAACATCTCTGCTTTCCACATTTTAATTGTTGGGGATAATGTTCCCTTCCAAAATTTAAGTATCATTTTTTTCCCAATTATTAAACAATAATCAAAAAAATTTCTTTGATTAATTGTAAGTACCAAATTTGGCTCCGGGATTCCAAATATTATTAATTTTGGGTCTGGGTCAAGTTTAACCTTAAGGACTTCCGAAATAACTTTAAAAATTTCAATCCAATAAAAATTCAACCGTGGACATGTTACAAAACTATGTATTAAATTTGCTTCAAAATTCTTACATTTATCACAAATAGAGGAAAGGTTAGGAAAAATACTTTTTAATTTGGTTTTCGAGTAGTGTAATCTATATATAACTTTAAATTGTATCAATGTATGTCTGGCATTCAAAGAACACCAATGTATTCTTTGTAAGCTTTCTTCCCAAGTTTCTTTCGTTATAGGTAATCCAATTTCATTTTCCCATGCTTGACGATATGTTTCAGTTGTTGGGTTCTCTTTATCTAAAATAATATTATAGATATAAGCTATAAGCTTATCCGTATTTGGATGTAAATTAAACACTTCATCTAATAAGCCTGGTCCTTTATTTTTATAGTCGTATGTGTTACATTTAATAAAATCTCTAATTTGTAAATACCTAAAATGATGTTGTGAAGGTAATCCAAAAATATCTTGTAACTCTTCAAATAATAATAATTTTCCATTTCTATAAAGGTGTTCTATTCTTTTAATTCCTAAATCCTCCCACAGTCTAAAACCCGCATCTAAGATTGAGGGTTTAAACAGTGGATTATTCCTAATTGATAACCTAAAAGAAAGATTATCCAGATGTAAGGTCTTAACTATCTGTTTCCAAGGAAAATTAGATTTAAATAAAGAATTATAAGATTTTGATACATTAATTCCAAGATATTTAATTTGATTATTAGCTATTTTGAATGGAAATTTTTGTAATTTATTCAATTTAATTCCTGTTATAGGCATAATTTCACTTTTGTTCCAGTTAATTCTATATCCTGAGAACTCACTAAATTCATTTATCACTTCAAGTACTTTAGGGATGCTAATCTCTGGTTTTGTTATATACAATAAAACATCATCTGCATATAATGATATTTTATTAATTGTAGTTTTGGTATTATATCCATAAATTTCTGGTTCTACTCTAATCCTTTCAGCTAATAATTCTATAGCGAGTGCAAATAGTAACGGTGATAACGGGCAACCTTGTCTACAACTCCTAGAAAGATTGAATTTTGCTGATAACATTTGGTTTGTTAGGATTCTTGCTGTTGGGCCTGAATATAAAATTCTAACCCATTTGCAAAATCCTTCTCCCAGTTGAAATTTCTGCATTATCCTAAATAAATAAGGCCATTCAACCTGGTCAAACGCCTTCTCCGCATCCAGGGATATAACTGCTAGTTCAACATCAGTCATTCTTTTAGAGTAGATAATATTAAACAGACGTCTTAAGTTATAAGTAGAATAACGTTTAGGAATAAAACCTGTTTGATCATGATGTATTAATCTATTGATCACTAAACTTAACCGTTGAGATAAAATTTTTGTTAATATTTTTTGATCTGTATTTAAAAGAGCTATTGCTCTGTATGATCCTGGGTCTTCTGGATCTTTGTCTGCTTTAGGGATAAGTGTAATTGTGGATTCTTTTAAGGTTTCTGGAAGTTGTTCTTGTTCGTAGGCAACTTTGTACATAATTTGTAACCGTGGGACGATCAAATCATGAAACTTCTTATAAAATTCAACCCCCAAACCATCGGGTCCTGCAGCTTTACCATTCTTCAATGATCTAATTGATTCCTCAATATCTTTTGCTGATATTTGGCCATCTAATAATTCTCTACCTTCCCGATCTAATCCATTAATGTTACATTTCTGGAGAAACGTTTCTATTGTCTCGGGTTGATCCGTCACTTTTGATGTATATAGTTTTTGATAGTATTGTTGAAATCTATCATTAATATCTTTTGGTAAAGTTAATATATCTCCTTGTTCAGATTTGACCTTATATATCATTTTTTCTTTTTCTGTTTTTCTTAGTTGCCGAGCTAACAATTTATGCGGTTTATCCCCAAATTCAAAATGTATTTGTTTGGTCTTTTGAAAAAGTTTAATAACGTACTTTGAATGTATCTCATTTAATTTGTATTTTAATGTTACAATTTTATTATGTATAACCCTAGATGGAGACATAGCATTTTCCATGTCCAACTGCCTTATTTCATTTTCCAATTTTTGTTGAATCTTTCTATTTTCCTTATTCAGATATGCCTGCGTGAGATTGTAGCACCCCGTATAAAAGCTTTAAATGTGTCCCATAAGAGAGATGATGAAATTCCAGGTTTGTCATTGGTTTCAAAAAAAATTCAATCTGTTTAACCAGATAATCTGAGCACCTTTTATCGTTTAATATATGAGGATTAAGTCTCCATTGCGCTTTAGTTTTACCCTTTAAGTTAATCTTAAATGTTAATGGAGCATGATCCGAAATAATAATATTATGGTATTTTGAGATACGTAAATGGGACAAGTTTTGAATCTATTAGAAAATAATCTATCCTGGAGTATGTTCCAAATACCGGCGAGTAAAATGAGTATTCTCGGCCATTAGGATTTACATTTCTCCAAATATCTTTGACATTAGCTGATCTAATAAAAGAATTTATGAATTCGCTTGATCTAGAAATAACCTTCCTTTTCATTGAAGATCTGTCTAAATAATTATCCAAAGTGCAATTTTATTCGCCCCCAATTATTAGATTGTTCTGTGTTACTGTAGGGATAGTATTAAATATTTTCTTAAAGAATAGTGGATTATCAAAATTTGGGCCATATATATTCATAAGTACAACCTTCTTCGAGTATAATTCACCCGTGACTATTATATATCTACCTTCTGGGTCCTCTATTATTGAACTATGTTTAAATTGAATACCTTTACGAATAAGAATGCCAACTCCTCGAGATTTATGAGTGAATGATGAATGATACACCCTAGAAATCCAATTTGCTGTTAACCTATATTGTGCCTCCTTTTTTAGATGAGTCTCTTGAAGATAGATTATATCAGCTTGTATTCTATTTAATTGCGCCAAAACCTTACCTCTTTTGATTGGTTCATTAATACCTTTTACATTCCAGCTACAGAAGGTGATTCCATCACCCCCCTTTTTCTTGTTAGTGTCTTGCATTGGATGTTATGGTGGATTATAATGAGGTAGATGTCTCAGCACATATATCCCAATTTCGCACCCTAGTTTATGATCAACTAATACTAATAACATTATTTGGCATACATATCCTCTCCAGCCTACGGTATAATTCCATTCAAAAGTAAAATAATATAATTCCACATATAATATATTAAAAAAAAGAATATAAAAAAGAGAAAAGAAAAAGTTAGTAATATTATTGGAAAGGTGCAGGAAAGAAAGTGTGTCTAAAGCTACATAAAGTGGTGTTAGTGTAAGCCACACTAGCGTGGCTGTTAAACTACAGACTTCCGTTGGGGAAAAAAAAGATGTTTGTATTTCCAGTTCCGTAAATGCCTTAAGGGCAATATATTTAGGGGCGGGGTATTATATTTCCATTCTTATTAATACTTTATTGATTTAATTTGCTGTTATCGTTTTAGGTTATTTAAGGAGGTATCGCATATATTTATTAATAATGGTTAGTACTGAACTAATACTATTATATATTAGTTTATTATTAATAATCATTGAGCTCTCCAAGTCTAATAATTTTACAAGTTCATCATTCTTCCTCCTTAATGCTGGTTGTGGATCGGCATCAGGTAAGTGTTGAGTATAATTCAAGTTCGTTATTCTTCCTCCTCTTCTTCATCATCGTCTTCTCTCTGTGTTCCCTCTGCTTCTTCTTCTTCTTCCTCATCCAACTCCTTCTCGATTTTACGTGCGAACTCCAGAGCTTCGGTATGTTTAGTGAAATGGTGCTCTTTGTTGTCGTAGCTGACTCGTAGTGTGGCAGGATACATCAGGCCATATCTCACGCCCTTTATATTCCTGAGGATGTGCCTTGTTTCAGTAAAAAGGGCTCTTCTCCTGGCAACTTCCGCAGGATAATCTCTGAATATGCTGATCTTATCACCATCATAAAACAGATTCAGTTTGCGAATTATTATCTTCACCATGTCTTCCAAAACATGATCGTAAACCACTTTCACAATCAGTTGTCTTGGTGGCGAACCCGTCTTTGGGCGTCGTCTCAGTGCTCTGTGCGCTCGGCCAAGTAGGGGTGCTTGATCCAGATTCAAGACATTCTTCAGAAGATTTGCAGCAAACTCTCTGGTGTCTTGAGCTCCCTCCTTGCCTTCACGCACACCCACGATACGCAAGTTCTTACGTCGTTGCATTCCCTCCAAGTCAATACATTTCTCAGTTATTTTATTCAATAAATCTGTTAAACGCTTGATCTAGAGAGAAGTTTCTCATTCGCCTTAGCACTTGAATCCGCAATATTGGTCAGTTCCTTTATTGCTTCGTGTTGTTGATCAAGTGTTCTCATAATAGGTTCCAACTTGCGATCAACTGAGAGTTCCAAACCACCAACTTCCTGATTAACTTCATGCATCTGTTGTTTTAGATCAGCATCTGCTTTTATCTTCCATTCATCCATCATAATTTTTACTGTGGTTACAACTTCATTTTTCAACTCCTCTTTAACTTGTTCTTTAAATATTCCAATGTCACCTCTGAGCAGCTTAAATTCTTCCTTATATTCTTTCTTCATATTTTTAAACTCGCCCTTCATGGTGGCTTTCAGATCCTCCATTTCAGATTTCTTCCTTGGAATATCCTCCCGAGAGCCAGTCAAACTCAAGGTCGAGGCTTCAACTGGGCCTACCTCTTTTTTCAGCACAGATTTTTTCTCTTTGGGAGGGGGAGTTCTTTTCATCGACATTACTGCTTTAAAAGTCGCTCGCCTGATAACGTCAGAGGCCTTATCTGCTGCCGGTGCCGTTCACAAACACTCCTCTCTGATAAGTAGCTATAAATAACCCCGTTTTATCCTATTTTTTAATACAATTTTTACGGAGCTGGACGGTGCTGGTTCCTCCTACTCCATAGCACCACCGGAAGTCCCCTGTTCATCGACTTTAGCTCAGCATTTAACACCATTATCCCCTCAAATCTGATCACGAAACCCATCAACCTGGGCATCGACCCCTCCCTCTGGAACTGTTGGTACTGGACTTTCTAACCAACAGACCCGGTCTGTTAGGTTAGACAACCACACCTCTTTAACCCTCACCCTGAACACCGGCGTTCCACAGGGCTGTGTACTGAGCCCCTCCTCTACTCCCTCTTCACTTACGACTGCACACCTGTACATGGTACTAACACCATCATCAAGTATGCAGATGATACAACGGTGATTGGCCTCATCAGCGACAATGATGAGTCGGCCTATAGGGAGGAGGACCAGCTCCTAGCAGCATGGTGCGCTGACAACAATCTGGCCCTTAACACCAAGAAGACCAAGGAGCTGATTGTGGACTACAGAAGGTCTAGGGGTGGCAGGCACACCCCATTCATATTAACGGGACGGAGGTGGAGCGTGTGTCCACCTTCAGGTTTCTGGGGGTCAACATCTCTGATGACCTCTCTTGGACCCACAATACCTCTACACTGGTCAAGAAGGCTCACTAGCATCTCCTCTTCCTGAGGAGACTAAAGAAGGTCCATCTGTCTCCTCAGATTCTGGTGAACTTCTACCGCTGCACCATCGAGAGCATCCTTACTAACTGTATCACAGTATGGTATGGCAACTGCTCTGTCTCCGACTGGAAAGCACTGCAGAGAGTGGAGAAAACTGCCCAACGCATCACCGGTTCCTCACTCCCCTCCATTGAGTCTGTCCAGAGCAAGCGATGTCTGCGAAGGGCGCGTAGCATCGTCAAGGAATGCTCCCACCCCAACCACAGACCGTTTACCCTCCTCCCATCTGGGAGGCGCTACATGTCTCTCTGTTCCCGGACTAGCAGGTTCAGGAACAGCTTCTTCCCTGCGGCTGTTACCCTACTTAACGCTGCACCTTAGTGATTGGCAGTCATCCCCCCCCCCCCGAACACTCCTTCCCCCAGGGACTGATCTCCCCCCCCCCCCCCCGAAAATTGCACTATTGCTACTGTATGTACATATATTTTACTGTGCCATTATTCTGTGTTCACACTTCTGGGTGAGATGCTAACTGCATTTTGTTGTCTCTGTACTTGTACACTGCACAATGACAGTAAAGTTTGAATCTGAATCTGGCTTTGCATTTTCCAGCTTTACTGTTGCTGCAGCGCTGTGGTTGTCTCCATGGCAATGTCGGCCTGTTTTGCCAGCTCGTCTATGCTGGCCGATTGAAAAATACCTATCAGGTGCCCCTGCACCGGAGTAGGCAAGCAGTGGAGAAACTTCTGTTTCCAGACATCGGCGACAATCTTTTTGTCTACCGCCAGCTTGTGCTATCTCCGCAGCATTTGTGATGGCCTCCTATCACTGAGATTATCATCTCCCAGCAGCTCCAAAATGCGGGCTTGCTTCGAGGGCTGCGTTCGCTCCAAGATAGCGGATTCAAGCACGTTGTATGACGTAATTTCTTCAGGATTAAGGAGTACGACCTCTACTTCCCATGCGATCTGCTCTGGAAGACAAGCTGCTAGGAACCCAAATTTTGTCCGTTGGCTCGTGACAATGAGGGAGTGAAACCCAGCTTCTATACTGAAAACCACGCTCTCGTGTTGGTTGTTAAAAGAGTTGCGACTCTTTGTCCCAAGTTTTACTTTGTCGACTGACACCGTCAATTTTACTGTCATATATTTCGTGAGTAAGTGGAAGTTGCGTGTAGCAACGGGGTCACCACTTGTAGGATCTACTGAATCCCACAACACAAAGCAAAGAACAAACGACACTTAGCTGAGCCAGACACCTTGTGTCACGTTTATTCCAGAAGCCCCTTTTACCTATATTCTCACCAATCATAACCCGTGTGCACATAAGGCCAATTACTGCATCTGGCTTTGGACTTGTTATTGAGCTCTTGTGGCTGTACCTTCTCGTTAGGCTGCTGACGAGTCGCCAGTGGTGACAGACTGTATGCAAAACTAACATGGGTGTGAAGGTGCCACAACTGTAAGAAATTGCAGAGTTGTGGATGTAGCCCAGTCCTTCACACAGACCAGATTCCCACCATTGATTCCATTTACATTTCATGCCGTCTTGGAAAATCAGCCAACATAAACCCCCCTTATTCTTTCTTCTCCCATCTCCCGTTGGGCAGAAGATACAGAAACCTGAAAGTGCACACCTCCAGTCCCAGGAAGTGCCTCTTCCCCTCTGATATCAGGCTTCAGAATTGTCCTTCCATAAGATAGGGGACTATTGAATTCACCTCTACCCCATTGTGGACATTGGACTGTGTCTCTGGAACTGGTGTAGCAATGTTATAAAATTGTGAGGTTTTAAAAATCAAATCTGCAATTTATTCCATCAGATAAAGCATAAAAAGAAGTTTAATTTGACACCTAATTCACTTTCATATCTTCAGTATTAAAAAAGTTATGTCCACTTTCATAGTCGGAAATTAGCATCTTGTTCCCTATTGCTTTTCCATTGACTTAACACAAAAGTTGTGATCGAGGACAGTCAAAAGCCCATAACTTTCTTAAAAATTAAGAGAACTGAAAGAAATGTTCAGTTATTATAGATTGAAGTATTCTGAAACAAATATGAAACCATCTTACTTGGATGACCTGAAATTAAAGCATATAATTAGTTAGTTACCCAATTGTTGGTAATTACAAAATTCAATGACTAGATCTAAACATCTATCAATTTCTTAAGAAAAGATGAACATTTTTAAATAGCCTAAGTGTCCAAATAACGTTCACACAAGAATTAACAATATAACATGATTTTTAAATCTCATTGTCATTAATTTATAGGCCAAATTGAAGGAATTTAATGTTTAATGCCCGTAAATTAATAGCCATTTAAAACAGCTTGCGAGTGGGATTTTCTGGAACGCGATGGATTGGAACATTGCAGTTGCAGTGAATTTAAACCCCATATCAGCAGGAAAATTACTGCCGGTTCATATGGGGAATAAATCACCGTTTCGCAACATGAAATGTTGATTAAGGTCATCTTAACAAGCAAGTTTATATGTAAAAATAAACGGCTTTCCTTTATCTGTCCCCTACGTAAAATCCGTCCCCGTTGTCGGCGTCACGGCATTAGGAGCTAATTTTTATTTTACTCCAGCGCTGAAATAGACGGGCGATTTATTTTAAAAAATCCACATACCGGCAGTCGGAACGAATCTTCAGAAAAAGCTTGCACCCCGAGAAAATATAACTCCGGAAGGCAGGTGAAAACCGCATTTAGAATTTACTATGGCTGCCAGCACAGTGGGCCCTTATTCTGTCCCAGCATCCGGACTGGTTACACACTCGCAGACCCTGGGCCATCTATCCCCACGGCCAAGGGTGGGGGGGGAGGAAGAGGTCGGGGTGCCAGTGTAGCACGGTCAGTGACTCTGGGTGAGCGGAGGGAGCAGACCGTCCCCAACTCTGCTGCAGCTGATGTTGCCTGGAGCCGTGGCCCCGCTTCACCCGGCCCCGCCAGTGGCAGTGCAGCCCGCAGAGGGAGACGGGGCGGAGGGCGGCCGTGGCCGGACAGCGCTGACCCCAGCGGGGAGAGTGGGGCCTGTCCCGGGGGATGCGCTCCTTTGGCCGCTTACACCTTCGTACTCGGGTTCAGAGCAAAGATACTAGAGCATTTGGTTCAGAGCGCTCAGTCACCCAAAAAAATAACCCCACAATATTGCAATCAAATTGCTCTGAGTTCGCTTTATATAGCGATGGCTTATCGAGATGGTGCTGTCTGGACACGACAATGAATGTGGCTATTAGTCGCGGATTGTAAAAGACGCTGCACCACGAGGTAACACAAGTTTAAACATTATACCTTCCCGCTTTCAATGACAGCACCCACAATTATTTACAGCGTAAAAATTGACCATTTCGTCGTTTTTTAACAGGTGAGCAAGTCGGCATTTCGTGTATTAACAGTGTATGCCGAGGGAGCCATGTCCTCCACATGGATTGAGCTTCTCCGTGCGTCACGCCCTTTGACCCGATGACCTTACGTGCAACCCCCCGATAAGGTAGAGATAAAATGCTGCAGCAACTCTACCTGTTGTGTGAGTTTGATTGATTTATGTATTGTATTATCTGATTTGATTGGGTAGCATTCAAAACAAAGCTTGACAATAGACAATAGACAATAGGTGCAGGAGTAGGCCATTCGGCCCTTCAAGCCAGCACCGCCATTCAATGTGATCATGGCTGATCATCCCCAATCAGTATCCCGTTCCTGCCTTCTCCCCATATCCCCTGACTCTGCTATTTTTAAGAGCACTATCTAGCTCTCTCTTGAAAGCATCCAGAGAACCTGCTTCCACTACCCTCTGAGGCAGAGAATTCCACAGACTCACCACTCTCTGTGAGAAAAAGAGTTTCCTCCTCTCCGTTCTAAATGGCTTACTCCTTATTCTTAATCTGTGACCCCTGGTTCTGGACTCCCCCAACATCGGGAACATGTTTACTGCCTCTAGCGTGTCCAAACACTTAACAATCTTATATGTTTCAATGAGATCTCCTCTCATCCTTCTAAACTCCAGAGTGTACTGCCCAGCTGCTCCATTCTCTCAGCATATGACAATCCCGCCATCCCAGGAATTAACCTTGTAAACCTACGCTGCACTCCCTCAATAGCAAGAATGTCCTTCCTCAAATTAGGGGACCAAAACTGCATACAATACTCCAGGTGTGGTTTCACTAGGGCTCAGTACAACTGCAAGGATCTCTTTGCTCCTATATTCGATTCCTCTTGTTATAAAGGCCAACATGCCATTCGCTTTCTTCACTGCCTGCTGTACCTGCATGCTTACTTTCATAGACTGATGTACCAGATCCCGTTGTACTTCCCCTTTTCCCAACTTGACGCCATTTAGATAGTAATCTGCCTTCCTGTTTTTGCTAACAAAGTGGATAACCTCACATTTATCCGCATTAAACTTAATCTGCCATGCATCTGCCCAGGGCTGGCCTTAAGCCAATTGGACCGATTGCTCCTAATTGGGCCCCGTGCCTAAGGGGGGTCCTGCACTAATGTTCTGTATTTCGTATGGAAATACGAATTCGCTTTGTTAAATAAAGATTTTTTTAAAAACATTTGCCATCCGGATTTTTCTTTTAAACGAACAAGGATAACAACCGTTCCACGCCATCAGACACAAATTTATTAAGTAAGTAAGTTTATTGGCCAAGTATACAAGGAATTTGCCTTGGTGCTCCGCCCACAAGTAACAACATGACATACAGTGACAGTTACGAATGACTCAGAAAACACTAAACATTAATAATAATAAGACATTAATGATAAAACACCAAGCATGTGAACCAACAAAATACCAGATCAAAGGGAGGCTACAGATTTTTGGCTGTTGAGTAGAGCAACTACTCGTGGATAAAAACTGTTTTTATGTCTGGCTGTGGCTGCTTTGACAATCCGGAGTCGCCTTCCAGAGAGACGTGGTTCAAAGAGTTTGTGGCCAGGGTGAGAGGGGTCAGAGATGATCTTGCCCGCTCGCTTCCTGGCTCTTGCAGTGTACAGTTCATCAATGGAGGGAAGGTTGCAGCCAATAATCTTCTCTGCATGTTCGGACGATTCGCTGCAACCTCCAGGTGTCGTGCTTGGTGGCTGAGCCAAACCAGACCATGATGGAGAAGGTGAGAACAGACTCTACGATGGTCGTGTAGAATTGGACCATCATTGCCAGTGGCAGTTTGTGCTTCCTCAGCTGCCGTAGGAAGTACATCCTCTGTTGTGCCTTTTTGACTGTGGAGTCGATGGTAGCCCCCCTCTTAAGGTCCTTGGAAATGATGGTTCCCAGGAACTTAAAAGACTCCACAAATGTGACTGTGGCGTTGTTGATGGTGAGTGGGGTGAGGGGACGGGGAGCTCTCCTACAGTCTACAATCATTTCCACTGTCTTAAGAGCATTAAGCTATAGGTTGTTGCTGTGGCACCAGGACGCCAGCTGTGACATTTCCTGTCTGTAGGCAGATTCCTCCCCATCCTGGATCTGTCCAATCAGGGTTGTGTCATCCGCAAACTTGAGAAGCTTGACAGAGGTGTCAGTGGAGGTGCAGTCCTTGGTGCAGAGAGATTAGAGGAGAGGAGAGAGTACGCAGCCTTGCGGTGCTCCTATGCTGAGCGTTTGCGGGTCAGAGATGTGCTTTCATTAGATGTATGTGTTAACTACTACTTTTAGCACTTGTTAACAGCCAGTAGTTAACTATTAGTTATACAATGTGTCATCAATGCATCGATCCACATTCCTCAGTAAATGTAATTGTGTTTTGAACAAGTATTAATGACGCCGCATTCCTTTGAATAAAATTCACGCGGTGTCATTAATACTTGATCAAAACACAATTACATTTTCTGAGGAACGTAGATCAATGCATTGATGACACATTGAGAATTTCTTAAAACTCACCATCATGATTGAGGGCTCCGGACCATCAGAAGGGGCTTCTTCTTGGTGTGCAGGTTAGTCATTCACCTACCGACCCACGTTGTGTCTCTCTGTCTTTCGCTCTCTCCCTCCATCTCTTTCTCGCGTGCTTGCTCTCTCCCGATCTCGTCTCTCTCTAGCTCTCTCACACCCTGTCGCCTCGGCATTCCCAGAATCATTGATGTTTTTGCGGTAGACAAAAATGCTGGAGAAACTCAGCGGGTGAGGCAGCCGCCTTGCCTGCTGAGTTCCTCCAGCACGTGTTTTTTGTTAGGCTCTGAAGTTGACTCAGCGGGACAGGCATGGGCTCTAGGTAGAGGGTTGCATTTCTGATCGAGACCCTTCTTCAGACAATCACAAGTACTCTCACCGACGAGAGTCAGTTCAGTCTGAAGAAGGGTCTTCTCTCCAGAGTCGCTGCGCTGCCTGTCCTGCTGAGTTACTCCAGCTTTATGTCTATCTTCAATTTCTCAATTCCCCCCCTCCCCCCCCCCCTCTTCCCCACCTTCCTCCCACGGTGCCTGCTGCTTTGGTGGCAGGCACACCTTCACGTTTACATTACCAGTTAACCACTGATTTATTTTCAAGTGGTATTTACAAAGTCTGTCTTCTTAAAAACTGGTATCGTTGCCAAAAGTTACTTGCTTCCTGAAAATGGGCATTTGTAAAATTAAACCCCAGTGACCTCTGAGCTACGTGTTACTGTATTGTTCAATATTCTTGCTGATTGTCTTATTAGCCTTTCAATGCTGTATGTGCTTTAGCATGGGCCATCCATTAGTTAGATTGCAGCGGAATTAAAGTATTAAATCGCAAGCGACTGCAGATGCTGCAGATCTTGAGCAAGAAAAACAAACTGCTGGAGGAATATTGAGTCACACCATTTAGTGAAGCCACCTAACAAAGGGTTGCTCTTTGGAGGCGAATAGTCACTTCCTGACTAACAGCTGACTCTTTTTAACGGCGCAGAGTGCTATGGTTACCTGTTTTCTATTGCACAAATGCAGGAGTGAAGAGCTGAGTCAAGAATGTATAATTGTCATGTGTACCCACAACCGAACAATGAAATTCTTATTTGCAGCAACATAACAGGCGTGTAAACACAATACTCATAGATTGTATGAGAACAAATGAGAAACGAATAAATTCAATAACTTAACCCTAAATCTAATGCAAAAAAGCTCAGGGTGCCCCATCAAATCTTATCAATCGCTTGCTAATCACATGATTGTGTCCAACTGCTGTCTGGTTCGTTGATCGTATTGCTAGATATGAACTGTTTTGGGAGAGAAAAATGCTTACGGCAGACCAAACGTGTTAAACAGAAATTGGTCAGGTACTGAGCTTTACACAGTGAGAAATCATGTGAAATAATCACTGAATTTTATTTTAAATGAATGTACCTGCATGTTATACTGTTTAGTTTGGAGATACAGCCAGATAGTCCACTGAGTTCGCACTGACCAGCGATTTTTGTTTTCCTATTTGTCAAGTTTTTTGTGCCTGATTATTTGGCGGCCAATCAATCACTGTCTCTAAGGGGATTGCGTCCAATCAATCAACCAGCTTGCCTTAAAATTCCCGTCCAATCAACAAATAGGTCTCCTCCCGACCAATCAGCCGCTGTCTCCAAGGGCATTGTGTCCAATCACATAATACAGTTTAATGGCAATTAGCAGCTACGGTAAAGGTTGGAAGCCAATGGAGGTGCTGACAGTCAAACGGGAGCAGGAGAGATTCAGACAGTGTATAATCCATGGCACCTTAATGTACAATTTCATAATATATACTAAATAACAGGGCTGACAGACCTTGGCTGGGAACCTGGATCTCACCAAAATTGTTCCCAATTGGGCCCCGCACCCCAAAGGCCGGCCCTGCATCTGCCCACTCCCCTAACCTGTCCAAGTCACCCTGCATTCTCATAGAATCCTCCTCACAGTTCACACTGCCACCCAGCTTTGTGTCATCTGCAAATTTGCTAATGTTACTTTCAATCTGTTCAGTATATTGTAAATAGCTGTGGTCCCAGTACCGAGCCTTGCGGTACGCCACTAGTCACTGTCTGCCATTATGAAAGGGACCAGTTAATCCCTACTCTTTGTTTCCTGTCTGCCAACCACTTCTCTATCCATGTCAGCGCTCTACACCCAATACCATGTGCCCTAATTCTGCCCACTAATCTCCTATGTAGGACCTTATCAAATGCTTTCTGAAAGTCCAGGTACACTGCATCCACTGGCTCTCCCTTGTCCATTTTCCTAGTTACATCTTCAAAAATTCCAGAAGATTAGGCAAGCATGATTTCCCCTTCGTAAATCAATGCTGACTCAGACTCATCCTGTTACTGCTATCCAAATGTTCGGGTATTTCATCTCTTATAATGACTCCAGCATCTTCCCCACCACCGATGTCAGGCTAACTGGTCTATAATTCCCTGTTTTCTCTCTCCTGCCTTTCTTAAAAAGTGGGATAACATTAGCTACCCTCCAATCCACAGGAACTGACCCCGAGTCTATAGAACATTGGAAAATTATCACCAATGCATCCACAATTTCAAGAGCCACTTCCTTAAGTACCCTGGGAAGCAGACCATCAGGCCCAGGGGATTTATCAGCCTTCAGTCCCATTAGTCTATCCAACACCATTTCCTGCCTAATGTGGATTTCCTTCAGTTTCTCCGTCACCCCAGATCCTCTGGCCACAACTATATCAGGAAGATTGTTTGTGTCTTCCTTAGTGAAGACAGATCCAAAGCACCTGTTCAACTCATCTGCCATTTCCTTGTTCCCCATAATAAATTCACTTTTTTCGGTCTTCAAGGGTCCAACTTTGGTGTTAACTAATGTTTTCCTCTTCAATTACCTAAAGAAGCTTTTACTATCCTGCTTTGTATATCAGTGTACCTGGGTACATATGACAATAATACACCTATACCTACTCACCTATACCCAAATTCCCACCTCTCCTCACATTTGTCATCCTACCACGTTCCCCCCCTTTCCCATTCCCCGATGTGAAGTGTTGTTTATTCATGTCCCACCATAAATGTAGCCTGACCCGCTGATTTCTTAGCCGGCGACCAAAGGCTCAGAATGCCATTTTGAACATTTTTTATCGCCATTTTTAAGGCAGGTTGCACTTTGATAGGATTTATAACTTGGAAATAAAGTTATAAAATGAACTTCGGACGCTACTTCCTGGATAAAAGATAAGAGCAGCCAATACCCGCAGTTCTACGCCTGGTTTAAATAGAAATTGCATTTAATCCTTTAATCTGGAAATAAAGTTATAACATGAACTTCGGACGCTACTTGCTCGATAAAAGATAAGTGCAGCCAATACCCGCAGTTCTATGCCTGGTTTAAATAGAAATTGCATTTAATCCTTTAATCATTGCATCTAAATTGTTTAATCCTCCACCTGCCACACCCACCTCGTTTATGCATTACATATGATATTTCCTTAGCTTTCATAATTGATAGGTAATCCATAAACTCACCATGGAAAATATTGGACGAAGCAGGTTTCTGGTAATATGGCAACGCAATTTTTCCATCATACAAATGCATTCAAATATTATCATAAACATTTCATGTAACGCATTTCTCCCCACCGATCAATGCTTTTAACAATACTCAGTGGGAGAATGAAACGGCACCCATACCTTTCCCAACTTGTTTACTGCCACAATATGATACTCCAAGATCTCCAGTGGGGAAGTGTCTGTGGAGTGAATGAAGGTCCCTCTGAAAACCTGCAGGCAATCGCCACGGGAGTCAGGAGCTGTGGTCGTCATGGCTCTGACAGTGACCACTGCACTGCGCAGCGAGTTGATCCAAAGGTTTCAAGCACAACGATGCGACGCACTCACCAGCTCTTAACCCATGAAGACTTCGCCCTTGGCCAGGCGTGTTTATATACATACACGCAGCTTGGGGCGTATTGTCATCCCTGCTCTGCCCTGCCCACAAAATAAAAACACTTAACCTCGCAAATGCCCAGCAAGTCTATCAGCTCATGTAGAGCGGGAAAGAGTTAATATCTCAGAGAGCTGCCCTCCCTGGTTGGTAGGAAAACAGATTTTAAGATGCAGGAAAGGAAGATCAGCAGGGAACGCTTGCGGCAAGAGTTGTGAGCACCGTGATAATGCAAGCTCAAATTCAGATTGCTTAATTTAGTTTACCGGTTAGATGTTCTGAACGTTGCAGTTTTCACCTGCAGTGGTGAACAAGTAGCGCACGTGTTTATAACCTGTCAGTGCCCCAGGCGATAGGCACAAGAAGCTGGAGTAACTCAGCGGGCCAGGCAGCATCCCTGGAGAGAAGGAATGGTTGACGTTTCGGGTCGCGACCGTCCCTTGCCGCTGAGTTACTCCAGCTTCTCGTGTCTATCTTCGGTTTAAACCAGCATCTATCTATCTGCAGGGTACTAATTCTGGATGATCAGCCATGATCATATTGAATGGCGGTGCTGGCTCGAAGGACCGAATTGCCCACTCCTGCACCGATTGCCTCCGTTTCTATGTTTCTATAATTTGGGTGGAGAGACATCAAGAAAAAGAAAACAGAAGTGGGAGTTGTCTACGTGTCCCAAACAGTAGTGGTAAACCAGAACATTATATTAATCAGAGAAAGGGGATTGCATGTTACATTATAATATAATAACGACGCGAGTGGGACCTTTATACACAGACCCGTCAGTCCGAATAATGTGGAGGGTAAATTCACAGGGTGGATAAGAGATTCTGAATCATTGTGTTGATGCCAAACGGGACATTTTCAGATCGGGTGCAGTGCACAGATAAATGGTTGAATTAATAATCTGGTAGACAAGGCGTCTATCTTAAGTAGAGTCATCTTAATATGGTAGATGTGTATATAAAGGATTGATGTAATTTAATTCAACATCAAGTGGGCAAAGCAAGCTATAAAGGCATGAGAAATGAGTTTTGCTTGGGAGCGAGAAGAAATATTTTAGAGATACTCCAGTGAAGTAATGAATAATACAGGTTCCCTCTGCATTACGGCAGTTCGGGTAATGGAAGTCCGCCCTTACGGAATTCACAACTCATTACCAGAATATCTGGACTATGAAATAAAAGCTCCCATTTGTGAGATATATTAAAAAAATGTTGTTCAAAATCTGTTTTTCCACATATAATTTATAGGTTTCTGTAGCTTTTGTTTTTTAGATTTGACAGTTGCCTTTTCTATTCATTTCTGTGTTGCTGCTTCCTTTTTTAACTTTTCGTACTCAAAACATTTGGCACTGTGATTTTCCTTAGATTTTTGCAATGTTTGAGCGATACTCTGAATATTCTGTACAGCATCCAAAGTGCCCAATCCTTATCGGAGCCCAGTTGTGCCCACCAGACTGAACTCCCCCTTATTGGTTCCTTTGGTTAATCAAAATAACAGAACTTAATCATAGTCTCCTTATCTTTACCCCCAGGGCTTCCTTCTCCCCAAGATTACCACATTCGCCCCAACGGACTATCAGGCAGAATGTGCGGCTCTTCACCATTGAGACTTTTTCTTTTCCCCCCGGACTCTTACTTTTCCCGTTCCGGTTATCCATTGTCTTATCGGACTATTCCCGTCCGACAGACCCCTGACCTCTCAGGGTGGTATCCAAGAGAAGTTAAACTGCCTCTCTCTCCTTTAATAATTATATCCCACTTCCCATACTGCGGCATACTTGATCTCTTCTATTATTGGATTGGGTTTATTTTTCACATATTCATTCAATGCCTGTTGTACCCAATCCTCATCTGACCCATTCTCTGGCCACCAGACCAAAGCTCCTTTTATCGGGTGTTTTGGCCATTTAAAATAACAATACCTTATCATTGTTGTCTTCTTCAACCCCTGGGTATTTCCTGCCCCCCAGTGGTTCAGCATTCGCCCCAACGGACTATTAGGCAGAATGCTGGGATGGGTTTTTCACTTACATTTCCCATTCTCTTGATCGGAATTCCTCTCCGATCTTTTATCAAATCGCCCAGGTAATACTATAATAGTTAAAGTTTCTTACCGGGGTCTGTGCACAGAATTACTTGATTTTCGCGATTTCCAACCAATCTCCAACCACCTTCACTTCTTTGCTGAGTCTCTGTTTGGTACGGGCATCACTCGCTCAAACCTTCTGACGGTAAGCAAGGAGTCTGAGACCGCTGAACTCAGCGGGGTGCACCTTCTCTTCATCCGTGTACTCCCGTCAGCTGGCCCGGAGCAATTAAATACCGGAACCGAGCCCCCAAATTGTGAGATATAAAAAAATCACAAACGCTGTTTGAGACAAAGTCAGCAAAGAAGCTTTTATTAAGATGATATTCTGCAGAATAGGTGCCTCTGCATTGCTGCCCCCTCGAGGCACAGCAAAGTCAGGAAAGTAAAATCCCTTTATACACACAATTCTTCTGGCTTAACCTCCCCTCTGGCTCTTCCCAATCAGAGCACTGAGGTGTACAGTCTATAGGTACGTCCCCCAGTACCTCCCTCATCATACATTGCATGTGCGTGGTAATGAGCAATTTCTTAACCAGGGGCGTGTAAGTAATATTCATTTATTTCATTAAGCATGCTCAGTTACAATTGACCTGGCCTAGTTTCTTGTATTTTAATTGAAAAGCTAGTATCTGGTGAGTTTGTTACTTTTTAACTCGAATTTCTCTCTGTTCTATCTATTGTTACTTTCTATTCTACTAACAGTCTGGCTTTGTTGAAACCTTATTTCTTTCTAAGCTTTATTTTTCTATTCCTAGTTTAAATCAACCATGTCTGTTAACCTCTTTTCTCACACACTTGTGAAATGTATGTAAATAAATTAAATAAATAAATACAATTTTAATTTTATTTCAAATCGCATTTCTTGAAGCAAGCGCATAATTTGCGTTATTGGAAATCGCGATACAGACTGTTTTCTAGGAACCCAACCATCTCACAGCGTGGGGGTCATCAGCGTTTGAAGAATGTCGCATTGGCAACAATAAACGTATACATTCCGTACTGGCACAATGCTCCAGAAAGAAAAGTGGTCACAGTTAATTTAAAAAGGAAATGTATTGAAAGGATCAGGTTAATCACAATCACAATCAATCAATCAATCAATCAATCACAATAATACTTTATTAGTCAAGTATGTTTTTCAACATACGAGGAATTTCATTTGCCAAGTCAGTCATACAAATAAAAAGCAACGGAACACACAAAATACATTTTAACATAAACATCCATGACAAGAGATGAAAAAACAGACTGTTAGCGGGGCTGCCAACAAGGTTTCAAAATGTATCAACTTTAGCAATAGAAGACCAAGGTATTGAATACATATCGACTACTGATCCATAGAAAAAGCAAATGCTAATGTACGTTCACTGCGACTAATGAAATTAGTGAGAAAGGGGAAGAAGGAAATGAGAGAGAACTTTATAAAATATAAATTATTTTCACAGGAGACAGATAAAACTCAAGATAGTTAGAATAGAGTGAATGAGAAAGGGCCTGTCCCACTTGGCCAACCTAATCCACGAGTTTTGATGACCCTAGACGAGTTGAAAAAAATGTCAAGGTCGTGTAGAATTGCCGAAGTAAACGACCTCCTACGACTATGTCTACGACCTCCTACGACCCCCCTCGACCTCAGTCTTGCACACCTAAAGGGCCTGTCCCACGATGCGAGTTCACCCAAGAGCTCTCCTTAGTTTTAAAAAAATCAAACTCGTGGTAAGTACGTAGAATGTACGTAGGACCTCGTGGACTTGGGGGAGGTGGGACCAGTACAAACAGGACGGTCTGCACCTGGGCTGGAATGGAACCAATGTCCTTGGGGGAGTGTTTGCTAGTGCTGTCGGGGAGGATTTAAACTAATGTGGCAGGGGGATGGGTACAAGAGCAGAGAGGCAGGTGGGTGTAAAACGAGGGTAGAAGCAATAGGGAGCAAGGTGAAAAGTAAAAGTGGCAGGCAGACAAAACCAGGGCAAAAATCAAAAAGGGCCACCTCAACAAAATTGTATAAGGGGTAAGAGCGTTGTAAAAACAAGCCTGAAGGCTTTGTGTGTCAATGCAAGGAGTATTCGTAATAAGCTGGATGAGTTGAACGTGCAGATAACTATTAATGAGTATGATATAGTTGGGATCACGGAGACATGGCTCCAGGGTGACCAAGGCTGGGAGCTGAACATCCAAGGATATTCAATATTCAGAAAGGATAGAGAGAAAGGAAAAGGAGGTGGGGTAGCGTTGCTGGTTAGAGAGGAGATTAACGCAATGGAAAGGAAGGACATTAGCTTGGAACATGTGGAATCGGTATGGGTAGAGCTGCGAAACACTAAGGGGCAGAAAACGCTGGTGGGAGTTGTGTACAGGCCACCTAACAGTAGTAGTGAAGTTGGGGATGGTATCAAACAGGAAATTAGAAATGCGTGCGACAAAGGCAAAACAGTTATATTGGGTGACTTCAATCTACATATAGATTCGGTGAATCAAATTGGCAGGGGCGCTGAGCAAGAGGATTTTTTGGAAAGTATGCGGGATAGTTATCTAAATCAACATGTAGAGGAACCAACGAGAGAGCAGGCTAGAGTGACCATAATATGGTCGAGTTCTTCATTAGGATGGAGAGTGACATTGTTAATTCAGAAACAATGGTTCTGAACTTAAAGAAAGGTAACTTTGAGGGTATGAGACGTGAATTGGCCAAGATTGACTGGCAATCAATTCTAAAAGGGTTGACGGTGGATACGCAATGGAAGATATTTAAAGACTGCATGGATGAACTACAAAAATTGTTCATCCCAGTTCGGCAAAAGAATAAATCAGGGAAGGTAGTGCATCCGTGGATAACAAGGGAAATCAGGGATAGTATCAAAGCAAAGGATGATGTGTACAACGTAGCCAGAAAAAGCAGCATACCAGAGGACTGGGAGAAATTCAGAGACCAGCAGAGGAGGACAAAGGGCTTGATTAGGAAAGGAAAAATAGATTATGAAAGAAAACTGGCAGGGAACATAAAAGCTGACTGCAAAAGTTTTTATAGATATGTGAAGAGAAAGAGATAAGTTAAAACAAATGTAGGTCCCTTGCAGTCAGAAACAGGTGAGTTGATCATGGGGAACAAGGATATGGTGGACCAATTGAATAACTACTTTGGTTCCATCTTCACTAAGGAAGACATAAATAATCTGCCGGAAATAGCAGGAGACCGCGGGTCAAAGGAGGACTTGATTGAAATCCAGGTTAGTCGGGAAGTGGCGTTGGGTAAATTGAATGGATTAAAGGCCGATAAATCCCCAGGGCCAGATAGGCTGCATCCCAGAGTACTTAAGGAAGTAGCTCTGGAAATAGTTGATGCATTAGTGATAATCTTTCAAAACCCTTTAGATTCTGGAGTAGTTCCTGAGGATTGGCGGGTAGCAAACGTAACCCCTCTTTTTAAGAAGGGAGGGAGAGAGAAAACGGGGAATTACAGACCAGTTAGTCTAACATTGGTAGTGGGGAAACTGCTAGAGTCAGTTATTAAAGATTGGATAGCAGCACATTTGGAAAGTGGTGAAATCATTGGACAAAGTCAGCATGGATTTACGAAAGGTAAATCATGTCTGACGAATCTTGTGGAATTTTTCGAGGATGTAACTAGTAGCGTGGATAGGGGAGAACCAGTGGATGTGGTGTATCTGGACTTCCAGAAGGCTTTCGGCAAGGTCCCACATAAGAGATTAGTATATAAACTTAAAGCATATGGCATTGGGGGTTCAGTATTGATGTGGATAGAGAACTGGCTGGCAAACAGGAAGCAAAGAGTAGGAGTAAACGGGTCGTTTTCACAATGGCAGGCAGTGACTAGTGGGGTACCGCAAGGCTCAGTGCTGGGACCCCAGCTATTTGCAATATACATTAATGATCTGGATGAGGGAATTTAAGGCAATATCTCCAAGTTTGCGGATGACACTAAGCTGGGGGGCAGTGTTAGCTGTGAGGAGGATGCTAGGAGACTGCAATGTGACTTGGATAGGCTGGGTGAGTGGGCAAATGTTTGACAGATGCAGTATAATGTGGATAAATGTGAGGTTATCCACTTTGGTGGCAAAAATAGGAAAGCAGACTATTATCTAAATGGTGGCCGATTAGGAAAAGGGGAGATGCAGCGCCACCTGGGTGTCATGGTACACCAGTCATTGAAAGTAGGCATGCAGGTGCAGCAGGCAGTGAAGAAAGCGAATGGTATGTTAGCTTTCATAGCAAAAGGATTTGAGTATAGGAGCAGGGAGGTTCTACTTCAGTTGTATAGGGTCTTGGTGAGACCACACCTGGAGTATTGCGTACAGTTCTGGTCTCCAAATCTGAGGAAGGACATTATTGCCATAGAGGGAGTGCAGAGAAGGTTCACCAGACTGATTCCTGGGATGTCAGGACTGTCTTATGAACAAAGACTGCATAGACTCGGTTTATACTCTCTAGAATTTAGGAGATTGAGAGGGGATCTTATAGAAACTTACAAAGTTCTTATGGGGTTGGACAGGCTAGATGCAGGAAGATTGTTCCCGATGTTGGGGAGGTCCAGGACAAGGGGTCACAGCTTAAGGATAAGGGGGAAATCCTTTAGGACCGAGATGAGAAGGACTTTTTTTCACACAGAGAGTGGTGGGTCTCTGGAACTCTCTGCCACAGAGGGTAGTTGAGGCCAGTTCATTGGCTATATTTAAGAGGGAGTTAGATGTGGCCCTTGTGGCTAATGGGATCAGAGGGTATGGAGAGAATGCAGGTACGGGATACTGAGTTGGATGATCAGCCATGATCATATTGAATAGCGGTGCAGGCTCGAAGGGCCGAATGGCCTACTCCTGCACCTAATTTCTATGTTTCTATGTTTCTATGGATGTCCAGTAACGGCTCGTAATGGGAACGGCAGGTACTGGGGAAACGCGGTAACTCTCGGGAAACTCTTGGACATTTTTCACAGTGTTGAAAAAACTTCACGAGTTACCGTGTTTTCCGAGTACCTGCCGCTAGCATTTCAAGCCGCTGCGGAACATCTACGAGGTCCTACGTACCCGCTACGTACATACCACGAGTTTGATTTTTTTTTAAACTCAGGAGAGCTCTTGGGAGAACTGGCCAATCGTGGGACAGGGGCTTTAGACCAACTATGACTAGCTATGAGTGGAAAATGATCACATGATAAAAATGATGTAATGTTTGTATTTTTTTCCCTGGCGAGTTACCGACCTACAACTACCTACCAATACCATCACGACCTACCTACAACCTGCCTACGAGTAAAAAGTGTTGATTTTTTCCTTGCCAACATTTTTTTTACTCGTGGCCGTTTTTTATCAGGCTGGAAAAAATGCCGCAACCTACTTGAGGCCACGAGTACGCGGAGACCACTAACGAGTGCGAGGAAGAGTTACGAAGACGTCCTACGACCTCGTGGCGACCATGCTGTGAGTATGAGTCAAGGGCAAACTCGGCAGAGGTCACCAATTAGGTTGTGAAAGTGGGACAGGGGCTCAAAGGAATCCGTATGAGTGATTGCAAGAAAGGTCAAAGTGTGTGACCCACGGAGTCTATCAAGCGTTCTGGAGGACAAGCAAGCCTCCGACTAGTCACACACGCAACATGTGCGTTCTTACCTGAAAAATACCGTCAAAATGGTCAGTTTTTGTGCTGTTCAAAATTGTGGTAATAGGGCTAACCGTAAGAGCCATTTATTGTACTTCAGAATTCCAAAAGTGAGGAGAAATGATGGTAGAGAGAAGCACCAGTTGAAGGCAGATGTGATCACAGCTCAAGTACTCGTAGCTCTCAAGATGATGCTGAACAGGTAAATGATTATGAAAACTTTGAACCGGAGCTGCAAGTACACCATGTACTTTAAATGGAAACAAAAACGCCAGTCAAAGAGACAATGGACACATCAACCCAATTTTTAATACCGTTGTTACATTTTTTGATTGAAACATAACAGACCCTATGCCAAAAGGGAGTATACACTTGCTTAACTCTGCACAGATCAAAATCTTTAATATTAAACTTAAATATTAGTGTGAAAAAGAAACTGGTGTGTCCAGAATTCCAACAAATCCCCAAGACTTGAGACTTGGGACTTTATCCCAAATGGTGGCTATGGGGAGAGTGTATATATTATACATTGATTGCATCTTACACAATACAATAGCTGTGACAAAGATTGAAATTTAAAAAATGTAACCACGCTATTTTAAAAAAAGGAGAGAGAAAATGGGGAACAGAAGAGTAGTTAGCTTGCCATCAGTAGTCAGGAACAATAGACAATAGATGCAGGAGTAGGCCATTCGGCCCTTCGAGCCAGCACAGCGATTCAATGTGATCATGGCTGATCATCCCCAATCAGTACCCCGTTCCTTCCTTCCCCCCATATCCCCTGAGTCCACTATCTTTAAGAGCCCTATCTAGGTCTCTCTTGAAAGTATCCAGAGAACTGGCCTCCACCGCAGAGAATTCCACAGACTCACAACTCCCTGTGTGAAAAATGCTAACATGCTAAAATTTATTATTGTTTTAATTGGGGTGAATTTGAGTTTGAGCATGAATTTAGTTTATTGTCACGCGTACCGAGGTGCAGTGAAAAGCTTTTGTTGCGTGAGTCTGAGATGTGTTGCTATCCAGAAGACACTTGCCATGCTGAAAGCTAAGTTTATTTTAGTTTAGTTTACCGATACAGCGCGGAAACAAGCCCTCCGACTAGTCACGCACGCAACATGTGGGTTCTTACCTGGAAAATACCGTCAAAATGGTCAGTTTTTGTGCTGTTAAAAATTGTGGTAATAGGGCTAACCGTAAGAGCCATTTATTGTACTTCAGAATTCCAAAAGTGAGGAGAAATGATGGTAGAGAGAAGCACCAGTTGAAGGCAGATGTGATCGCAGCTCAAGTACTCGTAGCTCTGCAAGATGATGCTGAACAGGTAATTGATTATGAAAACTTTGAACCGGAGCTGCAAGTACACCATGTACTTTAAATGAAAACAAAAACGCCAGTCAAAGAGACAATGGACACATCAACCCAATTTTTAAAGAAGGAGCTGCAGATGCTGGAGAATCGAGGGTTACACAAAAAGCTGGAGAAACTCAGCGGGTGCAGCAGCATCTAAGGAGCGAAGGAGATAGGCGACGTTTCGGGTCGAGACCCTTCTTCAGACTGGTCAGGGATCAGGGAAACGAGAGATATAAACAGTGATGTGGAGAGATAAGGAACAATGAGTGAAAGATATGCAAAAAAGTATTGGTGATAAAGGAAGCAGGCCATTGTAAGCTGTTTGTGGTGTCAAAATGAGAAGCTAGTGCGACTGGGGGGGGGGGGGGGGGGGGGGGAGATGGATAAGGAATGTCAGGGCCAGAGGGCTGAGGGAGAGGTGGGGGGGAGGCAGTCTGGGTTAACAGAATTGAGAAAATTCAATGTTTAAGCCCAGAGGATGCAGACTCCCCAAGCGGAATATGAGGTGCTGTTCCTCCAACTTGCGTGAGCCCAGAGGATGCAGACTCCCCAAGCGGATATCGCCCCCCACTAATGATCCCTTTTCCTGTCTCCCACGTACCCCCTCCTCGTGGACCCCCCCTCGTGGCCCTCCAGCTTTAGAACTCTTTATTCAGAACTGCCGTCGGGACATCAACCGCCTCGACTTCTCCACTCCCCTGTCTCACTCCAATCTCTCCCCCTCCGAACGTATTGCCATCGACTCACTCCGCAACAACCCAGACTGGGTTATCAAACCTGCCGACAAGGGAGGTGCTGTGGTAGTCTGGCGCGTCGATCTCTACAAAGCAGAGGCCACGCGCCAACTCTCGGACACCTCCTCCTACTTACCCCTGGACCATGACCCCACTGACGAGCACCAGGCCACCATCTCGAGCACCATAACCGGCTTCATCAACTCCGGCTCCCTACCCCCCCGAGCCTCCAACCTCATCGTTCCCCAGCCCCGCACAGCCCGATTTTACCTTCTCCCCAAAATCCACAAACCAGACTGCCCCGGCAGACCCATTGTCTCTGCCTGTTCGTGCCCCACCGAACACATTTCCACATACCTTGACTCCATCCTATCCCCCTTTGTTAAATCCCTCCCCACCTATGTTCAAGACACCTCAGACACTCTCCGTCGGCTCCGCACATTCCGTTGTCCAGGCCCCCATCCTCTCATCTTCACCATGGACGTCCAGTCACTATACACCTGCATCCCCCACCAGGATGGTCTCAAAGCCCTCCGGTACTTCCTCGACCAGAGGAGCAACCCATACCCATCCACTGACACCCTCCTCCGCCTAGCGGAGTTGGTCCTTACCCTCAACAACTTCTCTTTTGACTCCTCCCATTTCCTCCAAACACAAGGCGTAGCTATGGGCACACGCATGGGCCCTAGCTACGCCTGCCTCTTTGTCGGGCACGTCGAACAATCTTTGTTCTCGGCGTACCAGGGCCCCACCCCCGACCTTTACCTCCGTTACATTGACGACTGCTTTGGTGTCACCTCCTGCACCCACGCAGAACTGACTGACTTCATCCATTTCACCACCAACTTCCATCCCGCACTCAAATATACTTGGACCATTTCCGACATTTCCCTACCATTCCTTGACCTCACCATCTCTATTGCAGGTGATACACTCCTGACCGACATCCACTACAAACCAACTGACTCCCACAGCTACCTGGACTACTCTTCCTCCCACCCTGCTTCCTGTAAGGACTCCATCCCCTATTCCCAATTCCTCCGTCTACGCCGCATCTGCTCCCAGGATGACGTGTTCCACACCAGGTCATCGCAAATGTCCTCGTTCTTCAGAGAACGGGGTTTCCCCTCCCCCACTATAGATGAGGCTCGCACCAGGGTCTCCTCCATACCCCCAACACTGCCCTCTCTCCCCATTCCCCCACTCACAACAAGGGCCGAGTCCCCCTGGTCCTCACCTTTCACCCCACCAGCCAGCGCATACAACAGATAGTCCTCCGCCAGTTTCGTCACCTCCAACGTGACCCCTCCACTCGCCACATCATCCCATCTCCCCCCCTGTCTGCCTTCCGCAAAGACTGCTCCCTCCGCAACTCCCTCGTCAATTCTTCCCTTCCCTCCCGCTCCACTCCTTCCCCGGGCACTTTCCCTTGCAACCGCAAGAGATGCTACACTTGTCCCTTCACCTCCCCCATCCACTCCTTTCAGGGACCCAAGCAGTCATTCCAAGTCCGACAGAGGTTCACCTGCACCTCCTCCAACCTCATCTACTGCATCCGTTGCTCCAGATGCCAGCTGATCTACCTCGGTGAGACCAAGCGGAGGCTGGGCGATCGTTTCGCCGAACACCTCCGCTCGGTCCGCAATAACCAACCCGACCTCCCGGTGGCTCAGCACTTCAACTCCCCCTCCCACTGCGTATCCGACCTCTCGGTCCTGGGCCTCCTCCACGGCCAGAGTGATCAACACCGCAAGTTGGAGGAACAGCACCTCATATTCCGCTTGGGGAGTCTGCATCCTCTGGGCTTAAACATTGAATTTTCTCAATTCTGTTAACCCAGACTGCCTCCCCCCCACCTCTCCCTCAGCCCTCTGGCCCTGACATTCCTTCTCCATCTCCCCCCCCCCCCCCCCCCCCCCCCCAGTCGCACTAGCTTCTCATTTTCACACCACAAACAGCTTACAATGGCCTGCTTCCTTTATCACCAATACTTTTTTGCATATCTTTCACTCATTGTTCCTTATCTCTCCACATCACTGTTTATATCTCTCGTTTCCCTGATCCCTGACCAGTCTGAAGAAGGGTCTCGACCCAAAACGTCGCCTATCTCCTTCGCTCCTTAGATGCTGCTACACCCGCTGAGTTTCTCCAGCTTTTTGTGTAACCCAATTTTTAATACAGTTGTTACATTTTTTGATTAAAACATAACAGACCCTATGCCAAAAGGGAGCATACTCTTGCTTAACTCTGCACAGATCAAAATCTTTAATAGTAAGATTAAAGAAGAACTTACCAGTTTGAAGTTTGATCTTTATTTTATGAGGAGTCGTGATGAGAGATTTCGTGAAGAACCGCCAGCACGCATGCGTGACATTCTTCAAAGCAGCGTAGTGGAATCACAGATAACAACAATGTCTGAAGATAGTAAGATTAAAGAGACTTGAATATACCAGTTGACCTTATGATAGAGGGTTGGGAGCGGAGGGCACAAAATCCCTCATCGCAACTCATCATAAAATAAAGATCAAACTTCAAACTGGTAAGTCCTTGTTTAATCTTACTATTTTATTTTGGAGTGACATGAGTGACTTCGTGAAGATTTCAAAGCTCCGTGATTTCATGCCCTGGACGACGTCCATGCTCTCACACTGCCGCAATTACTGATGGAGGAAGTATGTTAATGCATTCCAGACTTGAACAAGCTGAAAAATAATAAGTATTTATTAATACAAATAATAATAAAACCCCTAACTCGGGGATAAATTATATTATGGAACGGCACTCAGCACTGCTTCTGCAAACGTTGCGGGGGCAGGCACTGGCTTATTATAGAAGTGTTGAAAAATGGTCTCACTGGCCCAGCCCGCAGTAGCGAGAACATGATCCATGGGCACCTCCATGGTCCTCGCCGCTGATGTGGATGCAGCCCTGGTAGAATGAGATTTTAAAATGTTAGTGTCAATACATGCTGCACCCAACACCACCCTGAGCCACCTGGCGATAGTCTGCACAGTCACCCGGTGATGTGGTTTCTTGTGGCTGATGAGCAGTCCCTGCTCCATCTTCCTGATGGTGCGTGTGATTTTGATGTAATACTGAAGGTGGGTGGCTATGCAGAGGGTGGCATCAGTGGGGTACGCACGGAATTCCAGCTGCAGCCCTGTAGATCCCGGTCTATGCTGCTTTAGTAACTCTTCTATGAAGAAGGTTACCTTCTCAGGGGTCGAGACCATTCTGTCCAGTTGCAGTTTCTGCAAGGTCTGGACCCACTGTGCTGTGGTCAGTGCCATCAACATCACCACTTTAAAGGTGAGTTTGGCGAGCGGTAACCCTGTCATGGGGAACCAGCTTCTCAGTAGGGGCAACACCACCCCTACATCCCAGGAGATGTTGTATCTGGGTCGTGGAGGATTGGTATTAAATCATGAATTTGGACACCAATTGGTGTGATCCCACACCAATATTGAGGTATGAGGATAGCGGACTCCTGGCGCTATTGATGGCACTGCAGGTGAGACCCTCATCAAAATGAAGGCCCGCAAGGAATTCCAGTACGTCAGGGATCATGGCAGAGTAGTAGGTTGTATTTGTTTGTGTGCTTCCCACTTCCGGATTTGGGTAAGGTACTGCTTCCTGGTAGATGCCCTGCACGATGCTGTGATGAGGTCCATGGCCCTGGATGATATGCTGAACTCCAGTAGTGGCCTCCTTAGAACCTGCAAGCCAACAGGTTTAGATGACCATGAAAGACTGGAACCAATGTAATTTTTAAGACATACTCTGTCAATTAAACATTGTGTGTGGTTAAGCATCTGACTTAATATATATTGAATTAAGAGTCTCCGAGATTGTGAGACACCAATGTTCATTACCCACAAGAAACATATAAAAAGTGACAGTACAAACTATTCTAGATGGATAAACATGTTCTGGACTAACTGGAGTAGACGCTGATGTGTTACATCTCACTCCACAAGGGAGGAACTAATGTCCACGGCGAAGGTGCAGGACGTGCTGCTCGACCAAATTCTGGAGATCGCAGGATGGTCTAAAGAAGAAACTTTCCTAGATTTATGATAAACCTGTTGTTACAGTGCCAGGGTTGCACATGCTGTGTTGGGTTCTGTTCAAAATTGTTTGCTTTGTTGCATATCATTTGTTGTTATTACCCCTGGGATAGAGGGGTTATTATTTTTCTTTTAATTATTATTATTAAAATATTAAAATATTTATTGCATAATTTCAAGCAATACACATTATTTACTCACTACTGTATAAACTGAAGCAGTGTGTCGTATGGAATGATCTACGGCATGAAAAATCACAGAGCTTTAAAATCTTCACGTAGTCACTCACGTGACTCCGAAGTAAAATAGTAAGATTAAATGAGAACTTACCTGTTCGAAGTTTGATCTTTATTTTATGAGGAGTTACGATGAGGGATTACGTGCCCTCCACTCCCAACCCTCATAATTGAAAAGATCATCTGGTAGTTCTAGTCTTGTGTGAGCCTTACTATCTTACTTCGGCTATTGGTTCTGTGTTTTTCACGCCGCTGCTTTAAAGTATGCCGAGTATGCGCCTGGCGGGGTCTTCACGTAATCCCTCATCGTGAGCACACCAGGATGTTGAATCAGTTGTCATCTTATTGAATGCAAATACTAATTCAAGGGACCATTTGGAGGGAGAGTTCCTTTCACAGCATATGGAGAGTCTGTGCCAGGGGTTAAAGATGTGGGGAGGGCAGGAGTGTTGAGAAGGAGGGGGTCGGAGATCATGTTAGGTCACTCACCGCTGCCGCAGCGTTCCGGGCACGGACAGCAGAACTGGTCGCCACTTCCGGGGAAGGAAGCAGCTCGGGTGATTGCGAACGGCCGCCGGGACCCGACAGCAGAAACGGCTGCCACTTCAGCGCCTTCTGCCGGCCCGCTCACCTCTGGCAGTGCTCTCCGTCTGAACACCTCTCACCTGCCGCTCGCCGACTTTGCTCATGTCAGCCACTTCCCGCAAATCCTTATATTCCGACAGCCGAGTAACCTCATTGGTCCCTTGAGCGCGCTGTTGGAATTTAAGGATTTGCGGGAAGCGTCTGACATGAGTGAGACCGGTGAGGAGCTCTCCCCACCCACCCCGGGAAATACGGTATTTAAAAACATAAAGCACCAAGATATGTACTTACCACGTTATTGGTCTCTTTGTTTCCTAAGATACTCTTAAAATAATGACAATCCATATTTGAAAAACCCGCCAAGAAACTTGTGCTGCACGTGCACAGTAGGCTGCTGCGTATGCACAGTACTGCAAAGGCAGAATTTCAGCTGGCTTCAGCCCCGATTGAAATTGACAGCTTGAAGCAGCACCGACGGCTCGTGAGCTACACACACCTTCGCGTGTTACAAGTGCTGCGGTTGAAAGGCACGGAGAATTATGCCTACCTAACAGATCGATCCCTCAGATAGGCATAATTCTCCCATGCCTTTACTATTTATATTTAATAATTACCATTTCATAATTTCAGACAGGGTAGGCAGTGCCTACCTTGCCTACCCTGACAGCACGTGCCTGGGAGAGACCCCCCCCCCCTCCCCCACCCCATCTCCCTCCTCCTCATTTCCCTAATCCTCCTCTCCTCATTCTCATTCCCTGCTGCAGCGCCTACCAAGGTCGTAGAGCAGCGACAGGGCCTGGAGCTCGGCCTAGTTCTCGTACTCAGCCTGGCCCTGGCTGTAAATTTCAGCCGTCAGCTCGGCTGCCGCATGCTCTCCAGTCCAGGCCCTGACTTAATCTCTGGGCTCGTCCCTGACCCCATCTCGTCCTTGGTTCCACCGGCGGCTTTTTTTTTGGCGCCGGTCACAGCCCCATCCCAAACCCCGAGCTCGGCCCTCACTCCAGCTCCAGGCTCTGGTCCAACCCAGGCCCAGTCGCCTCCCCATCAGGCAACGGGCAGGTGTCGACCCGAGCGAGGCCGTGGGCGGGCGTTGACCTGAAGACCCGACTTGCGAGTGGATTGATTTATTTTGTGTTTTGAGGGCTTTAGTGCCCCTCCCGCTCTGAGTGTCCTGTTCTGATGTCAGTCGTTTTATTTTTGTGTTTGGAGCGCACGAGTGCTCCTCCTACGCAGAGTGTCCTGTTCTGACGTCAGTTAAATTTTTGTTTCGTTTTGTGTGCTTGAGTGCCCCTCCCACGTGGCGCGTCCCATCATACCTTGGGAGTTGATGGTGACGTCAGTCAGAATTTTTTTCTTCTAAATTAGAACGTTGAAAACTTTAATATTTTGAAGCAGTTTTTAAAAGGTTAATAACTTGGGAAATATAGGTTGAAATGCGACGGGAATATATGTATCCGGTCGGGGGTGAAAATGTGAGTAGCACGTGTGAAAATGTGAAGGCTGTGGCCAAGCGTTTGGAAGAAGATACAAATGCTTCTTCTGTGCAGCTGGCGGAGGTATTTACGAGGATCTTCAACCTGTCTCTATCTCTGGCAACGATCCCCATGTGCCTGAAGACAGCTACCATAGTGCCGGTGCCAAAGAAGTCTAAAGTCACCAACCTGAATGACTACTGCCCGGTTGCCCTAACTCCAATACCAATTAAGTGCTTTGAAAGGCTGGACATCTCCCACATCAAATCCAGCATCCCTGCATCATTGGACTCTCATCAATTTGCATACTGGGCAAATAGATCCACAGAGGGTGCCATCCCTGTGGCTCTTCACACTGTCCTGACCCACCTGGAAAGACAGGGCACCTACGTGAGGATGCTCTTCATTGACTATAGCTTTGCCTTCAATACGGTCATCCCCACCAAGCTCACCACCAAACTCCACCAGCTAGGCCTCAGCTCACTGATATGCGATTGGATCCTGAATTTTCTGACGGAGCGAGCGCAGGCAGTGAGACTGGGGCCGCACCTATCCTCCACTATCACCCTGAGCACCGGCACACCACAGGGTTGTGTACTGAGCCCCATGCTCTACTCCCTCTACGGACTGGTGCTCACGGAACAACTTGTCACTAAACACCTCCAAGACCAAGGAGCTGATTATCGACTTCAGGAGGTCACAAAATGGGGAATACGCCCCAATCTCCATCTACGGGGACAGTGTGGAGAGAGTGTCCAGCTTCAAGTTTCTGGGCACTCACATCTCAGAGGACCTCACATGATCCACCAACACCGCTGCGCTGGTCAAAAAGGCACAGCAACGACTGTTCTTCCTAAGAACATTGAAACGGACTGGTCTGCCCCAACAGCTGCTGACGACCTTCTACCGCTGCACCACAGAGAGCATACTAACGTATGGCATCTTTGTGTGGTATCTCAGCTGCACGGAGGCGGAGAGGAGAGCTCTTCAGCGCGTGGTCCACAGAGCGCAAAAGATTATTGGGACACCACTACCCGCCTTGGAGGGCATCTACCACACACGGTGCCTCAGGAAGGCCGTCAGCATCCATAAAGACTCCTCTCACCCTTGTAATGGACTGTTCGAATTACTCCCTTCCGGCAGACGTTACAAGGCCTTCTACGCCCGCATCTCCAGACTCAGGAACAGCTTCATTCCCAGAGCTATAGCGGCTCTGAACCGGCCCTGCTGAGTGCCCCCCACCCCCATGGACTGTCTCCCCCAGCCTCGCACTTTAGTCTGTGTTGACTTTACTGGTCTAATGTTCGTTTTAAAAACCTTGTTCTCGGGATATCTAAACGTAAATTTTATTTGTCGATTAAGTTATGACATCGGATGGAAGTTGCAAACCAAATCTCGTTGCACTTATGTGTAATGACAATAAAAGGTATTATTATATTATTATTAAATTAAAGAGATTAAAAGAAAGTCAACACTACCCTGGCTCACACAGACATTTAGAATGTGGAGAACAAAGGGAAGAGTTTTAGTATAATACAGATATTTATGTGACTCAGCAGAAGATGCCCAAGACAACCAGACGCTCAAGTAATTTACTTTTATTTTAAAGACAATTAAGAAAATACAGCAATGCTGCAAAACAAACCGAAAGTCAGGCCAATACAATAGAATGTAGTTAATCGTCCTATTTTGCAGCAACTGCTCATGAATAATAATTAGTCAAATTATCATAAATTCAAAAGACAATATTTAATGTGGCCGCAATCGTCATTGCTAAATCGTAAATATGGTTAGGTCACATTTTGTTTATGCTTTCCAGGGCATCAGTTTGATTGTCTGGTAATTGTGGGGGGTGGGAAATAGTCAATAGACAATAGGTGCAGGAATAGGCCATTTGAGCCAGCACCGCCATTCACTGTGATCATGGCAGATCAGCCTGAAACCTGTCTTTGCACTTGAGTGCTAAGCGGGTGCAAGCTCACCATCGCACAGCCGGTCAGGATATAAACCCGAGTGTGCAAGAGATGAGTGCAACTGGCAGGCAGCACTCTTGCAATAATTTCTCCACCCTTTTTCTTTCACAATATCATTCTGGCAGTACTGCACGTTCCTATCTGAGCCAAGAAGGTTAACGGCAACATGGCTTAGTTGATGTGCATGTCAGACACATTAAACCCAGTGTACATTTATGTAGCCACACATGACAATGATTAAGCTGTGTTGGCATACCCTTTGTGACCTCAATCCTCAAGATTCAGAGAGGAAATATTTAGCTCTCCCTGTGTAGCAATTAGTTTGCTCTTCAAAGGTTTTGATTTCTGCAACGCTGTGTCATTTTCATGGGTGTTCAGATTAGTTGAACTCTCTTTGGACTTGGCTTCGTCATTAACGTCATCAACATCATTGCCGCCATCACCATTGAGATCAAAGTCATCAGTGCTATCAGCATCTCCATCCTCATCATCTTCGCTTCCTTTTATGCAACCTCTTGTGCCAGGATTTGTTTCAGCTTCATCTTGTTTGGTTTGGGTTTCTGAAGAAGTCAACCTGGGAATTGGGGGAGTAAAGCTTTATTATTCAGCAAGCATAAACCAGTGGGGGAAAATAAATTGCATTTATGCCCATAGTCATTGAAAGACAATTCTTTTTTTTAAGAAGCAAAGTCACAGTTGCAATAGCAACTTGCATAAATTAGGATCCACAAAGAGAATGAATAAATAATAATTAGAACATTGGATCTTAGACTTTTTCTTATATACTTGTATGTTCAAGGAAAGAGGGTGTGACTGACAAATCCAGCATTTATTGTCCATCTTCATTTGCTCTTGAAGTGACTGAGTCGGCCTTTTCAGAGGCAGGTACGAGTCAACCAGACTGCTCTGAGGCTGATGTTTCATGGAGATCAGACAGGGCAAAGACTGAAGAAGGTTTGAAGAAGGGCCTAACCTTAAATGTCACCCATCCTTCCACTACAGAGATGTTTTCTGACCGCTGAGTTACTGCAACACTGTGTTTATCCAGGGTAAGGACACCAGATGTTTCATGAAGATGAAGAAGGGTTTTCTGAGAGCCTGACTGCTTCAGAACTGATATGAACGTTTTAGTCTTGCTTAATTTTAAATTATTCCGCTTTAGTTTGTACACTGTTTAATGGTGTTTTGCATTTTTCCAGCATATTGTTTTAATGATCATTATCATGTATACTATGTATACTGTGAGGTTCATGCGACCAAGGAATTCCATTGCGCCTGTATATATAACAAACTAAATCTAATATGATCTAATTATGTAGACGGACCTCGATGGAACACACTGATTCAGTGGAAGACATGCCTTTCCCAGGAGGCTAACGATTTAGGCACCATGCATCCACTAGGGAGACCAACTTCCCACATAATAAAGGGGAAGCCAGGTATTTTTTTTTTCAAAAACAAGAAAAGCTTCAAACTTTTTCTAAGGTTTATTGTGACCTCACCTACAGCTTAGACACTCCTATTTATGCACAGGCTCTAATCACAAAGGATCGGACCAGTTCCAGACCATGTGTTTTTCTCAGACTCTGCTGTCAACATTATTTACATTGCTGGCAAGGCAGGAACAGGTACCCGTGTTGCACAGCTGGGGTCAGTGGTCCTTGGGGTTTCTCCCAACCCAGAATTGACGCGCAGTCAGGACCCAACATCAACCCGAGAGGCTGCAGGCTCTCCGGATGCAATGCTGGAACCCCCGCAGAACTGGCTCTGCAAAATCATAAGAGATAGGAGCACGATAAGGCCACTTGGCCCTTCAAGTCTACTCTGCAATTCAATCATGGATGATCTATCTCTCCTTCGTAACTCAGTTTTCCTGCCTGCCCCCATAACCTGTCACTCCTACTAATTAAGAATTTATCCACAGAGCCATAATCACAGCCAAGAATTAGGAGGGAAATCTCAGCCAAGCTCTGTTCACTGGTATTTCTCTGCATAAGTGAGAGCAGTTTCTGTGACCTAGGAAGGATTTCATTGGGAGTTACACAATAATGTAGAAAATTGTGTCGGAAGGTACTGCAGATGCTGGTTTACTCCGAAGATAAGACACAAAATAATGGAGGCAGCATCTCTGGATTGAAGGAATAGGTAACGTATCAGGTGGAGATAGACTTTTTCAGACTGAGCAAGTAAAGATGAGGGAGTAGGGGCCTGGAAAACGGAAGTCATTGAAGAGACAAAGGGCGTGTGAGGTGTCTTGGACATAGGTCAGGAAGCATTGGTCCTGGGGGGAGATAACATGTAGTCGAATTATGTGGAAATTAATTCAGTGGGACAGGAGCAAGCAGAAACAATGGGTCTGCCCATTGCCCAGTTATGAAAATTGCCCAGTTATATCAAATTCATAGAGGAATACAGTACAGAAATAGGTCCTTCAGCCCACTGTGTCCATGCTCCTTGCATGAGCACGAGCACAAGCGACAAACACGCAAGTATCAGGAAGTTTGGGAAGCTGTGCAAACCACAATTCCCAGATTACCCAGCAGCTATGACCTTTCATGGAAGCAGTCATAGAGTTTGGTTCACCAGCACTGTTGATCAAAATCTTCCCAATGAACGTGTGCAAGGGTCCTTTAAAAAAAAAGAACAGTGCTTGCTCCAGGTGTAGTAAACCAATTCCATTCAGTGGTGAAAAACATCTGCCAGTGTGTTAAATATGAACCTTTTTTTTACATTAATTGAGGTTACATAAGTTTTTAATAAAATATTCCATTTTTTGAGGGTGGCACAGTGGCACAGCGGTAGAGTTGCTGGCTTACAGCACCAATCATCGGTTCATTCCTGACTGTGGGCGCCATCTATAAGGAGTTTGTATGTTCTCCCTGTGGCCACATGGGTTTTCTCCGGGTGTTTCAGTTTCCTGCCACACTCCAAAGACGTACAGGTTTGTAGTTTAATTGGCCTCGGTAAAAATAGTAAAATTGTCCCTAGTGTATAGGATAGTGTTGATATATCGGGTGATCGCTGGTCAGCTATTCTTGCCAAAGCCTCTCGTGCCAAGCCTCAGTTCTGCCCTTGGCCTCAACACCGCACTTCGCCTCAATACAGCCTCTCTAACAGCCCTTTTGAATGGTTCTGAAGCTGGTAAAGACAAAAGGAAAACATAAATGCTGGAGTAACTCAGTGGGTCAGACAGCACTTGTGGAGGGAATGGACAGCCAATGTTTCTGGTCGGGACCCTTCTTCAGACTGGAATTTTTTCAGAAACTAAAGGAGGCTGGTTTACATCCTATCAGCGCTTGTTGGGTGAACCTTGTTGTGGCTTTACACCACAATGGAACTTACCCCTGTCACAGGGCCTCTACATAGGATGGCGTCTGTGAGATCGTTCTCCATGGATGAGATGGTAGAAGCCAAGCGTGGACCTGATGGGTTCCTGGATGGCAAACAGGATTGCCACATCCGGGCTATGCTGAACATTTTATTTATGGTTTGGCCTAATTTTCTGCTTTTAATGCTATTTTTTTTTTTTTAATTAAAAGTGCATCTGCATCGATGCTTACCCCAGAAGCTGCCAGAATTTCACAGAAAAATCCAGACCAAGGACAATTGAAGAACAAAAGATCATTAGAGTGCAACCTGGCTGCAGAGAATGATTTAGCACACAGTATATTTCACCTCAATAATGCATAGCTCTGCGCTTCCCAATGTAGGGTAATATGAAGGTTTCCATATTTTGTTTCAGATCATTATTATTCATTGAAATCAACTGAAAATATCAATATGAAACATTGGATTTTTGTTAAGCAAGGGGTACCAAAAGTCACAAAACCTTTAGATCAGAGTGAATCGAATTGTTACGATACAATACGATAGAACTTTATTTATCCCCGGAGGGAAATTAATCTCCCAACACTCATCAAAAACACATAGTACATGAAACATGAATTTAACGTGAGGAGTGGAAAGGCTTTGGGGATGTGCAAATGTTGAGGAGGTGGGTCAGTGGCTCTATTTCAATCTCTCTTCTGTGTAAGCACACTGTGTTCCAATTATTCTCCTAGCAAGACTTCAAAGTGAGCTCACTTAGGTGGATACTAAATATTCAGTGGCGCAGTTGGAACAGCAAGGGATATCTCTCCCGTCTCCCAAGGTCAATGTTTCTACCACAACAAACATTATTGTTGTCACCCCGCTGTCTTAGGGGAACTACTGTGCATGCCCAACGACGGCTAAATTTGGTTCTAAAGCCCATTGGCGGTGTTCCCGAGCTGTGAACGGTGCGATGCAAATACAGCCACACTCTTCTCAATGCAATGCCTCTTGTGCTGTCCATACAAAGCCATGAGCAACTGCAATGTGAATTGGCTTCTGATAAAAGTTAATCCCCATTCATAAAGCAGCAGTTTATTGCATTCTAAACTGGCAGCGTCGGAGCACTAGCACAATGGGGACTAGCACAATCTCCACTGTTATCCACCACGAAGGTGCCGTGTACCCAGAGGTGCTCTGCTTTGGATGGGAGCTGTCACGGGTGGATATTAAAGATCCCATGACAATATTTAGAAGAAGAACAAGAGCTTAAGCTCAACAGATGAATGGGTCTTTGACCCAAAATATTATTCTAATTTCACAAATGCTGCCTGACTCACTGAGTATTTCCAGCAAATTTTGCTTTTATTTTTTTAATTACCTTTGGTATCCAAGGGCTTTAACCAATAACAATATTTGGTAATCACACTGCTGAGGGTGTTTGGTGTTCACAAATCATTAGTCACTTTCATACATTGCAATGGTAACTACACTGAGAAAAGTACCCGAGTGACTGTACACTTTGAGATCCTGAAATACAATCCTTCATAACAGAATAGTGGAACAGACCTTCAGAGCCAAATAGGCTTCTACTATGCTCCCAAAATATATATATTTTAAACCAAGACTGGGCATTGAATGTGAAATTAAAACATTAATTCAGGAAAGGATAAAGAGCCCTGCACTACACGGCAACCCAGGAAGTCCAGACGATGTAACATCGCTTGCCACAAACTGACTATTTTACAATCAAGATGACCTTAAACTCCAATTGGCAAACTAACAACTGGAGAAAAGGCACAGATTACCTAAATTCCTCACAATTCCAGCACATGTAAATTGAGTGTGCAAGCTATGAGTTGCTGAGTCTACCTACTAGATTATAGCAGGAAGCATGTGAAGGCTCTATTAATGGGGTACAGCTCGAACAGCTGGCAGGAGTATTTGCAGACATCTTTAACCTCTCCCTAGTCCAAGCTGAGGTTCCTGCCTACTTTACAAAGACCACTGTCATCCAGTGACAAAGTGTAACAAGGAAACGTGCTGAAATCCCGAGCATCTGGTGGCTCTGATATCCACCATGAGACATCTGACATCAAGTATGAAGTGCTTTGAAACTTTGCTTTGGCCATGGCACACATCGACTCCAGCCTCCCAGACAGCCTTGATCCTCTGCCATTCGCCTACCACTGCAACAAGTCCCTGGCACATGCCATCTCCATGGCCGTACACTCATCCGTGGAACACCTGCACAAGGACATCTGCATCAGTCTTCAACTTATTGACTACAGCTCTGCCTTCAACATCAAACTTCGTACAAGATTCCTCTCTTCCCTCCTGGACCTAGGACTCAGATGCAACCTTCCCCTACCCCACCCTGTCTGCAACTGGATCCTCAACATCCTGACCCATAGACTGCAATCTATCCTCCATAATAATTCTCAACACCGGTGCCCAGCAAGGATGTACTTTTGCCCCTAACAATACTACCTGGAATCTAATTGTTGTTGAAAAGTAGCTGTCCCTAAACCAGGTGTTGTGAGACTTCAGGCTTCTCTGCCTCCTGTCCAATGGTAGCAAGAAGAAGGCATGGCCCAGATGGTAGGAATCTTTGATGATAGATGCCACCTTCTTAAGGCAGTACTTCATATAGATGCATTCAACGACGCGGATGGCTGTGCCAATGATGGTCTGAGCTGCGTTCATCACTCTCTGCAGCCTCTTGCATTCCTGTGTATTGAAGTTGCCTTACTTAATTTCAGGCCATGCTACAACCAGTCAGGACACTTTCAACAGTGCATACAATGCCCTCCAAAATGTTTGGGTCAAAGACCCATAATTTATTTATTTGCATCTGTACTCCACAGTTAGACATTTGTAAAATCACATGCGGTTAAATTGTAGATTTTATTAAAGGCCATTTTCATATATTTTGGTTTCACCATGTAGAAATTACAGCAGTGTTTATACATAATCCACCCCATTTCAGGGCACCATAATGTTTAGGACACATGGACCCTTGTGGCTAAAGGGATCAGGGGGTATGTAGAGAAGGCAGGTACAGGATACTGAATTTGATGATCATCCATGATCATATTGAATGGCGGTGCAGGCTCGAAGGGCCGAATGGCCTACTCCTGCACCTATTTTCTATGATTCTATGGCTGTACAGGTGATTGTAATTGCTCAGGTGTGTTTAAATGCTTCTTTAATGCAGGTAAAAGAGAGCTCTCAGCACCTAGTCTTTTGTCCAGTCTTTCCAACACCTTTGGAAACTTTTATTGCTGTTTATCAACATGAGGCCAGTGAACATCAAAGAAGCCATTATGTGACTGAGAAACAAGAATAAAACTGTTAGAGACATAAGCTAAACATTAGGCTTACCGAAATCAACTGTTTGGAACATCATTAAGAAGAAAGCGAGCACTGGTGAGCTTACTAATCGCAAAGGGACTGGCAGGCCAAGGAAGACCTCCACAGCTGATGACAGAAGAATTCTCTCTATAATTTAAAAAAAAAATCCCCAAACTCCTCTCCAACAGATCAGAAACACTCTTCAGGAGTCAGGTGTGGATTTGTCAATGACCACTGTCCCCAGAAGACTTCATGAACAGAAATATAGAGGCTACACTGCAAGATGCAAACCACTGGTTAGCCGCAAAATAGGATGGCCAGGAAGCCATCCTATTTTGCCAAGTAGTACTTATTACAGTTTGCCAAGAAGTACTTAAAAGAGCAATCACAGTTCTGGAAAAAAGTCTCGTGGACAGATGAGACAAAGATTAACTTATATCAGAGTGATGGCAAGAACAAAGTATGGGGGAGAGAAGGAACTGCCTCAGATCCAAAGGATACCACCTCATCTGTGAAACACGGTGGTGGGGGTGTTATAGCCTGGGCATGTACGTCTGCTGAAGGAACTGGCTCACTTATTTTCATTGATGATACAACTGCTTATTGTAATAGTATAATAAATTCTGAAGTGTATAGACACATCCTATCTGCTCAAGTTCAAACAAATGCCTCAAAACTCATTGGCTGGCGGTTCATTCTACAGCAAGACAATGATCCCAAACATACTGCTAAAGCAACAAATGAGTTTTTCAAAGCTACAGCTGGTCATTTCTTTTGATGGGCCAAGTCAATCACCCGATCTGAACCCAACTGAGCTTGCCTTTTATATGCTGCAGAGAAAACTGAACGGGACTAGCCCCCAAAACAAGGGTAAGCTCAAGATGGCTGCAATACAAGCCTGGCAGAGCATCACCAGAGAAGACATCCAGCAACTGGTGATGTCCATGAATCACAGACCTCAAGCAGTCATTGAATGCAAAGAATATGCAACAAAATACTAAACAGGACTACTTTCATTCACATGACACTGCTGTGTCCCAAACATTATGGTGCCCTGAAATGGGGCGGGACGATGTATAAACACTGCTGGAATTTCTACATGGTGAAACCAAAATGTATAAAAATGGCCTTTATTACAATCTGACAATTTGCACTTTAACCACATGTGATTTTTTTTTCTCTATTACAAATCTTAAGTTGTGGAGCACAGGGGCAAATAAATAAATGATGGGTCTTTGCCCCAAACATTATGGAGAGCACTGTATGTAGAGGTTTGAGAACGAGTACAGGAAGGGGATAGAAAGTTTAGTGTCATGGTGTAAAGACAACAACCTCTCCCTCAATGTCAGCAAGATGGAGCTGGTCATCGACTTCAGGAATCAGTGTAGAAAATGCACCCCAGCCGGTATCAATGCTGTATCGAGAGCTTCAAGTTCTAAGGTAAATACATCACCAACAATTTGTCTTGGTTCAATCGCTATGACACCAATGCCTCTACTGCCTTAGAAGGCTAAGAAGGCTTGGCATGTCTCCAAAAACTCTCACTAATTTTTATATATGACACAGAAAGTATCAAAAGATACAAAAGCTTCAAACCATGTACTATGAGACTCAAGAATAGCTTCTTCCCTGTTGTTATCAGACTCTTGAACAGACTTCCCAAATGCCATGCATGAATTCCAGTCTTCTAATCTAATCTTTGCTCTCTTTTTATCTACATTTTGTTTGCAGCTGCACACCATATTCTACACTCTGTTCATTTTCTTTTTTGCATTGCCTGATGCACTTGTGGATGGTATGATTTGTCGGAATAGCAGCTAAAACAATTTTTTTCACATATCTCAGTACTTGTGATAATAATAAACCATTATCAATAAGTTTCAGTATCAGTTCGTCTGCAGGTAAATTGATCAGGTAATTTGTCCCAGTACACCCTCCCTATCATGATTGTGGATATGTCCACACTTCAAGGGCTGCAGCGATCCAGGTAGGCAGCACACAATCACCTTATATTTGAGGATTTCCAATCTGCTGGGACTGTTCCAGAAATTGGGAATTTTGTATGATCATGACCAATTAATCTATTATCAGTGTAGCCACTTTTTTGTTGAGAAGGCAAGCCATTAGGTCCAGTGAATTATCAACCTTCAGTGCCATTGGTGTGTCTGGCAGTTTTCCTCGAGCAATATGATCTTTTTCGGTCACCTTTCCTTTTTGCATATGGATTTTCTAGTATTATTTGAATGCTTTTAAAGTCTGTTTTCATGAAAACAAAAACAATATGTTCAAAGTCTCTGCCATTTCTTTATTTCTAATTAATTCCATAGTCTTCCAACTCTAAGGGACAAACTATTTGCAACTTTTCCTTTTTAATGTTTATAGAGAGCAACAGAGAGAGTCTGAAGAAGGGTCCCGACCCAAAATGTCGCCTATCTCCTTCGCTCCTTAGATGCTGCTGCACCCGCTGAGTTTCTCCAGTTTTTTGTGTACCCCCAGAGAGAGAATAAATGCTGGCTTGCTGGTGTTGCCTTTGTTAAGAAAGAAGACATCCTTTTCAGGTCACAGCGAGCTTATCAATGAAATAGCCTGATAATTGTGAACAAAAAGAATTACACTGGTTTGGAACCAACTGTAAGATCTGTCACAAACTACTTACGGTTGTACAATCTCTTCCTTCTTCCCACATTTGGCACAGAGTTCCAGTTTGAAAGCACATGGTTTACACATAATGTGGTAAGAATCCTTCACCGTCTTCTGAAGGCATTTAACACTAAACAGGATTTTGAAAAATCAAAATATCATGAAAGATATTAAAAATACAGAAAATATTTAAAATCACAATACAGGCTAAATAGTGTAAATAGTATTTTTGAAGGTTTTCCGCATTTAAAATGGTGAAAGTTTGAGAAGCTTGAAAGGCCACACCACAGAAAGAGGCAGCTGAGTCCATTTGATCAGTTGTGGTCCTCATGAATGCAACTATTAAAGTAATTCAAATGGGAATTAACAAACAAAGTCCATGTTACCATTTTGCTGATCAGAAAGGTCAGCAAGATGGCGCAGCGGTGGAGTTGCTGCCTTACTGTGCTAGAGACCTATGTTCAATCCTGACTATGGGTGCTGATTGCACGAAGTTTGTACATTCCTTGTGATTGCTTGGGTTTTCTCCAGGTGCTCCAATTTCCTCCTACACTCCAAAGACGTACATGTTTGTAGGTTAATGGCTTTGGTAAATGGTCCCTAGTGTGCAGGATAGTACTAGTGTACAAAAATTGCAGGTTAGCGTGGACTCGAGAAATTGCTGGTTAGCATGGGCCAGAGATGCTATTTCCATGCTGTTTCTCTAATCTAAACTAAATATTCCATCATCATTTACATCAATATGTGTATTTTTACAATACTGCACACAAAAATGTGACAGGGGTCAAATTTCAAATTCCTTCAAAAAAGTTGACAAGCACTTTATTGGGTTCATGACTAACATAGTATCAACAAATAATAAGAAAATAAAGCATATTGATGGCAAGTTTCCGAAAATGGCATCAGATTACACAAATACATTTTGTGTAACAGTTGTTGCGTAGTATCCACCAGTGACCTCGTTGGCACAGTAAGTGCACGTATTTCTCATTCCTTTCTATGTTTATGAATACCACATGGAACACCAAAATTGCAAACACCATTTCCACTTCATTCACCTGATCATGTAGTAGAATACTGCATCCATCCGAGTGGACACCACAACGCGCGTTACACATCATACACACAAACGTACGTTGCGGTGGACACTAAAAGGTTCGGTGTCCCAGAAAACAAACGTTTCATTATTAGCGAGAACCAAGCATTTTCACCAATGTGATCTTAACGGTAAATTACCTTATGGATATGAGCTATCGATGGCCGATGATTCGTCAGATCGTTTGATTTGAGCTAAGTTAAATTTCTCCGTAACGAAGTTCCCGAAGTTGACGCGAAGGAATTAAGTTAGCGACTTGGTCCGTACAAAAGGTAAACAAGAGACATTGTGTTGCCAAATTAAAGATTGGCTCAGTTTCTTAGTTTTGATGACCAATTTATGTCCAAAAATGATTTTTTATTCATTTTAAAATGTCGGAAAATATATCGTCAATGATCGTTTGCGTTTTTGACATCACGATGCTTTTGGATATATTAAATTGGAAAATAAGAAAAAATAATTAACTCGCCCAAAAAATCGCTACTACCATGGGATACCTGGTTGGGTTTTTGAAAAGCATTAGAGGTTTGGAGCCTCCGTGATTTAACTTATGGAGGTACCGACCCCGATAACGGTCGCTGTGACAATGGACATATTGATGAGGATATTTCCCCATCAGTCTGAAGAAGGGTCTTGACCCGAAACGTCACCTATTCCTTCGCTCCATAGATGCTGCCTCACCCGCTGAGTATCTCCAGCATTTTTGTCTACCTTCAATTTTTCTAGCATCTGCAGTTCTTTCTTAAATATTTCCCTAGATCATCATCAAAACGTATATGTATGAGGGGCCATATGAAGTTTATATTTGAATTAAATATTCATGACAAAATGTGGCAGAGTTTTTAATGTCATATTTTTGGTGTCCAAATTGGTGGTAAAACGATGAAGATTTCTCTGTCATGAAAAAAGTTTTTGACTTTCGATCTTGAACTTATCTAATTTATATCTGTTATTTATAAGGTTTCACATGATAGGTAGATTTTTGTTAAGAACAGTGTATTGGTGTAAAAAACAGAATAATTATCTTGTTCCTCAAAACCTCTCCAGTATTGTAAAGAGACGCATACAGTGGCTTGCAAAAGCTTTCATACCCCTTGAACTTTTCCACAATTTGTCACGTGACAACCACAAACGTAAATGTATTTTATTGGGATTGTATGTGATAGACCAACACAAAGTGGTGCATAATTGTGAAGTGGAAGGAAAATGATACATGGTTTCCAAATTTTATTACAAATAAAAAACTGAAAAGTGTGGTGTGCAAAAGTATTCTGCCCCCCTGAGTCAATACTTTGTAGAACCACCTTTCGCTGCAATTACAACTGCAAGTCTTTTGGGGTATGTCACTACCAGCTTTGCACATCTAGAGACTACATTTTTTACCCATTCTTCTTTGCAAAATAGCTCAAACTCAGTCAGATTGGATGGAGAGCGTCTGTGAATATCAATTTGCAAGTTTTGCCAGAGATTCTCAATTGGATTTAGGTGTGGACTGACTGGGCCATTCTAACACATGAATATGTTTTGATCTAAACCATTCCATTGTAGCTCTGGCTGTATGTTTAGGATCGTTGTCCTGCTGGAAGGTGAACCTCCCCCCAGTCTCAAGTCTTTTGTAGACTATAACAGGTTTTCTTCCAAGATTGCCCTGTATTTGGCTCCATCCATCTTCCCATCAACTCTGACCAGCTTGCCTGTCCCTGCTGAAGAAAAGCATCCCCACAGCATGATGCTGCCACCACCATGCTTCACAGTGGGAATGGTGTGTTCAGGGTGATGTGCAGTGTTAGTTTTCCGCCACACATAGCGTTTTGCATTTAGGCCAAAAACTTCAATTTTGGTCTCATCAGACCAGAGCACCTTCCTCCACATGTTTGCTGTGTCCCCGACATGGCTTGTGGCAAACTGCAAACGGGACTTCTTATGTCTTTGTTTCAACAATGGCTTTCTTCTTGCCACTCTTCCATAAAGGCCCGATTTGTGGAGTGCACGACTAATAGTTGTCCTGTGGGCAGATTCTCCCACCTGAGCTGTGGATCTCTGCAGCTCCTCCAGAGTTACCATGGGCCTCTTGGCTGCTTCTCTGATCAATGCTCTCCTTGCCTGGACTGTCAGTTTAGGTGGACGACCATGTCTTGGTAGGTTTGCAGTTGTGCCACACTCTTTCCATTTTTGGATGATGGATTGAACAGTACTCCGTGAGATGTTCAAAGCTTGGGATATTTTTTTATAACCTAACCCTTTAACCTGCTTTAAACTTCTCCACAACTTTATCCCTGGCCTGTCTGGTGTGTTCCTTGGGCTTCATGATGCTGTTTGGTCACTAATGTTCTCTAACAAACCTCTGAGGCCTTCACAGAACAGCTGTATTTATACTGAGATTGGATTACACACAAGTGGACTCTATTTACTAATTAGGGGTATCAAAGGGGGCCGAGTTCATTTGCACGCCACACTTTTCAGTTTTTTATTTGTAAAAAAATTTGAAAACCATGTATCATTTTCCTTCCACTTCACAATTATGCGCCACTTTGTGTTGGTCTATCACATAAAATACATTTACGTTTGTGGTTGTAACGTGACAAAATGTGGAAAAGTTCAAGGGGTATGAAAACCTTTGCAAGCCACTGTATATGTGTCCATAAACTTTCAAAGACGATTGCTTAACATTTTCAATGGTCACCAATTTCTATCTACTCCAGTCTTTATTGTCCTTCTGAGACCAGCAAGAATGAGGTGATCTTCTCAACATCACCCTGTTCAGCTAATAAACATAGATGTCAACCCTCTCAGCAGAATTCCTCCTCCCCTTCCCTGCCCCGCTTGGCAGGCAGTGTAGCCACTTCATACCTCACACATTGATTGTGATTTTATTGTACAAGCAATCTTTTCTTCTTTACCCTGCACCGCTCCACCCCACCAATGGGTTATAAAAGGTTTATTTTCTTTTAAAACAAGCTGAAATTTAGTTTGCCGTGAGATGAGAAAGGCATTCTATATTGTACAATTAATGACCACTTGCTGAACTAAGATTGCCAAGCTATTGGCAACCTTGCTTTTAAGCTCAAAGAGAATTTGAATCCCATTATAAGCTTGCTCATGATGGAATTTGAACACAAAGAAGCAACAATGCACGATTCACATTTAGCTAACTAAAGTTAAATTCCCATGGATTCTCCATTTGAGTATTTGTTAACAGTTGGCTAGTGGGGGAGGGGCAGTAGAAGGGTAATGCTTCATGCTTTTTTCCCCCCATTGATCATGGAAGAATGGATGTAAAACCCTAATCAGGTTGCACAACGCTCTCCAAGCATTATGAATTCCTGATGACCTACAGAGTCCATCACACAATATCAGGCTTTTTGGCCCTACCTCTCCGAGCCAGTGTTAATGGTCACATACCATTCCGCTTCATCTGATGTTTTCTAAACATCTCTATTCCTTTCCTATCCTTTATTTTCTTCTCTCACTTATTAGGACACGGGAGGACATTCAGTCCTTCGGGTCCAAGCCGGATCCCAGCAGAACAATCCATTCCCATTCCTGTTTTCCTAATTTCCCAGCACCCCATTCACTCTGACACATGCCCCTCAACTCTTTTGCCATCCACCAACACTGGGGATCATTTGGATTCGACAGTTAACCTACAGGCACCTCGCTGGGAAGTGGGAGTGAGTCAGAGCCCCCCCAGTGAAAAGAAAACCCCGGCGGCAGCATCTGTGGGAGGATCACAGCCTAGAGCTGCTGAGCCATCCTCTCCCACTCCATATTCCTTTCTCACTTGTATTTCTCAATGCATTCCTCTTAAAGGCTTTGATGGCAAGTACACCAAGGATTTTGATACCTAACTGTGACAGAGTCAATCATAGCCTTGCTACCTCCACCTATGAAAATCCAAATTGAACTGTCCTTCATTCTTCAACCCCTGCTTGGAAAAGTTTATTTTTATTCAATAATGTGATGCAAGCTTCACATGTCCAGCACGTATTACTCACTGTTGGTTGTCACCGCGAATGAGGTAGTGAACAGCCTGCACAAACTGTGGCGGTCCATTTGGGCCAGGTGCTATCAGGCATGAAGTTTCAGAGAAAAAGACACAAAGCGCTGGAGAAATTCAGCGGGTCAGGCAGCACCCCAGGAGAACATGGATAGGCAGTGTTTCGGATCGGGACCCTTTATAGACTGATTTTGGGGGGGCGAGAAAGAAAGCTTGAAGAAAGGTGGCGCAGGGCAAATGCCAGAGATGTATAAACAGAAGGTGTGAGACAAAAGGTTTAAAGTGTTGTGAATTGTGAAGCCAGAGGGAGGAATGAAGGTGGAGGGGAAGGGGAGAAATAGGTGTGAGTTCAGGCAGGGCACAAGGGTGTGGGGGAAAGGGTGTGGAGAAGGGGGAAGAAAGGAGAGGGTGCGGGCGGGGTTATTCGGCGTACCTAAAATTGGAAGTTTCAGGATAAAGGCAGGATAATGTGTTAGATGGTGGTGAACTTGCAAGGTGGTGACATTCCAACTTATTGTCAATTCTCACTTTAAAGGAGGCTTGAAGTAAATTTTGTAGATGGTACACGTTGCAGCACAAAGAACTGGTGATGAGGAAGCACACATTTAGGGCAATAATAGTAGGGTGCATATCAAGCAGACTGCTTGGGTCATATTGAGCTTCTTGAGCACCTCTGGAGCGCTATCCATCTTGACGAGTTCCTTTACGCTTCTGCTCGTATGTGAGTACTGAAGATTTGAAAATTATTTCCTCTACTATTCTACTGACTATTGCAAAGTTGTATATAGGGTCAATCTGATTCAGTCTTCAAACATTTACACCAATGTATTGATAAAAAGCGTAACCCGAGTGAGACAATGGAGTGGTCCAAGCTTGCATCCTCTCCTAAAGCTGTAACAGGAAGCTGAGATAGACTAATAATGTGCCCAGAACTGAAATGAGCATACAAACAACATCATGCAAAGATATCAAATGCATGGTCAAATATTAAACACCCAATCAGATTTGGGATAAAAACAATGGAAATAATCACCGGGTGGGAAATATTTTGTCTATAAATTCCGGCAGCACTACCATTTTGAAATCCTTGCTTAAGCCACTCGGCAATGTCATGGAAGTCATCATGGGAATCGGAAGAGAATCATAGGAGAAGTCATTGATTCGAGATATTCCCCCATGTTACTGACCTCACTGCCAAGGAAAATAATTTATTTCTGTTCACAAACAATATAATCCTCCCTCTGACTCTCCATTTTCCAACATTCCCCAGGACCTACCTGCCCTGGTTTGTCCAACTTTTGCTATGCTAAAGGCACCGCACAATTGGAAATGGTTGTTATTGATATGCATTTGTATAGTTTTATTGGAAAGGTTATCTTTTAACTTACCATCTCCGAGGCTGACTAAGTGGCTTATACTTGCTATATTTTATTTTCCATTCCAACACTTCCTTACATCTTTTGCATACACCTTCAAGCACAATAGCGTTTAGCCTCTGTGAAGCAAGAAACATTACTGTGTTAATGTTACTACAATGTTTACCTGATTAGCTTCAGAATAACAATGTTTTAATTATAAGTGAAAGATTAAATAAGCAAAATGTATTTTCGCTAGAAAAGACAGGGGAGGAGGGAGTTAACCAACAACAGGTCTTTAAAACAAAGAACAGCTCAAGTGCCCAAAAGAAAGGAATAAATACCACATATCCATAAGATGTTCAATGGAAACTTCTTACCATGAATGTGAACCACAGCAAAGTGCAAATTTAATCATGTAAACTTGCTGTGGCTCCCTCTTTCACTGAAAATCCTGATATACAATAGACAATATACAATAGACACAAAATGCTGGAGTAACTCAGCAGGACAGGCAGCATCTCTGGAGAGAAGGAATGGGTGATGTTTCGGGTCAAGACCCTTCTTCAGATATCCCTATTCCGATATACAATCACGGATTCACAAACGCAAGGAATGATCTTTACCGTAGGTAAGTATTTATGTATTTGTGCTGGAAAGAACTGCAGATGCTGGTTCAAATCGAAGGTAGACATAAAATGCTGGAGAAACTCAGCGAGACAGGCAGCATCTCTGGAGAGAAGGAATGGGTGACGTTTCGGGTCAAGATCCTTCTTCAGACTGATGTCAGGGTTGTGGGCAGGACAGAGATAGAATGTAGTCAGAGACAATAAGACAGGTGGGAGAACCGGTAAGGGGGAGGGGGATGGAGAGAGAAGTAAAGCAAGGGCTATTTGAAGTTAGAGATGGCAATGTTCATGCCGCTGGGGTGTAAGCAACTCAAACGATATATGAGGTGCTGTTCCTCCAATTTGTGCTGGGCCTCACTCTGACAATGGAGGAGGCCCAGGACCAAAAGGTCCGTTTGGGAATGGGAGGGGGAGGGGTGAGTTAACGTGATGGGCAACCGGGAGATCAGGTAGGTTAAGGCGGACTGAGCGGAGATGTTCAACGAAACGATCGCCGAGCCTGCACTTGGTCTTGCTGATATACAGGAGTTGACACCTGGAACAGCGGATGCAGTAGATCAGGTTGGAGGAGGTGCAAGTGAACCTCTGCCTCATCTGAAAAGTACATATTTTCTGGTTATACACTTTCAGTAACAATTCTTTCTTGTAATATTGTTTCCCCACAAAGTCATTAGAATTATAGCAACAGAAAGGGATTAATCTGGCTCTATTTCCACCCGCGGTGCACGTCCATTGAATGCCCATTGTAACTTGGCATACTGAGACAACAGTAGGAAGCATCTGTTTTAGTCTTGAAAAGACACACTCAAAAGATTGGAGAGTTGATTGCTTAGAACAGACCATCGAGTGTTCTGCTCCCAAGACTATTTAGGATGGCTGAAGGAACTCTCATTGTTCCACTGCAACTGGTGTGATCTGGATGGATAATTACAAGTTTAAAAATTATTATTATGTAATTGGCAGTGTAAACGTTTGATAGAACGCCACATAGTAGGCTTGTCATCAGATTGAAGCACAGTGAATAATTGTTTATTGAACTGGTGAAAAGAGCACAAAGGAGTTCCCCAGAGGACGAAACAAGAACTACCAGTACTCCTTTTCTTGAAGTGTTAATGATTTGAATTTCGGTATTCGGGGCACAATTTCTAAATTTGCAGATTTTTCAGATGATACAAAATAAAGGGATGCAGTGAAGTAAAAGTTGAAAATATTGGCGTCTATGATAGTGACAAAAGACATAACATTTAACACTGATGATCTTCCCTCTGTCTATTCTGTTGGATCCCTGTAAAATTAAAAACAACTTGTCAGGTCATCCTTTTCTCTTTTGTAGGAAGAGAGACCCATCTTATTCAATCATTAGCTTACAGTTATAACATCTCTACTCCAGAACCATCCTTGAAGATGCTGAAATTCTGATAGCTAGTGACCTAAAATATTAATTATCTCTCTCTCTCTCTCTCTCTCTCCAGATGCCAGAAGACCCACTATCCACAGCCCTTTTCCATTGTTATTTCAGATTTTGAAAATCTGTACTTTTTTCTGCTGCAGATGTGGTAAATTGTTAGGGAGAATAATAATAGACTCCTGTAGGATCAAGTCCAGGGCTGCAGGGTTAACAGCAGAGGGCCTGTTAAGGAGAATGTAGAAATTGTCCCTCCAATGCACAATGATACTTCCTTTGTCTTTGAACACGCTGGTGCCATCTGATGAAAGGAATGGAGCGAGACTGGGCTTTGTGGTCTGCAAACTACATTTAACCAAATGAGAAGCTCCTTTGAGTTCTTTGAGTCACTGTAATTGTCACCAATTGTCCTGCTTTTTATTGAGTTCTCTCTGGAAACATTCAAAGCCCTTTTTGTTGGATGAGTTAACATCATTTTGCCACGACAAAGACGTTGCGTTTTTCTTTTAGTCGTTTGTTGATCACATCATGGTTCTTGTCAAACTAGTCCTGGTGAACTCTCTGCTTAGGTCCAGCGCTTTTGCTGACTCAGCCACCATCTGTTTGAATTGGTTCTATTTCTTAGCTGAGTCACCAGTCAGCAGCCTATGGGCAGCCAGGTACCATCAAAAAGCAACTGGGGGCACTTCACAGCGTTGAGTCAAAGTCATACAAGACAGAAACTGGTTCTTTGGCCCAACTTGCCCACGCTGACCATCCTCTATTATCTCCTCTGGCAGTTCGTTCCATACAACAACCAACCTCGGTGTGAAAAGTTGCCCCTAAGGTTACGGTTAAAAATCTTTCCCCTCTCAACTTAAATTCCCCTATTCCACTCATGATCGTATAAACATCTTTAAGATAACCCCTCATCCTACTACATTCCAAGGATTAAAGTCCTAGCCTGCTCAACCTCTCCCTATAGCTCAGGCCTTCAACTCCTGGCAACATTGTTGTAAATCTCTGCACTCTTTGCAGCTAAACAACATCCTTCCTATAAAAGGGTGACCAAAATTGAACACAATACTCCAAATGTAGCCTTTGTACAAATGTCTTTGTACAACTGTAACATTCCAACTTCTATACTCAATACTGATGAAGGCCAATGTACCGAACGTGTTCTTGACCACCCAATCTGCCTGTGACGCCACTTTCAAGGAACTGTGTACCTGCACTTCTAGATCCTTCTACTCTATAACACTCCCCAGAGCTCTGCCATTCACTATGTAGATCCTGCCCTGGTTTGACTTCCCAAAATGCAACACCTTACACTTATCTACATTACACTTAATTAACTATTCCTCAGGCCACTTGCCCAGCTGATCAAGATCCTGCTGTAATTTTTGAAATCCATCTTCGTTCTTTTAAGTACTTCTTGGCAAACTGTAACCCAGCCATCCTATTTTTGCGGCTAACCAGTGGTTTGCATCTTGCAGTGTAGCCTCTGTATTTCTGGTCATGAAGTCTTCTGCATAGTCATTGACAAATCTACACCCGACTCCTGAAGAGTGTTTCTGATCTGTCGGACAGGTGTTTGGGGATTTTTCTTTATTATAGAGAGAATTCTTCTGTCCTGGCCTGCCAGTCCCATTGCGTTTAGTAAGCTCACCAGTGCTCTCTTTCTTCTTAATGAATGTTCCAAACAGTTGATTTTGGTAAGCCCAAGGTTTGGCTTATGCCTCTAACAGTTTTATTCTTGTTCATATGTTTCATAATGGCTTCTTGGCACAACTTTTGGCCCTCATGTTGATAAACAGCAATAAAAGTTTCCAAAGGTGATGGAAAGACTGGACAAAAGACTAGGTGCTGAAAGCAGTCTTATACCTGCATTAAGGAGGCAAATAAACACAACTGAGCAATTACAAACACTTGTGAAGTCATGTGTCCAATCCAACAGGTGGCGCCGTGAGCCGGCAGCCTCGCCAGCAGCTGTTCGTCCTTTCCACTTTCTTTTGTTTTTAGTATGTCTAAAAGTGTGTTTTAGTGTGCGGGGGTGGGGGCGGGAATTGGGTAAAACTGTTTTATAGTCACTTACCTCGGTGGGATGCGACTTTTCTCCTAGTTGCATTTCGTCCTCCCTCGCGGCCTAACAGCTTGGATTGGTGCAGCTTTTCCCGGAGTCATGTCCAGAGATTCAGCAGCGGGCGCAGTGCGGACGTTCCATCGCAGAGCCGGGCGATCCCTTGCCGGGGGCCGCCAGAAGTGCTCCGACGACCGGCCTGCGCCTTATAACATACTGAAACAGCGGTCTGTGGAGCTTTTCGCCGCGGGCGCGGTGTGGACTTTACATCGCGGAGCCAGGGATCCCTTGCCGGGGATCGCTGGTGAAGAGCTCCGACCACCTGCCTGCGGCCTATAACATCGTGAAGCCTCAGTCTCCGGTAGGAAGCGGCCGATTCGGGACTTCCAAGCCGCGGAGTGTCCGTCCGCCCCGACGTTGGAGTTTTGAGCATCCCATAGAAAAAAAGGTGCAGGCCATTCGGCCCTTCGAGCCAGCACCGCCATTCATTGTGATCATGGCTGATCGTCCCAAATCAATAACCCGTGTCTGCCTTCTCCCCATATCCCTTGAATCCACTAGCCCCTAGAGCTCTAACTAACTCTCTCTTAAATCCATCCAGTGATTTGGCCTCCACTGCCCTCTGTGGCAGGGAATTCCACAAATTCTCTGGGTGAAAACGTTTTTTCTCATCTCCTGGTTTTGGCCTCCCCTTCATTCTAAGAGTGTGTCCCCTGGTTCTGGACTCGCCCAACATTGCGAACATTTTTCCTGCACCTAGCTTGTCCAGTCCTTTTATAATTGTATGTGTTTCTATAAGATCCCCCTCATCCTTCTAAACTCCAGTGAATACAAGCCTAGTCTTTTCAATCTTTCCGCATATGACTGTCCCGCCATCCCAGGGATCAAGCTCGTGAATCTACGCTGCACTGCCTCAATCACAAGGATGTCCTTCCTCAAATTAGACCAAAACTGTACACAATACTCCAGATGTGGTCTAACCAGAGCCCTATACAACTGCAGAAGAACCTCTCTACTCCTATACTGAAATCCTCTTGTTATGAAGGCCGACGAGAGGGCCTGTTCATCGGGCCGTCCGTAGCGGCAACTGTGGAGGGTTCATGGCCCCGAGCAGGATGAACAAAGGAGGAGGACTGACAAAGTTATTGCCTTCCACCACTGTGAAGAATGTTGATTCCACTGTGGTGGATGTTCATGTTATATTCTATTGAGTATTGTGCTCTTTTGTTTGTATAGCTGCATGATAAGTCAAATTCCATTGTACCTTAATTGGTGCATGTGACAATAAATGTGAACTTGCTCTTCGAACAGATATGGTCTCCATATATACAGTATTTAGAGAAGTAGCTGTTCTTGGCATCACAGCTTGGCGGGTACCCTACGGGATTTGATGAGAATAATTTATTTTCATACTAGGATTAATATGCATGTCTCTATTGATATTATCATTTGTAATAGTTTTATTTACAATATATTTTGTTGTTTTTCATTTATATATATATATATATATATATATATATAATATTTTTTCACTTTTTTGTTAACCTTTTTTCCTTTCTCTTTTTTTTCTTATATATAATCAAATTATTATTTAATCACATCTTTATTGATTTATAACTGCTCTATCCTTTTTCTATCTTTATTTCCAAAAAAAAGTAGAAGATAATAATTATCAATGTGTTATTTGTATAAATATTGAAGTAAGTTGATGTTTGTAAATCTGTTTAAAACATTGCAAATTATTATTTACTTTAATTAGTAAATTATACTAATAATTAGTATAATAAGTTAGTATTTATTTACTTCTAATAAAAAAATATTTAAAAAAAAGAACTTGCTCTTATGGTGACCTGAATTGGGAGGACTTCTACATGTTGTAATTTCTACATGGTGAAACCAAAAAGTATAAAAATACCCTTTAATTAAATCTGACAATCACGTGATTTTTTCTATTACAAATCTCAAATTGTAGGCCGTGGACTGCGGTGCTTCCAGCTGGCGTGGCGTCCAGAGCCTGGGATCCATCGTTGGGGACTCCAGAGGTGAAAAGCTCCGACTGCCAGCCTGCCGTCTACTTCTAACCGTGGGCGCGGCGGGGACTTACCATGCGGAGCGGGACCCCTCGTCGGCGATCCCTGGAGAGGAGGTCCGACCGCCGGCCCTGCAGTCTGCAGTGCTGCGGGGACTTTAGGTCTTCGACCACCGGCCTGCGGCATACACCATCTTGAAGCTGCGGTCTCCGGTAGGGAAGCACCGATTCGGGACTTACCTTGTCTGCACATCTGGCCACCCGCAGCGGCGACTGCGGAGGGTTGTGGTCACGACCGCGGGGGGAAATGGAGGAGGACTGACCAAACTTTGTGCCTTCCACCACAGTGATGAATGTTGTGGTGGATGTTTGTGTTAAAAAAAAAATTGTGTATTGTGTTCATTTTTTAAAAATTGTACCCCTGCTGGCAAGTTCATTTCACTGCACTTTATGTGCACGTGACGAATAAATCTGACCTGACTTGAAATTGTGGAGTACAGAGACAAATAAATAAATGATGGGTCTTTGTCCCAAACATTATGGAGGGCATTGTATTTCCAGCCAGGATGTCTGCAATTTTTTCTCTAGCTTCCCACAATGACATCGGATATATCTGAACAGGCTCGGTTGCTTTGCTTGCCTTCATATGCCTTAGGACGTTTTGCACCTCTTCGACCGTAAGAAGGATCCTCCTCAAGACATTTCCAGTAATTATCCCAAGTTCCCCAGTCTTCATGTCTTTCGAAGAAAACAGAAATACTCATGGAGGAGTTTGCCCATCTAACTGCGTCCCTACAGAGTTGACCCCTTTGATTTCTGAGCTGGCCTACTTTCACTTAGTTACCCTCTTTCCCTTAATGTACCTAACATCTCCTTGGCATTTCCTTAATATTATCTGCCAGATATGTCTTCTGTCACCTTTTGCCCTTCTAATTTCTTAACTATACTGCTCAGTTCCTCGTCCAGGGATACACTTGATCCCAGCTGCCTATAACCGCTTCATGCCTCTTTTACCTTGACCTAGTCTTCAACTTCTTTCATCACCCAAGCTTCCTTAATCCCACCTGCCTTGCCTTTCACTCCGACAAGAATATGCATGCCATGAATTCTTGGATTCACCCCACTTTCCAGATGTTCCTCTGCCTGCAAACAACCTACTCCAATCAACTTGAGCAAGTTCCTGTCCCACTGTACGAGGTAATTCAAGAGTTCTCCCGAGTTTCCCCTGATTCGAACTTGGAGAACTATGGTAATAGCCGCTCGTAGGTACTCGGGACATTTTTCAACAAGTTGAAAAAACTTCACAAGCTTACCGCATTTCCAGAGTACCCGCCGTTAGTGTTACGAGTCGCTAAGACGTCCCGAGCTCTGACGTACATTCTATGTACTTACCACAAGTTTTTTTTTTTTTTAACTCGGGGAGAGCTCTTGGGTAAACTCGTATATTGGGACAAGCCCCTAATACCAACACAGTTAGCATTTCCCCAATTCAGAATTTTAATTTGTTGCCCAATCTCCCCCTCTTTATCCTGAACTATTTTTAAGTTCATAGAACAGTGGTCGCTGGTCCCAAAAGGCTCGCCCACAGACACATCTGACTTTTAGGACAATCTCCGAATGAGTCATATGACTAGTTGATTCTTTGTTTAGTTTAGTTTAGAGATACAGTGTTGAAACAGGCCCTTCAGCCCACCGAGACTGCACTGACCAGCAATCCCTGCACTGTCCATTGAAGAAATGGCAGGTAAGTTGGTGCAGTGTGTTTCCTGCAGGATGTGGGAAGTCAGGGACACTGCTGGAGCTTCTGGAAACCACACCTGCAGAAAATGTGTCCAGGTGCAGCTCCTGAAGGACCGTGTTGGGGCACTGGAGAAGCAGCTGGATGACCTCAGGGCCATCCAGGAACACGAGAGTTTCATGGACAGGACCTACAGTGAGGTTGTCATGCCAAGGGTACAGGAAGAGCGAAGGTGGGGGGCTGTGAGAAAGGGGAATAAACGTGGAGCGCAAGAAACCAAGGGAACTAAATATTCAGGGGTATACGTCCTATCAAAAAGACAGTCAGGTGGGCAGAGGGGGTGGGGTAACTGTTGGTAAGGAATGAAATTCAATCCCTTGCAAGGGGTGACATAGAATCAGAAAATGTAGATCAGTATGGCTAGAACTGAGGAATTGTAAAGATAAAAAGACCCTAATGGGAGTTATCTACAGGCCCACAAACAGTAGCCTGGATATAGGGTGTAAGTTGTATCAAGAGTTAAAATTTGGCATGTCGCAAAGGTAGTGCTACGGTGGTTATGGGAGATTTCAACATGCAGATAGGCTGGGAAAATCAGGTTGGTACTGGTCTCCAAGAAATGGAGTTTGTGGAATGCCTTTGAGATGGACTCTTAGAGCAGCTTGTACTGCAGCCGACCAGGGAGAAGGCAATTCTGGATTTAGTGTTGTATAATGAACCGGATTTGATAAGGGGACTCAAGGTTAAGGAGCCATTAGAAGGTAGTGACCATAACATGATATGTTTTAATCTGCAATTTTAGAGGGAGAAGGGAAAATCGGAAGTGTCAGTATTACAGTTGAAAGGGGACTATAGAGGCAGGAGGGAGGAGCTGGCCAAAGTTGACTGGAAAGATACCCTAGCAGGGATGACAGTGGAACAACAATGGCAGGTATTTCTGGGAATAATACAGAAGGTGCAGGATCAGTTCATTCCAAAAAGGAAGATAGTTTCTAAGAGGAGTAAATGGCGACCGTGGCTGACAAGGGACGTCAAGGACTGTGTAAAAATAAAAGAGAAGTATAACATAGCAAAGATGAACAGGAGGCCAGAGGATTGGGTAACGTTTAAAGAGCAACTGAAGATAACTAAAATGGCAATACGGGGAGAAAAGATGAGGTGCGAAGGTAAGCTAGGCAATAATATAAAGGAGGATAGGGTTAGGCTCTCGCCGATGTAGAGAAGTTGACACCTGGAAACAGGAGATGCAGTAGATGAGGTTGGAGGAGGTGCAGGTGAACCTCTGCCGCACCTGGAAAGACTGCTTGGGTCCTTGGATGGAGTCGAGGGGGGAGGTAAAGCAACAAGTGTAGCATTTCCTACAGTTGCAAAGGAAAGTACCCAGGGAGGAGGTGGTTTGGATGGGAAGGGACGAATTGATCAGGGATTTACAGAGGGAACGGTCTCTGCGGAAAGCAGAAAGGGGAGGAGATGGGAAGATGTGGCCTGTGGTGGGATCCCACTGGAGATGGCGAAAATGTTGGAGGATTATATGTTGTACGTGACGGCTGGTAGGATGGACGGAGAGGAGAAGGGGGGGACTGTCATTGTTACGAGTAAGGGGATAGGGAGTAAGAGCAGAGCTACGGGTCAGAGCGGAGCCATCGCATACAACATATAATCCAGTCGTAGCATACAACATATAATTCAGCCGTCGCATACACAATATAATCCTCCCGCAGCTCCGCACTTACTCAATTGTGAGAGGGGAAAGATTTATTAGGAACCTGAGGGGCAAAATTTTCAAACAGATGGTGGTGGGAACATAGAATGAGCTGCCAGAGGATAGTTGAAGGTACTATAGTAACATTTAAAAGACATTTGCACAGGTACATGGGTAAGAAAGGTTTAGCAGGATATGGGCCAAACGCGGGCAGATGTTTCTAGTGTAGATGAGGTAACTTGGTCGGCAATGGCAAGTTGAGCCGAAGGACCCTTTTCCGTTCTGTAGGACTCTCTGTCAGTGGAACTGAATACTTTCATACCCGTTTTGAACATTCAAACAAAGTTCCAACAATGCACAATCCCCACCGTCACTGGCACTATCCCATACATCCCAGTGGCAGGTCAGATCTGCTTTCACGAGAGTAAATTTGGAAAACAGCCAACCCAACCTGATGAGAGTCTTCACCATCTTCAACCTCCCCCTTCAACAGTTTACTGTCCCTGTTTGTTTCAAGGGATCCTCCCTCATTCCTGTCCGCATGAAAGTAAAGTGACCTATCTAAATGACTACTGGCCAATAGCTCAACATTGACCATAATGAAGTGCTTTGAAAGACTAGTAATGGCCCCATCTTCATCAGTTGCTCAGGTAATCTTGACCCCTTGCAATTTGTGTGCAGGACTCAGTCTGAGTATGCCACCTCTTGTGCACTGCACTCTGCTCTGGATGAACTTAACAATAAGAACACCTATGTCACCATGCTATTGTTGACTATAGCCCAGCCTTGAACACCATGATACCAAATAAATCCATCTCTAAATTTTTAGATCTTAGTCTTGGAACCATCATCTGCAACTGGCTTCTGATCACCCTGACCGGCAGACCTCAATCGGTTGGAATTGGTAACACCACCCTGCCCTCAACACTGGTGCCTCGGGATTGTGTGCTCAGTCCCCTGCTCTACTCTCTGTACATCCATGGCTGCGTGGCCAAGGACAAATTCAACAATTCAAATAGGAAAGAACTGCATATGCTGGTTTGCATCGAAGGTAGACACAAAATGCTGGAGTAAGTCAGTGGGACTGGCAGCATCACTGGAGAGAAGGAATGGGTGGTATTTCGGGTCGAGACCCTTCTTCAGATTGATTCTGTTTGTCTGGCAGTCTGAAGAAGGGTCTCGCCCCAAAACGTCACACTTCTCTCCAGAGATGTTGCCTGTCCCGCTTCCACTCCAGCATTTTTGTCTATCTTCGTCAAAGCCAACTAGATCTTTAAGTTCACCGACGATACCACTACTGTGGACTGGATCAACAACAATGATGAGACAGAGTATGGGGAAGAAATATGGAATCTTGCTTCATGGTGTTAGAGCAATAACCTACCTCTTAATGCCAGCAAGGCAAATGAGTCGACTGTTCACCAAGGGAAGTGAGTTCGGGGAGGAGGGTTGTGAACACAATCTATCCCAACCAATGAAGCTACTGTAGAGATGGTCGACAGCTTCACATTTTTAGGCATCCATGTCACCAGCAACCTAATCTGGTCCCTTCACATTGATGTAGTTATCAAGAAAGCACACCAACATTTTTACTTATTGTGCATCTGAGAAGATTTGGCATGTCCACAAGGATTCTCTCAAATTACTACAGATGCACTATAGAAATTTTCTGACAGGATGCATCGCAGCCTGGTACGACAACTGTTCCATTCTCGATCGCCTGGACCCATAGAGAGTAGTGAACAATACCCAGTCAATTACAGGCTCGTCACTTCCTTCCACCCAGTGCATCTTCATGCTGCATTGCATCAGGAAGACTGGAAGTAGCCTCAAAGATGATGCCACCCTGGGCATTTCCGTCTCCTCTACCTTATGGGAGAAGATACAGAAGCTTGAAAGCCTGGAACAAGACTTGAGAACAGCTTCTTTCCCACTGCTGCCAGATCTTGAATCAATCACTTATTTCACAACACCCTACCAGGGGTTCTGCCACGTACTTTTCATCTCAATTCTACTAAATTTAGTTAGTCCGTAGTTGCACTTTTTTTTTGTATTACAGTCTTTACACCGTTCTACTTTTCTTGGTTTAATGTGTAAAGAGTCGAATGTTAATTGTTATATGGACCAGAACAGTGAAATTCTTACTTGTTGCAACTTTACACACATTAAACACAACACATGGATATACAATAAACGTTCAGTTACTCTTGGTGAACCATTATTCATCAGTGTATTTATAGCTGTATCTATTATTACCGTGTATACCGGTTACTCTGAGTTCCAGATGGACAAGGAATTCCATGATGTATGTGACAAGAAACTATCTGAATCTGACATCCATTCAAAAACTGAAGTGATTGCTTACCTTTATCTTATTAGTTTTGTCGTACTTGTCATTTTTAAACGCAATACAATTTTGATGCTTCTGGGCTCGCTTTCTTGTGACATTTCCCCTTTCAGAGCTCATTATATTCCTTTGTTAAATGTTTTTTTTTTGCGAGCCACATGCGCTCCAACAACTACAATTACCCCGGAAGTTGATGGGAGAAATCAATCACATGGAAGCCTGCCAATGATACATTCATCTGGCGTTTCCTGTGTTCGGATGGTCGATAGGTCGCTCAGCACGTCAGTCATCGAAATATATCCAACCAATGAAAAGGTGAGCGATAACACTGCCCATATTTTGCATGAAGCCTGGTTACAGCGACTATTTTAAATTATTGTTTTATTACAGACCTCTTCTCAATTGCACTACACTTACCACATCGCTCGAACGCGCCCTCAAAGGATGGCAACGTGTTCTTTTCATTTCCACATTTATTACAATTTATAATATAAGAATCTACCATTGTTGGACAAGATGCACTCCAGCCTCTCAATGTTGAATGATCCTGTGAACACCAAGTGCTCCCTCTCCAGGCTTACCCAGGGACAGACGAATCTTCAGAGGTGGGACAGGCAGTTTGCTATTTCATACGAAAAAGACCCACTGCCAGGGTCTGTGAAATGAACACTTTTCCAATCTTACCAGCAAATTGACAATAGAGTCCCAAGCAAAAAAATAAGCTGATGGAAGAACTCAGTGGATCAAGCAATATCCGTGGAGATGAACATAGACACAACATGCTGGAGTAACTCAGCGGGAGAGGCAGCATCTCTGGAGAGAAGCAATGGGGGGGGGGGGGGGGGGGTGACGTTTCGGGTCGAGATCCTTCTTCAGACTGATCCTTGGAGATGAAGGGTGATATTTCAGTTCGTGCCCCTGTATCAGTACTGGAAGATAACCAGAAAATATATCTTTGATAACCAGTGTAAGTAGCAATGTTACAAAATGTTGAGATTTAAAAAAATCAAGTCTGCAATTTATCCCATCAGAAAAAGCATAAAAAGGTTAATTTAACACCTAATTCACTTTCATATCTTCAGTATTAAAAACGTTATGGCCATTTTCATACTCGGTAATTAGCATCTTGTTCCCTATTGCATTTCCATTGACTTAACACAAAAGCTGTGATCAAGGACAGTCAAAAGCCCATAACATTCTTAAAAGTTAAGAGAATTGAAAGAAATGTTCAGTTATTGTAGATTGAAGCATTCTGAAACAAATTCTGAAAGAATCTTGCTTGGATGACCTGAAATTAATGCATATAATTAGTTACCCAATTGTAGTTCCTGGGGGTGCAGTCTGACCTGGTCGAATAACATCTCATCAACGGTTAAGAGAGCGCAGCAGCAGTTGCACTTTCTAAGACGGATGAGAAGAGCTCACCTCCCCCATCCCATCCTCACCACTTTCTACAGGGGCACCATAGAGAGTATTTTGACCAGCTGTATCTCTGTCTGGTTTGGGGACTGTAAAGCCTCTGACTGGAAGTCCGTGCAGAGAGTGGTGAGGACAGCGGAAAAAATCATCGGGACCTCTCTCCCCTCAATCGGGGATATTGCGACCAAACGTTGCGTGTCTAAGGCCAGCAATATTATAAAAGACCCCACACAACTCCATCACGGACTATTCACTCTGTTGCCCTTGGGCAAAAGATATCACAGCATAAGGAGCAGAACATCAAGGTTCTGCAAGAGCTTCATCCTACGAGCCATCAAACTCCTGAATGCCATGTAATGGGCTGCCTCCATTGTCTATTTGTCCATTTTATCCATGTTTATCCTTCTGTTAATTATCGTGTTGCACAGGGAGCCAAATGCAACGTAATTTTGTTTGGAACTACATATATCAATGTATTTCTAAATGACAATAAGTTTGTTTGACTTTGACTTGACTAGCAAAATTCAATTACTAGATCTAAACCACTATCTATTTCTTAAGAAAAATATATCATTTTTAAATAGCCTAAGTGTTCAAATAACATTCACACAAGAATTCACAATAGAACATGATTTTTAAATCTCATTGTCATGCATTTATAGGCCAAATGGAAGGAATTTAATGTTTAATTCCTGTAAATTAATGGCCATTTAAATCATCTTGCGAGTGGGTTTTTGTGGAACGCGATCAATTGGAACGTTGCGATTGCGGTGAATTTAAACCCCATATCGGCAGGAAAATTACTGCCAGTTCGTATGGGGAATAAATCACCGTTTCGCAACGTAAAATGTGGATTAAAGGCATCCAAAAAAGCACTTTTATACATAAAATAAACGGCTTTCCTTTACCTGTCCCGTATGTGAAATCCGTCCCCGTTGTTGGCGTTGACGGCTTTAGAAACTGATTTTTAAATTACTCCAGCGCTGAACTTGTCGGGCGATTTAAAAAAAAAATGTAGCAAAACGGCAGTCGGAACAGTACTTCAGCAAAAGCTTGCACTCCGAGTAAAAAAAAAAAAAAAGACAGGTAGGAGAAACACCGCATTTTAACCCCCACCCCCCCTCAAAGGTGCCAAAGTCGCGCACACGGCCAGCGGCAGAACTATAGCACCGCTGAAGGTAAGTTTTGCAACATACCTAAATAAAGGTGGGAGAGAGGGATGAGACAGGGGCTGCTGAACCCGATAAGGGAGGGATGGTTGGGCAGATGGGACCAGGTGGGAGAGGGAATAACAAAGGTTGACCAAGTGATAAGAATCCCAGGAAGAAAGATAGATGGGTTATGAGCTGATGGAAGCAGTGATGGTAATGACACATTCTTAGTTACGTGTGTGACCAACATATGAAAAATTGTAGAATAAATCTCTTCTAATTCGGAAAGCATTACAGGTATATTGTTTTGTACTGTATATATGATGCATATTGTTTCGAAGTTTATCAAGTTAATTTTATGTTATAGGGACAATGTTTGTTTAGGGTCAGAGGTCAAATATGACTAATCATGTGTGTGACCTCACACGGAAGTTTTTTTTCATTACGCCGTTTTCACTTAGACACACTGTGAATTTTAAAAAGTTAAAATGTTCATATATTTAGCAGACATGCATTATAGTTCTGTAGGTATGAAAATAGCAATGAATAAGATCAATCTGTTAGAATAATTTTTTAATGTATTTATTTATGTGACACATCTTGTCAAATGTGTGAACTTCGGTTCACTTTCCAACGAATGCCCTAATAAGCATTCATATCAATGATGAAAAAGGTAAATAAAGGGAGAGAGACCCTGGGTGGACCGATGGGTCATGGGTTACTTGCAATTTAAACGATTGGGTCGCCAGACTTGCATTCCTCTGCACTGGAAATGTGTGGATGGGTAATTCACTTAACTTCTTGCCCTACTCCCCCCCCCCAAAACCAAACTATGCACCAATGTTTTGGCTGCCTTTTTCTCCAACTTGTCACATATGCTACACTCAGCTGAGCAGGGTCCCTTCAGCAACTGGGGGAAGAAATAGCAGGTAATAGAAAACAAAAAAGAAAATCAAGGTGGAAGTTCTCAACAGGTCAGGTGGGGAAAATAAGCAGTAGAGTTTAATAATTCCACGTAAAACTAAATTGTTCTCACAGATGTGGCTGTTCCATACTGTTTCAATTTATGTCTCAGATTGATTAGGTATCATTTTATCCTAACCTATTTTTAAAACTTGATCTGTAAATTTGACCTGCAATGTATTCCTAATTTGTATCTAACTCAGGTGTTAGATATAGCTCTTAGGGTTAACGGAATCAAGGGATATGGGGAGAAAGCAGGAACGGGGTACTGATTCTGGATGATCATTCATGATCATATTGAATGGCGGTGCTGGCTCGAAGAACCGAATGGCCTACTCCTGCACCTATTTTTCTGTTTATAAATCGAAAAATAATCTACAGACAAATGTGCATTTAAAACAGAAAATGCTGCAAAACCTAATGTTTTTCAACTATTTCCGTTTTAATTTTGATAGCATTCTGTTAGACAATTCTCCATTCACTCTACTTTTCTCTCAAAAAACCTACATATGTTTTCATTGATCTTTCTGATGACCGATCCTATTCCCTTCTGAAGAAGGGTCTGAAGAAGAGTCTCGACCCGAAACGTCGCCTATCTCCTTCGCTCCTTAGATGCTGCTGCACCCGCTGAATTTCTCCAGACTTTTTGTGTACCCTCAATTCTCCAGTATCTGCAGTTCCTTCTTTAACATAACTATTCACTTCCAAATACACTTGGACCATTTCCGACATTTCCCTACCATTCCTTGACCTCACCATCTCTATCTCCCCATTTTCCCACTCAGACCCTAGGGGGCGCCGTCCTGTATGGTATGGCTGCCCAGCCTGCAGCTGTATGTCTTTCCTCTTTTTTTTTAGTGTGTTAAAATGTTTTGTTTTGGAGCCTATTCTTTTTTATGTGGGGGGGAGGGGGGGGGGGGGGGAAGGGGGAAACTGCTTTTCCTGGTCCCTACCTGGTCGGAGAGGCAGCTTTTCTCTGGGCTGCATCTTCGACCCGTCTTCGCGGCCTACCAGCGGGCCTGGAGCGGCATTTCCTGAGGGGACGGCCCAGAACCTGGGCTTCGGCAGCGGCGGAGCGCTGGAGCGCCATCGCGTGACGGAGCGGGTGATGCCTTGCCTGGGTCGCCGAGCTGGAACTCCGGTGAGCTGAGACCGCCCGATACAAACATCGCGGAGCCGTGGGTCTGTGGAGCGCCCAGCTGCGGGCGGCGGCGCTGAACTTTAACATCAGGAGCCAGGGAGGAGCTCCATTCAGCGCGGCCTTGTTGGCTCTGGAAACCACGGACTCCCGTAAGGAAGCAGCCATTCCGGGTGTCCCAAGCCGCTGAGAGGATTCTCCCGACGCCGGAGTACCACCACCCGGCGAGAACGGCCTGGAACATCGGGCCTCCGTGAAGGCGACTGCGGAGGCCTCAATATGCCTGACTATGGGTGGACATGGGTTGGGGACTGGACATTGTGCCTTACCTCATAATGGGAACCATTGTGGGGGGATGTTTTTATGTTTAAATCTTTTTATTAGTGTTGTGTCTGTATTCTTTATTTTATGTGCTGCAAGAAGCATTTCACTACACCAATTGGTGTATGTGACAAATAAACTAACCTTGAACCTATTGCAGGTGATACACTCCTGACCGACATCCACTACAAACCAACTGACTCCCACAGCTACCTGGACTACTCTTCCTCCCACCCTGCTTCCTGTAAGGACTCCATCCCCTATTCTCAATTCCTCCGTCTACGCCGCATCTGCTCCCAGGATGAGGTGTTCCACACCAGGTCATCACAAATGTCCTCGTTCTTCAGAGAACGGGGATTCCCCTCCCCCACTATAGATGAGGCTCACACCAGGGTCTCCTCCATACCCCGCAACACTGCCCTCTCTCCCCATTCCCCCACTCACAACAAGGGCAGAGTCCCCCCGGTCCTCGCCTTTCACCCCACCAACCGGCGCATACAACAGATAGTCCTCCGGCAGTTTCGCCACCTCCGACGTGACCCCTCCAGTCGCCGCATCTTCCCATCTCCCCCCCTGTCTGCCTTCCGCAAAGACCGCTCCCTCCGCAACTCCCTTGTCAATTCTTCCCTTCCCTCCTGCTCCACCCCTTCCCCGGGCACTTTCCCTTGCAACCACAAGAGATGCTACACTTGTCCCTTCACCTCCCCCATCCACTCCTTTCAGGGACCCAAGCAGTTCTTCCAAGTCCGACAGAGGTTCACCTGCACCTCCTCCAACCTCATCTACTGCATCCGTTGCTCCAGATGCCAGCTGATCTACATCGGTGAGGCCAAGCGGAGGCTGGGCGATCGTTTCGCCGAACACCTCCACTCGGTCCGCAATAACCAACCCGACCTCCCGGTGGCTCAGCACTTCAACTCCCCCTCCTATTCCGTATCCGACCTATCGGTCCTGGGCCTCCTCCACGGCCAGAGTGAGCAACACCGCAAGTTGGAGGAACAGCACCTCATTTTCCGCTTGGGGAGTCTGCATCCTCTGGGCTTAAACATTGAATTTTCTCAATTCTGTTAACCCAGGCTGCCTCCTCCCCTTCCCTCCTCCTCCTCTCCCTCAGCCCTCGGGCCCTGGCATTCCTTCTCTCTCTCTCTATCTCTCCCCCCCACCCAAGTCGCACTAGCTTCTCATTTTCACACTACAAACAGCTTACAATGGCCTGTTTTCTTTCTCATCGATACTTTTTTGCATATCTTTCATTCATTGTTCTTTATCTCTCCACATCACTGTTTATATCTGTCGGATCCCTGATCGGTCTGAAGAAGGGTCTCGACCCGAAACGTCGCCTATCTCCTTCGCTCCTTAGATGCTGCTGCACCCGCTGAGTTTCTCCAACCTTTTGTGTAACCCTCGATTCTCCAGCATCTGCAGTTCCTTCTTTAACACAACTATTCCCTTCCCCAGTTTGCTTGCAAAATTAAACTTTATTCACAATAACAAATGTATTCCAAACGGAACAAAAAAAGTCATACATTCTCTTAATAATGCAATAGTGTTCGCACCTATCTGACAGCAAACACGCTGGTCCCACTAATACTATTTGACCTGCTGAATGCTCCCCTCATTCCTCCGTTTCACTTCCTGGAAGGAAGACTCAGTTGGACCCGGGGTGTGCGCATGAGTAGACGAGTTCCCCACCGCCCGCGTACCGCGTACAGCGCACGCGCAGCCCGACGCTCCGCGCCTCCGTCCCTGCGCATGCGCCTCGCCCAGCGGGAAAGCCCAGCTCGCGAAAAAAATAATCGTGACGGTCGCGCCTGCGCCTGCGCCCGCGCCGCACCCGGCGAGATCCACAGCCCGCATGCGCGCCGGCCCGGCCCGGCCCGGCACCAGCGACAGGCGTGTCCGCACCCAGCCAACTGGAGGACACGTATTCTTTAAAACATAAAGTATGGCAACGCCTCCGGCGACAGGCGCAAAAATAAAATCTCGGATGTGAGGAAAGCTGCGGCCGGAGCGAGTGCGGTGATCGTTGGCGGCTGTTTGTCCCGGCGGATTCAGGAGCTGCCGCCGCCGCCGCCAACGGTTGTGTCCCCCGTGGCCTGGCGCCGGCCGGCCGGCAGGTGGAGGCAAGAGAGTAGCCGCCGCCGCCGCCGTATTGTCCCAGAGGCCGCCGGCACCGAGCAAAGGACGCGGCGCGGCCTCTCTCCCTCCCTCCCTCCCTCCCTCCTTGCTCCGTAGGGCCCGGAGCGTGAAGCGGGATCTCGCCGGGGCTCCCCGCCGCCTCCCAGGCGCAGATGACCCGTAGATTCAGGTCAAGTTTCTCTTCCTTTTGTGAGAGGACTCCTGGCTTTCACTGCGATCGATGAGCGTTGAGAAAGGGGGGCTGGGGATTACGCTGGATTTATCACGAGAGCATCCGGTCTGTGGCTGCCCGACTTCCCTCGGAAGATTAAACATGCGATTCATCGCCGGCTCGGAGTCCAATCGCCGGTGAGGACATTGTACAAGGAACATTCTCAGAGAAAGTTTCCCGTTTATATCTTCAACCCAGCAGTTTCCTCCCTGCGATCACTGGAATAGTTCCTCATTTGTTCGTTATTTATTTGCTTGATTGACTGGGACTGACTCGCCTTGCCATGAATAACCTGTCGCTGAGTGAGCTGTGCTGCCTCTTCTGTTGTCCGCCCTGCCCGGGTCGCATCGCCTCCAAACTCGCTTTCCTGCCCCCGGAGCCCACTTACGCTCTGCTGCCCGACGAGTCCGGCGGCCACTGGAGCCTGCACCTGTCCGAGCGAGCGGACTGGCAGTACTCGCAGCGGGAGAAGGACTCCATCGAGGCCTTTATGACCAGGACGAGCCGGGGCAACCGCATTGGTTGTATGTTTATCCGTTGTTCCCCCAGCGCCAAATTCACGCTGCTCTTCTCGCATGGTAATGCCGTGGATCTGGGCCAGATGAGCAGCTTCTACATCGGCCTGGGCTCTAGAATCAACTGCAACGTCTTCTCTTACGACTACTCGGGTTACGGGGCCAGCTCTGGGAAGCCTTCTGAGAAAAACCTCTATGCAGATGTAGACGCGGCTTGGCAGGCCCTCAGGACCAGGTAGGGAAATACCACCACATGGTTTATCATAGACTATATGCCATCAGAGTAATCTTTGGAATTTAGCTCATCCAATAGCCCAAACCCCTGCTGCCCTGCAAGTTGTTCAATTTCAATTATATGTATTCGCTTTTGAAACGTTATGTGAATTAATTTTATTACCGGCATTTTACTTTCATACTCTGATATTTTGTTATCGTCTCGAATTCAACTGCCCTTTGGCCCTTTCATGCTGACCAAGCTGCCTACCTGATCTATTTGGCCCATATCCCTCCAAGCCTTTCTTATCCACAAATGTGTCCAAATGTATTTTAAACATTAATTGTACTATGTAATCTTGGAACTGGTTCCATACGCCCGCCATCCTCTGTAGGAAAACTTTGCCCCTCCAGATGGCATGACTTTAAACATAAACCCTCGAGTTTTAGACTCTCTATAGTGGAAAAAAACTCCAAAAAGTCCATCTCGAAGTGCACCCCGTGGCTCCCTTTACTACAGGAAAAACTGTCCCAGCCAATCCAGTCTCTCTTCATAACTCATGGCTTTTAGTCCTGGTTTATTTCACACTTGATCTAAACTGCACATTTGTTTGAATTTTAAATTCTCATCCTTGCTTCCGAATTCCCCTTCGCCTCGGCACTCAGTCATCTAAACTCCTCCATTGCAATAGTTCTCATGCGATCTCTGCACTACTGTAATTCTGATTACTTGTGTATCTCTAAATTTAATTCCCGTTGCCACCCCTAACCTCAGCCATGCCTTCAGCTGCTTACGTAACCTAAATTCTGCTATTCCTTTACCAAAGCTCTTTACCTCTTGTATCTCATTCAGGGCACACCTTAAAGCTTTCCTCTCTGACTAAGCATTTAGTCATCTTATTTTTTCAGAATGCCATTTTATTTTGTTCGCTAATGCTTTTGTGAAGGATTTAGGGACGTTTTTTGCTGTATTAAAATGTGACCAAATGAAGTTACTGTATCTTAACAAAAACAAAATCAGTCTGTCTTTAATTACTCTCTTTGCTTTCCACCATTTCATTCCTTTGTCTTCCAGTGTTCTACCAGAGTATTAGTTTCTGTCTGTAATAAACATGCAGTCAAGAGGTACCTGAATAATCATTTGAAAGCCATGCACCTTCAGACTTCATCTATCATATCATAGTGGGAATAAGGTAGACGAAAATAGGTAGACAAAAATGCTGGAGAAACTCTGTGTGAGGCAGCATCTATGGAGTGAAGGAATAGGTGACATTTCCGGTCGAGACCCTTCTTCAGATTGATGTGGGGGGGAGGGGGCGAGAAGAAGAAGAAGAAAGAAAGAGGCGGAGACAGTGGGCTCTGGCAGAGCTGGGGAGGGGAAGGAGGGAGAAAGCAAGGACTACCTCAAAATTGGAAAAGTCAATGTTCATACTGCTGGGGTGTAAACTTACCAAATGAAATATGAGGTGCTGCTGCTCCAATTTGCGGTGGAACTCTGGCCATGAAGGAGGCCCAGGGCTGAAGTTCGGATACGGAATGGGAGGGGGAGTTGAAGTGCTGAGCCACCAGGAGATCGGGTTGGTTAATGCGAACTGTGCGGAGGTGATGGGCGAAGCAATCGTCAAGCCTGCGCTTGGTCTCACCGATATAGAGCAGTTGATGCAGCGGATGCAATAGATGAGGTTGGAGGAGGTGCAGGTGAACCTCTGCCTTACCTGGAAAGACTGTTTAGATCCTTGGATGGAGTCGAGGGGGGAGGTAAAGCAACATGTGTAACATTTCCTGCAGTTGCAAGGGAAAGTACCAGGGGAGGAGGTGGTTTGGGTGGGAAGGGACGAATTGACCAGGGAGTTACGGAAGGAGAGGTCTCTGCGGAAAGCCGAAAGGGGAGGAGATGGGAAGATGTGGCCAGTGGTGGGATCCCATTGGAGGTAGCGAAAATCTCAGAGAATTATCTGTTGTAGAATTAGTTGCGGGATTAGAAATTGGTTAGTATCTGTACAATAAAGGCAGGTATTTAAGATTGGAAGTATGTGATATGTTGTGGTTCACACCAATGTCATGCTGTATCAGGTACTGACTTCTCAATAATGTTCTGAGGCTTGCACCCTCAAAATGGAAGGAGTGCACACTACAATTAGAATACATCTCCGATGTAATCCTTGTGCTGAATAAGTGTCGGAAAGAACTGAACATGTTGGTCTAAATCGAAGGTAGACGCTAAATGCTGGAGTAACTCAGCGGGACAGGCAGCATCCCTGGAGAGAAGGAATGGGTGACTTTTCGAGTTGAGACTCTTTTTCAGCCTGACCCGAAACGTCACCCATGCCTTCTCTCCAGGGATGCTGCCTGTCCCGCTGAGTTACTCCAGCATTTTTTGCCTACCTGTTGAATAAGGGTGTTCAGTATGGCTACGTGAAAGAATAATAACCAGAAATTTGCAGAATTATCACTGGCTGCTAAAAGCTAATGAACATCAATTGTCTGTGCATTCAATAAAGTGTGGCCAGTCGTGGATAAAGGAAGTGGCAAACAGAAGAACTTGTACCCTGGCTGCATGATTGCACGGCTACAGAAAAGCACCAACTCGGCCTGGATCTTCAACTTCCTGGATGAAGTTTGAAATTCAAAGAATGACCAATAAACTGCAAAGGAGAAATAGAATAAGAATAAACTATCATGAGACATACAACCAGCCTGTTGGACCTTCTAAGGAATAGACTAGGAATAGAATGTCCTTCCTAATTTGAGGAAGGACATTCTTGCTATTGAGGGAGTGCAGCATAGGTTTACACGGTTAATTCCTGGGATGCGGGACTGTCATATGCTGAGAGAATGGAGCGGCTGGGCTTGTACACTGTGGAGTTTAGAAAGATGAGAGGGAATCTTATTGAAACATATAAGATTGTTAAACTTTTGGACGCGCTAGAGGCAGGTAACATGTTCCCGATGTTGGGGGTGTCCAGAACCAGGGGCCACAGTTTAAGAATAAGAGGCAAGCCATTTAGAACGGAGACGAGGAAACACTTTTTCTCACAGAGAGTTGTGTGTCTGTGGAATTCTCTGCCTCTGAGGGCGGTGGAGGCCGGTTCTCTGGATACTTTCAAGAGAGAGCTAGATAGGGCTCTTAAAGATAGCAGTCAGGGGATATGGGGAGAAGACAGGAATGGGGTACTGATTGGGGATGATCAGTCATGATCACATTGAATTGCAGTGCTGGCTCGAAGGGCAGAATGGCCTACTTCAGCACCTATTATCTATAAAGGTAACCCGTCTTTCTTACAGGCGGGTGTGAGGATTTATAATGTGGAATAAGGGAATGGCAGAAAGATTAAACAATCACTTTGTGTCTGCCTTTGCAGACCAAGAAGTAACGTATCCTTTATTGTCATTCAGACCTTTCGGTCTGAACGAAATTACGTTACCTTGCAGTCATAACATATAAATAAAAAACAAAACACACAATAAACACATATTTAACATCCACCACAGTGAGTTCACCAGGCACCCCCTTACTGTGGTGGAAGGCAAAAGTCTTAAAGTCTTTGTCTTCTTCCCTCCTTGTTCTCCCTCTGCGCTGAGGTGATCCAGGCCTCCGATGTCCTCGTCCACTAGGCCCGAAGCCGGGCTACCGCCACTGCCGTCACCGGAATGCTGGAACACTGCCACAGCTCTAAGGCAGGGTCCGCCGCTGGAACGCTGGAGCACCGCAGCTCTGAAGCCGGGTCGCCGCTGGAGCACTGCAGCTCTGAAGCCGGGTCGCCACTGGAGCACTGCAGCTATGAAGCCGGGTCGCTGCTGGAGCACCACAGATCTGAAGCCGCGCTGCCGCTGGAATGCTGGAGCACTGCAGCTCTAAAGCCGGGTCCGCCGCCACCGCTGGAATGCTGGAGCACCGCAGCTCTGAAGCTGGGTCGCCGCTGGAATGCTGGAGCACCACAGCTTCGAGGCCACCAGCTCCGCCATTAGGCCTCAGCACAGGCGGTGACGGGGGCACGACAAGAAAAGTCGCACCCCCCCGAATGGAGAGACTAAGACCCTGTTTCTTTTCTCCCCCCCCCCCCCCCCCCCACACACACACACACACAGCCTAATAAACCAACATTTTACCTAAAACAGACACAAGGAGACAAAAAAAATAGAAAAAACAAACGGACTGCAGGCGAGCCGCAGCTGCCAGGCAGTGCCGCCACTTCCGGATTTACTGGATCCAGTAAACTGGACTTTCCAGTATCTGAAGTATTGGAAAGTCATGCTTCCAGTGCAAGGGAGGAAGTAAAATGTATTAATATTAGTAGAGATTTAAAATGTTATTGAGTAAAAATTGATAAATTCCAAGAACACGATTCGCACCTCAGAGTTTTAAAAGAGTGGCAATGGAAATGGTGGACGCCCTTGTCATCATCAAAGTTCTGTGGATTCTGGAATATTTCCTACATATCAATAGGTAGCAAATGTGGAATAATTTCACTTGAAAATGAGGAGAAAGAATACGTGGTGCAAAAATTTTAAGTTAATGATTAGATTTCAAGACATCTAAATAAATAATGATATGATATGAAAATACTCCATATGGATTTACAAAATGGATGTTGTGTTTAAGTAATTTCTTTCTTTAAGGATGTATCTACTAGGTAGATGAGTGGGACATAAATGTGATGTGATATATTTGATTTTTTGAAAGTCTTTGGATTAGATTGCTGAGCAAAGCTAGAGAACATGGTGTACACACTGATATACTGGTATAGATTGAGGATGTAGTTAAATAAAAGGCAGTAAAAAGAATAAAAAGAACCTCTTAGTTGGCAAGTGAAGACAAACTGAGTGAGTTGGCAACAACATGGCAGATGCAGTGTAATATGGAAAAATGCGAGGGTGTCCACTTTAATTTAAAGCAAAAAATACAGTTTACTTACTTGCAGGGTGAGATTTTAGGAACGTTGATATTTAAAGGGATCTGGTGCCTTTGCATACGTCATTCAAAGTTAGCATGTAGTTGCAGCAGGCCGTGAAGATGATTATAAATAGTACCTTTACGTTTGCTAAAGGAGGATTTGAGCATAAGATACAAAGCTGCCTCATAATTGTGTATTGATGAGACCACACTATTTGCATAATATTAATTTCCTTGCCTGTAAGAGTATGCTTGCCATGATGGAGTTCAGTGTTGATTTACCAGGCTGGTTTCTAGGATGGTAGGTCGATCGTATGAAGAGAGTTTGAGTCGGTTGGATCTCCATTGTTTAGAAGAATGAGAGGTGATCGCAGTGAAACATACAAAATACTTGAAGGGCTCAATATTATAGATACAGGGGGGATGTTTCTCCTAACTGAGGAATCTAGAACAAGGTTCATTGCCTCAAACTGAGTGATAGAACTGAAATGAGGATTTTTTTTTTCCTTCCAAGGCGGTGATCCTTTAGGATTCTTTTCCAGAGGTCTGTGAGGGGGAGGGGGGCCCCCCTTCCACTCTGCCCCCCCCCCCTTCCGCGCTGCCCCCCCCCCTTCCGCTCTGCCCCCCCCCTCCCTCAATGTCTACCCCTCTCCCTCTCTGCGTTCCTCCGCCGAGGGTTGGGGATTATGCGTGAGTGGATAGGGCGGGGATGGGGTAAAAGGAGCAAATGAATAATATTAAGATAATGTCAGGGGAGTGGGGTGGGGGGGTGGGGGTTAGTGCGTGTATGTGGGGGGTGGTTAGTGTGTGACGCCGAAGGCCGCCCCTCCCGCCCGCAACTGCGGGTTGAGGGGACGGGACCCAACTGGTCCCCCTTGGTCTAGTAAGTTATCATTGTATACGTACCCTGGTGTTGGTTGTGTCATTCAAATTGTGTATTCTGCACATAAAATGTCTCGGTTGATCAAAAACGAAGTTGTGTAGAATCTTTTGTTTGGTATCTGTGGTCTTATTAAATTGTTGAGCTGATTGCATCTAAGGTTGATTGATTTCCTACAGATTACTTTGAATACATTAAGTGAAAAAAAAACTCCTGCTATTTGTGGCTAATATGAATGTAGAAGTAATTGGTACTGTTGCATGCAGCCTTTTGAATATTTAAGGATCACTGTGCCCACTGAATCAATAGGTTGGACTTAATTTCTGGTTCTGTCAATGTTGCTGATTGAGGCTAATTTTCTATCAGGTTTTGACAAATACCGTATGAATGTAAAAGTAGATTAAGTACTAGCACTTATTGATTTCTAATGCCTTTTATTTAATCCGCTTGGTGCTCCAAAAAATTAATCTAGGATGGCAGTAATGTAAAACCGAAAAAGCACGGACTGACTGGGATCTTAACTATAGTCAGTGGTGGAAAGTACACTTCTGAAGAACTAGATATTGTGAGCAATATCACTGAACCGGCCACCAAAAATAAACTGCTCAGATGCTGGGAAGAGGGAGTGGCCAGGGTGCAACTCGTCCTTGATTATGCTGCTGGCCTTGCTGAGACAGCGTGAGGTATAAATGGAGTCCATGGAAGGGAAGTTGCGTCCACAATTCACTGCAATTTCTTGCAGTCTTGGATGGAGATGTTCCGAAACCAAATGTGTAGGAAAAAACTGCAGATGGTGGATCCCCGACATTATAATCAAACCCGCCAATATGTGCTGTGGTAATCTGGCACGCTGACCTCTACCGGGTTGAGGCCAGGAGACAACTCTCAGCCACCTCCTACTTATCCTTGGACCATGATTGCATAGATGAGCACCAGGACATAATATCACACACCATTTCGGATGTCATTACTTCCAGCTGCCTGCCCCCCAAAGCCACCAACCTTATAGATTCCCAGACCTGCGCGTCCCAATGTTATCTTCTCCCCAAAATCCACACACAGAACTGCCCAGGCAAACCCATTGTTTCTGCTTGTTCATGCATGTCCCACTGAATTAATTTCCACATACCTCGACTCCATCCTAACCCCCCCTCCGGTCCAAACCCTCCATACTTATGACCAGGGCCCCTCAAACGCCCTTCGTCTCTTCAATGACTTCCGTTTTCCAGGCACCCACTACCTCATCTTTACTAGGAATGTTCAGTCACTCTACATCTCTTTCCCTCACCAAGAAGGTCTTAAAGCCCTCCATTTCTTCCTTGACTGCAGAACCAGCCAATTTCCTTCTACTAACACTCTCCTTCCACTCTTCCCATTTCCACCAAATCCAACTAGCTATAGGCACTCGCATGGGCCCCAGCTATGCCTCTCTCATTGCAGACTATGTCGAACAATCACTATTCCAGGCGTCCACTAGCCCTATCCCCAAACTCTACCTCCACTACAATGATAACTGCATTGGTGCTATTTCTTGCACCCATGCAGAACTCACTGACTTCATCAACTTCACAACTAATTTTCATCCTGCACTCAAATTCACTTGGACCATCGCCGACATTTCCCTGCAGTTTCTAGATCTCACCATCTCCATCACAGGAGACAGACTATCGACTGAATCTATTATAAACCCACTGACTCCCATAGCTATCTAGACTATACTTCTTGCCATGCTGTTTCCGTTAAACTCTATCCCCTACTCCCAATTCCACTGTCTGTGCCGCATTTACGCCCAAGATGAGATGTTCCATACCAGGTCATCAGAGATGTCCTTACTCTTTAGGGACGGGGGTTCCCTTCTTCCATTATAGATGAGGCTCTTACTAGGATTCCCTTGATATTCCACAGCTCCGCTCATATTCCCCCTCCCCCCATTCGTAACAAAGACAGTCCCACTTGCCCTCACATTCCACCTCATTAGCCGTCGCATATAGCACGTAATTCTCTGACATTTTCGTCACCTCCAACGGGATCCTGATAATAGCTACATCTTACCATCTCCACCCCTTTCTGCTTTCCACAGCAACCGTTTACTCCGCAACTCTGGTCACCTCGTCCCTTCCCACCCAAGCCACCCCCTACCCAGGTACCTTCCCCTGCAACCGCAGGAGTTGTCCTTATATCTCCCCTTCGACTCCATCCAAGGACCCCGGCAGTCTTCAGGTGAGGCACAGATTCACTTGCATCTCCTCCAACCTCATCTACTGTGTCCACTGTTCCAGGTGTGGTCTCGTATATCGGCGAGACCAACCTACCTGATGCCCCGGTTGCTCAACACTTTAACTTCCCCCTCCCAATTCCACGCTGACCTTTCTGTCCTGGATCTCCTCCATTGTCAGAGTGAGGCCCCGCGCAAATTGGAGGAACAGCACCTCGTATTTCACTTTGGTAGCTTACCACCGGCAGTATGAACATTGACCTCTCTAACTTCAAGTAGCCCTTGCTTTCCCTTTCTCTACATCGCCTCCCCCTTCCCAGTTCTCCGACCAGTCTTGCATCTCCGACTACATTTTATCTCTGCCCCACCCACTCCCCTGACATCGGTCTGAAGAAGGGACTCAACCTGAAATGTCACCCATTCCTTCTCTCTAGAGATGCTGCATGTCCTGCTGAGTTACTCCAGCATTTTGTGTCTGTTTCGCTTTGCAGTTTTATGATACTAGTAGCCCTCTGGAACTCTGTCAGTGGCCCTGTGTGAGCATAATTAGTTCTAATGCTGTCTAATATCCAGTCAAGCTGCACCCAGCCTGTGCGTAGCTACGACTGCATGAATATCTTGCGTTGTTCCTTCACTTGGGAATTCTGCCTAGCTTTTATGAATATTTTGTCACATCAGTAGTTTTGGATTAAGGTTTTGTGCTCATTTGTGGATGCCATGTGCTTACATGACCATCAGATACTTTCACTTTGTATCTGTTTGATGTAATGTTGGTTGTTGAGAATGGATGATCAGTGAGATGTTTTTAAAGGTTTGGGAAATTATAGATCTTGGACCTCAGTAATTGAAGACAGTCACCAAAAGTGTAATGTTAAGCTAAGGATGAGCTAAAATCTTGAAAGAGTATTGAGATCTCAGTCATGGAGCTGAAGGAACTAATAAGGAATGGGGAGAGACAATGCCATCCAAAGAGTTGTACCTGATTTGGATCAATTCTACTTGATAAAGAAAGTAAACGTTAACATTTATCTGTACCTCGATGTATAAAATTAATAATGCTGAATGTTTTTACTCGTGTGCAATAATTATTTAATAGTTATCTACTAATAATTGGATAGTGGTGATGGTTCATTTACAGGGCTGAACACAAGATGAATGCTATTTTCTTTTTTAAGTGTATTCAATTACAATAGTATGGTTATTGTAAACTTTAACCTCAACTGCTTAATCACGGCTCTAAATGCATTCTACTTTTGTGCCTCTGCATTGTTAATGTGATTTCTGTAAAAAATCTCTCCCTTTTCAATTTTTTTTATCAATTGTTGGAGGTGCAGGGGGTATGCTGAGGGGAGGGATGGGGACAGGGGAAGAGAGAGCCAAGAGGGATGAATGGGCATTGGTTTTTACGTCATCAGTTCCTGTTACCTCGAATTCTGCAAGGACTTGTTGCAAGTTTAGAATGTGTGATTTTGTTTCAAGTATTTTGCTTCACAGGACCTGCTGCTGATGAGTCAGACTGCAGCAAACTTTATGCTTTTTTGAAGCTTCTCCTGTGGGTGTGCCCTATCATAATTAGCTGCCATAGTAATAGTTTTGTCATGTCTATAAACAAATTTGGGTGTTGACAGTAAGTAATTACAAGAACACCACCTGGAAATTTCGTAGATGGTGGAGACACCTCTTTGGTTGTTTTATATCTATTGTGCTTTTAATTTTTTTTTTTAAACCAAACCAGTAAATTAGAGCCTAATGTGTATTTAACCAATGTTTCAGGAAGTGATTATATGATGGTCTTTTGCTTACCTATTCTTTCCTCAGCATATCATCCCTTACAAGAGTGATCCCAGGAAAGAGTAGATTAACCTATGATGAGGTTTTTGTCGGCACTGGGCCTGTACTTGCTGGAGTTTAGAAGATTGGGGGGGGGGGGGGGGGGGGAAATCTCATTGAAATGCAGAATAGTGAAAGGCTTCGATAGAGAGGATGTGGAGAGTCTATGACTGGAGGTCATAGCCTCAGAATTCCCTGACTCCATTCACTCCTGCGCACCCCCCCCCCCCCCCCCCCCCCAATCTTTGCACATCCCCAATCCTTTCCTTATAAATAAAGTTATATGAACGGAGGTGGTCGAGGGAGCTGCGGAACAGAGAACAGAGACGCTGACTGTCAGAGGAAGATTTACCGTAAAAGTTATAACTGGGATAGTGAAAACTTGTACATCCTAATTCCGACACTTGCACAGACCGGCAGAGCCTTTTAGTGCCAAGGGGAGTTGTTGCTAATGCCTGCCTAGCATCACAACCTGTGTGAAGATCAAACATTGATGGCAGACACTGAGGCATCTCACTCTCTTTCATCCTTCAGATTGTGCAGTGGTTAAATGGATGCGCGAAATGCTCTGAATCACAAAATAAATGTGGGTGTGGAGAGGATGTTTCCATTGGTGGGAGAGTCTCAGACGTCATTTATTTGTCAAGCCTCAGAATTAAAGAATGTTCTTTTAGAAAGGAGATGAGGCAAAATGTATTTAGCTAGAGGATGGTGATTCTGTGGAATTCTTTGCCACAAAAGGCTGTGGAGGCCAAGTCAGTGGATATTTTTAAGGCAGAGATAGATACATTTTTGATTAGTACAGCTGTCGGAGGTTATGGGGAGAAGGCAGGGGAATGGGGTTAGGAGAGAAGGATAGATCAGCCATGATTGAATGGCGAAGTAGACTTGATGGGCCGAATGACCCAATTCTACTCCTATCACTTATGACGTGATCTTATTGTCCATGGCTCAGTGCTGGAGAACTATCTTCTCGAGTTACTGCAATCATTTGATTAAGGTGCTTGTTGGTATTCTAGGACTAACATTTGTTAGAATATGCTACTCTGGAAAGGATTTGGATCCAGCAACAATGAAAGATGATATATTTCCAAGTTGGGGATGGTATATGACTTGTGGAGTATCAACAGGTGATGTTGTGCATGCTGCCCAATCCTTTATGGTTGTAGCATTCACATGTTTGGGAGAATTTGCCAAGGCGAATTACGTCCGTGCATTTTATGGTTGGTGCACACTGTGTAGCCACTGCACAAGTGGTGGAATAAAATTAAAGTTTAAGTTGGTAGATGGCATGAGAAGTGAGCAAGCTGTTTCATCCTGCAAAGTTGAGCATCTAGAAGATTGTTTGAGCTGAACACATTCAGATAAATGATGAGTATGCCATCAAACAGAGGTAACTGAAGAAGTTCATAGAGTGAATCCTAGATCTAATGGTCAAAGCAATTATTTGTGGATGTCATGGATGGAAATTTGGGGATGATCAGGAGACGAGAGTTGGAACTGGAGTTGATTAGAACAATATGGAAGTAAATTAAAATCTGACAATGTGCACTTTAACCACATGTGATTTTTTTTTTCCTATTACAAATCTCAAATTGTGGAGTACAGAGCGAAATAAATAAATGATGGGTCTTTGTCCCAAACATTATGGAGGGCATTGTAAATTTCTTATATTTCCTTACAGGGCACAAGGTCATCATCACACATCCAGAGTGCACGCAATCTAACTCACCCACTTGCCTCTCATACAGGGCGAATTACAATCACCAATTAACCTATCAGCACCTCTTTGGGATATGGGAGGAAAACGAGCAAATGTGAAAAACCTATGGTGCCACATGAAAAATGCACAAACTCCATACAGAAGATCTGGATGGAATCTGGGTCATTGGAGTTATGACGTCGCAGCACTGCCAATGTGCCACTATAGCACCCTATATTATTCAGTTGCTTATTTTCAGTTTAGTTTTCTTGTCACGTGTACCGAGGTACAGTGAAACTACTGTTTGCAGTTTGATTTTAAATAAAGTGGGCAGCTTATCACACATTAATGAAAATAGCATTTGTACCTTTCCCTATAATAAAATAAGTTCCTGTTGTAATGCAAAAAAACATGGAATTTATACTCTGGGTTTTTCAACATGCCCAGTGAATGGGAATAATGTTTGACAAAAACAAGATATTGCTTCCCTCTTCTGAAGACTCAGTCAGTTATAGTTTCATAAAAAAACAGCTGCTTGCTCTTGTCTCAATGATTCAGATGCAAGATCAGATGAATGTCAACATGGAGGGCATCAGTCTCTCCAACCCCGTCCCCTGAAACATTACAACAGATCACAAACTCAATATTGATAAAGAGTCTGGAATTTCAGGATCAATTTTGTCTTAAAGCCTTGTGCCACACAAGCTGAAAATAGTTGGCCAAGAGAAGCCTAACCAATGCATAGTCAAAGTAAATGTAAAAAAAATATACCTGGACTTCGATATTTTATACAACTTGTGGCTCCACACTTTCGATTTTAAGATTGTTGGTGGGACAGGTTTGATGAATAGCCCCAGCAGGATACCTCCAGATTGAAATAAGTTGGATAAATGGATCATCTCTGCAGCTTGTAAGTTTAAGTAATAAACCTTTTGGCTTTAGCTATGTAGACTATTTAAACTACTTCTTTAATATAGAACATGAATACAAAATTAACTGGACAGATTTAGTAAACAGTAATTTATTTCTGCAATGAAGTTGCAGTCGCTTCCTTCTTAGAATCAAGATCTTAGGATTGCATCCCCTAACAGATTCAAAGACAAAATAGTGCAGATTTTGGAAATCTGAAAGGCAAGCAAAAAATGCTGAAAATACCTAGGTCAGGCTGCATTTGTGGAGAGAAATAGAATTTACGTTTCAAGTTATTGATCTTTCATCCTAATTGGATTCAACCAGAAGCTTAAATCTTGCATTTTCTGAAAGCAGGCAAGAATCATAGAATTCTGGTGATTTCAGCTTTTCAGACTAATGACTGACGGGTCTCAACGTGCAAAAGATTTTAATACATGCAAATTGAGATTCATCCATTTTGCAAATAGTCTTAAGTGGTCAAATGTTAAGCGGTTTCATTTACTGGACTGCAAAGAGCAAACGGAAGGATGCATATTAATATTTAACCAGCTGCTTCAACACATAACATAATGCATATTGCTCTTCACACAAGCATCAAAATTACTGAAATAAATAAATGAAATGAAATAAAAACATTAATGATGTTATATTTATAAAAAGCCTTGATCAGATGTTTTATCAGATTTTGCACAGCACAAACTAACAATACATGATGCTTGTCATGCGGAAAGGCTTTATACTTCCTTGCCTATTATTTCACTTGCCTGCATCACTAAAACGTTGCAAAGGAATTTGCCTTTTGCCCCTTGGGTATTAACTTAAAAGTCTGGAAATAACTTCAAGGACTTTCTAAAGAATCCAATCAATCCATGTCAGTGTTTATACTTCACACAAGTCTCCTCCCACCCTATTTGGGGTCTCAATATGTGCACATGCTTCTATTCCTTCATGCCTTTACAGCTTTGTGATATTATTCCTTTCAAAACATTAACTCATTTTAATGCATTTTGAAATACATTTACCGCCAAATATCGTATTTAGCAAATTTATATAGTTCTAAAATATATTCATTTTTTCCTATCCAATATAGCTGCATCTGCAAATTTGATGTTTTATAACATCTTTTTTAAATATATGAATGGTTTACAAATGTGGCACTATTGCTTATGGGATGTCATTTTCTATTTTTTGCTGCTTCAGATTAATCCATTACATTCTGCTTTAAGTGTAAGGTTGCTTTCCATCCGACCATTTGTTCCCTGAAATTACATAATCTGGTTATTTATTCAGTCGATTTGGCAGAATGATCTAACTTTTCTTTGAAATCTAGATGCATAACACTTACCCTATTGTCCTTACCTCGTTTGTGAGAGTATTCAGCAAGGTAGTAGTTGAAGCTTGATTGAGAATTTTTTAAAGGGTCCTTTGGCCTGCCTTCTCTTTCTTAAACGTAGCTTTAAAAGCAGCAATCCAACAATGCCAGATTCTACTGGCAATATATTTTCTTTAAATTATTAAATATGTGTAAAAGCGACTCTGCTATCTTTTGCCAAAATCTTCCAAAATCTGCATATGCCATCCAGTGCAGTTCTTTAATTTTTAATTTGATTCTCTTGTTTCTAAAAAGGTTCAAAATCTTGATTGTCTCCGTCATGCTGCGTCATTAATTTGAGGCAACATCTTATTTTAAGCATGTCACGGTCAACCATGGTTTTCTAAGGTTGCATTTCAATTCAAATATCAATAATGTTTTCCTCAGAATCTGCTTTTCTCCAGTTTATTAATGTGAATTTAGTCATTTCTAATCAGTATATTGGGAAACATGCCTGTTAACCATTTCTATTTAGCTTAGTGACAGAGTTGAAACTGGCCCTTCGGCCCATTGAGTCCGCACCAACTAGTGAGCACTCCACACACTACTCCGCACACTAACCCTATCGTACACACTGGGGACAATTTACATTTTTTTTTACCCAAGCCAATTAACCTACAAACCTGTATATCTTTGGAGTATGGGAGGAAACTGGAGCACCCGGAGAAAAACCTCAGTGTCACATTTGCATTTAACCATTTTCTTTCTTGATTTTAATTCTCTTATTCATGGTCTTAAATAAACATGTTTTTCTGCATAAATAACAATATTGTGCAATTTCTGGATACTCCAGGTTCTAGATGTAGTTTGCAAACCTTCTGATCTCTGTCACACTTTTTGGCAATGACAACATTTTCCAAATTTGAGAGCTTGCAGTTTTCATGTAATCGAGTTTAAAAGCAGATCTGAAAACAAAAGGATTACCCCCATTGCGGTCAAATTACAGGTGAATAGGCAGACACCATATATTACCCTCTCAACGTTCATAACAAGATGCATCATAAGATAGACATGCAAACCGTTTCAGTGGGATTTATGTAGACAATTCAGGCTTTTTTTCTTGTTTTTTCACGAATTATTAATTCTAACATGACTGTTGAAATGTAACTGCAGTAATGATTAACAGTAACAAATAGCTTTAAAAAGTTGGTTAGTTCTCTGTTCATTGTTAGAGACTTGTATAAAATGAGAACATGTAAATTTGCTAGTCTCATCGAATGGAATCAAAATTAAAATACATTTTAATTTAGATTAAAGCATAGGAACATAGAACATAGAAAATAGGTGCAGGAGTAGGCCATTCGGCCCTTCGAGCCTGCACCGCCATTCAATATGATCATGGCTGATCATCCAACTCAGTATCCTGTACCTGCCTTCTCTCCATACCCCCTGATCCCATTAGCCACAAGGGCCACATCTAACTCTATCTTAAATATAGCCAACAAAGTGGCCTCAACTACCTTCTGTGGCAGAGAATTCCACAGATTCACCACTCTCTGTGTGAAAAATGATTTTCTCATCTCGGTCCTAAAATACTCTTCCCCCCCCCCCCCCCCCCCCCCCCTTATCCTTAAACAGTGACCCCTTGACTTGGACTTTGCCAACACGGGAACAATCTTCCTGCATCTAGCTTGTCCAACCCCTTAAGAATTTTGTTAAAGAAGGAACCGCAGATGCTGGAGAATCGAGGGTTACACAAAAAGCTGGAGAAACTCAGCGGGTGCAGCAGCATCTAAGGAGCGAAGGAGATAGGCGACGTTTCGGGTCGAGACAGGGTCTGAAGAAGGGTCTTGACCCAAAACGTCGCCTATCTCCTTCGCTCCTTAGATGCTGCTGCACCTGCTGAGTTTCTCCAGCTTTTTGTATAACCCTTAAGAATTTTGTAAGTCTCTATGAGATCCCCCCTCAATCTTCTAAATTCCAGCGAGTACAAGCTGAGTCTATCCAGTCTTTCTTAATATGGAAGTCCTGCCATCCCAGGAATCAGTCTGGTGAACCTTCTCTGTACTCCCTCTATGGTAAGAATGTCTTTCCTCAGATTAGGAGACCAAAACTGTACGCAATACTCCAGGTGTGGCCTCACCAAGACCCTGTACAACTGCAATAGAACCTCCCTGCTCTTGTACTCAAAACCTTTTGCTATGAATGCCAACATACCATTCGCTTTCTTCACTGCCTGCTGCACCTGCATGCCTACTTTCAATGACTGGTGTACCATGACACCCATGTCTCATTGCATCTCCCCTTTTCCTAATCGGTCACCATTCAAATAATAGTCTACTTTCCTGTTTTTGCCACCAAAGTGGATAACCTCACATTTATCCACATTATACTGCATCTGCCATGCATTTGCCCACTCACCCAGCCTATCCAAGTCACCTTGCGGCCTCCTAGCATCCTCGTCGCAGCTAACACTGCCCCCCAGCTTCGTGTCATCCGCAAACTTCGAGATTTTGCATTTAATTCCCTCGTCCAAATCATTAATATATATTGTAAATAGCTGGGGTCCCAGCACTGAGCCTTGCGGCACCCCACTTGTCACTGTCTGCCATCCTGAAAAGGACCCGTTCACTCCGACTCTTTGCTTCCTGTCTGCCAGCCAGTGTACTATCCACATCAATACTGAACCACCAATACTGTGTGCTTTAAGTTTGTATACTAATCTCTTGTGTGTGTAGAACAAGAGTCCATTCAACGCCAGTACTTTCCTTACGGCAATTGAATTAGATAAAACACAATCATAGTTCATTATCATTCACCTTCCATCTGTACTATTTAAGATTACCGCATAAAAACACATTGATCCCAATCTTGCAAATTTCAATTTAGTTAGGATCAATAAACTTTTGGTAGGATAGGGGAATGCAGAGTTTAATGTTTTCATTACGCATGGAAAATGCTCTGTCCTAAATTACCGATATCTACTTGTGCTTTCCCACTAGAAAAGATAGTGTTTTGAATGGTTGAATGAAAAAGTTTATTGGCCAAGTATTCACATACAAGGAATTTGACTTGGTGCTCCGACCACAAGTGACATCATAACATGACAGTTAAGAATGATAAATGAAGAATGAAACATTAAACATTAATAATAAAACAACATTGATTAAACATGTGAATTAAATAAAATACCAGAGCAAAAGGAGGCTACAGATTTTTGGTTATTGAGTAGAGCTACTACTCGTGGGGAAAAAAGCTGATTTATGTCTGGCTGTGGCAGCTTTGACAATTCAGAGGGAAGTGATTCAAAGAGTTTGTGGCCAGGGTGAGAGGGTGTCAGAGATGATCTTACCCACTCGCTTCCTGGCCCTTGCAGTGTACAGTTTGTCAATGGAGGGAGGGTTGCAGCCAATAACCTTCTCAGCTGATCGGACGATTCGCTGCAGCCTCCAGATGTCGTGCTTGGTGGCTTAGCCAAACCAGACCATGATGGAGAAGGTGAGGACAGACTCTACGATGGCTATATCGAATTGGACCATCATTGACTGAGACAGTGGAGTAGAAAGGTCTCGACCCGAAACGTCGCCTATCTCCTTCGCTCCTTAGATGCTGCTGCACCCGCTGAGTTTCTCCAGCTTTTTGTGTAACCCATTGACTGAGACAGATTGTGTTTCCCCTACTGACACAAAGTACTTCCTCTGTTGTGCCTTTTTGACTCTGGAATCAATGGTACAGGGCTTGAAATTGGCGGTTGCCAGGTGCCAATGGCAACCTAAAGTCCTGCCGGGCAACCTAAAAGTCGTGCCATTGTGGGAGATCTGGCCGCCATTGCTGTCCAGGTCACTGCCTCGCCGCGACCACTGAAAACCAACGCAGAATCACGCCCTGGAACTGGAGTAACTCCCTGGAGTAACTTTTGCTTCTTGGTTTCCTGGTCCTCCAAAAATATTCCAAATGTAATTTATACTGGAGGCAGTGAAGGGTCCACCACCAAACTCCAAACTCTGAACAATAACAGCCTATTGCACTTTATCAGTTTTTATATATATATATATATGGTCTATGGTATATAGACACACTGAACTTTTATCACCTGTTCTGGCATTATGTTCACATATTCTGTTGTGCTGCAGCAAGCAAGAATTTCATTGTCCTATCTTGGACACATGACAATAAAATTCTCTTGACTCTTGTCTTGGACTTGAGCAAAAAAGGGTTCTTGGGGGGGAAAAATCTACCTTAAATTTAGTTGCGTCTGGTTGGGTAACTATGGTAGGGTGAAGACTATTCCATGCTTTAATTATGCGGGGGAAGTACATGGAGCAGTCAGCATCTCTGGATAGAAGAAATTGGGTGACGTTTTGGGTAGAGACCCTTCTTTAGACTCCCTCTGCTTTTAGTGTTTTTACTTTTGGTTTTACCGTGTAGTAATTACAGCAGTGTTTATACATAGTCGTCGTCCCCCCCCCCCCCCCCAATTTCAAGGGCGCCATAAATGTTTGGGACACAGCAACATCATGTAAATGAAAGTAGTAATCTTTAATATTTTGTTGCATTTCCTTTGCATGCACTGACTGCTTGAAGTCTGTGATTTATGGACATCACCAGTTGCTGGGTGTCTTCTCTAGTGATGCTCTGCCAGACCTGTATTGCTGCTGTCTTTAGCTTATTGCATGTTTTGGGGACTAGTCCCCTTCTGTTTTCTCTTCAGCATATGAAAGTCATGCTCAATTATGTTCCGATCGGGTGATTGACGGACACTCAAACTGATCATTTTTTAGCTTTGAAAAACTCATTTGTTGCTTTAGCAGTATGTTTGGGATCATTGTCTTGCTGTAGAATGAACCACCGGCCAATTAATTTTGAGGCATTTGTTTGAACTTAAGCAGATAGGATGTGTCTACACACTTCAGAATTCATTATGCTACTACCATCAGCAGTTATATCATCAATGAAGATAAGTGAGCCAAAACCTTCAGTAGCCATACGTGCCCAGGGCATAACACCACCACCACCATGTTTCATAGATGAGGTGGTATTCTTTGGATCTTGAGCAGTTCCTTCTCTCCTTCATACTTGGCTCTTGTCATCACTCTGATATAAGTTATGGGCCAGTCCCACATGGAACCCCCACTTCCTTCACCAGCCAGTTATGCAGGCGGGGGACGTGGCAAGCGCTGCTTGAGTGAAATTCGCACGTTGCAAAGCCAATGTGACACAGACACACACCGCGATGAACAGGAAGGTTGACTCTGTAATTAAGACGGTGAAAGGACATTGTACGGGAAGGGTCACGCAAGTCCTTTAAAAGAGAGGGTGCGAAGGAGTGGAGACAACTTTTAAGAAGCCAGAAATACACGGCTGTGAAGCTCAGCAGACATTATCAGTCGGTTAACCTTGGTTATGAAAACTACTGCTTACGTTTTTTCCCCCAATGAGCCCAATGAAATTCACCGGCTAGAATCGACCCCTCCTGGCAACCCACTAGGACTTCCTGGCGACCCACATACGGCACGAGAATTCTCACTACTCTCCATGGCAGCTTCGTTCTGGTCGCTGCTAATTTTTCAAAGTTGAAAAATGAAGGCGACTCCCCGGCAACCACCTGCGAACATGAGGCGACTGCAGTCGCCTAGAAAATCGCCTGTGGGACAGGTTCATTAATATTCGTCTCATTTGTCCACAAGACCTTTTTCCAGAACTGTGGTTGCCCTTTTAAGTACTTCTTGGAAACCTTAACCGGGCCATCCTATTTTTGCGGCTAACCAGTGGTTTGCATCATGCAGTGTAGTCTTTGTATTTCTGTCCGTGGTCTTTTGCGGGCAGTGGTCATTGACAAACCCACTCCTGAAGAGCGTTTCTGATCTGTCGGACAGGTGTTTGGAGCTTTTTCTTTATTATAGAGAGAATTCTTCTGTCATCAGCTGTGGTCTTCCATGGCCTGCCAGTCCCTTTGTGATTAGTAATCTCACCAGTGCTATCTTTCTTCTTTATGATGTTCCAAACAGTTGATTTTGGTAAGCCTAAGGTTTGGCTGATGTCTCTAACAGTTTTATTCTTGTTTCTCAGTCTCATAATGGCTTCTTTGACTTTCATTGGCACAACTTTGGTCCTCATGTTGATAAACAGCAATAAAAGTTTCCAAAGGTGTTGGAAAGACTGGAGGAAAGACGAGGCACTGAGAGCTCTCTTTTACTTGCATTAAAGAAGCATTTAAACACACCTGAGCAATTACAAACACCTGTGAAGCCATGTGTCCCAAACATTATGGTGCCCTGAAATGGGGGGGACTATGTATATGAGGGCACTGTATATGAAATAGGAAGAGCAGCTAAAGTAACTTGGAGAATAAATCTGCTGAATAGGAAATGGAGAACAGGCAGTATTTTGAATAATTAATGATAAAAGACAATAAATTATCACAATAACAGTAGACAATCATGGGGCTATTGGAAAAACTTCAAGCAATCTTTATCATTAGACAAACAGTACCAATGGGCTAAAGGCTGACAATTTATTTTCGGGCCCGTATGGCCTGCTTCCATGATTCTTAATAGAAGTGGCAGCAGAGGTAGTGAATGTAATCAACCAAAATTCCCTCTGTTCCGGAGAGATCCCAGAGGATTTGGAGAGAAAGCACATGTAATGTTATTCAAGAAAGGAAGCAGTAAACATTAGGACAGTTCGCCTAACTTCTCTCATTGGGAAATCGATTCCATTATTGAGGAAGTAATGAAGCAGGACATTTAAAAAAATCATAATATAATCAAATGGAATCAAAATGGTTTCATGAAATGGAAATGGTGTATGTCAGATGTTACAAGTGTAGGTAAAATAGAATCTATAAACGTAATTTATTTGGATTTTCAGAAGTCATCTTTTGTGTGGCATAAGGTTAGTGCACAAATGAGACTGCATGGTGTTGAGGGTAACGTTTCATGTGGATAAGGGGTTAACTAACCAGTGGAAAGTGGGTAGTATAAATGGATATTTTCAGATTGGCATTCAGTGAATAGGGTGTTACGAGAATCAGTACTTGGCGTCGACTATTTACAATCTGGAATTGGGACCAACTTCAGCCAAATTTGTTGACAATAAGTCAGTTGCAAAGAGCCTGCAAATTGATGTAAATATGTTTTGTGAGTGGGCAGGATGTTTGCTGATGGAATGTAATAAAGAAAAATGAGAAATTGGAATGAAAGAAGAAGAATATTGGAATGAGACTACAGATGTTGTGATACAAAGACATCAGGGGCTCTAATTGCATAAAACAAAGGATTGGCATGTAGATAAGCAAGTAATCAGAAAGACTACTTATGCAAGCTGCAGCTGCAGATATCAGCTTAATATTTTGCTTTGTTCCATAAGAATAATGTACAGATAGGCAATTATACTAACATAATGGATTATAGTCTAAGGGACCAGAATCTGCATTCTCAGCAGTAAATAGCGAATGGCTCTTAATTCTAACCCTGTGTGTCGGGTCCAGCTGGAGCAACAAATAACATTTTTTAAAAATCCATTTTGAAAAGCTTTTCTGTTGGATTAATGGACACGTGATTTTTCTCAAAAAATGCCAAAATATATTTTCTACTTAAACATAAGTAAAAACAAACTCTGGTGTGAAAACAAAACAAATAAACTTGTTTAATTATTAATTGAGTTATTGGAATTTATATGGTGCAATATTTTTCTGGTCGCACAATTGTAGTTACAGTAATGAGTGCAGTCGTGCTTTATATAGAGGAAAAACTCAACTCTTGTATATTTTCAGTACAGCTTTGAAAATATTTAGCTCATCGTAAACAGACAAGCAGCAACATTGCATCTAATTTTAATTTGCCGGTTCCAATTGAGGGTATGCCGCAGTAATTTTTTTGTTGTACTTCCTGCACTTTGTGTGCTTTGATTTTGCATCACCTTAGATAATTACTACAGCTGATTATAATGTCAGCACGGTTTTATTATATATTGGGGAAACATTGATGCAGGGTTGATTTTGTTGCATTGATATTAATGTTTGCTGCTTTATGTCAGTGGTGTTATAGATGAATTATGAACAATGTAGAAGAGAATATTGCTTTTGTTACGTGCTAATCAATCAGTGGAAGGACAATACATAATTACAATCATGTCATCCACAGTGTACAGATACGCGATAAAGGGAAAAATGTGAATAACATGTGGTGCAAGGTAAGGTCTGATAGAAGATAGTTTGAGGGTCTCCAATAAGGTAGATAGTAGCTCAGGACTGCTCTTTAGTTGTTGGTGGGATGGTTCAATTGCCTGATAATAGGCAATTTTGTTGTTATTGTGGGAGAAACTGTCCCTGAATCTGGAGGTGTGCATTTTCACTCTTCTATACCTCTTGCCTGATGGGATAGGGGAGAAGAGGGAATGGCAGTGTGCATCCTTTATTATGCTGGTGGCCTTGTCGAGGCAGCGAAAGGTGTAAATGGATTCGATGGAAGGGTGGTTGGTTTGTATAATGGTCTGGGCTGCAATTTCTTGTGGTTTTGGATGAAGCTGTTTTTTCCCAAACCATGATGTGATGCATCTCGATAAAATGCTTTCGACAGCACATCAGTAGAAGTTGTTGGGGACATGCTGAACTTCCTAAACCTTCTAAGGAAGTAGAGACGTTGGGGTGCTTTCTTGGCCATTGCTTCAATGTGGGAGATCCAGGACAAGTTGCTGGTGATATTTACTCCTAGGAATTTGAAACTCTCAACCATCCCTACATTGGCAGTGTCAATGCAAATCGGGAATGTGCACCGCTTTGCTTCCTGAAGTCGATCACTATCTCCTTTGTCTAGCTGACATTGCGAGAAATGTTGTTGTCTCAACACCAGGTCATGAGGTTCTCAATCTCCTCCCTGTACTCCGCCTCGTCTTTGTCTGATATCTGGCACACCACGATGGTGTCGTCTGCGAATTTGTAAATTGAATTGGATTTGTACATGGCTGCGCAGTTGTAGGTGTGCAAGGAGTAAAGAAGGGGGCTGAGAATGCATCCTTGTGGAGCACCAGTGTTGAGAATTATCATTGAGGATAGGTGACAAATCATCCTCTATGATTGGGATCTGTTGGTCAGGAAGTCGAGGATCCTGTTGCAGAGATGAGTGCTGACTCAAAGTCCCGTGTGTTTGGTGATAAGCCTGCATGGGATAATGAAATTAAAAGCAGAGCTGTAGTCTATGAATAGAAGTCTGACGTAGATTTCTTTCTTATCCAGGTGTTCCAGGCATGAGTGTAGGGAGATGGTATCATCTGTGGACCTGTTGTGGCAGTAGGTGAACTGCAATGGGTCATGTCTTCTCGGTAGACTGGATTTGATGTAGCAACGTTACAACATTTTGAGATTTAAAAAATCAAGTCTGCAATTTATCCCATCAGATAAAGCATAAAAAGAAGTTTAATTTGACACCTAATTCACTTTCATATCTTCAGTTTTAAAAAACGTATGGCAATTTTCATACTCAGAAATTAGCATCTTGTTCCCTATTGCTTTACCATTGACTTAACACAAAAGCTGTGATCAAGGACAGTCAAAAGTCCATAACTTTATTAAAAATTAAGAGAACTGAATGAAATTTTCAGTTATTATAGATTGAAGCATTCTGAAACAAATATGAAACAATCTTACTTGGATGACCTGAAATTAAAGCATATAATTAGTTAGTTACCTAATTGTAGCTAATTACAAAATTCAATTACTAGATCTAAACATCTATCCATTTCTTAAGAAAAGGTTAACATTTTTAAAAAGCCTAAGTGTTCAAATAACATTCACACAAGAATTCACAATATAACATGATTTTTAAATCTCATTGTCATGAATTTATAGGCCAAATGGAAGGAATTTCTTGTTTAATTCCCGTAAATTAATGGACATTTTATTCATCTTGTGAGTGGGTTTTCGTGGAACGCGATCAATTGGAACGTTGCAGTTCCAGTGAATTTAAACCCCATATCGGCAGAAAAAACCGTGCCGGTTCGCATGGGTCCCAAGTCATTTTTTCGCAACGTGGAATTTTGATTAAAGGCATCCAAAGAAGCAAGTTTATATGAAAAAAATAAACGGTGTACCTTGCCTTGTCCCCTATGTGAGATCCGTCCCGTTGTCGGCGTTGACCGCATTAGAAGATGATTTTTAATTTACTACTGCTATTAAATTATCTCCCACTAATTTTAATAAAATGGCAGTCGAAGTGATTTTTCTTCAGCAACTAAACAGTCTGTTCAAATTCGAGTTGAATAGGCTGCAGAAAAATCGCATTTTAAACCCGCCCCCCCTCTCAAAGGCGCCAAAGTCACGCACACAGGCAGTGTTGAACTGCAGCACCGCTGAAGGTAAGTATTGTAACATACCTATTTGATGCATTCCATAACTCGCCCCTCAAAGCATTTTGTGAGGTGGATGTTAAGGTCACTGGACGGTAGTTGTTAAGCCATGAGACCTTGCTTTTCTTCGGCACCGGGATGATGGTGGTCTTCTTGAAGCAGGTGGGTACCTCAGAATGGAGTTGGGAGAGATTAAAGATGTCCGTGAATACTCCTGCTAGCTGGTCCACACAGCTTCTAGAGGCGCGGCCAGGGTCTCCATTTGGCACAGTTTTTTTCCGTGGGAATTTGAACAGATATTTCTACTGCGGAAACATTAAGTCCATATTTATTCTGTGAACCTCTGTAAAAACTTGGTACTTATCTTTAGAGTTGATTAATATTTAAAGCTCCAAAATTATACAACACAGAATGGCCACAATTAGTTGTGTCTGGGAAAGAATAACATTTACAGCATTCAATCTCTTCTGTAATCTTGCAGCTGACCACACTGTTACTCCTCTGCAGTTCTTTTGTATTTTGTGCTTTGAAATGGACATGCAAAGGCTTTGGGGTGTGAAAAGGATTCTACTGTCAGCAATTATTTAAAACCAATCACCATGAATGTCAGATTCATATTAAAAAAACATCAGTCCATGTATATTCAGTGTGCCTTCAGGCCCTACATAAATTTGTAGACTATAATGTATTCATTTTGTAACTCAATAATGTGAAGAGGATTTTCAAGTTCAAGTGCTGTATAAATTTCAAAGCTGTAACCTAATTTCTGTTTTCAGTTAATCATGTTACTTTTGTGAACCTCATTCGGGATTTCACTTAGTTTCTTGAGGTCACATGATTCGTGTGAATTAAGAGTAACCCTTTTCGCTCCTTACTCCATTTGGCTCTTGTTTAATAAGATCATGGCAGCTCTGATATGTAACCTCAATTCTACATTCCTTTTACCTTCAGTAATCTGTCACCCTTTACTTATTAAGAATTCGTCAACTTCTTAAAGCTATTCAAAATCCCTACTGCCATTTCTCTTTGAAGTTTCAAAGATTTGCAAAACGGCAAAAAAATGTCTTAATTTATCCCAAATTTCTAAACAGTAACTCCAAGTTCTAGACTCTCCCACAAGAAATATTCCCTCATATCCACCCTGTCAAGACATTTCATGACCATGTATATTTCTATTCAATTTTCTTACTACAAAATTAGCCAAGCCTATCGAGGTTTGCTTACTTCCCACTCCTGCTCAGTAGGAACAAAGCAGATGGTGAGACCGAGTTGCAACGTACAGATTCTGTAGAATGGGGAAGGAGTTGCTTGACTATAGAGGGCGGTGAGCAAGTAGTTGGGGAAGTGGTGTGCTCCCTCATTTTGAGGGATTATGGGCCAGGAATCTTGAGGGGTGACAGTGCACACCTCTTAAAAACACTTTTGAAAATATTTTTGTATCCTAGAGTCATAGAGTGATACAATGTGAAAACGGGTCCTTTGGCCCAACTTGCCCACACCGGCCAACACTAGTCCCACCTGCCAGCATTTGGTCCAAATCCCTCCAAACCTGTCCTATCCATGTACCTGTCTAACTGCTTCTTAAATGTTGGGATAGTCCCTGCTTCAACTACCTCCTCTGGCAGCTTGTTCCATACATCCACCGCTCTTTGTGTGAAAAAGTTAACCCTCAGAAAAAGTTAACACCAGACGTCTTACCCCGAGGCATTTACCACCATTGCTGGGGACTTCAATAAGGCAAACCTAAAGAAATCACTCCCCAACTTCCACCAACATGTCTCCTGCTGCACCAGAGGACCAAACACCCTCAACCACTGCTACACCACCATCAAGAATGCCTACCACTCTATCCCTCGCCCTCACTTCGGTAAATCCGACCATACCGCGGTGCTGCTTCTCCCTGCCGACAGGCAGCATTTAAAGAGCGCACCCCCAGAGGTGAGGACAGTACAGAGCTGGGGGGGGGGGGGGGGGGGGGCGGCGGCGGCAGAGGAACAACTACAGGACTGTTTGGAGTCTGTAGACTGGGCAATGTTCAAGGACTCGGCAATGGACTTGAACGAATACGCCACAGTCGTTACAGACTTCATTAAGAAATGTGTGGAGGACTGCATCCCCACCAAAACCTTCCGAGTGTTTCCCAATCAGAATGAATCGTGGATGAATTGTGGATGAACTGTGAGATCTGCACTCTTTAAAGACCAGACACCGGGCATTCATGTCTGATGATACAGTGGTCTACACGAAGTCCAGATACAACCTTGGTAAGGCCAAAAGGGAGTTCTGCTCCAAGCTGGTGGATGAGACAGATGTTCGGCAGATGTGGCGGGGACTGAATGCAATCACCTCTTACAAGGCAAAACCAGGAGGCAGCTCGAATGTCAGCGATACATCACTCCCTGATGAGCTCAATGAGTTTTACGCACGCTTTGATAGGGAGAACACCGATGTGCCTTCCCGAGCCCCCATTCGCTGTGATGGTATTTCAGTCTCAGTCACAGAGGTCGACGTCAGGAAATCCTTCAGAGGGGTGAACCCTCGAAAAGCGTCTGGACCTGATTGTATACCTGGTCGTGTTCTAAAAACCTGTGCGGACCAACTGGCTGGAGTTTTTACGGACATTTTCAACCTCTCACTTCTGAGGTCTGAGGTTCCCATCTGCTTCAAAAGGGCATCAATAATTCAGGTGCCCAAGAAGAGCAAGGTGACGTGCCTCAATGACTATCGACCAATGGCACTAACGCCGGTGGTGATGAAGTGCTTTGAGAGGTTGATCATGGCGCAAATCAACTCCTACCTCGACAAAAACCTGGACCCACTGCAGTTTGCTTACCGCCACAACAGATCAATGGTGGATGCGATCTCGTTGGCCCTCCACTCTGCTCTGGTCCACTTGGACAACAGAAACTCATATGTCAGGCTGTTATTCATCAATTACAGCTCGACATTTAACACAATCATCCCCTCCAAGCTGGTTACCAAACTCGCAGAACTGGGTCTCTGCACATCCCTCTGCAATTGGATCCACGACTTCCTCATTCACAGACCACAGTCTGTTCATATTGGTGGAAATGTGTCAGACTCGATAACAATCAGCACGGGAGCTCCTCAAGGCTGTGTGCTCAGCCCCCTGCTGTACTCACTCTATACTCATGACTGCATAGCCGGTCATAGTGCGAACTCCATCATCAAGTTCGCTGATGACACCACCGTTTTGGGACGTATCACTGATGGGGATGAGTCAGAGTACAGAAGAGAGATCGAGCGACTGTCCACATGGTGGCAGCACAATAACCTGGCCCTCAACACCAGCAAAACCAAGGAACCCTGATTGTGGACTTTGGAAGGAGTAGGATGGGGACCCACAGTCCTGTTTATATCAACGGGTCGATGGTTGAAAGGGTCAAGAGCTTCAAATTCCTGGGCGTGCACATCTCTGAAGATCTTTCCTGGTCCGAGAACACAGATGCAATTATTAAGAAAGCTCATCAGCGCCTCTACTTCCTGAGAAGATTATGGAGAGTCGGTCTGTCAAGGAGGACTCTCTCTAACTTCTACAGGTGCACAGTAGAGCTTGCTGACCGGTTGCATCATGGCTTGGTTCGGCAACGTGAGCGCCCTGGGGACGAAAAGACTACAAAAAGTAGTAAACGCTGCCCAGTCCATCATCGGCTCTGACCTTCCTTCCATCGAGGGGATCTATCACAGTCGCTGCCTCAAAAAGGCGGGCAGCATCATCAAGGACCCACACCATCCTGGCCACACACTCATCTCCCTGTTATCTTCGGGGAGAAGGTACAGGAGCCCGAGGACTGCAACGACCAGGTTCAGGAATAGCTACTTCCCCACAGCCATCAGGCTATTAAACTGGGCTCGGACAAAACTCTGAACGTTAATACCCCTTTATCTGTTATTTGCACTTTATCAATTTATTCATTCATGTGTGTATTTATGTATATAATGGTATATGGTCACACAGATCTGTTTTGTAGTCATTGTCTACTATGTTCTGTTGTGCTAAGCAAAGAAAGAATGTCATTGTCCTGTTAGGGACACATGACAATAAACTCTTTTGACTTTGACTTTATCCACCCAGTAATCTCTTCCTTTGAAGTTCGATACAACTAGATTGTAAGGTAATATGGTAACTGCATGTAAATAACATGTCTGCCAGAGTTGACTGAGAATAGCAGGTGCATAGCATAGTGCTATGGACTTGACCCACGACAGGACAATTGTATGGGTTCACATCCTTTGGTGGCTTTGAAAGCTTTTGTGGAGACTACATTGATGATATCGCTTATGTTTTGAAGTTCCAGCTACAGGTTGTCCCAAGTGTCAGATATGTGCATGAGAGCAGGAAATATAGTTTCCTGGCAAACAATGAGCTTTGTGCTGGGCTTGAGATCTCTATTTTCAAATGCTTTTTATGTCAGATGGCCGAAGAATGCTGATGCATTTTTCGTGAATTATGCCAATTTTCATTAAAATGTGACTTCACGGACATAATAAATGGTCAATGTTGTCCAGGGTGTTGTGGACTTTTATTGTCAAGATTCTGTTGGGAAGCAGTGCAGGGTTGGTAGAGGATCTTTGTCCTGTGGGTAATAGGCTGTGCATCGAAAATGTGTCTAGAAATCGGTTTTCGTGACCCACGTCACAGAACTACATTAAATTTTCCACAGATTTAGATGAAATATAATTGAGAAGGAAGTCATAACTCATCACTGTCAAAAGTTGCACATTAATTAATTAAACTAATTAGAAAATGAGATCGGGAAAGTAAGCGCCATCTAGTGGTCAATGCCCGTATTACACCATGGGCAGCCTATTTCCGTGTTGCACTCCATTTAAACTATATTATTATAGTACCACTGACTGCCAGTGTGCAGAGTGGGGGTCATGGCCATAGTGGGACTGGGATAGTGCCGGGCTGGGGGACAGTCCTGCAAGGCATCTTCCAGTCGCTTTAATAGGAAATGTAATGAGACTGCAGCAGGGGTCCCAGGTTTTAAGGGCTCATGAACCTGCCTAATTAAAGGGTCAGGACAGATCCTCTGGGTTCCCCCTTTTACTGAACCCCACTGACTGCCATAGTGCGGAGAGTGGGGTAACAGCCATAGTGGGACTGGGGCAGTGCCAGGCTGAATGGCAGACCTGTCTTATTTCTGATGTAAATGTCACATCCTGACCAAGAATCGAATGCTCTGATGTTTACTCGATGAGTATTCATTTTAAGCTACAATGAGCCTATATTTAAGTTGGAGGATCCCCCCCCCCCCCCCCCCGATAGTGCCTTTGCAAATGAGCGCTTTTACCTTTAACCTAAAATAACCCTAAAAGTGTTGCATTGTTTGAGTATCTGTAGTTTGTGTGTGTGTGTTTTGTATACCTGTCAAACGTATGTGTGTGCATGGATGTGTATATGTATGTCTGTGTGCAGATGGATGTGTGCGTGTGCATGTGTCTGTGTGCATGCATGGCAGTGTGCGTACGGATATATGTGTGGATGGATGTGTGGATGTCGCACTGTCGCAGGACTGTCGCACTGTCATTCACCAGCACGCCATTATCGTAAGTAATTCATTCGTTGTTTAAATAATTTGACCAAATAAACAGTGAAACAATCGACACTAAAGTAGAACTTTAATCATTTATTTCCCCAATTTATTTTGTTTACATTACATCTGATCTTCATCTGAATATTCTTCATCAGATTCCATCTTTTGATAAGTTTGATAGGTCCATTGATAAGTTAGTTCAAGTTCAAGTGGAGGGTCAGGCAGAGGCTGCATCTGATAGTCATTAAGTCTGCATGGACTTCAATTCTTAAAATTTCAACCTCTTAATGTTAATGAGAATAACACTTATGGATAGTTTAGGCCCTCAACCTCGTGAGTGAATAAATGTACAGCCTCCAAATCTCATTTTTTCACATTATAAAGGGTGCAATTAAATTAATTAAAGTCCATACAGATTAATTTTCATAAATTCAAACTTTAGATCTTACCTTGCAGTTCGTTGATTCACAAAGTTTGACTGGTTTCAACTTTGTGTTGCAGCATCTCAGCAGGGACTTTGCTTTCAAGAAATTTCTTCCACTTCTATGCACATTCTTCAGACTTCTTAATGCTTTTCTCACTAAATTCAATTACCCTTCTGCAAGTTTCCACGACATGTATGCCACAGAACTAGAAAGAACCTTCATCGGAATCTCCAGTAAAACGGGCATCAGTGAAGTCCTCTCAGCCATGTTGTGTGCTCCCTGCCTAACTAGCCTGAAACAAAGCGCATGATTGGCCAACTGGCGTCCGACTCAATGTTAAACGTGCTTTGATTGGACTAAAAATACCTGAAATTTTTCAGTTTTTTCTCTAATTTAATATTAAAAATATGCAAGCCTTGTCCTTGACGAGTTTCAGGGGTGATTTATATAATATTTTTACACAATTTTTGAAAATTTCATGTTCTGTGACTTGGGTCAAGAAACATTAGAATAAAGCACCTCGGCCCACAGCCTATAAATACATATCTCATTTTCTTGTGTTTCAGTAACACATCCAACAAGAAAAACAGTTTTTCCAACATTTTTATATTTTATTTCAGATTTCATCTATTTTTAAAAAAATCAACAAATCAACAATGACTGAGTGCATACATTGTCTGCCCATTACTCAGACAAATTTTGGGGATACTGTGTTTCTGTATGATCATAATGTATGTTGAACAGTTTCCTATTTATCACAGATTCGCTCTATTCCAGAAGAAGTTTGTTGAAGCTGAGGTGCGAGAAAGATTGAAAACTGTGTTGGGCCAATAGCAGCGTCTTGTTCGACACCAGTCTGTGCTGAAAATGCATCCAGTATGGACCTATTGATTCAGATCATGACTTGCTTGCATACTGTCATACTATCATACAGCGGAGACAAGTTTTTGGTGCCAGCAAAGTTTGTGTGGATGCTCTGTAGCTCCCCTCTACTGATGGACCCAAAGATTTTTTTTAAAGTTCGGCAATATATTTGATGATTGGTGCTCCTTTCATTTTTCAAAGTTGATGTGCATTGAAGATCAAGCACATAGTGCTCAAACGGACTGAGTCCACACTGTATATATCAAAGTCAACAAATTCACTAGTCTGAATAGCACAATACACATTGTTCCTTTACCTCTCCAGCTAAGTGTGTGTCTTAGACAAACTATTATAGGGAATAAATAAATAGTTTAAAAGTTTGCATGTGTCTTTGAAATGCAGTATAGAGGGGTGAATAACAGGTCTAACACAGTAAAGGTCAAAATGGTAGCAGAGAAACTCAGGAAATTAAACCTATACAAAAAAAGTATAATCATGGCTAGGATCAATAGATTTTTAGGTACCAAATGTGTCAGGATCAGGTCAGGCAGGAAGTAACACTGCATGTTACAGTGGAATTGAATTTCTTGGCAGAGTGCAGTTAAACTTGAAATAATTGAAAGTATTTTGTTCTGAGGATGTTAAATCGCATAGCTAATGGAATTGGAGACTTACTTTGAAAGGAATCGTGGTAGTTATGTTCCCGGACAAGTAATCCAAAGAATTACGATTAAAATCTCACAATTGTAATTTAACAATGTCATTTGGTTGTCTTAATTTAGTGTAAGAATCAGCAAAATTAAGCGAACATGTTCTTTCAACTGAAGCAGAGGTTCACTTGCACCTCCAACCTCATCTACTGTATCCGTCCGCTGTTCCAGGTGTGGACTCCTATATATCGGTGAGACAAAGCGCAGGCTTGGTGATCGTTTGCTGAACACCACTGCTCAGTCCACCCAGGTCTACATGATCTCCCGATCGCAAAACACTTTAACTTCCCCCTCGCATTCCCATACTGACATTTCTTCCTCTGTCAGAGTAAGGCCCAATGCAAATTGGAGGAACAACACCTCATATTTTGCTTGGGCAGCTTACAATCCAGCGGTATGAATATTGATTTCTCTAACTTCTCTAACTCATTGCTTTCCCTCTCTCTGTCCCTTCACCACCCTAGTTTTCTGACTAGTTTCACTGTCCTTCTGATTAATTTTATTGATCTTATGCCTCTTTGTCACTTCCCCTCAGCCAAAACTTGGTATATAGCCTAGAGCCAGGCTATATGCATAGACTAAACAACATTAGGAATACATGGAAATAGGAATACATTACATACACAGAGGTTCCTATCCTCATGGCTCATCAGAAGCATTGCTTTTGTTCCATTCATTGCCTCCCTCACCTTCTCTGCGACCTAAACCAACATATTTGTGTTCCTCAGTTCAGATGAAGGTCCAAGACCTGAAATATGAATTGTTTCTCTTTCCACAAATGCAGCCTAACCTGTTGAATTTTGTTCTGTGATTATTTCAAATTTCCATATCTGCATTTTTTAGTATAAAATTTTGTAAGCCTGCTATACCATTACATAAGATCATGGCCAATAGCGATACAAACGACTGCAGAAACTGGAATCTGTGGCAAAAACCAAACTGCTGGACAAACTCAGTAGGTCTTAAAATAAGGCCAAGCCTGTGCCACATGTCCCCTCTTCCTGCCTGACCTGATCCTGACACATTTGGTACCTAAAAATCTATTGATCCTAGCCATGATTATACTTTTTTTGTATAGGTTTAATTTCCTGAGTTTCTCTGCTACCATTTTGACCTTTACTGTGTTAGACCTGTTATTCACCCCTCTATACTGCATTTCAAAGAGACACATGCAAACTTTTAAACTATTTATTTATTCCCTATAATAGTTTGTCTAAGACACACACTTATTTTCTTTATTCTCGCCACCAAGGTAGTCTGATCAGCATTGTTAAATGCAGGCGAGGTTAGCATTTGCGATTGAAAGCTGTAGTCAAACAGAATCTCATTAATACTTCATCAGGGTTTTGTTGCTTAGGGCGAGGCAGATAATTAATTGATTAGTGATTTCATCAACATTACTTCTGCCCAAGGGTGTTAAAGCAGTACATTGTGGCAGCATGCATTAGTCATAAATTCCAGAGAATACATGTTATTTTCATTGCAAAATTGTTTTCATTTCATTAATTATTTAAGCAGGGAGGATTGACATAGCCAGTTCGGCACCGATCTGATATTTGACATCCGGTTTTGGAAACTACTGTAATCTGTTATAAGCAGAGTGAGCAAACACATGGACTAGTAGGACCAGTCAGAGTCAGCATAAATTTGTGAAGGGTTACTCTTATCGCTTTGCTCACGTGGCATATGATTGAGAATCCTTGTCGACTGTCCTAACAGGATATCGGAAGGAAGTAAACGCGATTCCAAGGAAAATGAGGTACAGAATTGTCATAAATATGGTATTTTATGACAAATGTGGCTTGGTAACTATCAAGGAAAGATAGAATGTACATAAAGATAGCTGGACATTCTTTGAAACAAGTTTAAGTGAGTTAGGTATTCTGAAAAATGCAAGGAATTATGGTATTTGTCAAAGGTCATTCGTTATAAAGAAAAAGTGAACTGTATAAGTGGCTGCATAAACTGTATGTAAATTATCTTTATTCATGATTTATGTGTAAAAATATATTTAATCTGAGGAACGGGGATGCTAGGCAGCGGGAGAGTGAGTGTAACAGCGAGGGGGGGGGGGGGGCAGATGCCAGCAAAGATTATAGAGGAGCAAGATGCGCCACTCAGCGAAAAAAGCGTAGTATCACGTGTGATTGTCGACGCCATTTTAGCGGAGTGCCTCGACCAAAGATGGCGTTGACTATGGCGTCTACATCATTGGGAAACTAGGCTCCTCTATAATCTTTGCCTCTCGATCTCCCGCTGTGTAATCCGCTCCAAAACTACAGAGCAGTTGCAAGCAAAGATTATAGAGGAGCAAGATGCATTAGAAAGTTATTAGATTTATTTGTAATAGATCTTTACTTACCTCTCGATCTCCCTCTCTTCTCTCGATCTCCCTCCCTTCTCTCGATCTCCCTCCCTTCTCTCGATCTCCCTCCCTTCTCTCGATCTCCCTCCCTTCTCTCGATCTCCCTCCCTTCTCTCGATCTCCCTCCCTTCTCTCGATCTCCCTCCCTTCTCTCGATCTCCCTCCCTTCTCTCGATCTCCCTCCCTTCTCTCGATCTCCCTCCCTTCTCTCGATCTCCCTCCCTTCTCTCGATCTCCCTCCCTTCTCTCGATCTCCCTCCCTTCTCTCGATCTCCCTCCCTTCTCTCGATCTCCCTCCCTTCTCTCGATCTCCCTCCCTTCTCTCGATCTCCCTCCCTTCTCTCGATCTCCCTCCCTTCTCTCGATCTCCCTCCCTTCTCTCGATCTCCCTCCCTTCTCTCGATCTCCCTCCCTTCTCTCGATCTCCCTCCCTTCTCTCGATCTCCCTCCCTTCTCTCGATCTCCCTCCCTTCTCTCGATCTCCCTCCCTTCTCTCGATCTCCCTCCCTTCTCTCGATCTCCCTCCCTTCTCTCGATCTCCCTCCCTTCTCTCGATCTCCCTCCCTTCTCTCGATCTCCCTCCCTTCTCTCGATCTCCCTCCCTTCTCTCGATCTCCCTCCCTTCTCTCGATCTCCCTCCCTTCTCTCGATCTCCCTCCCTCCTCTCGATCTCCCTCCCTCCTCTCGATCTCCCTCCCTCCTCTCGATCTCCCTCCCTCCTCTCGATCTCCCTCCCTCCTCTCGATCTCCCTCCCTTCTCTCGATCTCCCTCCCTTCTCTCGATCTCCCTCCCTTCTCTCGATCTCCCTCCCTTCTCTCGATCTCCCTCCCTTCTCTCGTTCTCCCTCCCTTCTCTCGTTCTCCCTCCCTTCTCTCGATCTCCCTCCCTTCTCTCGATCTCCCTCCCTTCTCTCGATCTCGCTCCCCACTCGATCTCGCTCCCCTCTCTGATCTCGATCTCTCTCCCCTTTCTTCTCTCGATCTCCCGCTGTGTAATCCGCTCCAAAGGTACAGAGCACTTGCAAGCAAAGATTATAGAGGAGCAAGATGCATTAGAAAGTTATTAGATTTATTTGTAATAGATCTTTACTTGCATCTCGATCTCCCTCTCTTCTCTCGATCGCCCCCTTCTCTCTATCTCTCTCTCCCCTCTCAATCGCTCTCTCCCCTCTTTCTCTCGATCTCTCTCTTCTCTCGATCTCTCTCTTCTCTCGATCTCTCTCTTCTCTCGATCTCTCTCTTCTCTCGATCTCTCTCTTCTCTCGATCTCTCTCTTCTCTCGATCTCTCTCTTCTCTCGATCTCTCTCTTCTCTCGATCTCTCTCTTCTCTCGATCTCTCTCTTCTCTCGATCTCTCTCTCTTCTCTCGATCTCTCTCTCTTCTCTCGATCTCTCTCTCTTCTCTCGATCTCTCTCTTTTGATCTCTCTGTCCCCTCTCAATCTCTCCCCTCTCGATCTCTTTCTCTCCCCTCTCTTCTCTCGTTCTCTTTCTCTCCCCTCTCTTCCCTCTTCTCTCGATCTCTCCCCTCTCGATCTCGATCTCTCCCCTCACGATCTCGATCTCTCCCCTCACGATCTCGATCTCTCCCCTCACGATCTCGATCTCTCCCCTCACGATCTCGATCTCTCCCCTCACGATCTCGATCTCTCCCCTCACGATCTCGATCTCTCCCCTCACGATCTCGATCTCTCCCCTCACGATCTCGATCTCCCCCCTCACGATCTCGATCTCCCCCCTCACGATCTCGATCTCCCCCCTCACGATCTCGATCTCCCCCCTCACGATCTCGATCTCCCCCCTCACGATCTCGATCTCCCCCCTCACGATCTCGATCTCCCCCCTCACGATCTCGATCTCCCCCCTCACGATCTCGATCTCCCCCCTCACGATCTCGATCTCCCCCCTCACGATCTCGATCTCCCCCCTCACGATCTCGATCTCCCCCCTCACGATCTCGATCTCCCCCCTCACGATCTCGATCTCTCCCCTCACGATCTCGATCTCCCCCCTCACGATCTCGATCTCCCCCCTCACGATCTCGATCTCCCCCCTCACGATCTCGATCTCCCCCCTCACGATCTCGATCTCCCCCCTCACGATCTCGATCTCCCCCCTCACGATCTCGATCTCCCCCTCACGATCTCGATCTCCCCCCTCACGATCTCGATCTCCCCCCTCACGATCTCGATCTCCCCCCTCACGATCTCGATCTCCCCCCTCACGATCTCGATCTCCCCCCTCACGATCTCGATCTCCCCCCTCACGATCTCGATCTCCCCCCTCACGATCTCGATCTCCCCCCTCACGATCTCGATCTCCCCCCTCACGATCTCGATCTCCCCCCTCACGATCTCGATCTCCCCCCTCACGATCTCGATCTCCCCCCTCACGATCTCGATCTCCCCCCTCACGATCTCGATCTCCCCCCTCACGATCTCGATCTCCCCCCTCACGATCTCGATCTCCCCCCTCACGATCTCGATCTCCCCCCTCACGATCTCGATCTCCCCCCTCACGATCTCGATCTCCCCCCTCACGATCTCGATCTCCCCCCTCACGATCTCGATCTCTCCCCTCTCGATCTCGATCTCTCTCTCCCCCTCTTCTCTTAATCCCCCTCTCCCCCCTCCCCCTCCCAATACAAGGGAAGCTGCACAATGCAATGCAAGGGAAACTACGCAAAGGTGGGGGCTGGGCAGGAAAGATGGGAGGGCAATGGGGGGGCAAAGGGAAAACATTACAATTAAATTTACTAAAATATGTGAGGTGATAGATGCGCTATATCAAACACTGTTCCCTACAACACTGATTACACCAAGGATGATAGAGCGGACCGAAGGATCTTTGGAGCTACTATTTTACATGTAAGCATATATGAATCAGTAAATATTTGACACTAACCCAACGGCAATTTACATAGCCTGCCATAGACAAACACATGCAATAAAAGTCCACATCAAAATATCATTTATTCAAAAGACAATGAAACATTCCTGTTTACAGGCATCTCACTTACAACTGCTCTGTAGCTTTGGAGCGGATTACACAGCGGGAGGCATACCGCCAAAATGGCGGCCGTGACGTTCCGTTACGTACTAATACTAACCTGGTGGGTGGGGGGGGGGGGGGGGGAGTTGATGTTGGTAAGCCTAAGGTTTGGCTGATGTCTCTAACAGTTTTATTCTTGTTTCTCAGTCTCATAATGGCTTCTTTGACTTTCATTGACACAACTTTGGTCCTCATGTTGATAAACAGCAATAAAAGTTTCCAAAGACTGGAGGAAAGACTAGGTGCTGAGAGCTCTCTTACACCTGCATTACGGAGGCATTTAAACACACATGAGCAATTACAACCATCTGTGAAGCCATGTGTCCCAAACATTATGGTGCCCTGAAATGGGGGGGGAATATGTATAAACACAGCTGTAATTGCTACATGGTGAAACCAAAATGTATAAAAATACCCTTTAATAAAATCTGACAATGTGCACTCTAACCACATGTGATTTTTTATTAATATTACAAATCTCAAATCGTGGAGTAAAGAGGCAAATAAATAAATGTTGGGTCTTTGTTCCAAACATTATGGAGGGCACTGTAAACAATGGCTAATGAAATGTTACCATTTATTTCAATTGAGCTAGAATTCAAAATTGGGACAGTGTAGATCAGGTCTGGTTACACCCTATCTGGAATGCTGCATTAGTCCATGAAATAGAACAATTCATTGGTCCTGAAATATTTGCCATATAGATTCATTGGCAAATTACCAGTAATATAAACATAAATTTTACAAAGATAAATTGTGTCATCAAGGCTTCTATTGAGATTGAGGTGTTTAAAATGATCAATAGGTTAAAATGACTTGGACACAATCACGTGTTTCCTCTGGTAGAATCCAGACCAAGAATACATAATCATAACATTAAGTCTCAACTTCTTAGTGAAATTGGGTGGCCCTCTTCTTTCCCCCCCCTGCCCTCACATACATGCACACACACACCTCCGCACATACATGCACCTGGTATTTTATTTCCAAAAGATTATGGATAATTGGGATCAATTGAAACCTCCAAGATTGGAAATGGTACACTTCTGGCAGCTGGAGAATATTGATCTATGATTGGCTGAGGTTCTGATTAACCATGTTTGAATCAAAGGGCAAAACTGGTTTAAGCAGATGCTGTGCCCACAAGAACATCTGATCACACAAACAATCCTGATCTGAGCATTTGGTGATTTACCCTTGTATCGAAACCGCTTGCATGCAGCAAAGCATTACACTTTTATGCACTCTTAAATTATACTCAGAGGAAAATAATGATTTGGTTAACACAATCTCTTGAAATTTTAAGCATTAGGAGATTCAAAAACGTCTTTTTTTGCTTTAATTATTTATTATGGGAAATATTCATGAACAATTATTATTGTTCATAATTAATTGCCATTAATGTGTATTTTCGTGATGTAACTTGAGGCTGTTTTAAGTAAATTCAGAAGGAAATATTTGAAAACCAGCTCTGTATTCTACCATGTAGGTATGTTGCGAAACGTACCTTTAGCAGCGCTGCAGTTCTGCCGCTCCCCGTGTGCGCGACTTTGGCGCCTTTCAGAGGGGGGGCGGGCTTAAAGTGCCGTTTTTCAACAGACCTGGAAAATCGATCCATGTCGGGCAATTTCGTTGCGGAAGAAAAATCGTTCCGACATTTCATCAATGAAGGTATTTTTAAATTACTCTAAATTATTTATTAACTAGAGTAATTTAAAAATCACCTTCAAAAGCCGTGAGCACTGACAACCGGAAGGATTTTCCGTAGGGGAGACAAAAAGGTAGTTTATTTTTATATTAAAAGTTGGTTTTTCGGGAGGCTTTAATAATATTTTTATGTTGCGAAATGGGGTCCCAAAAAATGTATGAACAAACAATATTTTTCCTCCCGACTTCACCGCTAACCGCAACGTTCCAATCCACCGCATTCCACTAAAACCCACTCGCTAGTTGATTTAAATGGCCATTAATTTACAGGAATCAAACACTAAATTCCTTCCATTTGGCCCAGAAATTCATGAAAATGAGATTTAAAAATTATGTTATGTTGTGGATTATTGTGTGAATGTTATTTTGACACTTAGGCAATTTAAAAAAAGTTTATCTTTTCTTAAGAAATGGATAGATGTTTAGATCTATTCATTGAATTTTGTAATTAGCTACAATTAGATAACTAACTAATTATATGCTTTAATTTCAGGTAATCCAAGTAAGATTGTTTAATATTTGTTTCAGAATGCTTCAATCTATAATAACTGAAAATTTCATTGAGTTCTCTTAATTTTTAAGAAAGTTATGGGCTTTTAACTTTTCCAGATCACAGCTTTTGAGTTAAGTCAATTGAAAGGCAATGGGGAGCAAGATGCTAATTTCCGAGTATGAAAATGGTCATAACTTTCTTAATACTGAAGATATGAAAGTAAATTAGGTGTCAAATTAAACTTCTTTCTTTATCTGATGGGATAAATTGCAGACTTGATTTTTTAAATCTCAAAATGTTGTAACATTGCTATACCATGACATATAGTTTAATCATAGCAACCTGACTCTGTCTTTCAAGTTTTGAAACTGTAATATCACAGTTCTACCACAGTGTGTCCTCCTATCAAAGCAAAGAATACAGCAATTAATATTTCAACGTAATCCTGTACAGCAAAAGCTAACCACAAATGCTTAAATAAATAACCAGTGTTACAAAAGTACTTGCTTTACGCCATATAGATTAAAACATTCCTTCTCTACGTGGGAGAGTGGGAACAGCACAGCCTCAATTGCTTCAGCTGTTTACTGTAAATGAGGTTGTTGCCTGAAAGGATATTAAAGTATAAAGGGAAATAGGAAAATATAGTGTTTGCTTGTCACCTGTTGCTGAAGTCGGATCATTAAACACATCAATAGGTGGGCTAAAGTACACAGAGCTGATTTTTTTTTTAATCGGAAAGTAAGCAATCCACATTTCAGCCTTGGAGGGCAAGCATTCCTCATGCCCAATGTCAAAAAGCTGCATCAGTTTCCTTCCTGTCCATACTGAAGGCCACCGTCTTTCACAGTGTCGGGTTTCTTTGAGAATCCTTCAAATTTGAATACTTGTAGATGGGAGGCTAGGGCAGGCTTAGTAATTCAAAGAATCTTCTAGCCCATTCATCCATCCTGTAATAACTGCTTAATTTCTGGGTTCTTTTTTAGTGCCAGTGAGAAATCTGTCTGTGTCTTGGTTGGCCACATACCAAATGGGGTGCTGGGATAAGGCAGCCCTGCGCTTTACAAATTTAACATTCCTTTGTATTTTCTCGTTATAGCTGCCTCACATAGCTTTTGTTTATTTTATCTAATTTTCTCTAACTGCCCCATTAACTCATCAACCAGCAATTCTGGCCTCAACCCATCAGAGATGTTTCTTCACCCTAATCTATCTTTGTTTATGATTCAAATGAGCCTCATTTCATTCCACTAGATATCATATGATTCCATTATTCTATGTGTGCTTTAAATCAATTTATAACATCTTTGCTACTTCATCTGATTAGGACTATCATTTGTGATGTATAGAAATGTTTTTAAATTTCTCGGTGGATTGATTTCTAGCTAATATTTATGGAGGCTGTTTTGAGACCACATTCTCTCCATTTCTACTCAATCTGAACCACATAATAAATGTAATGTTCACCTTTGATCATTGTAATGCCAATGGTCTCATCTTTCCCCCTTATTTGTACATATCTTGAGTAAGTGAAATTCCGCGGAATAAAACCATTTATTTTTGTGGATGTAAATATCATTGACAATGCTTGTATTTATTGCCAATCATCAATGGTGCAGGCTCTGCTTTGACCTGTACCTTCCCACACCTGCAATGTCCCCTCTCTACTCTAATAGCCCTGTCCCACTGTACGAGTTCATTCAAGTGCTCTCCCGAGTTTAAAATAAAAATCAAACTCGTAAGCACATAGAATGAACATAGTGGGTACGTCTGAGCTCAGGGACGTCTCTTAGTGGCTCGTCTGAAATAAAAGCAGAAAATACTGGAAATATTCAGCAAGTCTGAGAAACGGAGAGTTCACATTTCAGGTCATTGACATTCTGATGAAGATATCTGGGCCAGAGATTTTCCACAGATGTTGCCTGACCTCCTGAGTATTTAGTGTATTTTCTGTTTTTGTATCTGTTTATTAGTCTGGATATGTTTGCTTATTATGGTATGGTCTACAACTTTAGAATAGGAAAGCAAACATTTTTATGCTATGTTTAAATTGGTTTTAGGATTATAAACTTTTTAGGCCACAGGCTGTACAAACAATGCCAGTGTGCGTAAAGGTAGTACATATAAGGAACTTCATATTGGGAACCAACGTTTGAAGTGATGGTTTTTACTGCCATTTTACCCATATTAACCTTTTATTTCTCTCCTCTCCATTACTTTTTTAGTGTGGCCAAGATAGTGATAGTGAGATATTTACAGCTATTCTTGATTCGTGGTGAAATACTTAATGCTGCTTGTCAAAGATAAAATTGAGAAGTGATTTAACAAGAATTTATGTTTGTCGTGCACACTGCTGTACTTGTAAGTTGTGAAGAGCCGTCAATTTGATCAGATATTTGTCAACACCATTGTATTTCTCTCTTTCCTCTGTTATATTCAAATCCCATTTCACACAGAGGAATAAATTATTGTAATTTAGTTTCCATAAGATGACGCTTATAGTTTAAATTTGTGATAATTTATAAGATAATTAAGGGGGAAATCTGTTGTGGTCAGAAATGGCTGTTGTACAGATAGTGGCATCCTGTAAATTTATCTGGATACTTTCAAGCGAGAGCTAGATAGGGCTCTCTAAGATAGCGGAGTCAGGGAATATGGGGAGAAGGCAGGAACGGGGTACTGATTGTGGATGATCAGCCATGAACACATTCAAGTGCTGGCTTGAAGGGCTGAATGGCCTACTCCTGCACCTATTGTCTGTAACATGAGTTCTGGCAAACCCCATCGTGCATCCTGCTCAGTTCCAGATGAAAATGATTCAAGTATGTTGTCGAGGTAGGATGATTGTGACTCTAAAATTGTGGGTGGTGCCCTTGGGATCATCTATAGAAAGGTAGGTGAGCATATCCTTTCCATGAATAAACCCCTCCCTCAGATGCTCATTTCTCTCTCCTTGGTTGCTTCAAATTAATGAGAAGAATGCTAGCTTCTTGTACTAATTGGCTGCTGATCCAGTGCAGTACAAGGGGAGGGCACCAGTACAGTATTTCTGATGAGAGGTTAAACAATGATCTCTTCTGTTTTCTCAAGTGGATATAAAACATTACATGCCACTAGTTTGAAGAGGAGCTTGGTAATTCAAATCTTGTATACTGGCAAGCCTTTTTCTAATCCAGCTTCAGTATTTTTTTTTTTGTCTTTTATCCCTGTCTGTAAATTCACTGTTGTCCTTTCCACATTGCAGTCATTCACACTTTCGAAGTTAATTAACATGAACCATTAATGTATATTTTTTTAAATGATAGTTAATTTTCCATTCTTGCATCATAAAAGATATTGAACAATTTCGTTATTATGTATGCTGATGTCATGATCCACTAAATGGCATATTTTGTTTCCAGTTACAAATGGATTGGCACACACTGGCTCCAGATATAAATGCAGAATGTCTGCATGTTTGTGTCAATGACCTTTGTCTTTGCTGTGCAAAATATTAGCTATCCCTGAGTTTGGGCAGTAAGCACTTTTAAAATTGGTTAGGATGACTCCATGAAGTGTTTCATTCATGCTATATGCTATGTAAATGCTTTGATTCTTGATTATACCAATACCATATTTGATTTGTCCATTATACTTGGGCAAGTTTCAACATTTTGCATTACATGGCCAGTGAAAAAGCTATCAAGAATATATTAGCAATTCGATGTCTTAAGTGCATTTTTGTCCGTAGTTAATGCCGTGAATGGTGTACATCAATTTTGCAGTGAGGTGCTGATTGACCATTCAAATAGCTTCTGCGAGTTACTCAAGTTTTTTTAAACGACATGCAAGTATTCTGTATAAAGTATACTTAAGATCAGAAATGGAGGGATAGGAAATCTATTGCGTTTATAGGGATCCTGCAGAAATCCATTCAAACATAGTTGGGGGGTTTTTGCAATCCACCTGAAAACAAGGATGAGTTTATATTGGAAGTCTTTTATTGGAATGTTTATAAAGTTTTCATTCCTCATAGTAATTTAATTTGTTAGTTCCTCAATGTATTAACCACCCTCAAATCCCCACGCATCATATCTAAACAATGAGGGATTTTTAGTTTAGTTCTGGTGCTGCAATTCTAAGGCCAACATCTGTCAAACACTGTACCTCCCATGCAAATTATGATGCAACCATTATAGATACTGGTAATAGAAACAATATGCTTTCCTTCAAAAATACAGCAAACTGTTTACAATGTTTGAATTGCATTTTCTCAGGCCAAAGCTCCATCTTGCATGTACAATATGAATGCAAGAGTTGAGTTAATCTCCTCACACTCCTAAAGATATTTGCAAAACTGGCATGTTTATTCAATTTTACCACAGAATTATCCAGGAATCTACTTAAAACAATTTTACTGATGTGATATTGCTAATGTACAAGTTTTAAAGCTGGATTAGTCCCGTATAAAACAGAAGTTGATTATAACTTTCAGTAAAAATGAGAAATATTGACAAATGATTCTTCAACATGCTTGCAAGTATGGCAGGATGTTCAATCGCGCAGATTCCCTTTCAAGTCAGTGACTGCAGGAAACGAAACCAGTCTGCTGCATTGGGCCTTCAGGGTCTCCCCTTCCACAACCTGCTTCCTCTTATGGAGGCATCACAATTAGAAATGCGCTGTTCTTGGTTGATGCCATGAGGTACTACTGTACATAAGAAGTAAGGAAAATTTGTAATTCACAGTCCCCTGAATAGCTACAGGGATTGGAGATCATAAAAAATTTCAAAAGTATGGTATGTTATTTGTTACATTGGCATATTAAGAGATAGAAATATGAGGATAGCTGGAATCGAGATTCAGTACAACCCTGAATTTATTGAGTGGTGAATCATGGTCAAAGAAACAAGTGCCTTCTCTTTTCATTTCCCCGAAGTCATTTTTGAAGAATTTTACGGTTAAGACACAATGTTCTGTTAAGGGGAAAAACATTGATTGGACAGTAAAGATAAGGCCTGGGGAAGAGAATGGGGAATAATTATTATAAGAAGCACTTTTTCACTCGCCAAGATAGCAGAGATCATATCGCTCATTACATTGCATCAATTGGCATTGGAATGAAGAGTTCACCAAATATTTAACTTGGCTTTCTCTTTCTCCTTATCCAGTTTTACCCAGGCATATTCCAAAATCCACAAATACTGTAGCATTTGTGCCCAGTACAATACATTGCTTGTTCTTCAACTAAACCTTTTCGTTTTCAATTAGGAAGATTGCCACAGGAAGAATTAAATGGGAAACACGTATTTCTAATTCAGGGAGTGTTGAGACCACAATATAGCTTGAGATTTTAATTTGATGTATAGGTTTTCAATTATGGATACATTCCACATCCCTTTGTGAGAAATGCTCTGAATCTTTCACAACCTCAGCTATAATATATGTTGCTTGCATTATCTCCCTTAACAGAAAAGGAATTAATAATGTATTTAGGCTTGTATCCCCTCAAGTGAAGAAGATTAATGGTTGATTAATTTTAGGTTTTGAGAAACATAGTGGCATGGATAGAAGTTCATAAGTTATAGGAGCAGGATTAAGCCATTCGGCCCATCAAGTCTACTCCGCCATTCAATCATGGATGATCTATGGAGTTGTGAGGGAAAGATAGAAGATGGGCTGTTTAACAAGAAAGTGGTTGTAGGCAGAAATTAGTCATTTCTGGTTGACAAGACTTACCACAGGGTTTTGAAGCTGGATCAGATCGTCTGATGTTTTTGCAATCTATATAAATTACTTGAATGAAAGCATTGAAGGTAGGTTGCTAAACTTGCTGATCACAGACAATAAGTTGTGAAGTGGAAATAAGTTGTTTAATTGAGTAGATAAAAATCTGGCAAATGAACTATTATCTGGGAAGATATATGTGATCGTTCATTTTAACAAGAAAACAACTGAAATATGAGATACAATACAATCTGAGATATTGCAAAAGGGCTCTGCGTGTCCCCGTGCAGGATTTGACAAATTAAAGGTTGCATGCAGGTGCAACAAGTAATATTATTTATTGCTGGGGGAAGTATATACAAAAGTAAGGAAGTTTTGCTTCAGTTATATAGGGCATGGATGAGATCATATCTGGTGGGTTGCCTTACAAGGAACGGTGTGTATCTACTGGAGTTTGGAAGAATGGGAAGTGGCTGAATCAACAGGATAGACATGGAGAAGATGTTTCATCATGAGGAAGAGTTGAAAACTAGGTTCTGGAGCTAGGAGTTGTTTAAAAATGAAGGGATCACTCATGTAAGACAGATGAGATGATATTGTGTCTCAAGATCAAGTTTTTGGGACTCTGCTTCCTGTATTGTTTGAGGAAAAGAAGCAGTTTGCGTATTTAGGCGTAGGTAGAATTACTCAATGCAAGGGGCTGAAACATTACCAGGAGAGGTGCAGCATTGAAATTGCTGTTGGATCAGCAGTGATGTTATTAAATGGCAGAACAGGCTCCTAACTTGTATGCCCATAAAATAATTCAATAATTTGATTTGGAGATTGGGTATCTAGGGAAAAAATTTGAGCTTAACTTGAAACATCTTAATTAAACTAAATATTAAAGGTTATAGCACCTCAAAGCATTCACAACACAGCTAGAGTTGAGATTTCTATGTTTCTATGAGATGCAATTCAGATAGAATCAAATTGAATTGGGGAAACTGGATTGGATGGCCGCCTGCCTATTAAAGAGTATTGTGCATTGAACATTCGGCTTTCAATGTATGATTTTTCCTTGAAGTCATCCAGACAAATTTAGAGATTATGACAGATTTTTATGAACTTTGATTTGTTACTTGCATTTTTTAATTCATTATTTTGACCAATTCCAATCACTCTGCTTGGGTCAAAAATTAAAGAGATCATTGCACACTTAATTTGAAACAATATCGTTGTAGTGGCAGTATGGCACTACAACAATGGCCAAATAGTCACTCCAATCGTAAATCCACAAAAATCCAATTGGAATGCCCAATCCTTATCCATGAGGTAGTCTGGTATGTAATCTAGACTACTTTGATTTTTAAAATGCTAGTTTGTAAAGATTTCTCTTTGATTCATTTGTTATCAAGGGCAAAAATTGTAATTACCAAAATTGTGCTCAAGCTACACAGGTTTGCCATATTACTTTGAACTGTAGTGCATTTTTTTGCAACATTAAAGGTGATATATAAATACACATGTGCAAATGGTAACCATTAACTACATAACAAAATATAATCATGATACTATTGCTTGAAATAGATAAGTGGGGAGTGAAGGGAGTGTTTTGTCATTCGTACCTCTGAAGATAAATTGCTTGAAGTGAACTTTGGGGGTGTCTCTTTGGCAAACGGGAGCACTTTGAGGTAGGAAATAAATTACATGAAATGTCAGTTCATGCACATGAAATATGGAGTGTGGAAATTACAGCTGTAAGCCCTGAAAAAAGATATCAAATTCTAAATGGACTTTAAATTAGCTTCCATAGGGAAGCATTTTTTCATGCTGGATTATGTTTAATGAAGAATCAAGACATTTGGTGGAGGAATCCATTGTGGACAGCTGGTATGAGTTAATGTTTCATATTTCACATGACATGGATGATCATTCAGCTCACGGAGTCTATGCCAGCTCTCGAAGCAATTCCATCAATCCTATTCTCCAAATTGTTCCAAGTAAAATTCTATCTCATGTACCAATCAACTCCCCGTGTTTCATGCCACATAACTAATAAGATGAATGTACATCATTTGTGGGAGGTGGAAGATGATGATCAGTGTGATTTTTATCAGGGTGGAGGCTGCCAATTGTGGGTACGGTGATGCATTATATTGAAGAACTGTGTAAGATGGGGTCACAATTTCTTTTGTCACTAAATTCCTTGATCTTCACCATACTGTGCATTTTAAAGTCACTCTTCCGCACCATGAAAGCTTCCTCTGGCAGCTCATTCTATATACACACCACCCTCTGCATGAAGAAATTCCCCTTTGGTGTCTCTTATATCTTTCACCTCTTTCATTATACCTTGAGAATTATTAGTTTCAAGACGTTGCAAAAACAAAAGGTGGGTGCATGTTGGCAATTGGTGCCAGAGGCACAGCTTTCCAGTCCTGTTTAACATAAGTAGGAACTACCCGCAACAATTAGACAGTGACACACAGTCTGCACCAACACTTGTTGTTTGGATATTTTGCAGAAGTTGGCTGAATCTTTCATTGGGCAAGCAGCCCATTTAATGGCTTTCTCCTGTTTGGTTGCAAGATACCATAGTCGGTTTAGGATGAAACATTTAATCACACTGCAACCCCAACCCCTCACCGCCACTTTGGCCACTACTAGTCGTGCAATCTCTTTGTTCCCAACAATCCATACTGCCCTCTGCTGTTTCTCATGTGGCACATCATCTGCAATCTTCTTCCTTGCACTTTCAGAGAATGCTGAAAATTTCAAGAAACTGGAATAGTGACTATGCTTTGAAATAAGTAATTGCACTGTGCAATAGGATGTCCTACATGTCTTAAAAAGCACAATGACATCCAGTATTCTTTTATTTGATAAACAGACTGAAAGTCGTCTTGAAAGTTGCTTGTGTCTGCTTTTAAATTAATTTGCAGAATACCTGCAGGATCCACAAGATCCTTTTATTAAAACCAATCACAGAAAACAGTGTGATGTAGTATTTACCATCTCACCAGTTAACCTTTTATATAAAGTAGAATCTTTAGCAAAGATTGTCAGGTCCTTGGAGCTGATGCAGTGGTGATTTGCTTGGAAGGGCTTTGGGAAAGAAGGGTTTGGGTATATACAGAAACTGAAGGGGTTATTCTTCTACCTGGAGCAGATCAGATTGATATTTAAAAGACTTTTCAAAATAATGAAAAGTTTGGTCAGAAACATTGGATAGTTAGATGTGGCCCTTGTGGCTAAAGGGATCAATGGGTATGGAGAGAAGGCAGGTAGATGATACCGAGTTGGATGATCAGCAATGATCATATTGAATGGCTGTGCAGGCTCGAAGGGCCGAATGGCCTACTCCTGCACCTATTTTCTATTTTTCTATGTAACCCAGTAACATGGAATGGAGATGATTGCTAGAAGAACAAAAGCGAGCTCAAAGATATGCAAAATTGTGGGGTGCATAGGTAAGGTGAATGGCCACAGTCTTTTCCCAGGTGGAGGAGGCCAGAATTAGTGCATGGTTTAATGTGAGGGGAAATATCTAAAAGAGAGCTGAGGTGCAATTTGTTCACCTAGTGGATGGTGCGTGTTTGGATGAGCTGCCAGCGGAAACTGTAGGGGCTGGTACAATGCTGATGCTCGAAAGACATTTACACAGGTACATGGAAAGGGAACAGTTTGCAAGGATATGGGCCAAACACAAGTAAATTGTACTAGCTTGGTTATAAACCAGGTTGGCCTGGGCAAGTTGGGCTGAAGTATTTATTTCTATGCCTTAGTCTCTGTCTCCGAGATGAAGGAAAAATAAATCAATGCAGCAAGTTATTCCGATCTGAACCATGCTGCCTGAAGAAAACAGATTTGCTGGTGAATTCCAAAAGAAAATTAAATATTAGTAAAGGAAACCGAGTTATAAGACTGAGGAAAGAGCTGGGAAGGAGGTCTAAATGGATAGAAATTAATACAAAAACAGCAATTGTTTGAAATCAGTACAGAAAATACTGGAAATACTCAGCAGGTAAGACAACATCTGTAAGGTGTGAACCTGAGATGGAACAGCAGTCATCTCAGGTTCTTGTATGGAAAGATGCAACAGCAGAGCTGATACATCATAGATGGAGGAACTGGGAGAGTGGAATTGAGTCCTTGCAGGAGGTTGCGGGGTGGTGTGGTTGGTTTGAAATAGCTGTGGCACTCTGTGCTACAAGTGACCCACGTGGATACTTCTATCAAAGAATCAACACAGATGCAATGGATCAAATGACCACCGCCGTCCATGAAAGACATTTAAATGTATTAATTCACTAACTTGATAATGTACACTGCTGTACATATCTACTTCGGTGGCCGGGACCCCTTAAAATGATTTTGCAACAAAATAATACCTATTTGTTTTAAGTACTTTCCAAGTGTGGGCATTTTGGTTAGGAGTTGAGCAATGGGAGGCAAGTGTTCCTTTGTAAGTTTTAGTCATCAGTATATTTTACTATTGCCAGTGAAATCTAGAATAATTCAGAATGAGTGATGCTTTGGCAAATTTGATTATTTTGCCTGGATTATTGTTCCTTGCATTAGTTTGTTTAAAAAAAAATGTTTTTGCCTGCAATTTGTGTGGTTGGTTGAAAAGCACATCCCTGCAAGAGATGCATTATCTGCACGTTTCCTCCAATCCATGAATCTTTGTCTTGCTTATTGAAGATAGTAGAAGAATGAGATTTCCTAGTTCAAGGCTAGGACGTATGTATTGGCCTTGAAATGTTCAGTTAGCACTTTCCTGTTTCCTTTGTCGGGGACATTGTGCACAAGGATAATCCATTGTATGACGAATGTCCATGGTGGATGGGTTTTTGGATTAGGAAATGTGCCTTTGCAGAATTGCTCCTGCGTAAAATTCATCCAATTTTACTTGGAACATGCCGACCTGGAGAGCTGTGGCTATTGAGAGATACACTTGATTGACTCTGTTGTTTTCTTATACAAGTATGACCAAAGAATGGTGATTTTCTTTTTTTGTGTGTGTGTATAAATTCATTATTTGACGCTAAAAGGCAGATAGATCACTCTTGTTTGGCTACATTGAACACTAATTTTGGCTTCTCCCTGTAACCTTTGATGCCCTTACAAATCAAGAATCTATCAATCTCTTTTAAAAAATACCCAATATCTTAGCCTCCGCAGCCATCTGTGGCAATGAATTCCATAGATTCACCACCCTCTGGCTAAAGAAATTCCTCCTCATCTCCATGGTAAGGTACATGCTTTTATTCTGCTTCTGTGTCCTCTTGACTCTCCCATTACCAGAAACATCCTTTCAACATCCACCCTAGGACTTTCATTATTCGGACGGTTTCAATGAGATTCCCCCCTCATCCTTCTAAACTCCAGCGCGTACAGGCCCAGTCCCATCAAATGCTTCTTGTACGTTAACCCAATCATCCCGGGATCATTCACTTACCTCCACTGGTCCCTCTGCAATGCCATAATTTCTCAGATATGGGGCCCAGAACTGCTCACATTAGACCAAATGTGGCCTAACCAGCGCCTTATAAAGCCTCAGCATTACATCCTTGCTTTTATATTCTAGTCCCTTCCATGAATGCTAGCATTGCATTTGTCTTCCTCACCACAGATTCAACTTAACCTTCTTGGTTAAGCAAGCTCGTCGGCATGGGTGTGCCGAGTCAGGGACTTGTTTCTGTGTTCTATAGCTCTGGCTCTATAACTTTATGGTGATGTTAATTGGATATCAACTATGGAAGGGACAGCACTCCATGTCTAGTTGGTTTATATGGATTTGCAGCCATTGGGGATTTGTTTCTGCAAGTATTTTCCAGAGTGATTACATTTTCTTTTAAAATTATCACAAAATTAGGCCATCCCTGTTATTTCATCTTTTGGGAGATTTACTATAAAGGTTTGGATAAGAGAACAGAACTTAAACAGAAGTGGCTTTTTAATTGATGGAAGATATGATCATTTTAAGATTTCTTCATGGGGGTTGAAATTAATCTTCTAACTCTCCCTGCAGTTCTTCCATGGGGAATTGAATTTAAATCCAGGCCAAGCTGATAAATAGCTCTCTGCTCTACTTTAGAGACCCAACTGTGGCTATAGACTGTAATGATTTTTTTGTGCCAAATTCCTGCTGTACTTAATAGAAATACTCAGAAAGTAGGATACCGTCATGTTGCCAATTCCAACCTTAAATTCTTGGTCTTCTGTTTCTGCACCCCTACAACTTGCTTTCAAGACTTCTTCCCTTTCTATTATATTGTGTGGAATTTGATTCTTGTTGTAAATATAGGAACACCAGGATATTTAGTATTTAAATTTAGCTTTGTGTATTTTTGACTTTTTTTGGTTCATATTAAAACCATTTACAGTTATCTGCTCAGAATGGCTGCATATAGAATGATTTAGTGAAATATAGTTGGCTCATGAAAATTACTCTAAAGTACTTTAAACTTCCCTTTTCACTGAACAGGTATGGAATTCGTCCAGAGAATGTGATCTTGTATGGTCAGAGTATAGGCACGGTACCCACAGTTGACCTAGCTGCTCAGTATGAATGTGCTGCAGTTATCCTCCATTCGCCCTTGATGTCTGGAATGCGTGTAGCCTTCCCTGATACAAAGAAGACCTACTGCTTTGATGCATTCCCGAAGTAAGTGATTCTTTATCTTCCAACTTTAAGTACATTCTTGCTGATTGATTAACAAATTCTAATGAGGCCAGATTTTAGTTTGTTAATCTTTGTTCTGCCTGAACGACAAAGTGATGAAGAGCTCTACTGAAAATCTTCCAACTGGAATATGGTGTGGCGCTGCATTGTTCCGAATGGAAATTAAGATCTGTTTTCTAAGATGCATTGATCACTGCACATGCAATTACATTGTTTAATGGATTAAGGGGAATTTGAGGGGGGGAAATCATCTGCATTGAAAAGACTATCTAGAATTCCCTGCCTGAAAAGAGTTTAGAAAGTAATTTACCATCTTAAAAGTACCTGATAGAGGTCTCTTAATCTGCAGAGTTACGAAATGATAATCATCAGATCATTTGTCAAGTTGTTATTTTCATTACACTTTTTTCCCCCAACACATAGGTAAGGGATTTAAAGAATGACTGGGAGATGTCAAAGGCTAAAAATCTATAGAATTCAAAGTAACTCAGAAATGTATTGAGGTCCCATTGCACCTGACATGAACAGATCTGTTGGTGAATAATTTCATGGAGGCAGTTGAGGCAGGTACTATAACAGCATTTAACAGACACTTGGACAAGTACATGGATAGGAAAGGTTTGGAGGGAAATGGGCCAAACGTGGGCAAATGGAACGAGCTTAGATCAAGCTTAGATCTTGTTCAACATCAACATGTTGGGCTGATGGGCCTGTTTCCATGCTGTTTGTTTCTGACTATGACCATAGACTTGTTAGCAGAGGCAAAGATGGCTGCAATGCAATATTGTGTCAGCATAACAAGAATACAGCTACAGAAGATGTAAATGCTGAACTTTTTTGGTAAAATGATGCTGATTGTGCGCAGTTCTGAAATTATATTTCAAGGTCAGGAGAGGCAAAATATGTCGGTGTACTCCTCATGGTAGCAGCAGGTTGAGCAACCTTAAGCAAAAGAGTGAGAGAAGTAATAGTGTTTTTTTTTCATTACTTTGAGGCTGACATTTTGAAAGAAATTGCCATAGGATGAAGACATACCAGCAGAGTTTGAACATGCAAACCCAGAGGAGGAGGTTTGGTCATGGTGCTGAGCTAGAAGATGGGGTTGGGAGTGTCAAATTAGAGGACGTTGGGAATCCTGGACATGCAGCATCTCTTGAGAGAAGGAATGGGTAACATTTCGGGTCGAGACCCTTCTTCGGACTGGTTAGGGATAAGGGAAATGAGAGATATAGACGGTGATGTGAAGAGATAAAGAACAATGAATGAAAGATATGCAACAACGTATAGACGATAAAGGAAACAGGCCATTGTTAGCTGTTTGTAGGGTGAATATGAGAAGCTAGTGCGACTTGGGGAGGGATAGAGAGAGAGAGAGAGAGAGATAGACAGAGAGAGGGAATGCCAGGGCTACCTGAAGTGAGAGAAATCAATATTCATACCATTGGGCTGTAAGCTGCCCAAGCGAAATATGGGATGCTGTTTTTCCAATTTGCGTTGAGCCTCACTCTGACAATGGAAGAGACCGAGGACAGAAAGGTCTATGTAGGAGTGGGAAGATGAATTAAAGTGTCCAGCAACCAGGAGCTCAGATGGGTTCAGGCAGGCTGAGTGTAGATGTTCCGCGAACCGATCGCCCAGTCTGCGTTTGGTCTCGCCGATGTATAAGAGTCCTAATCTTGAACAACGGATACAGTAGATGAGGTTGGTGCAAGTGAACCTCGGCCTAACCTGAAAGGACTGTCGGGGTCCTTGGACAGAGTTGATGGAGGAGGTATAACGACAGGTGATGCATTTGTACCTGCCTCAACTACATCCTCTGGCAGTTCCATATACCCTCACCTCATTCTGTGGATAGAGTTGCCCCTTGAGATTTGTCATTCTGCCAACAATTTGGTCAGGACCTATCATCACTCTTGTCAAATTCAAATCACCAAAGGGTTTCTGGATGTCCTTGCTGCCCATGATATTTTGATATAATGTGTAGAAAGGCTTCATGTTCATGCATGTGCATTGTTGTTCAAGCTGAAATACCAGAACACAGAATGTACTAACAAGGAACTGCAGATATTGGTTTATACCAAGATCAGACGCAAAATGCTGGAGTAATAGCAGGTCAAGCAGTATCCCTGGAGAACATGAACAATATAAATGTGATTTTTATACTTTGACTTTCATTTGTTATATTTAACTGTTTTAATTGGTGCGTTGGAATTTCATTCCGGTTGTGCTCTAATTATAGTCTCCCAGAATAGTTAAAACAAAGCATTATAATCTGGTACAGATGCTGGAACACTGACAATTTATTCACTATAGATCTTAGATGTGATTTATTTAGATTTTTTTTCTTGATCTTTGGAGTAAACTAAATAATGACAAGATCCCCCATTTCCACCCACCCCCCATCCCACCTATACCACCAGCTCTGTTGCTGAGCCTGTAACTTTTCATTTCTTTTGACAGCATCGACAAGATTTCTAAAATAGCCTCCCCGGTACTGATCATCCACGGAACTGAAGATGAAGTAATCGATTTTTCCCATGGGTTGGCATTGTACGAGCAATGCCAAAGGCCAGTGGAACCGCTGTGGGTCGAAGGAGCCGGTCACAATGACGTTGAGCTCTACGGACAGTACCTTGAAAGACTGAAGCAGTTTGTTTCTCAAGAACTGACAAGTTCCTAGATTAAAGTTTAATATGCAAGGGCATTATATTTTGTTTGTTTTTAGTTAGAAAATGCTTTCCATATTTTCATTTATCACCATTACATATGCAATCTGATGTAACTGCTGAGAAAACCTTGAAGGGTTTTGTTTGCAAAATCATGTGATGCCCATGAGGTTCTAAAGATTTGCAAACATAACATTGATAATTAATGCCAATATTTAAAATATAACTGGAGTACAGTGTCAGTTTGACAAATTGTTTTAGGGATACCCAAAGTGAGATAGTTACCATATTTTCCCCTCATTCTACTGTTTGGATATATTGCTGATGTATTGGATGAAATGTTTATTTTGTTGTCATGCACACATTTAATTGTTGCTTTGTATGTTTTGCCAAATGGGTTAGCATATCAATAAGAAAGATAAATTGCTTCATTGGGCCTTGGATGCATCTTTGTGAATCCACTAGATGTACCTCATAACCAGAAATACTGTGTGCGCTGGGAATCTGAACAACAACAAAAATTTTGGAAACAATATGCAGGTCAGGCAGCATCTGTGGGGAGGATGAAATTAGTGACCTGTCAGAGCTGTTTTTTTAAACCTGCAATGTAAAATACTGAATCAATTCAAGATGTGAATTGACCTTTGTTACAAATTTGTTCAATGCTTTAATCGTGAGCTCGGTGGCAGGTTTTCGTGGGAAGTAGTCTAGTAGGGTGTGGGGTGCCTGAGTTCTGCCTCCTGCTAGCAAGATTGGAAAAAAAAACAAGCACAAAGTTTGTGCCATTGCATGGCATTGAGCAAGTTTGTATCAATCAAATGTTACCCTCAGCTTTTCTTGAAAAACTGACGTTAAAATATTGGTTTGAATTTTTTTATCATTTCTTTTATAAATTTGAGTGCACAGATTTATATTTTTTATTTTGTTGTGCATTTTCACAGACCATGATTACTCAAATCCTGAGGGTTTTGGTTTTGTTGATCGTTATGACGAACTCCAGTTTCAGATTACACATCATGTACTTTTTCTAAATGTAAGGGAGATGGGAAGTCTTCTCTTGTTAAACCTGTGTTTTGAAGGAATTTTTCATTTTGTGTTAGCACATAAAAAGACGTCAACTGATCATTTATTTTTTATGGGGGTAGGGAATTTTAGGCTGCGGGAGTGAGGAGCGGGATCAGCCACTAGCCTAATTATGTAGGGAATAGTTTTAAAGGAAAATAACCACCACACTACAATACTGTTTTTAGGTGTAGTTGCCATCAGAAAAAATAACTTATGCAACACTAACCACTGTAGTTAATGCAGAGTGAATGCATTTACAAGAGCAATGCTCAAGTTGGTTTCTTTAAGGGAGGAAAAGCATTTTTAAAATTAATGGTACTCAAGTAGCCTTACAGATTTTGTTTTTAAATGTGAATGTGTAAATGCTTGAAATTCTCTGAATTTATATGCTTGTGTATGATCCCGTGTTTCTGTATATTATGACAAAAATACTACTTAGTGGTCAACTGTGTATATTGCCTGTGAATTAAATGTACAAGTCCAATTTATACATTCACTGTCAAATAAGGAGTGGCAAGCAGGCATTGCCAGCATTGATGCAATACCTTTGTTCTAGTTGCTTTATATTCATAGATCAGTACTTCAGGTGCCAACCTTTGCTGGGAACTCATTTTTAAAGACCAAAATTTGGAAATTGGCCAGAATGGTATCTTTCAGATAAGACTTGTAAACTGTAATTGACATCCATCTATATTCCTTTACCTTGCCTTGTTGCTTACTCATTTCCTGAAAATAAACGCAGTATTCATTCTTTAAACTGCCCCCTCCACACACTAGTCCCACCCCATTCCTGCAATGTGTAGGGAGGCATGGGATTATTTTGGGTTTCCCAGTGTATTTTCTGATCTTCTGTGTTAGTCCTCCACTAACTGGTGGATAACGTACCAGCGATAAAACAGTATTTGGTCCTTTCTAGCAAGTTTGGAAGAGAAGCATTTGAGCTCCTCACTTGCAAATCGCATCTTGCAGGATCTAGCATTACCTGACCTGTCCAAATAACAGCAGAATACCCCAATGAATATACTGTGGGGGGAGGATTAGCATTACTGATTGGTCTGTTATCCCTCTTTTTTTTAAAAAAGGAAAGGTTCTCCATTGTGCTCAGCCTGCAGAGGTTGGGAGTACCCAGGATCCATGTATTGTTGAATAATCTGTCCTTCCAAGTGTTTGAGTGTTTCTCATTCAACACACTGGGGGCTATATTTTGAGGCTTATAAATTTAATTAGATGGATTGCAATTACCATCCTCCAGTTTTTGCTTTCCAAGATTCAATTAAGAAGCAACAGAAGTTAAAGAGAAACAATTGCTCACCAACAATGGCTCAGGTGGGCAAATAACAACCAGCTGGGATGTAGCAAGTGCACATGTCCAGCCTGAACAGAGGGGTGCCATATAATTAAAACTCTGTAAAATCTTGTGAAATCTGTATTTCATGTAAACACTGTTTAAATGTGAGTTAATGAAGTGGCCTGAGGCAAGATGAAACTTTCTAGTACTTTTTATCATCCTGACTACTGAGCAAATTGAAACTGCCTGTACCTGTTCTGTGTTTTGCTTCTTTTCAGTTCTACCTGATGCAGGCAGGTTGGTATTTTTATTATTATAGTTGAATTAAACTTTGATTTAAAACATGCAAAGGCCTTGCTGTACCTTTCTTTCCCCCTATATCGCGATTTTAACATGTGTTCAGATTTTATTTCCCCCATTCATTCACAAGACATGAGCATTTGTGACTGAGACGAGAGATCTCAGATGATAGAATCTTGTGTTTGTAGGATGGTGGATTTTCACCAGCAAACCAGATGATTTTTTGGAACTGGTTGCCATCACTGGTACCAACCTTCCAAATAAGTTAGTTACTTAACTAATTGAAACATTTCCACAACGAACCACGAGACATAACACAAGCTTGAGAAACAGCACCTAGATTCACAGAATCTGGCATTTTGTCCTAACTTGTCCATGCTGACCAAGTTACTTGAACAAGCTGGTCCCATTTGCCTTTGCTTGCCCTCCAAACCTTCCATATCCATATCTTTGTAAGTGTCCTTTAAATGTGGTAGTTGCACTCATCTCTACAACTTCATCTGGTAGCTCGTTCCATGTACACAACACCCTCTGTGTGGGTCAAAGTTGTCCCCCATGCACACTTTAAATCCTTCCCCTCTCACCTTAAACTTGTGCCCTCTAGCTTTTAACCTCTGGCCTGGGAAAAGAGTGTGGCTTTCCACCGTATCTATGTCCCTCACGATTTGTATATACATCCATAAGGTTGCCCCTCAGCATCTTGCTCTACTGGGTAAATAGACCCAGCCTCATCCTACCTCTTCTTTGTAGGTAAAGCCCTCCTCAAACTGAAACCCCTCTCTCACGGTGCGAGTTGACCCACGAGTGACCCCGAGTTTTCACTCGCGGTAATCACGTACAATCAACGTAGCGGGAATGTCGGAACTGGCGCGAGCAACTTAGCGACTCGTGGCGCTAACGGCAGGTACCCGTGAGACTTGTTAACTCATGGAAAAAATGCAAACATGTTTGATGTTTTCCATGAGTCAAATTTACTGTTCAAGTTAAAAATGGAAACATTTAAACTCGTTGTAATAACGTAGTGGCCCGTGCATTTACCTTAGTGACTCGTGAGTCTACCGTGGGCACTCTTTAAATTATTTCAGTGCCATTCACCCTCGAGTCTTAATCACAAAATTTAATTCACCCGCGACTAAATTTTCTTTTTTTTTGGTAATTTTCGTCTTATTTTCCCTTGTGTACAATTTTATATATAACGTATTTTTGTCACATGAGGAAAATACATGAATGAACTCATTTCGTAAGTGTTTATTTTATTCGGCTTTTTTAACATCCTAAAAATATGTTAAAAAAAACTAGGAGTGAAAAAAAAGTTTAATTACCACTGGAGTTGGAAAATCATTCTATTAGAATGATAAAAAAAACATTCCAACGTCTAAACACTGGGCTTCAGCCCTATCTTACCCTTTCGGGCTTTGATTACTGCAGTTATTTCTTGGAAAATTAGCTATAAAAACCATGGAGTGTGTGATTTAATATATTTTTCTCCAACTAATATAACTTTCTATATCCCTCCCCGAAAGCTCACAAAACCACCAAATATCAACTTTGGTAGCTACATTTCTACACACAATTCTCTGGCAAAAGAATAAATCGGGGAAGGTAGTGCATCCGTGGATAACAAGGGAATTCAGGGATAGTATCAAAACAAAAGATGAAGCATACAAATTAGCCAGAAAAAGCAGCCTACCAAAGGACTCTGAGAAATTCAGAGTCCAGCAGAGGAGGACAAAGGGCTTAATTAGGAAAGGGAAAATAGATTATGAAAGAAAACCGGCCGGGAAAATAAAAACCGACTACAAAAGTTTTTATAGATATGTGAAGAGAAAAAGGTTAGTTAAAATAAATGCAGGTCCCTTGCAGTCAGAAACAGGTGAATTGATCATGGGGAACAAGGACATGGCAGACCAATTAAATAACTACTTTAGTTCTGTCTTCACTAAGGAAGGCATAAATAATCTGCCGGAAATAGCAGGGGACCGGGGGTCAAATGAGATAGAGAAACTGAGTGAAATTCAGGTTAGCCGGGAAGTGGTATTAGGTAAATTGAATGGATTAAAGGCCAATAAATCCCCAGGGCCAGATAGGCTGCATCCCAGAGTACTTAAGGAAGTAGCCCCAGAAATAGTGGATGCATTAGAGATAATTTTTCAAAACTCTTTAGATTCTGGAGTAGTTCCTGAGGATTGGAGGGTAGCCAATGTAACCCCACTTTTTAAAAAGGGAGGGAGAGAGAAAACGGGGAATTACAGACCAGTTCGTCTAACATCGGTAGTGGGGAAAATGCTGGAGTCAGTTATTAAAGATGGGATAGCAGCACATTTGGAAAGTGGTGAAATCATTGGACAAAGTCAGCATGGATTTATGAAAGGTAAATCATAAACATAGAAATTAGGTGCAGGAGTAGGCCATTCGGCCCTTTGAGCCGGCACCGCCATTCAATATGATCATGGCTGATCATCCAACTCAGTATCCCGTACCTGCCCTCTCTCCATACCCTCTGATCCCCTTAGCCACAAGGGCCACATCCAACTCCCTCTTAAATAAAGCCAATGAACTGGCCTCAACTACCCTCTGTGGCAGAGAGTTCCAGAGACTCACCACTCTCTGTGTGAAGAAAGTCTTTCTCATCTCGGTCTTAAAGGATTTCCCCCTTATCCTTAAGCTGTGACCCCTTGTCCTGGACTTCCCCAACATCGGGAACAATCTTCCTGTATCAAGCCTGTCCAACCCCTTAAGAATTTTGTAAGTTTCTATAAGATCCCCTCTCAATCTAATAAATTCTAGAGAGTATAAACCAACTCTATCCAGTCTTTCTTCATAAGACAGTCCTGACATCCCAGGAATCAGACTTGGTGAACCTTCTCTGCACTCCCTCTATGGCAATAATGTCCTTCCTCAGATTTGGAGACCAAAACTGTATGCAATACCCCAGGTGTGGTCTCACCAAGACCCTGTGCAACTGAAATAGAACCTCCCTGCTCCTATACTCAAATCCTTTTGCTATGAATGCTATCATACCATTCGCTTTCTTCACTGCCTGCTGCACCTACATGCCTACTTTCAATGACTGGTGTTCCATGACACCCAGGTCTCGCTGCATCTCCCCTTTTCCTAATTGGCCACCATTTAGATAATAGTCTGCTTTCCTGTTTTTGCCATCAAAGTGGATAACCTCACATTTATCCACATTATACTGCATCTGACAAACATTTGCCCACTCACCCAGCCTATCCAAGTCACCTTGCAGTCTCCTAGCATCCTCCTCACAGCTAACACTGTCCCCCAGCTTAGTGTCATCCGCAAACTTGGAGATATTGCCTTCAATTCCCTCATCCAGATCATGAATATATATTGTAAGTAGCTGGGGTCCCAGCACTGAGCCTTGCGGTACCCCACTAGTCACTGCCTGCCATTGTGAAAAGGACCCGTTTACTCCTACTCTTTGCTTCCTGTTTGCCAGCCAGTTCTCTATCCACATCAATACTGAACCCCCAATGCCGTATGCTTTAAGTTTGTATATTAATCTCTTATCTGGGACCTTGTCGAAAGCCTTCTGGAAGTCCAGATACACCATATCCACTGGTTCTCCCTTATCCATGCTACTAGTTACATCCTCGAAAAATTCCACAAGATTTGTCAGAGATGATTTACCTTTCGTAAATCCATGCTGACTTTGTCCAATGATTTCACCACTTTCCAAATGTGCTGCTATCCCATCTTTAATAACTGACTCTAGCAGTTTCCCCACTACTGATGTTAGACTAACAGGTCTGTAATTCCCCGTTTTCTCTCTCCCTCCCTTCTTAAAAAGAGGGGTTACGTTTGCTACCCGCCAATCCTCAGGAACTACTCCAGAATCTAAAGAGTTTTGAAAGATTATCACTAATGCATCTACTATTTCTGGAGCTACTTAAGTACTCTGGGATGCTGCCTATCTGGCCCTGGGGATTTATTGGCCTTTAATCCAATCAATTTACCCAACACCACTTCCCGAACAACCTGGATTTGACTCAATTCCTCCTTTGACCCGCGGTCCCCTGCTATTTCTGGCAGATTATCTATGTCTTCCTTAGTGAAGACGGAACCAAAGTAGTTATTCAATTGGTCCGCCATATCCTTATTCCCCAAGATCAACTCCCCTGTTTCTGACTGCAAGGGACCTACATTTGTTTTAACCAATCTCTTTCTCTTCACATATCATGTCTGACGAATCTTATAGAATATTTCGAGGATGTAACAAGTAGAGTGGATAAGGGAGAACCAGTGGATGTGTTATACCTGGACTTTCAGAAGGCTTTCAACAAGGTCCCACATAAGAGATTAGTATACAAACGTAAAGCACATGGTATTGGGGGTTCAGTATTGATGGGGATAGAAAACTGGCTAGCAGACAGGAAGCAAAGAGTAGGAGTAAATGGGTCCTTTTCAGAATGGCAGGCAGTGACTAGTGGGGTACCGCAAGGCTCAATGCTGGGACCCCAGCTATTTACAATATATATTAATGATCTGGATGAGGGAATTGAATGCAACATCTCCAAGTTTGCCGATGACACAAAGCTGGGGTGCAGTGTTAGATGTGAGGAGAATGCTAGGAGCTGCAAGGTGACATGGATAGGTTGGGTGAGTGGGCAAATGCATGGCAGATGCAGTATAATGTGGATAAATGAGAGGTTATCCACTTTGATGGCAAAAACAGGAAAGTAGACTATTATCTGAATGGTGGCCGATTAGGAAAAGGGGAGGTGCAACGAGACCTAGGTGTCATGGTACACCAGTCATTGAAAGTAGGCATGCAGGTGCAGCAGGCAGTGAAGAAAGCGAATGGTATGTTAGCATTCATAGCAAAAGGATTTGAGTATAAGAGCATGGGGGTTCTACTGCAGTTGTACAGGGTCTTGGTGAGGCCACACCTGGAGTATTGCGTACAGTTTTGCTCTCCTAATCTGAGAAAAGACATCCTTGCCATAGAGGGTGTACAGAGAAGATTCACCAGACTGATTCTGGGGATGGCAGGACTTTCATATGAAGAAAGACTGGATAGACTCGGTTTATACTCGCTAGAATTTAGAAGATTGAGGGGGGATCTTATAGAGACTTACAAAATTCATAAGGGGTTGGACAGGCTAGGTGCAGGAAGATTGTTCCCACTGTTGGGGAAGTTCAGAACAAGGGGTCGCAGTTTAAGGATAAGGGAGAAGTCTTTTAGGACCGAGATGAGAAAATCATTTTTCACACAGTGAGTGGTGAATCTGTGGAATTCTCTGCCACAGAAGGTAGTTGATGCCAGTTAATTGGCTATATTTAAGAGGGAGTTAGATGTGGCCCTTGTGGCTGAAGGGATCAGAGGGTATGGATAGAAGGCAGGTACAGGATACTGAGTTGGATGATCAGCCATGATCACATTGAATGGCGGTGCAGGCTCGAAGGGCCAAATGGCCTACTCCTGCACCTAATTTCTATGTTTCTATGATTGCACAATGTCTTTAACACATTTTTGCTGTTCTTCTTTAACTCAATTCTCCAACTATTCTTTAACTTGTCAGCTACAGTGCCCTCTACAATGTTTGGGACAAATACCCATCATTTATTTATTTGCCTCGGCATTCCACAATTTGAGATTTGTAAATTTTTTTAAGTCACATGTGGTTAAAATGCACATTATCAGATTTTATTTAAGGACATTTTTATACAATAAACAATAGGTGCAGCAGTACACAAAGAGATGGCAATGAATGCACTGTCAAGTAAGGTGCATAGAAGACATGTCAATTGGTAGCAAAGATATTAATTCTTCTACTCTTACATGGGTATGACCACACGTAAAAAATAACGCTTTTTTCAGCAAAATGGCATCGTGTAAAAATACTGATTTCCTCAGCAAAATACTGATTTTCAGGTACTAGAATACTGAAACGCTCTGACACAACTTGGCAGCTCTGAATGTGATATTTTGGTTTGACCATGTAGAACTTACAGCTGTGTTTATACATAGTCCCCCCGTTTCAGGGCACCATAATGTTTGGGACAGATGGCTTCACAGGTGTTTGTAATTGCTCAGGTGAGTTTAATTGCCTCCTTAATGCAGGTATAAAGAGCTCTCAGCACCTAGTCTTTCCATCATCTTTGGAAATTTTTATTGCTGTTTATCAACATGAGGACCAAAGTTGTGCCAATGAAAGTCAAAGAACCCATTATGAGACTGAGAAACACAAATAAACCTGTTAGAGACATCAGCCAAACTTTAGGCTTACCAAAATCAACTGTTTGGAACATAATTAAGAAGAAAGAGAGCACTGGTTAGATTACTAATCGCAAAGGGACTGGCAGGCCATGGAACTCCACAGCTGATGACAGAAGAATTCTCTCTCTAATATAGAAAAATCCCCAAACACCTGTCCGACAGATCAGAAACACTCTTCAGGAGTCAGGTGTGGATTAGAGTGATGGCAATAGCAAAGTATGGAGGAGAGAAGGAACTGCCCAGGACCCAAAGCATACCACCTCATCTGTGAAACACAGTGGTGGGGGTGTTATGGCCTGGACATGTATGGCTGCTGAAGGTACTGACTCACTTATCTTCATTGATGATATAACTGCTGATGGTATATAATGAATTCTGAAGTGTACAGACACATCCTACCTGCTCAAGTTCAAACAAATTCCTCAAAACACATTGGCCGGCGGTTCATTCCACAGCAAGACAATGATCTAAAGCAACAAAGGAGTTTTTCAAAGCTAAAAAATGGTCAATTCTTGAGTGACAAAGTCAATCACCCGATCTGAACCCAATTGAGCATGTCTTTTATATGCTGAAGAGAAATCTGAAGGGGACTAGCACCCAAAACAAGCAATAAACTAAAGATGGCTGGAATACAGGCCTGCCAGAGCATCACCAGAGAAGACAATGTGTACTTTAACCAGATGTGATTTTTTTTCTATTACAAATAACCATATAACAATTACAGCACGGAAACAGGCCTTCCAATCCGTGCCGACCATTTATCTCAAATTGTGGAGTACAGGCAAATAAATAAAAGATGGGTCTTTGTCCCAAACATTATGGAGTTAATAATTAATAATACAAGCAGTTATGTGTTTGGCCTATCCTTTAAATGAGTGAAGTTTCAATCGTGGATTGTCATGTGCCATATTTTGATTATGAAGCTCAGTTTAGCAAATATAATTGAGAAGCTCTGCAAAGTTTTGTTGAGTAAGAACACTGCCTCTCGAATAAGATTCAGAAATAACATTATGCCAAGGAATGTTGACTGTTCCGAATGTGTTAATTGTCCCAACAACTTGCAGTGCGAAGGAGAACCCCATGTGATTTTAATGTTAAGTAGTTATTGTCATATGCACTAGTACGGCACGGTGCAGTGAAAATCTTGCAGCAGCATCACAGGAACATAGAGTCAGACAGCACTCTGAAAAGTGAAATTCAACATAAATTATCCAAGACAGCAAAAACAATGGTAGCACAAAGATCATTCAAGTGTTAAGTTGCTGAGGTAGACTTTCAGGTTGTGCAGGTTGGTTCAAGAACCTGCAGTAAAAGTAACTGTTGCTGAACCTGGTGGCGTGGGACATCAGACTTCTATTCCTTTTGCCTGATGGTAGCTGTGAGAAGAGGGCATAGCCTGGAAGGTGAGGACCTGTAAGTTGCCATGAGGCATTCTGCAATATTCTTCTGTTCGTTAGATAAAACCAGTTTCTTGCCTTTAACCTCTCGGTGATGTTCATGCCCTCACTATAATTGAAAGATAATTCCTCTTTACACCAGCCACAGCACATTTTTCCTTTTAATAGGATAGATAATGCCATGGTATTTGTTAGGTTATGCCCAAAAGTGAAATTTGCACATCTTTTTAAAAAAATATATGGTACCTTGTTCCTTCGGACAATCACTAGCTAGTGAATATTCTTAAAAGTAATTTTGGAATTATACTTTGTTCGCCTCTTCGGCATTCTCTTAATCCAGTTACATTACCTTACTCTACTTAATTGACCACATTCATCAGTTTGCCCTCCTATGATACCCTTTTTCTCAGCTCCTCCGCCTCTGGTTAAGTAGGAAAGAACTGCAGATGCTGGTTTAAATCGAAGGTAGACACAAAATGCTGAAGTAACTCAGCGAGACGGGCAACATCTCTGGAGAGAAGGAATGCGTGGCTTTTGGGGCCAAAATGTCATCCATTCCTTCTTGGAGATGCTGCCCATCCCGTTGAGTCCTCTCCGGTTAAGTAGATGCGCTCTTTGCTTACTGATTCCCCTGAAGTCTTTGCCAGGCCACAATCAGATTATAATTCCAACAGATCAGAGAACAAAATAAAATGAATTGAAGGATGCATAAAAACAAAATATTTTTTGTATCCACCCTTCTCCAACAGGAACTGGCCTATTAGAAAGGAAGCCTGTGATTTGAAAGTGATGCAATTTTAATGTAGGAAATATCCCTGGTGCTTTCAGCTTCTAATTTTTCTTTGGCTTCAATTCAACTGTTTTTGGGGCCACTGTGTTAAAGTTACGTGCAAAGGGAAACTGTTTTTTCTTTTGTATAATTGCATATTCAGTCTCAATTATTTGCACGAGCATCTTAATCAGGACAATTTTTTTTTTAAACAGTTCTGAGTAATAGCTCTGTATCTAATGTTTGATTGCAAAGCAGGTCCTTACAGAACAATCTTTTATTTATATTATAAACCCAAATCCATAGCTGTACTGTTCCACATCTGGAGACTGCCTTGCGGTTTGGAATGTGATTCAGGGGAGGTGCTCAGGAGTTAGTAAGTCAAGCTTTGACTTGGCATCAGGACATAAAGCAGAGTTAGTTTGCAAACCCTTAAGGGGTAAGTTTTGTAGAAGTTATATGCAAAGGTTATAACAGGAGCAAATTAATAAGAAAAATATTTTTTGCCTCTGGAAAAGAGATTAACAATTAACATGATAGTGGTCAATAAGATTATGAGCGTAGACCATAACAATGTTTTCATTTGAAGGGGAGACCATATGCAAGGGCCGTAATAATAAACAAATCATTAATAAATCCTGTAGGGATTTAAAGAATAATGTCTCTATCCAGAGAGCGATGAGAGTATGGAACTTGCTCGCACAAGAGAGATTAGGGCAAAGAGCAGAAATGCTTTTAAGGAGAAGTTGGAATAATACATGATGGAAAAAGGTATGGAAGAAGATGTTGATAGAATGAGTATGAGGCTACAAGGCTCACTTGAAACATAAACATTGGCATGACAACTGAGGCTATATATTTACCACAGGGGTGCCGCACGATTGGCAGCCTCGCCAACAGTCTTGTCTTTTTTCCTTTTTTTGTTATTTTTAGTATGTTTTAAAAGTATTTGTTAATGTTCTCTGGTTTGTTTTATGTGGGGGGAGGGAGATTTTTTTTTTCAATTTCTTACTGGAGATGCGATTGTTTTCCGGGTTGTATCTCCAGTCGCTCTGCGGCCTAACATCATGGAGCTGGAAGCCTCGCTCGGGACCGACTTTGAGCCCCACCGCGGAACGTGGACTTGCCATCAGAGCTGATCCCTTGCCTGGGATACACCATCAATTAAACCCGAGCTGAAATGGAGGTGAATACATAATTGAAGTGTAAATATTTACAAGTCTGTGGGGAAAGAATGAGAATAATCTGGAGAGCTGTTTCAAAGAGCTGGTATAGGGAGGATCAGGTGAGTAATTGCTTGCACAAAATCACTGAATGCTTCAAAGGAGGCCAATTGGCCCATCAAGTCCATACCTCAATGTAAGTGTCATCTGGTCTTACACCGCATCCTTTCCCCACAGCCCCACAATCTATTTCCTTTGTCATACTAACCCTACCCCCATTTTTAATGCTACAATTGAATTGAATTTGATACGATTTGTTTATTGACATATATACCAGTGCAATAAAATTCCTTGTTCTCGTAAAGTTCATGAAATAACTATATATATATGTATATAAATATATCGTATTTATCGTTAATCATATATATATATATATATATATGATTAACGATAAATACGATAATAACAGCAGATTGGTACAAGATTGCAATACAAAATCTAATCTCTGCAAAAATATATTGTAAATACAATAATGGCACAATTGAATGAGACTGAGTTTAGAGTAAGATTAATTGGCAGCACCACTGGGAATGGGGTATAAAAGAAATGGAGAAACATGGAACTGCAGATGCAGGAATCTTGAGCAAAACACAAAGTGCTGACGTAACTTAATGGATCAGACAGGTTCTCCAGGAACATAGGTGGGTGACATTTCTGTCAAGACCGTTCTTCAGACTGGTGACGTTTTGGGACGGGACCCTTCTTCAGACAGTAAAGGAGCTGAATGGCTTATTGGTCTGATAGTACTCGGGAAGAAGCTGTTCTTAAGCCTGGGTGTTCGAGCTTTCTCGCATATCTTCTCCCAGAAGTCAGATGGGGGAAATGGAGTGGTTAGGCTGACAGACATTCTTGACAATAGTTCCAGCCTGTCTGGTGCAACAAACTGAGGATGGATCAGATGTAGGGAAGTGACAAGCCTGTGCTGGACTAGACTGCTCACCACTTTCTGCAGGTCTGGCGGTTAAGAACAGAGCAGTTGCCAAAGCAGGCAGAGATGCATCCTGTTAAATACTTTCTTGAACACGTTTGTAGAAGTTTGAGAGAAGTGGACATGCCAGGCAGCATCTCTGCAGGACATGGAGAGGTGGTGTTTCAGGTCGAGTGAAGAAGGGTCCTGACCTAAAATGTTGCCTATCCTCCAAATATACAGTTCATCCTGGTGAGTTACTCCAGCAATACTTGGTGTATTTATTTTTGAAACTCAGCATCTGCAGTTCCTTGTGTCTTTGCTGAACAAAGAAAGTATGCTGATGTACTTTACTGATCATCTTATCATTGTGAAAAGACCAGGTTAGGTTGCTGGAGATAAGGATGCCGAACAACTTGAAGCTGTCAACCATATCTACAGCAGCTCCATTAATGAGGACAGGGCTGTGTTCATCCCCCACTTTCTTAGGTCGACAATTACCTCTTTCACCTTGCTGATGTTAAAGGAAGGTTGTTGTCCTGACACCATGTAGATCTCAAACTCTTACCTATACTTCGTCACATCGTTGTTGTAGATCGGCAGATATCAAGTGGCATCATCAGCAAACTTAAAGATTAAGTTGGCATAGGACTTGACACTGACCTGGGTGTACAGGGAGTAGAGCCCAAACCGCAAGATATGTAAAAGTATCTTTCTTCATGTTCCGTGGTTCTTAATCCTGCTACTAATGGAACAACCTGCCTGGTTCCTTCAACAACAGTGTGCACATACACCTAGGTCTCTCGTTCTGTGCACCACGTTTAGAATTATCCTCATTTATTTTGCCTCTTCACCTTCTTCCAACTAAAATATAACATTTCTCAGCAGTAAAATATAATTTGCCGCAGATCACCATATTCCGCCATCTGCTTGTAGTCTTGCTACTTTTAGTTCAGTGTGCCTCCAAGTTGTGCGTAATATATACATTGTCCAAGATATACAAGTCTCAGCCATCAATCGATACCAAGGTAAGCAGTGCGTGCAACCACTGGAAAAATAATTTCCTTCAACCTGAAAAACAACCTTTTACCACTTCTTCCTTTCCCGAGACTTAACTAATTCACTACCCATGTTGCTAATACTAATTTTATTCCATGGCTTTTAATCTTGATGACAAGACTATCATGTAACAACTTATCAATCGCTCTTTGGAACTCCATATAGGCCACATTAACAGTAATTCCCTTGTAATATAATCAAAAAGCTCTGTTCAGACAGTTCGTCAGTCCCATGTTCTACTTCCACTTTACCCATGACCAGGAACAGCTCCAATGCCATCTTTAAATTGGCCGACGATACCGCCATCATTGGATGAATAACGGATAACAATGAGTCAGAGTATAGGAAGAAAGTTGATAATCTCATTGAATGGTGCCAGAAAAACAATCTTGCTCCCAACATTAACAAGACAAAGGAACTAAGTGTTGACTTCAGGAAGGGAAAGCTGAGGATCCATGACACCATGAAGAGAGTCAACAGTTCAAGTTCCAATATCTCTGAAGATCCATCCTGGGCCCAACACATTGATACAATCATGAAGAAAGCTCATCAGCACCTTTACTTCCCTGGAAGTTGGGGAGAAATGGCCTGTCACCAAATACTCTATCGAAGTACGACAAATGTATGGTAGAAATCCTACTGACTGGTTGCATCATGACCTGATTCAGTAACTCAAATGCACAGGAATGGATGAAGCTGCAGAAAGTAGTGGATGGACATCTTGGGTATTGACCACTCCCATCGAAGTGATCTACAGGAAACAATAGACAACAGGTGCAGGAGTAGGCCATTCGGCCCTTCGAGCCAGCACCATCATTCAATAGACAATAGACAATAGGTGCAGGAGTAGGCCATTCGGCACTATGAGCCAGCACCGCCATTCAATGTTATGGCTGATCATCCCCAATCAGTACCCCGTTCCTGCCTTCCTCCCATATCCCCTGACTCTGCTATCTTTAATACCCCTATCTAGCTCTCTCTTGAAAGTATCCAGAGAACCGGCCTCCACAACCCTCTGAGGCAGAGAATTCCACAGACTCACAACTCTCTGTATGAAAAAGTGTTTCCTCATCGCCGTTCCAAATGCCTTACCCCTTAATCTTAAACTGTGGCCCCTGGTTCTGGACTCCCCCAACATCGGGAACATGTTTCCTGCCTCTAGCGTGTCCAAACCCTTAATCTATATTACTAAAAGTCTGATCTTGACCACTTCCTGTTGTTCTGAATATATAATTTTAGAAAACAAGCTGCCACTTACGGCTGTGATTTTTGACCATCTTACTCAGAGTCCCCCTCTGCTGCGCAGGACAAGAGGATTTCTGGAGGGACTATAAAAGCCAAAAGTCAAAGTCAAAGTCAAAGTATCCTTTATTGTCATTCAGACCTTTCGGTCTGAACGAAATTTTGTTGCCTTGCAGTCATAACATATAAATAAAAAACAAAACACACAATAAACACATATTTAACATCCACCACAGTGAGTTCACCAGGCACCTCCTCACTGTGATGGAAGGCAAAAGTCTTAAAGTCTTTGTTTTCTTCCCTCCTTGTTCTCCTTCTGCGCTAAGGTGATCAAGGCCTCCAATGTTGTCTTCCACTAGGCCCGCGGCTGAGCCTCCAAAGCCGGGCTGCCGCCACTGCTGTGGCCGGAACACCGCCACAGCTCTAAAGCAGGGACCGCCGCTGGAACACTGGAGCACCACAGCTCTGAAGCCAGGTCGCCGCTGGAACGCTACCGCTGGAACACCACCGCTCTGAAGCCGGGTCGCTGCTGGAACGCCACCGCTGGAACGTCGCTGGAGCACCACTGCTCTGAAGCTGGGCTGTCGCTGGAATGCTGGAACGCTGCCACAGCTTCGAGGCCGCCAGCTCCGCCATTAGGCCTCAGCACAGATGGAGATGGTGAAGGGGGGCACGGCAAGAAAAGTCGCACCCCCCCCCCCGAAGGGAGAGAATAAAACCCTGCTTCTCCCACCCATCCCCCCCCCTCCCTCACACATACACAGCCTAATAAACCAAAATGTTAACTAAAACAGACACAAGAAAACAAAAATAGAAAAAACAGACGGACTACAGGTGAGCCACAGCTGCCAGGCAGCGCCACCACGTCCGGAAGTGTTGAGTGCCCCAGTCAGTCTCTGCAAGATGGGGGAGCGAGAGGGTCACGTCTCTTAGTCTGAGCTGTGAGTAACACTGAACACATGTCTACTAAACTGTGAGTGATTTTACTGACCTGTCAGTGCCCTTAATGTGGTTTGAAAATATATTTTGGAAATGCTAAAGCTGCGTTGCCTTTGGTTTGTAAATACTAAAGCTGTGTGGCCTTTGGTTTGAAAATGCTAAAGTTGTGTTGCCTTTGGTTTGGAAATGCTAAAGCTGTCTTGCCTAATGAAAGTTCCCTTGCCTAATTAAAGTTGCCTTGCCTTCTATATAATTAAAAGTCTAATCTTTACCACTTCCTGTTTGCGCTTTATATTGATTTTAGAATAAACGCTACCACGTACGGCTGTGATTTTTGGCCATCTTACTTAGAATCCCCCTCCGCTCATCAGGTGCAGAGGATTTTTTGCATCGATGAAAAATAAAAGAGTTATTAGCGTTTAAAAAATGTTGAGATTCTCTCTCCTGTCAACCGCGCCATGAAGACCACGCCCCTTCTGGTGGGAGGGGCGAGGGAATATAAAACCCAGAAATGTGGGCGTGGCTCAGTCTCTGCAAGATGGAGGAGGGGGAGGTCACGACTTGCTGTCTTTAGTGGCCTTGCACCCTGCTTGAAGTGGTAAGAAACTGCACTTGAATTTGATGGCCTTGCACCCTGCTTGAAATGGAATTTCAAGAAATAGCCGTGAGTCAATTGCCAGCCCACCAGCCGTGAGTGAGTGCACTGCCAGCACAACACGCTTGAGTGACTGAGCCGCCAGCCCAAGAATCCATTCGGCCCACAATGTCCATGGCTACCACTCTGGAAACCAGTCCCTTCAGCCCACAACACCCATACTAGCACTCCAGAAAGCCCCCCCACCCCCCACTGGCCACCAGTATTGGAATTGGTGGAGAGGTGGAATATTGCGTTGGGGACCAGCCCTCTCGTGTGATGCTGAGACCCAACAGGTCCCACTTATTCTAGTAATCTTATAAATTTACGATTACTACTGAATCTAAACCCGACAGTCCCTCGCCTCCCCCCACCCCCCTTGGGCCCACCAACCGACATGTCCCATCTACACTAGTCCCACTCACACGCGTTTGGCCCATATCCATCTAAACCTGTCCTATCCATGTACGGGTCCAAACGTCTCTTAAACGTTAGGATAGCCCCAGCCTTAATTACCTCCTCTGGCAACTCGTTCCATACACCCACCATCCTTTGTGTGAAAAAGCTACCTCTCAGTTCCTGTTAATTTCTGAAATATTGGTCACAAATTTGGTGCAAAAATGCTCCAAAATAAGGCTTAGAATGCATCAGAGAGCATCTAAAACCCCTGAGGTTCCAGGACCCTTAAGCAGGCCCTGGACCCCAGCATCGAAGGACTTCACGCTGTTTCACATTAAAATTTTTGTAATCCTGTCATGCCACCTCCCCTTTTTAAAAAGCTTTGTACGGGCCTGAGTTGTTTGTGTCCTCCTTAGTGAAGACGGATTGAAACATTGCAATTAATATCAAAGACTACAACACCCTGACTGCACGCTCATCTTGCTGCTAGCCTTGCCAAGTAGTTACAACAACTTGAGAAATGGGAACTCCAGGTTCAAGAGCAGCCTCTTCCCTTTAGCCATCATGATCTTGAATCACACTGCACAAACCAAACCACAACCCTACCTCAGCATTGATCTACTGTGAACTTTGTTTTGATGGCACTACATTCTTCGGTTTGCACAGTTATGATCTGGTTACCTGGTATTACTGATAATGTCTTGTATTGCAGTCATAACATATTATAGTTGTTTGTTGTACATTTATTTGTGGCGTTAATGGCCTTGTAAATCTGCCGCAAGTAAGAATTTCATTATTCTATTCCTGGTACATATGACAACTAAACACTCTTGACCTTTAATAAATCCACACCATCTTCCTGTAATCCATCCATACTTTTCCTAGCTACTGCAAATTTTGTTCTGATAACTGTTTCCATAACTTTTCTTCCACTGAGCTTCAACTGAATTATCTGTTTTTCTATCCCACAGTGTTTTTCAAAAAGGATGAAATATTTGCAGATTTCCAAATCTCAACCACCATCCCTGAACCTATCAATATTTGTAAGATTATGGGCAAGGTCTGTGAAATTTTGTTCATCGCGTGCCTTAACAACCAAGGATGCATCCCATCCAGCCCAGGTGATTCATCCATGTTAGGTCCAGCGAGCAGTTCTAACAAAGAGGATTAACAAATTCATCAGGAAGGCTGGAGAAATAACAAACTCATCAGGAAGGCTGGCTCCGTACTGGGGGTGGAGTTGGATTCATGGGAGTTAGTCTTGGAGGAGAGGATGCTTGGACAATGGACATTACAGCTCACCCCCTCCATGACACACTGGTCAACACACTGAGGTGTACCTTCAGCAACAGACTGGTTCCACCAAGATGCAGTACAGAACGCCACAAGAAATCCTTCTTCCCTGTGGCTATCAAACTGTACAACCTCCCCCTTCAGACATGGGGTAGACTGACTCCCCTCCCCCCACTCCCCAGATCTTTACACATCCCCAATCCTTTACACTCGTCACTTTAATACATGTTTAGAGTATCTTGGGTTTCATGACTGCTGGCAGATCAATTTCCCTCCTGGGATAAATAAAGTTCTATCGTATCGTATCATATTGTATCGTGTCGTATAAATTTCAACTGTAAGACACAAGTAATTGTAGATGCTGCTTTTAAAAAAAGTGCTGCATCATCATTTGTTGAAACTCCAACAGCGGATTTTTTCTTGAAGATTGCTGCAATACCTTTGTTTACTAATACAACCGTGCCCTCTGCCTCTCTGAATACATTTCCTTTTGGTTTGGCTTCACCTCTCATCTTCCACTCCCTTTCCTGTTCCCATGCTTTTCGAGTGTGTTTGGATTCCCTGTTTTGGTTATTTTTTGAGTATCTTTTCTCATTTTCCCTTACTTCCCTTTCTCACCCTGTCATCAACTTAGCATCCATCACGTGCATGTTTCCCTACTTCACTCTGTCATTCTGGGAGTTCAAACTTTAGCTTCTCCCTCCACCTCCGATGTATCACTAGATAGTTCTATGAAATGAACAAGTGCTGGCCAAGAAGATAGATTGGAGGTAGAAATACAATTCATTTTAATGCCTCTGTGATTTCTTTTCCCCCCATTGTGTTTGCAGCAGCGCCCAGGGGATCAATCTTTAATTCCTGGAAAGCAAGACTTTGGACCTCAATTCCATCCCAATCCTCTTTCTGTGTTGCATTGCCCTTCCATCGTGATTATTCAATTGCAACAATATTTTGCTTGCTCTCCATGAGGAATATCATTGTTATCAACAGCTACTTCACTTCTTAAAGGCAAATATCCAGGAAAAGTGGCAGATTTCTCCAGAATAGCAGAAAAACATTCTTCAGAAAGACGTTAAATGATGATTATTTTAAATGAGGCTCTCTCCTGAGAATAATTTTCAATCTTTGCTTGCCCAGTAATATCCTACAGTTCACGTGCAGCTAAAGTCCACAGAATATAGGCCAAGGTCCAATTTGGGAATCAAGAACAGACTAAAATAATTTCTCAGAATCAATCCTTAACATTTCCAAACAAATCAAATTGGGAATACACAATGGCCCTAGGAAATTGCTGACACAAACAACAGACTTTGCATTTAAAGAGAAGCTAGATAAAGAAGGATGTGCTGATGAGGGGCAGAGATGTTAAACCTAGTGAGTCTCCCAAAGATCTAAGGTAGACAAAAATGCTGGAGAAACTCAGCGGGTGAGGCAGCATCTATGGAGCGATGGAATAGGTGATGTTTCGGGTTGAGACCCTTCTTCAAACTGAAGTGGGGGTGGGGGGGGGGGGGGTCTTGCATTTTCTCAAGTGGGAATGCTAGAATTGGAGGGCATCGTTTAAGAATAAGAGGCTGCCTTATTTGAGAAGGAATTTATCTTGTGTTGATTGTGAATCTCTGAAAGTCTTCACTCTGCAGAACTGAATTGGTTGAGGAGAGTCAAGAATAGGGGGTATTTGCTACAGGGAGATGTTGGGCAGACTTGGGTTGTTTTCCCAGGAATGCTGAAGGTTGTGGGGAGACCTGATAGAAGTATATATATTTTGTTAGAAGTATATAAAATTATGAGAGACATAGTCATGACATTAGACTGTCAGAACCTATGTCCCTGGATGGAAAAATCAAATACTGGTGGGCATAGCTTAGCAATGTTACAAAATTTTGAGATTTTAAAAATCAAGTCTGCAATTTATCCCATCAGATAAAGCATAAAAAGAAGTTTAATTTGACACCTAATTCACTTTCATATCTTCAGTATTAAGAACGTTATGGCCATTTTCATACTCAGAAATTAGCATCTTGTTCCCCATTGCCTTTCAATTGACTTAACTCAAAAGCTGTGATCAGGAACAGTTAAAAGCCCATAACTTTCTTAAAAATTAAGAGATTTCAATGAAATTTTCAGTTATTATAGATTGAAGCATTCTGAAACAAATATGAAACAATCTTACTTGGATGACCTGAAATTAAAGCATATAATTAGTTAGTTATCTAATTGTAGCTAATTACAAAATTCAATGAGTAGATCTAAACATCTATCCATTTCTTAAGAAAAGATAAACTTTTTATAAATTGCCTAAGTGTCCAAATAACATTCACACAATAATCCACAATATAACATAATTTTTAAATCTAATTTTCATGAATTTCTGGGCCAAATGGAAGGAATTTTGTGTTTGATTCCTGTAAATTAATGGCCATTTAAATCAACTAGCGAGTGGGTTTTAGTGGAATGCGGTGGATTGGAACGTGGCGGTTAGCGGTGAAGTCGGGAGGAAAAATACTGTTTGTTCATAAATTTTTTTGGACCCCATTTCGCAACATGAAAATGTTATTAAAGCCTCCTGAAAAACCAACTTTTAATATAAAAATAAACTATTTACCTTTTTTTCTCCCCTATGCAAAATCCTTCCGGTTGTCGGCGCTCATGGCTTTTGAAGGTGATTTTTAAATTACTCTAGTTAATAAATAAGTTAGAGTAATTTAAAAATACCTTCATTGATGAAATGTCGGAGCGATTTTTCTTCCGCAACGAAATCGCCTCGACATTGATCGATTTTTCCTGCCTGTGGAAAAACGGCACTTTAAGCCCGTCCCCCTCTGAAAGGCGCCAAAGTCGCGCACACGGGGAGCAGCAGAACTGCAGCGCTGCTCAAGGTAAGTTTTGTAACATACCTACATAGCTGCATGGTGAGAGGGGCAAAGTTTAAAGGAGATGTGAGGGACAAGGTTTTGTTTACACAGAGGGTGTTGAGTGCCTGGAACACCCTGCCCGGGATGATGGTTGAGGCCAGCACAATAGTGGCATTTAAGAGCTCTTTGGATAGATATATGGATATGCAGGGTACGGGGGCATATTGATTGTGTGCAGGCAGATAAGAGTTGGTCTTAGTATCATGTTTGCCAGAGACATTGTGGGCCAAAAGACTTGTTCTTGTGCTGTACTATTCCATGTTCTATGTTAAGACCAAGATACATTGTTTTGCGTATAGGTGAGTAAATGGTTAAAGCATTGGGAACAAGCAGGAAAGAGAATGCCAAGAACAGATCAGCAAGGATTTAATCTAATGTAAGTGTTATTACATAATATTCCCTCAGTACAGATCTGGGAAATCAGCCTGTAATTTGTGCCCAAATCCTTGTTGTGGGACTTGAAGCCCCAATCTTCCAACTTAGAGACGAGAATGTGACAGTAACTATTTGTAACTGTGTGCCCCCATTGCGTTATAATGGCCAAGGAGGAGAAATCATCTAGTAATTTGATTATCATTAGGTTCTGATGCATCACAGTGGAACTGAGACAATTGCAGGCTGATTAAAATGGAAGGACATTCATGTGGAAATCAGGATGTTTGCTCGGTGAGTAGAAAGGAAATAGATTGCAAGAGGAAGCATCAGTAAGATACCAGTAGCATCCTGAGCAGGTGACCTGGCAGGGAAATGTTATTTTTCACATTCTCTTGCAGCTCAAAAGGAAGTCCACAGAGATTGTGCCAGCTCTCGGAACATTCCCACCATTCCCATTCACACACTTACTCCGCTATGATCTACTCACTCTCAAATTCAGATTCCATCACTTAGAAAAGCCCAAGGAACAATTTACTGTGGCCAATTAATCTATCAACTCGCACATCTTTGTCATGTGGGAAGAAAACATAGCACCCAGAGGAGACCCATGGAGTCAAAGGGAGAATTGCAAACTCCACTGACCATAGCAAATGTCAGGAATGGATCCAGGTCAAGAATCATATGGCCTGAAACGGAACAATGAAATTCTTACTTGCAGCAACACAACAGATATGTAAACATCGAAGGTAGACACAAAATGCTGGAGTAACTCAGCGGGCCAGGCAGCATCTCTGGAGAGAAGGAATGGGTGACGTTTCGGGCCAAGACCCTTCTTCAGACTGATGTCAGGGGCTAGTCTGTCTGAAGAAGTCTGAAGAAACGTCACCCATTCCTTCTCTCCAGAGATGCAGCCTGTCCCGCTGAATTACTCCTGCATTTTGTGTCTACCTTTGATTTAAACCAGCATCTGCAGTTTTTTCCAACACAGATATGTAAACATAGTACTCTGTACAACCCATAATTAACAACAACAAAAATAGTTCATAATATACATGAAAAAAACAGACACGTAAATAGACAATAATAGTGCAAAGCCAAAAATAATGCCCCCAGGTCTATATAGTTCAGAGTCCATTTGGAGGTTGTAGTTAGAAACAAAATGCTGGAGTAACTCCGAGGAACAGGCAGCATCTCCTGATAAAAGGAATGGGGGATATTTTGGGTCGGGACCCTTCTTGAAACTGAGAATCAGGGGAGAGATAAGGAAGTGTAAGGTGTGAAAACAAGACATCAAAAGAGAGGTGGATTGAGGAAAACATAGCCAGCTAGGAGAAGATGACAATGAAGCAAACAGAGATAAACATTTTAATCAGGGAGATAGTCAGACTGGTAGGAGAACTAGTGAGGGGGAGGGATGGAGAGAGAGAGAGGGGAAGCAAGGGTTGCTTGAAGTTAGAGAAGTCACTGGGGTGTAAGCTGCTCAAGGGAAATATGAGGTGCTGTTCCTTCAATTTGCGCTGGGCCTCACTCTGACAGTGGAAGAGGCCCAGGACAGAAAGGTCAGTGTGTGAATAGGAGGGGGAGTTCTCAGGCACGTGCCGTCAGGGTAGGCAAGGTAGGCACTGCCTACCCTGACTAAAATTATAACATAGTAATTACTAAATATAAATAATAAAGGCATGGGAGAACTATGCCTATGTAAGAGATCAATCTCTTAGGTAGGCATAATTCTCCGTGCCTTTCATCCTCAGCGCTTGTAACCCTTGAAGGTCTGTGCAGCCCTCGTGCCATCAGCGCTGCCTGAAGCCGTCAATTTCAAGTGGGGCTGAAGGCAGCAGAAATTCTGCCTTTGCAGCACTGCGCAGGCGCAGCAGCCCACTGTGCTTGCGCAGTGCTGGTTTGTTGGCGGGGTTTTCAAATATGGATTGGCATTATTTTAAGTGTATCTTAGGAAACAGGGGGAGAAGAATGGAGCTCATGTACCGTGGTAAGTACATTTTGTGTTTATGTTTTTAAATACCGTACTTCCTGGGGTGTGGGGGTGGGGGGAGAGTTCCTTTCATAGCACTTGGGGGAGTCTGGCCCGGGGTAAAGTTGCTGGGAGGGCACGAATGTTGTGCAGGAGGGGTCGGGAGCATGCCACTTGCGACGCTTCTTGCACGAAGGCGTGCAAAACCTCTCTCCTCCTGCTCGCTGGCCTCACTCATGTCCCGCAAATCCTTAAATTCCGACAGTGGGATTGAGGTTACTGTGGGAATTTAAGGATTTGCAGGAAGCCGCTGACATGAGCGAGTGGCAGGTGAGAGATGTTCAGACGGAGAGCACTGCCTGAAGTGAGCAGGCCGGCAGAAGGCGTGGAAGTGGCGGACAGTTTGACTGTCGAGTCCCGGCGGCCGCTCGCAGCTACCTGAGCTGCTTCTATCCCCGGCTACAATGTGGTGGCTCCACGCTTGGAGCGCCGCAGTAGTGGTAAGTGAGTGAGTTACTGGCATTATCCCCGACCCCCTCATTCTCAACAATCCTGCTCTCCCAGAAACTTTACCCCTGGCACAGACTCCCCATACACTGTGAAAGGAACTGTCCCCCCAATTGGTCCCTTGAACAAGTGTTGTCATTCAATAAGATGACAACTGATTCAACTTTTCCCTGCGTGCTCCCGTTTTTCCCACCAACTCTCCACCTGCCATCACCCTTCACCCCCCCCCCCCCCTTTCAGTAATTCAGAATAAAGGAGACTAGGAAGCCTTGGGCAAATTGACTTGTTACTGTTTTTATTTTGTATTTTTTATTTTTACGGAGAGAACAATCTGCGCATGTGCGTGTTTTTATATTTCTATCCGACCTTGTGCCTACCCTGAGTAATTACTCACGGCACGTGCCTGGTTCAAGTGTTTAGCAAACGGTGGATCAGGTAGGTTTAGGCGGACTGAGCGGATGTGTTCAGCAAAACGATCACTGAGCCTGCGCTTGTTGTCGCCGATATATAGGAGTCCACACCTGGAACAGCAGATACAGTTGATGAGGTTGGAGAAGATGCACATAAACCTCTGCCTCACCTGAAAAGGTTGTAGTGTTTATTAGCCTGAAGATTGTAGGGAAGAAGCTGCTCCTCAACCTGGACGTTACAGATGGCAGGAGTGAACTGAGAGTGTGGCCAGGGTGGTGTAGGTCCCTGATGATGCTGGCTGCCTCTTGTGGATTCCTTCGATCTGAACCCGAGATGGACTTGGCAGTGTTCACAACTTTTTGGAATCCTCTTCGTTCCTGAGCATTCGAGTTGCCGAACCAGGCCGTGATGCAACCAGTTCATATGCTTTCTACGGTACACCTGTCGACGTTCAAGAGAGTATTCGTTGACATATCGAATCCCCTATATTTTCTGAGGAAGTAGAGGCGTTGATGCACTTTCGTTATTGCTGGGTGCAAGGTGCTGGGTCCAGGACAGATCTTCAGAGATATGCACGCCCAGGATTTGAAGCTTTTAACTCTCTCCTCCATCATCCCATCAATGAAGACAGGCTTGTAAATCCACATTCCTCTTCTAAAGGCCACAATTTGGTCTCTGGAATTGTGAGGCAGCACCTCTACTCACTGTGCCCATGGATGTGAGAAGCTGCTGAATAATACCTACAGCAAGTCAGGTTAATTTCACATTATTGATCCTGAACAATTACCTATCTAAGAGCAGGTGAAGTGTCAGAGAGAAACCAAGGCATCTCCTTGGAAATGGATGGCAATGAGTAGCAACCATGAAGCTTGACGTCCCTGAGTTTAATCCCGGAAAAAATCACCAAAGTAGAACTGTGGTTGGGAAGAAATTTGATAACTTAACAACAAATACTTTAAATTGAAGAGGTGATCCATGGAAAAACAAAGCACTACACTGCATTGTATATAGATTGTTTTGAAACAGCCTGTTGCAGGAGTTTAAATTGCATCCATTGAAAGCCTGAGGAAAGTAGACAGGAGGCCAAAGCTGAACTCTCAGCATATCCTCCCTGATATATGTGTGCTCCATTCAAATCCTGGAGCCAACTAACGCAGCTATGGACAGCCCTCATGGCATGTACGGCTTAGCAAATCAAATGTCTTTTCTGACACTTGAGTCTGGACAAAGAATGTTAAGTTTAATTATGTTTCATTATGAAAAGTGACTGGAACATTTTAGTGACTGGAACATTTGTAATTGTCTGGTCAGGTGAGTCATACTTACCAATTGTATCTGTAAATTGCGGGAAGTGTTGGTAATAAAATATTTTATTCCAGATTACTTCTAATAGTGTGAATAAACCTGCTTGTTCTGTGCAAACAGTGAACATGATTTCCACTCATGAAATAAAGAGGAACAGCAGATGCTGGTTTAGACCAAAGATAGACACAAAATGCTGGATTAACTCAGCGGGTCAGTCAGCATCTCTGGAGGAATTGGATAGGTGATGTTTCAGACTGATTGTAGTAGAGAGATTGAGGAAAAACCCATTCTTTCCTCTCCCACTCTCAGATAGATACAGATAGATTTTATTTGTCATGTGTGCCAATTGGCACAGTGAAATGAAGTTGCCATACAGGAAAAAAATAAAGAACACAACACAAAGTAGATAGAAATTCAACATACAACATCCCCTCACAGCAGGATCACAATTTCCCACCGTGGTCGGGGCCTCCCCGAGCCCTCCGCTGTTGCCGCTCCGGGCTGCCCGATGTTCAGGCCCGCTTCCCCGGGGTGATGTAAGTCCGACGTCGGGGCTGGAGGACGTCCTCAGCGGCAGTCTCCCTACTGCAATCAATCTAAAGAAAGGTCCTGACCCAAAACATCAGCTATCTATTTACTCCAGAGATACTGCCTGACCCACTGAGTTACTCCAGCATTTTGTGTCCATCTCTGATTTCCCCTCACATGCATGTGTAATCCAATCCTTTGTTGCTGCAAATCGCCATCAAGCCCATCAAAAAATTCAGGGTTTACACAAATTATCCAGCTGCTACTTGTCTAATGGGAATAGGTTTTCCAGGAATATTGTTGGCAATGTCATTCCCCCATTTACAAACATCTATTGGAAATGATGCAATCTCAACTCGGGTCAGTAGCTAACTTATATCAATTAAAAACAAACTGCAAGATTTTTTCTGAAATTACTGGATGGGAAAATGTCTCCCATGTGTGAATTAGAAACCAAATCTGTTTTAACCTATCCTTCATTCTGTGTGTGTGTATAAAATCTTGAGCAGAACAGACAGGGTGAATGTAAAGTGTCTTTTATCTAGGGGGATCAAGAACTTGAGTACACAAGTTTAAGGTGAGAGGGGAAAGATTTAATAGGAACCCGACGGACAGGTTTTCCCCTCAGAGGATGGTGGATGTATGGAACGAGTTGCCAGAGGAGGTAATTGAGGCACGTATAACAGCATTTAGAAGTCTCTTGGTGCAGTACAAGGATAGGAAAGTCCCAGAGGGATATGGGTCAAACGTGGACAAATGGATAGGAAGGAACTGCAGATGCTGGTTTAAACTGAAGATAGACACAAAAAGCTGGAGTAACTCAGCCTTAGATGGCAAGATGCTCCTCTGGCATCTTGATTGGCAAGGCCTGTTTCCGTGCCATATGGCTCTATGACATTCAAATATTTTTGAGACAGAATTGATTCTAAGTGGCACAGTGGGCCGGAGATTCTCAATAGACAAGTATTGGAGTACTGCACAGAGGCAGTACAAAGATCCCAGTGCTGAAAGGGTTAAACAATGCTATATAATTAAACGGAATGCTCTTTGTCAAGGTTGAAGTAACAGATAAAATATTTGCTTTTCTAAGGTATAGGTGGTGTTTCTTGTGTAACTTGCGTACTTAAGGGGTTGGACAAGCTAGATGCTGGAAGATTGTTCCCGATGTTGGGGGAGTCCAGAACAAGGGGTCCCAGTCTAAGGATAAAGGGAAATTCCTTTAGGACCGAGATGAGGAAAACATTCTTTACACAGAGAGTGGCGAGTCTCTGGAATTCTCTGCCACAGAAGACTGTTGAGGCCAGTTCATTGGCTGTATTTAAGAGGGCGTTAGATGTGGCACTTGTGGCTAAAGGGATCAGGGGGTATGGAGAGAGGGCAGGTACAGGATACTGATTTGGATGATCAGCCATGATCACATTGAATGGCGGTGCAGGCTCGAAGGGCCGAATGGCCTACTCCTGCACCTATTTTTCTATGTTTCTATGTATAAACTGACAGGTCTGTTCAGAACTGGAGTTAAAAGGGTTAAATAGCTGCAAAGATTAAAATCATATTGTTGTGGCTATAGGTAATGGAGTATTATAATTGAGGTGTTTATGGTGATTAATGGTTTTAATAAGGTAAACATATATGATTTTCACTAAGATGCAGATCAACCATGATCAATCTAGTAGGCTGAAGGTTCCTGTGGTTCTTTACATGGATGGCCTGATTCCAAAACTATTTCAGTCCCTCATCCATCAACTGGGTTTTGTTTCCTTTACACATCTGGCAGTTCTGTTCCAGTGTTCCTCATTGTCACTTCAGTTCCAGTTAAGAGAGGAGAATTAATTGTTAACCGTGGCGAAGAGAGATGAGATGCAACCTGAACAGGAACAATCAAATCAGGTTACGATGAATGTGAGCATTAACCATTGACCTTCTCTCAGGGCCAGGTCAGTAGCTAAATGACATCAAATGTTTTTTTTCAAAGAACAACTAGATATTTATTTCTGAAATTACAGGATGGGAAAATGACTGTAATGTGTAAACTGAAAACCAGCCCCATTTTAATCAATCTCTCACACTCTCTTGGTGTATAAATTTGTGAGTAATTATAAGGTGAATCCATATTTTTGGTTGAATCACTGTTTCTTTTTACTCAGAAGACAATGCTGGTAATTCAGTAAAGAACTAAATCACCAAGAGTGCCATATTGGGTGATAAAATCTATTTAAATGGATTACATTTTGGATGCTATAGAATTTAAATCTGCTTCAATTTCTCTCCATTTTTGCTATTTTTCTCTTTAGCACTGAGTCTTGCAACAAAAAAACCAACTCATGAGTTGTTCTGATGAGTTAAGTTATGATGAGTTGTTTTGAGTTATGATGAGTTGTTTTTTTTCAGACCGAGTCAGGGGAGAGGGAGATACAGAGATCAGGAAGTGTAAGGTGTAAAAATGAGACAAAGGGGATGGCGATTGAGGAAAATGTAGCATAGACCAGTGAGATTAACTAGAAGTTAACAACAAAGCAAACAGAGGACAGTCAGACTGGTTGGAGAACTGGGAAATTGGGAGGGATGGAGAACAAGGGTTACTTGATGTTAGAGAAGTCAATGTTCATACCGCTAGTGGCCAGAGGATCTGGGGTGACGGAGGAACTGAATGAAATCCACATTAGGCAGGAAATGGTATAGGGTAGACTGAAGGCTGATAAATCCCCAAGGCCTGATGGTCTGCATCTCAGGATATTTGAGGAAGTGGCTCTAAAGATCGTGGACGCATTGGTGAACATTTTCCAATGTTCTATAGATTCAGGATCAGGTCCTGTAGATTGGAGGGTAGTTAATGTTATCCCACTTTTAGGAAAGGCGGGAGAGAGAAAACAGGGAATTATAAACCAGTTAGCCTGACATCGGTGGTGGGGAAGATGCTGGAATCAATCATAAAAGATGAAATAGCAGCATATTTGGATAGCAGTAACAGGATCGATCCGTGTCAGCATGAAGGGGAAATCATACTTGACTAATCTTCTGAAATTTTTTGAGGATGTAATGATTTAGATGAAGGGATTCAAAGTAACTTTAGCAAATTTGCAGATGGCACAAAGTTGGGTGGCAGTGTGAACTGTGAGGAGGATGCTATGAGAATGCAGGGTGACTTGGACAGGTTGGGTGATTGGGCAGATGCAGTTTGATGTGGATACATGTGAAGTTATCCACTTTGGTAGCAAAAACAGGAAGGCAGATTACTATCTAAATGGTGTCCAGTTGGAAAAAGGGGATGTACAACAGGATCTGGGGGTCCTTGTTCATCAGTCAATGAAAGTAAGCATGCAGGTACAGCAGGCAGTAAAGAAAGCGAATGGCATGTTGGCCTTTATAACAAGAGGAGTTAAGTATAGGAGCAAAGAGGTCCTTCTGCAGTTGTACAGGGCTCTACTGCGACCACAGCTGGAGTATTGTGTGCAGTTTTGGTCCCCAAATTTGAGGAAGGACATTCTTGCTATTGAGGGAGTGCAGTGCAGTGTAGGTTTACAAGGTTAATTCCCGGGATGGCGGGACTGTCATATGCTGAGATAATGGAGTGGCTGGGCTTGTATACCCTGGAATTTAGGATGAGAGGGGATCTCATTGAAACATATAAGATTATAAAGGGTTTGGACACGCTAGAGGCAGGAAACATGTAGTCGACGATGGGGTAATCCAGAACTAGGGGTCACAGTTTAAGAATAAGGAGTAAGCCATTTAGAATGGAGACGAGGAAACACCTTTTCTCACAGACAGTTGTGAGTCTGTAGAATTTTCTGCCTCAGAGGGCGGTGGAGGCCGGTTCTCTGGATACTTTCAAGAACGAGCTAGATAAGGCTCTTAAAGATAGCGAAGTCAGGGGATACAGGAACGGGGTACTGATTGGGGATGATCAGCCATAATCGCATTGAATGGCAGTGCTGGCTCGAAGGTCCGAATGGCCTACTCCTGCACCTATTATCTATTGTGTATTGTAAGCTGCCCAAGCAAAATATGAGGTGTTGTTCCTCCAATTTGCGCTGGGCCGCACTCTAACAATGGAGGAGCCCCAGGACAGAAAAATCAGTGTGGGAATGGGAGGGGAACAGCAACCGGGAGATCGGGCAGGTTTAGGCGGATTGAGCGGAGGTGTTCAGTGAAAGGCCCAGTGCAAATGAAGCCCACACCAAGATTGCTATGGTTGCGGACTGTGAGGAAGATTGTCAAAGTATACAGCAGATTATAGATCAGTTATAGAAATGAGCGATTAAGTGGCAGATGGAGTTAATACAAGCAAGTGTGAGGTGTTGAACTTGGGAAGGTTGAATGAAAAGGGGAAAATATGCAATTAATGGTATGGCCTTTGATAGCATTGATGTGCAGAGGGATCTTGGGCTCCACGTCCATAACTCTCTGAAAATGGGAACACAAGTAGATAGAATGGCAAAGAAGGCACATGGTATGCTTGCATTCATTGTTCTTCTTCTTCTTCTTCTTTCGTGTGGCGTGCACAGCCTAAAGCTGTTGGACAACTTGTTCTATTTGATCTTCCGTTTGTGCACGTCGAGTTGATTGCATTAGTCGAAACAGGGCGGACCACGTGAAGGTTGCAATCTTCCACCCCGCATTGATTGATCAAGGCAATGAGTAGAAGAGTCAAGAACACACGATGTAGTTTCATTGGACATTGATTATGCTGCATTTGGAATAATGCATCAGTTCAGGATGTGAAGGCTTTGGAAAGGGTGCAAAGGAAGTTTACCAGAATGATGAGTGGATTTAGTGGTATTAGCTGTAGGGAGAGGTTGGATAGACTTGGATTGTTTTTTCTGGAATGCCGGAGGCTGCAGGGAGACTTGATTGAAGTATATAAAATGGTGTGAGGCATCGATAGGGTGGACAGTTGTGCTATGGGGAGTGATGGTTGAGGCAAATACGATAGTGGGATTTAAAAGACATTTGGATAGGCAGATTGATGCTGTGGATGGATAGAGATGGATTATGTGCAGGCAGATAGGAGTTGGTTTAGGTATCATGTTTAGCATAGTCATTCCAGGGCAAAGGGCCTGTTCCTGTGCTGTACTTTTCTATATACTATGTCACCTGACCATGTGCTCCACAGATGCTGTCTGACCTGCTGAATTACACCAGCACTTTGTTTTTTTTATCAATGCTGACCAGAGATCACCAATACACTAATTCTATCCTACACACGAGGGACAATTTACAGAAGTCAATTAACCTATAAACCTGCACATCTTTGGAGTGTGGGAAGAAACCGGAACATCCAGAGAAAACCCATGGGGTCATAGGATGAGTGAGTTCATGCCGACCATTGATCACACTGTGCACTTGCATTATCCTACACACTAGGGACAATTAAATGTTGTCCTTCATATAAAATGCCATTAGGTATAACTTCATCCTGTCTGCCAGTGAATGACACTGAGCCTCAAATGTTATCCCTATTTTTCTGGAAACCTGCAATGGTTTCTGTTTGAGCCACTCCTAATGGAAAAGCATTCCATAACAGCGGACGATCAGCCATGATCATAGTGAATGGCGGTGCTGGCTCGAAGGGCCGAATGGCCTCCTCCTGCACCTATTTTCTATGTTTCTATGTTTCTAATCCAACCATCCTCCATATAAGGTTCTCTACAAGATTCCCATCCCTGCCACCCGCTTGTTTAGGGGATTCTAAAGCACGTCTGACAACGAAGACTAAGGGATTTGTTTCTTCATGATGGGAATCTCAGCGACACAACCTGAACGTGTGAAATGCCCTTAATGAATCAACAAAGGACTTTCCAGAAATCACTATCAAACAGAATTCCACAGCAAACTACATCAAGAAATACAAGATACAATCACTGATAACCCTTTTAAGAAACTGCCTTGCATTTATATCATGCATTCTGCTTCTTTCATAGACATCCCAATGTACCTTAATTTTCATTTTCTTAACACTTTTCACAATCTCAGGATACCCTGAAGTATTTAACAGTAGTGGGGAACATATTGAAGAGTGGTAATTGTTTTAATGAAGGAAACACAGCTTCCAGGATTCAACAGCCATTCATCCTCCTTCCTTCCAGAGTTCACTACACACACTGAGTAATCACATTCTGTTGAACCAAACAGGAATCTGGCTGTAAAGTGTTCCTTTCTACACCATAATTTGTGTACAAAAATGGAATGTGCCATAGATAAGACCATGTGTGATGTATTGTTTTTGAATCATTTCAATCAGTTGGCATGAACTTTCTGGGTTGTTTACTTTTTTTAAATGCCTTCCTGTCAGTACTGTCCTTCCCATCCTTTGAAGAGCAGGCTGCTTCAGCCACTATCTCCGGAGCCAACAGATTCCTCTACAAATGTTTATTACAACCATTATCATTTCAGTTACTGAAGCATTTTTCCAATGTAATAGTTGGAAATTTGCAGCAGAAGAAAGTTAATTTATTTTTTCTCATCATCTGCAAAGTTGACCTGTGTATATTGTAAAGCCTGATGCTTTAAGAGGCAAAAATGGTTCAATTATTAAACCTTAACTCTCAAGCATATACATAACTAACCAAGAGATTGGTCAAAGGGATGAGTTTTAAGCAGCATCTTAAAAGACCAAGAGGTAAATATTCTCAACAAGTTTTTTCAGAGCTTGGAATCTTTGTATCTGGAAACCAGGTATCTATGGATGGAGCAAATAGCAAGTTAGCAAATTAGCAAGGAGCTAGATTTTTGAGGAACACTTTGGTTTCAGGGGAAAAGATTATAGTGATAATCAATGACTTTCCATCAGAATTGGAAAAATAAAAAAAGTTATAAAAAAAGAAATTAAAAAAGTTATAAGCAGCAAGGGTAAAGGAGGTGGGATTGTGAAAACGTAAAGAATGGGATTGAATGACACAGATGGAGGTGGTGGAGACTGACAGAGAATGAGAAAAGATGTGTCTGGAAGAGATCACGTTACCAGAAAAGGTGAGCGAACAAATACTGGGAAAGGGAGCTGTTATGGCTAATGATCTGAGGTTGTTGAATTTAATGATGAGTCGGCAAGGCTGTAGTGTACTATGTTGGAAGAAGAGGTGCTATTCCTCCAGTCTTTGGATTCATCACTGAATTCAACAAGTTCAGATCATTAGTCATTCTAGTATGTGGAAATATTAGATCATTGCCCAGAAGTACTTAGTCTTAAATCCTAAACAGGTGTGACATGCGATCATAGAAATTGAGGAAGGAAACAAGTCTAATTGTCGTAATTACAGAAGGGGGTTTCCCTGGTGACACACGGAACTGCAGATACTGGTTTAGAAAAGAAATACTCCAAGTGCTGGACTAACTCATGAAGTAGATAGATAGACAATGTTTCATATCAGGACCCTTCTCCAGTCTGAAGAAGGGTTCCGACCTGAAATGTCACGTTTCCATGTTATCCATAAATACTGCCTGCCCTGTTGAGTTACTCAACACTTTGTTTCTAGGGTTTCGCTGGTGCTGGCCAAAGGAGAAATCATTACTCAAGTCCACATCAAGTGGTGAAAGTCCACCCAGTGGTGAAATTGCTCCCCATCCCCATTGTCACAGTGCAGATTCTGTCCATCAACACCAACAATGAACTTCATGAGATTGACCCAGGGAAAAATTACAGATCATCACTTTGACGATGGGCTTTATTGATTTCAGAAAAGCCTTTAACCAATCGGGATTATTGGGAACTTTTCTTAGACTTGGCAGTCTTCCAAAATTTCTTGACATGTTCAATGTTCTCTACAAAATAACATGCATGTCAGGATGCTAACCAATTGGTCCACCACAGACCCAATCCCAGTGCAAGTTGTGTCATCATTACAACCCTCATCTCAGTCTTCCTCACTATAATACTTCACCTCACCTTTAACAAGCTACCCATGGGAGGCGAACTATTACACAGGATGAATGGGAAACTGTTCAACATTCATCATTTCCACTCCAGAATCAAGGAGATCTCCACTCCAGAACCAAGCTTTGACATCAGTCAGCGATGTAACATAAGCAGGCGATGCTTTGTATGGGTACATGCAAAGGGCAAGTTTCAAGGCATCGTTAATTCCTTTCATGAAACATACAAGAGAACTATCCTAAATATCTGGAGTACAAAAATCATCATCTAACTTGCTGCGATATCATAGCACTGTGCTCAGACACTGATGTACCATCAATGGACCATTAGAGAGTTGTAATTTGGGAGCCACCTCTCATTGAAGGAAGACATCAATAATGAAATTCACCACTGTCTCCAGTGTGCCAGCATGACCTTAACTGACCAACATTTCAAATCTAATAGCATGTTTGTGGTTAAATGTGTTGCAGTGATCCATACCCTCCTGAATGCGTCAGGATTGTGGACAATCTACATCAGGCACCTCAAAGCCCCGAACAGGCATTGCCAATGCAAAATCCCCCAAATCCATAGGCAGTACCTGTGGACCAACGTAATATCCCCTCCCTGGCCAACTTCCTCCCAGTAAGATTCTTATCATCAGCTCCAGTATGTAGGTCACATTACTAGAGTCCTGAAACACCACTTCCGAGCTCCATCATTGCATTTCCAGGAGGATAAAAGTATGCTTTAAGGATGTGCTCAATTCTTCTTGAAGGAATCTCTAGCTTGTGATGACCCCTAGCCCAGACAGGGAAGTTGTAGAGCAGCTGTATGATAGGAGCATAAAGAGGGTATGCCCTAACAGAAGAAGGAGGTCAATGCATCCCAGCACAATGAATCCCAGTCATTTCCATCTCCACCTGTGGAAGAAGTCGTGCGTCTCATCAGCCACTTCAGAACTCACAGAACTGGAGTGAAAGCAAACCCTTCTTGGTCCTGAGCATCAGTTTGAATACACATTTATATATCTTACATTGTTTTCATCTAAAAGTACACACAGTGCTGGAGTAACAGAAGGACATGCAGCATTTCTGCAGGACATGGATAGGTACGGGTCATTATGCTAGGCATGGACTCAGTGGGCCGAAGAGCCTGTTTCCATGCTATAATTCTAAACTATAAACTAAACCTGAACCAAACTGAACTCCTCGTCTCATTCCCAAATTGACCTTTCTGTTCGGGACCTCCTCCATTGCAAGCAGGAGGCCACACGCAAACTGGGGAATCAGCACCTCATATTTTGCTTCTGTAGCTGTCATCCAAATGGTCTGACTTTGTATTCTCTAATATTTCCCTCCTCTCTTTCCCGTGCCTCATCCGGGTGTGCAACTATTTCTCACACTAACCCGTCCTCTTGTCTCCTTCCACTCTCCCCTTCCACCTGTGTCGCTTCCTCTGGCTTCATATTTCACTTCTCTTCTCTCCTTATCTGACAACCTTTTGTCTATTTTTGTCCACACATCTACCAATTAAAAGTCCCCCTCACCTGTAATAATCTATCGCTTGTTATGCTGCGTTACTCCAGCATTTTGTAATTTTTTGTAAACCTGCATCTGCAGTTCTTTGTGTCTGGTTTCCTTTTAGTTTAGTTTAGAGCTACAGCATGGAAACAGGCCCTTCGGCCCACCGAGTCTGTGCCAGCTGCTGACCAGCGAACCCTGCACATTAACACTATCCTACACACACTAGGGACAATTTACAATTTTACCGATGCCAATTAACCTACACTTCAGAGTGTGGAAGGAAACAGGCGATTCCAGTGAAAACCCACACAGGTCATGGGGAGAAGGTACAAACTCTGTACAGACAGCACCTGTAGTCAGGATCGAACCCGGGTCTGTGACACTGTGAGGTACAACTCTACCGCTGCGCCACCGAGCCACCATTAAAATAAAAGAGAGATTCATATATTCACATTAGTTTTTCACAGTAAGAATTTTATTGCTCTGGTCCCGTGCATCTGACAATTAAATTGTCTTTACACTTATTTACAGACTTGCTCTTTTCTGAGTGGCTTTGATCTTCTCAATGGAACATATGTCATTGTTTTAACTCTTTGGATTAAAAGTCCCTTCTTGACTCAATACACTATTATCTTGTGTTCCTTTTTCCAGTTTCTATTGAATCGGCTTCTGGAATGTGCCCACGATCACTTATCTGTTCAATGTTCCCTTGTACAACACTTGCTGAAATTAAGTGGTTTCCACAATGTAGCTCTTTGTGCCTCATAATTCAACTGTCACTCCAACATCCCATTTCCAAGTGTCTGATTTATTAGGTGGTTTTAAACCACAAACCCTTTCATCTCCTTTAAAATGCCTCCCCGCATAGTTTGAGCATAATTTTGTTTTTATATCAACTGCCTCTCTTCTACTTTGCCCTTGAGAATTGGCTGAATTAAATTCAATCATATTCTAAGTCTCTGTGCATGAACAAGTCACCTCGAGTATAGCTCTTTAAGGAACCAGGCATTTTCAGTTTCACAAAAAGCTTCACAATTTACAATCTCATTGGAGATGCACACACTCCTGTACCACTTGTTCTTTTTTACAGTTCTTTGCTAATTCTCACTGATCCCCTGGCTGTGTCATTTGGCACTGAATGATATAGAAAAAAAACATGTTTAAGTTTTAAGTTTAACTTTACATTTATTGTCACATGCACCAATTGGTACAGTGCGATTTGAGTTACCATACAGCCATACGAATAAAAAGAACACAACACACGATAGAATTTAACCTGAACATCCCCACACAGCGGAATCAGCGTTTCCCACTGTGAGGGAAGGCAGTAAAGTTCAGTCATCTTCCTCTTTATTCACCTGTTGCTCGTATAATCTTGTTTTCTAAAGCAATCAAATAGAAATTATGGAAACCAAGAACGATTATTTGAGACGTCTTCTGGTAAGCTATGAAATAAGTAAATGGATCTTAATTTTTCAATGAGAAGCTTTGTTATATTATTGGGCCAAACATATTCCATCAGTCCAGAATAAGTACTACTGTACCTGTAGCAGGGCAACCAGAAGTGTGAAGTGTGAAGGATGCCACTATTCACTGCCCTGTCTCTCTGTCATCATTTTAATGGAACCATGCACCTCTACCCCTAGGTCTCTCGATTCTACAACACTCCACAGATCCCTGTACTATGTAAGTACTTTCCTGGTTTGTTCTACTAACATGCAACACCTCACAGTTATTTGAATTTAACTCCATCTGCCATTCCTCAACTCATTTGCTCAGCTGAATAAGATTCTGATGTGAAAACCTACTTTACTATCCACTATACCTCAAATGTCAGTGTCATCTGCAAACTTATTAACTATATCACCTACAGTCACATAACATTTGTTAACATAAACAAACAAACAACAATGGGCCCAGCAATGATCCCAATGGCACACCATTTGTTACTGGCATCAAGCCTGAAAAACAACCCTCTCTGACCATTCTGTCTAGGATCAGGCTACTTTTGTATCTAATTGGCTAGCTCACCCTTGGATCCCATTTGATCAAACCTTCCAGACCAGCCTAGCATGGGGTATCCTGTTAAAGGTCTTGCCTAGGTTCTTGTGGACAACGTCTACCACACTACCCTCATAAATCATCTGAGTCACCTCTTAAAAACACCCAATCAATGTGGTGAGACGCAATTTTGCACATACAAAGCCCTGGCAACTTACATCTCTTGATCCACAATTTACTGCAACAAGGTGCGCATTGGATTATAATGAACTATCAAAGACTCACGGGTACACAAAATGCTGGAGAAACTCAGCGGGTGCAGCAGCATCTATGGAGGAAAGGAGATAGGTAAAGTTTCGGCCCGAAACGTTACCTATCTATGGAGGAAAGGAGATAGGTAACGTTTCGGCCCGAAACGTTACCTATCTCCTTCGCTCCATAGATGCTGCTGCACCCGCTGAGTTTCTCCAGCATTTTGTGTACCCTCGATTTTCCAGCATCTGCAGTTCCTTCTTTAACACTTTATCAAAGACTCCCTTCTCAGTAACATGCTACTTTCTGTGCTTTTTCTTCATTTCTCATCTTTCTTCGGTAACTGATGTACCAGGCTCAGTACCATCATAAGATCAGCAAATATCCAGGGGAGAATAGTGCCTTACCAGGAATGACCCAAACTCTGCAATGTTTTCAGCATTTTCCTGCCTTTTAAATAACTTCCACGTTTTTGTTGATAGCTTGCAATCAATTTGCATTTGCTTTTAAATCAAGATAAGCTGCTACTTTCAGTATGAATGCACGCGTGTTTTTTGAGCTTTACAGTATGCTTGTGCGGTTAATTGTACATTTATATTATTCAAAGATTTTCTGGTGACCGAGTATGTCCCATCATCCTGATTGTAGAGGCAACGATCTAAACCTTGTAGTACCTTGTCCACCGATAGATATCTTCTTGCGTATGGCATGCACATCTTAAAGTTGTAGGATAACTTTTGATCTTATTTGATTGTGCACGTCAGGTTGATTGCATTCGTTGCAACAGGGCGGACCACGTGAAGGCTGCAATCTCCCACCACATGTCCAGTGGCAAACTCACAGCATCAGATAGTTTTATGTAGGAATAATAAAGGGCATACTGATTGATCATTAAATATCGTTAACAGATAATCCTCCGACATTTTCGCCACCTCCAACGGGATCCCACCACAGGCCGCATCTTCCCATCTCCTCCCCTTTCGGCTTTCTGCAGAGACAGCTCCCTCCGTAACTCCCTGGTCAATTCATCCCCTCCCACCCAAACCACCCCCTCACCTGGTACTTTCCCTTGTAACCGTAGGAAATGCTACACTTGTCGCTTTACCTCCATCCTCAACTCCATCCATGGACCCAAGCAGTCTTTCCAGGTGAGGCAGAGGTTCACCTGCACCTCCTCCAACCTCATCTATTGCATCCATTGCTCTAGGTGTCAACTGCTCTACATCGGTGAGACCAAGCGCAGGCTTAACGATCGCTTTGCCCAACACCTCCGCACAGTTCTGATTAACCAATCTGATCTCCACGTGGCTCAGAACTTCAACTCCCCCTCCCATTCTGAATCTGACCTTTCTGTCCTGGGCCTCCTCCATGGCCTGAGTGAGTCCCACCGCAAATTGGAGGAGCAGCACCTCATATTTTGTTTGGGTAGTTTACACCCCAGCGGTATGAACATTGACTTCTCCAATTTCAGGTAGTCCTTGCTTTCTCCCTCCTTCCCCTCCCCTTCCCAGATCTACCACAGCCCACTGTCTCCGCATCTTCCTTTCTCCTTCCTGCCTCCCCCACCCCCACATCGGTCTGAAGAAGGGTCTCGACTCAAAACGTCACCTATTCCTTCACTCCATAGATGCTGCCTCACCTGCTGAGTTTCTCCAGCATTTTTGTCTACATTAAATATCGTTAACTCGCTTTATCTACATTCAGCTAAGACAAGTGTGAGAGAGATCAAATTTACAGAAAAATGCAGCTCTTGCCAACTTTGCATTTAAGTCCAGTGAAGTAGGCAATGGATACTGCTCATCATCAATCGCCTGGTCCATAGCAACCCAGTAGTCACCAGCTGAACAATCTTGTCTCCTTTGTGGCTTTGATGTACTTGGTGCTGACTAGACACTCTGGTTTGTCTTCACAATACTTCTATTTGGTTCCAGATTATCGAACAAGTACCTTTTTGTATTCCTATATCCCTTCTCCATGGAACATCTCCTCTTGATTTTGAAATATCTCTCCAGCCTGACTTGTACCATTCATGTACTTCAGATTATACTTTGCAACCGCAGCCTTAAGTGCCTGTCCCACTTTCACGATCTAATTCACAACCTTTTTTACACATGGACATTTTTCATCAGGCTAGAAAAAACACCCTGACTTACTTGATGCCACGAGTACCTACGACTAGCATCACGGCCGGCTACGACCTACCTACGACCTCCTACAGCCATGCTGCGAGTATGAGTCAAGGGCAAACTCGGCAGAGGTCGTGAATTAGGTCATGAAAGTGGGACAGGCCCTTTAGCTGCTACTCAGTGATCATAAACTTCTGTTGTATTTGCACGTAGACTGGGCAGAATTCTTCAGTCTTCCTTCTTGTCATCTCTGTAACTGGCTTTTTGCAAGCAAGATTAAATGTGAAAATCTGTGTATTTAATAAATTGGACTGAATTTCCTCCAATTAAAACACAAATACACCAAAACATCACCCATTCCTTCTCTCAGTGATGTTGCCTCTCGCTGTGTTACTCCAGCTTTTTGTGTCTATCTTCGGTTTAAACCAGCATCTGCAGTTCTTTCCTATACACATGTCACTTGCTGCATGGACTATGAAGGCACCAAAGTTACAATGCTAAAACACATGCTACAAAGCGGCAATATGCTCACTGCCAGTCCTGTCTTATTTCTGAGTCCGAGGGCCAAGTTTGTAGCTCTTTACAATTTCTAGTGGTTTAGGGTAAAAAAGTTAATGTAACTCTTTCACAAAATAAAAACAGACGCTAACATAATGTGTGGTTCAGAACCTGTTTCATGTGTAATATTTTTTTATTTGAGGTAAACCGTTTACAATGTAAAACTTACTTTATAAACTAACACCTTAATTCAATATTACTACAAATAACATATCAATACTTAATATCTTCTATTTTTTGGAAATAAAGAAAAAGATATATAAAAGAGAAAAGAAAAAAGAGTAAATAAAAAAAAAAAAAAATAAATAAAAAAACAAAAATAAAAATTATTCTTCCCACATACTTCAATCGTAAATAAAAAGAAAATAAAAAGGGAAAATTTGAAAAACAAAAATATTACATATATATAAACAAAAACTAAAGTCATTATACGAAATACAATTTCATTCAGAAATATCTCTAATAAATGCACAATAATATCAATTATAAGTAAGTTATTCGCATCGGATCCATAGGGTGTCCGTCGAGCCGTGATCCCAAGAATAGCTACTTTTCTAAATACTGTATATATGGAGACCATATCGATTCAAAAGAATTATACCTGTCCAAAAGGACAAATCTAATTCTTTCCAAATTCAACGTCTCCAACATCTCTGCTTTCCACATTTTAATTGTTGGAGATAATGTTCCCTTCCAAAATTTAAGTATCATTTTTTTCCCTATTATTAAACAGTAATCAAAAAAATTTCTTTGATTAACCGTGAGTACCAAATTTGGCTCCGGGATTCCGAATATTATTAATTTTGGGTCTGGGTCGAGTTCAACCTTAAGAACTTCCGAAATAACTTTAAAAATTTCAATCCAATAATAATTCAACCGTGGACACGTTACCAAACTATGCATTAAATTTGCTTCAAGATTCTTACATTTATCACAAATAGAGGAGAGATTAGGAAAAATACTTTTTAATTTGGTTTTCGAGTAGTGTAATCTATATATAACTTTAAATTGTATCAGTGTATGTCTGGCATTCAAAGAACACCAATGTATTCTTTGTAAGCATTCTTCCCAAGTTTCTTTTGTTATAGGTAATCCGATTTCATTTTCCCATGCTTGACGATATGTTTCAGTTGTTGGGTTCTCTTTATCTAAAATAGTATTGTATATATAAGCTATAAGCTTATCCGTATTTGGATGTAAATTAAACAGCTCATCTAATAAGCCTGGTTCTTTTTTTTTATAGTCTTGTGTGTTACATTTAATAAAATCTCTAATTTGTAAATACCTAAAATGATGTTGTGAAGGTAATCCAAAAATATCTTGTAACTCTTCAAATAATAAAAAATTTCCATTTCTATAAAGGTGTCCTATCCTTTTAATTCCTAAATCCTCCCACAGTCTAAACCCCGCATCTAAGATTGAGGGTTTAAACAGTGGGTTATTCCTAATTGGTAACCTAAAAGAAAGATTATCCAGATATAGGGTCTTAACTATCTGTTTCCAAATACGCCTATTATTATGAATTATAGGGTTGTCCCTATAAGTCTTTTTTTGTACTTCCTTAGGTGCGAAAATAATCGACTCTATATTGAAAGGTGAACAGTCTTCCTTTTCCATTTTTAACCACATTGGTTCAACATCTATATTTACCCACCAAAAATTCATATTCTTAATCTGGACTGCCCAAAAGTAATATAGAAAATTTGGAAGTGCCAGCCCTCCATTTATCTTAGACTTACATAAGTGTTTTTTACTTATTCTATGACTTTTGTAATCCCAGACAAAATTATTAACTATAGTATCAATTTTTTTAAAAAAACTTTTTGGGAGAAAAAAAGGAATTGCTTGAAATAAATATAACAATTGTGGTAAAAAAATCATCTTTATAGCATTAATCCTACCGATCATAGATATAGGGAGTGTTTTCCAATATAAAATGTTTTTTTTAAGTTTCTCTAATAATTGATAATAATTAGCTTTAATTAATAATTTATAGGATTTAGACACATTGACTCCTAAATATTTAAATTTATCTGTAACTATTTTTAATGGGTATTTTTGTAATATATTTACATTTATACCAATTATAGGCATAATGTCACTTTTATTCCAATTAATCCTATATCCTGAAAATACGCTAAATTCGTTTATAACATTAAATAACTTGGGAATACTACATTCCGGCTTAGTAATATAAATCAGAATATCATCTGCATATAAAGATATCTTATTATTTGTTGTGTCAGTATTATACCCATATATTTCGGGTTCTGATCTGATTCTTTCGGCCAGAGGTTCTATCACCAAAGCAAATAATAAAGGGGATAACGGACATCCCTGTCTGCATCCCCTAAAAAGTCTAAATTTAGGTGATAGTATTTGATTGGTTAAAATTCTTGCTGTAGGATTAGAATATAATATTCTTACCCATTTACAAAATCCATCCCCCAATTGATATTTTTCCATTATATTAAATAAATATGACCATTCCACCTGGTCGAATGCTTTTTCAGCATCCAACGATATAACTGCTAATTCACTATCTCTTCTTCTTCTCGAGTATATAATGTTAAACAAGCGTCTAAGATTATGTGATGAATAACGTTTTGGAATAAAACCTGTTTGATCATAATGTATTATTTTGGAAATCACTAAGCTTAGCCTCCGAGACAGTACTTTAGTTAATATTTTTTGATCAGTATTTAAAAGGGCAATCGCTCGATATGATCCAGGATCTTCTAGATCCTTATCTAATTTAGGAATTAATGTAATTGTAGATTCATTTAAAGACTCTGGTAACTTTCCTAACTCATAGGTATGTCTATACACTGTTTGTAATCTTGATGAAAGTAGATCATGAAATTTTTTATAAAATTCTGCACTCAGGCCATCGGGGCCCGCTGTTTTACCATTTTTTAACGATCCAATTGATTCTTCGATATCTATTACCGATATTTCAGCATTTAATAATTGCCTACTCTCAAAATCTAGCTTATTAAAATGACATTTTTCTAAAAATGTTTCCATTTCATCTGTTTGCTCTGTTAATTTAGATGAATAAAGATTTTGATAATATTGTAAAAATGTGTCATTAATGTCTTTTGGTATAGTCAATGTATTTCCCTGTACCGATCTAATACTATGTATAGTTTTTTCATCGTCTAATCTTCTGAGTTGTCGTGCTAATAATTTTTGAGGTTTATCACCAAATTCAAAATGAACTTGTTTAGTTTGTTGATATAGTTTTATCACTTGATCAGAGTAAATTTTATTTAATTTATATTTTAATATTGCAATTTTATTACTCAACTCTTTAGAAGGATGTATTATATTTTCACTATCTAATTGTTTTATCTCTTTTTCTAACTTTTGCTCCATGTTTCGATTTACTTTGTTAAAATGAGCTTGTGCTGATATTATTGCACCGCGCATAAATGCTTTAAATGTATCCCATAGTAATAATGGGGAAGTCTCAGGTTTATCGTTAGTTTCAAAAAATAATTTAATCTGTTTCTCCACATAATTACAGCAGTCTTTATCCTTTAATATCTGTGTGTTGAATCTCCAAATATTAGTTTTATTAGCTATATCTTTTAATTTTATCTTAAATGTTAATGGAGCATGATCTGAGATAATAATATTATGATACTTTGCATCATACGTAAAGGGGAGTAATTTTGAGTCGACTAAAAAATAATCTATCCCAGAACCTGTTTCAGTTGGAGAAATTAGTTTGTTTAAATGATTTCCTCCTAATGTTTAGAGATACCATTTGGAAGCACGCCCTTTAGCCCACTGAGTCCACGCCAACCATTGATCGCACGTTCACACTAGTTCTACACAGTACACATAAGGGAGGATTTTACAGATGCCAATTAACCTCCAAACCTGCATGTCTTTGTGATGTGTGAGGAAACTGGGGCACTGGGAGGAAACCCAGGCAGTCACGGGGAGAATGTGTACACTTCACCCAGACAGTACCCAAGGTCAGGATCGACCTCGGGTATAGAAACATAGAAAATAGGTGCAGTAGGCCCTTCGGCCCTTCGAGCCTGCACCGCCATTCAATATGATCATGGCTGATCATCCAACTCAGTATCCTGTACCTGCCTTCTCTCCATACCCTCTGATCCCCTTAGCCACAAGGTCCTCATCTAACTACCTCTTAAATATAGCCAATGAACTGGCCTCAACTACCCCCTGTGGCAGCGTATCTGGTGCTGTGAGGCAGCAATGCTACCAGCTACACTACTGTGCCCTGTTCCTGTGCTTCCATGACAGCCTTGCTTTGGGCAGGCACAGTTTTGCCATCACTATTTATGTTATTTGCTGTGAGGAACATCTCCATGCAATCTTTGGATGAAATGATAGGCTCAAAGATCCTGTATCAAGGCATCCAAACTAACCAGCTTGAGTTTGAGCAATCATTATAATTCAGTTGCTGCTGAATCATGTCACTGTATACGTTTTGATTTTTATCCAATGACCAATGTTCCTGGCAGAGTTTGCTGTCGCCTTCGGCTAGTCTAGTTTGGAAATACAGCGTGGAAACGGGCCCTTTTTTCCCACCTAGTCCACGCTGACCAGTGATCCCCGTACACTAGCACTATCCTATACACTAGGGACAATTTACAATTTTACTGGATGCCAATTAACCTACAAACCTGTAATGTCTTTGGAGTGGGGGAAGAAACCGGAGCAACCGGAGAAACCCACTCGGTCATGGGGAGAACATACAAACTCCGTACAGACAGCACCCATATTCAAGATCGAATCTGGGTCTCTGGTGCTGTAAGGCAGCAACTCTACCGCTGTACCACTTGCCGCCCTAATGTGATCCTCGTGCAAGGTCAAAGTTAAAACAAGTGGTTGTCTCTAGACTCAACCCTGAACTGTTCACTTACACTCTTTAATTGAGTCAAAAACGTTGTTTTCTTTTCCCCCCAATCCCTGCTGTACTGATTGTGTGTGTGCATCACCGACTGTGAACCCAGACAATATAGAATATACAATAGGTATATAAAATTCTGAGAGGCATAGAAAGGGTAGATTAGTAGAGTCCTTTTTCTCAGCGTGACACCACTTTCAGGTCAGGCGGTGCTCGAGCCTACAGTTCATCCAGGGCTAACCTGAAGGATCCAGGAGCACTTCAAGAATAACTCCGACCCCTGACGCATGTAGCAAGGCATCCAGGCCATCACGGACTATAAACCCACCAACACCACCCCCACATTCAGCGACTCATCCTTCCTTGCGGAGCTTAACCACTTTTATGGCCGCTTTGACAGAGACAATCAAGAGGTGGCCATCAAGGTTGTGCTACCTGGTGATCACCAGCCCCTCACACTCACTCCCATCGACGTGTATGCAGCACTGAGCAGGATTAGTGCACGAAAGGCTGCTGGTCCTGACGGTATCCCAGGGTGCGTCCTCAGGGCCTGTGCTGCACAGCTGACAGACGTCTGGACTGACATCTTGAACCTGTCACTTCCCCAAGCAGCTGTCCCCACGTGCCTTAAAACCACCTCCATCGTGTCGGTGCCAAAACACTCCACTGCGGCAAGCCTCAACGACTTCCACCCAGTTGCACTTACTCCCATCATCACTAAGTGCTTTGAAAGGCTGGTCCTGGCACATCTCAAAAGGCTGCCTACCTCCCACACAGGACCCCTATCAGTTCGCCTACCGCAAGATCAGGAGTACAGAGGATGCCATCTCCACGGCACTTCACTCCGCCTTCTCCCACCTCGACAACAAAGACACTTACGTGAGAATGCTGTTCATTGACTTTAGCTCAGCATTTAACACCATTATCCCCTCTGCAACTGATCACCAAATCCATCAACCCCTCCCTCTGCAACTGTTGGTACTGGACTTTCTAACCAACAGACCCCACCCAGTCTGTTAGGTTGGACAACCACACCTCTTTAACCCTCACCCTGAACACCAGCGTTCCACAGGGCTGTGTACTGAACCCTCTCCTCTTCACTTACGACTGCACACCTGTACATGGTACTAACACCATCATCAAGTATGCAGATGATACAACGGTGATTGGCCTCATCAGCGACAACGATGAGTCGGCCTATAGGGAGGAGGACCAGCTCCTAGCAGTATGGTGCGCTGACAACAACCTGGCCCTTAACACCAAGAAGACCAAGGAGCTGATTGTGGACTACAGAAGGTCTAGGGGTGGCAAGCACACCCCCATTCATATTAACGGGACGGAGGTGGAGCGTGTTTCCAGCTTCAGGTTTCTGGGGGTCAACATCTCTGATGACCTCTCTTGGACCAACAATACCTCGACACTGATCAAGAAGGCTCACCAGTGTCTCTTCTTCCTGAGGAGACTAAAGAATGTCCATCTGTCTCCTCAAATTCTGGTGAACTTCTACCGCTGCGCCATCGAGAACATCCTTACTAACTGTATCACAGTATGGTATGGCAACTGCTCTGTCTCCGACTGGAAAGCACTGCAGAGAGTGGAGAAAACTGCCCAACGCATCACCGGTTCCTCACTCCCCTCCATTGAGTCTGTCCAGAGCAAGCGATGTCTGCAAAGGGCGTGCAGCATCGTCAAGGAATGCTCCCACCCCAACCACAGACTGTTTACCCTCCTCCCATCTGGGAGGCGCTACAGGTCTCTCCGTTCCCGGACCAGCAGGTTCAGGAACAGCTTCTTCCCTGCCGCTGTAACCCACTTAACTCTGCACATTGGTGATTGCCAGTCATCCCCCCCCCCCCTCCGACACTCCTTCCCCCAGGGACTGATCTCCCCCCCCCCCCCAAAATTTGCACTACTGCTACTGTATATACACATATATATTTTACTGTTCCATTATTCTGTGTTTGTACTTCTGGGTGAGGTGCTAACTGCATTTCGTTGTCCCTGTACTTGTACACTGCACAATGACAATAAAGTTTGAATCTGAATCTGAGTTATGGAAGGAGTGGTCTCTGTGGAAAGCGGAATGGGGTGGCGATGGGAAGAAGTAACCGGTGGTGGGATCACGTTGACTTTGCCGGAAATTTTGCAGGATGATGTGTTGAATGCAGAGGCTGGAGCGGTAAAAGGTGAGGAGGACCAGACCTACTCTAGCCTTGTACATGTGGGGGTAGGGGTTGCGAGAGAAGAAGCAATGGGACACAGAGATGTGAGTGAGGGGTCCATCTACGACAGCAGAAAACCCTGATGTCATCTCATATGTCCTAGCGTGGAAAGCCTCATCTTGGGAGCAGATGCGGCTGAGATGGAGAAATTGAGAGTAAGGTATGGTGTCATTGCAAGAGGCAGGGTGGGAAGAGGTGTAGTCGAGGTTACTAATTGTGGGAGTTAGTGGGTTTATAGTGGCCGTTAGTCGATAATCTGTTCTCTGTGGAAACAAAGAGATCAAGAATGTAGATCACGTACAGGTAGATGGGATTCCTTTATGTTGGCATCGTGGTCAGCAGAGACATTGTGGGCCAAAGGGCCTGTTTCTGTGATGTTTTAAGTTTTATATATTTCCAAAAGTAAACAAATCAGAATTTAAAAAATATACAAAAAAATGTGCAAAACCCCTTCAGCCATTCTTAACGCCTAAACATTAATCAATGTCATACTTAGCAGTGTTCGCACCTATCTTTAGACAAAACACTGTAGACACCCATATGTTGAGTATGTTGTATAAAGAAACACCAAGAGACACAGAGCTGCTGGAAGACATGTAAGTGTGGCTTATTTGATTCTGCCACTACACTGTTCATCTGCACATGTGAACCATACATGATACATTTACAATCACCACAAATTGGGTGTTAACCTATCCAGAAAACAACGTTTCTCACAGCGCAGAACCCCAGATAGTACTGGCACTGATGGTTTTTTGTTAAATTCTTTGCAGGCAAAGGCTGCTGGCAGGAGCAGCATTTATGGGAGGTCACTGATTGTCCTTGAACAGCCGCCTTTGCCGGCACATGGTCATGGCAACGCCGAGTGTGCTGTTGGGTATGGAGCCAGGGGTTTGGGCCAGTTACCGTGACGGGCTGGTCAGGGTGGTGTGGAGGGGAGGGGAGGGGAGCCTGCAGCAGCAGCAGCTGCTGATGATCCATGCACCTGCTGCCACTGGCCTTCCTCAGTCTGGGAACAGGGCGTGGAACAATGTGGTGAGCAGCTGCCGCTTGTGGCTCACAGTCTGTCTCGCCTTCAGGGCTCCATCAACCTCCCCCCTAAAAGATCGGGGCTCAGCGCCTTTGTGGTGAACAGAAAGGGATAATACAGCGCACAGGAATTTAGATTGCAATTGAGAGAAGTGTATAAAAACGTGGGTTAAGAAAATAGCCTTGCTGTCCCTGGGATGCCCGTTAGAGGCCGTAAGATACTCGCTTCAGGTTGAAAATAGGAAAGGAAAGGATTTACAACTCAAGTGAAAAAAATCGGTGACGCCGAAGCGAAACCCCACCTTATTCCTGTCGCTGATTTAACCCAATGCGACCACGGTACACTTCCTTTTCCTATGTACTGCTCTGACCCGGCGCCAGGCGAGAGGTTCTCCTTCTCTCACACAAGCAAAAGTTTTAAAGTGTTTTTTTTTAAAGAAAGTTTCAAAAAAAAACGGAAGCAGAAGTTAGAAACTGCAAGCCGGGCTTGTGGGCGCACGCTGTAATGTAGCGGCAGGAGCGGTCATTAGGAAGAGTCCGGCCCCCAGCCCAGAGCGAGAGGCAGTGAGTAGTGCGCTCCTCCACAGACCTGGGCGCTTCTGAAGGAGATGCTGCGGGAAGTGTCCCAGTCATGAAGGCCAGCGGGTCCGACGCACCGTAACGTCCCGTGTGTGTGGCCGCGCTGTGAGCATAAAACTGCACCGCTCCGCAAGGTAAGGAGGACACCACCCCTCCCCCCCCCCCCCCCCCCGCAACTGATAACCCTTTGCTCTGGAAAGTTTCTCTCCTGAGCGCAGGTATCATCTATCTCTGAATGCAGACCTTGTGTTGTCTGCGTGTAGGAAGGAATAGCAGATGGTGGTTTACACCGAACACACATCGCTGGAGTAACTCAGCGGGTCAGGCAGAATCTCTGGAGAAGAGGAATAGGTGACCCTTCTTGAGTTGTTGCATGTGTGTTGGTGGAATCTCACCTCACAAAGAGCAGGGAAGCAAGTTCGTAGGCTGGGTGTGGGCAGGACAGATAAAGAGATGTAAAGCTGTTTCTTTTGTAAACCAGCATCGACAGTTCTTTGTTTCTGGAAGCTAAATAGAGCTGTTTGATGTTCCTTCGCTCCTATTGTTTCTTTCCAACAAAGAGTGCCCATCCCCCCCCCCCCCACTCCTCATCCCTTCTTCAATGAAGATCTGACAAGTCATCCAGCATTCTAAGGAGAAGCAGTTCCCACAGGGCCAGGATTGCCAGACTCTAAGGCCATTAACAAAAGGAAAGATGAGGAGAATTTTATTCTAATCTGTGTTGTCGTGATCTTGTTGCTAGCAGATCTAATCACTAGAACATAGAACTGTACAGTACATGAGCAGGCCCTTTGGCACAGGATGTATGTGTTGAACATGATGCCAACTTAAACTAATCCCTTCTGCCCGCACATGTGTAAACTTTCCTCCTCCAATGTCAAGACAATGCCAGCTGGTATATGACATTTTCATCCTGAGGGAAAGAGATCATGACAGTCCCTACCCTATCTCATAATTTTAGAACGTTTATTAAAATATTCTAACTGGATATTTTTAAACTTCCAAAATGGAAATGATAAATACATGAGGTAAATTTGCTGAGAGTGTGGGACAGTCATCGCTCTTTCCCAAAGGGCCAGAATGTGTTGAGCAATATTGTGTGACTATAATCTAAATTCGTATATCCTATTGCATTGTTTGGAAATCAAGAAGAAATGATTGACCAACTGCATACGTTTTCTGTTTAATCTTTCTGGTGAATCATATTTGTTTTTTAAGGAAGTCACCAAGCATTTACTAACTTGAAAAGAGTATTCTGTCAAGACTTGAGATATGTTCTAGGTTGATTTAGATCCTGCAACTTGGCTTCTCCAAAATAACCCTGGATACAGCCTTAATGGTGCCGGCCATCTGTACTGCAGTTTGCTTCCAGCAGATTGTGTGGGCAGTTTTAGAATCATAGAATGATGCAGCACATAGGGAGGCCACCAGCCCATTGTACCTTTGCCAACTCTTTGAAGGATCCTTTTTGTTATTCCAATACGCCTTGCTCTTCCCTCATTGCATTGGATTTTTTTCATTTTTAAGTATTGCTCATTTGAAGCTTCCTGTTGAATCTGTTTCCACTGTTGTTTCAGCCAGCACATTCCACCTAATACCAACATTTATGTTGCTTCTGATCTTTTTGACGATTACACGAAATCTGAGCCCTTTGGCTTTTTTTTGGTATATATATTTACATGTTTGCCAAAGTCCTTGAGTTAACGTGTAGTAATATTGTGCTAAGTTAAATAACTGTCAGATGGGCCCAGGTTCTATACTCTATGCAGTTGCACCTCAGTTAGTAGAACTTTCATGGGTTAGGAATTGTGGATTCCAGTCCCGAACTAATACATTTTCTAGGCTGATTTTCTAATGCAGCTCTGAGGAAGCATGGTAGGGTTAGGGATAATGTCTTTCGGATGAAATATTAATCCCCCAGGCCCCACCTGCCCTCTAGGGTGGATGCAAGACGTGCCCCACTAGTGGCAGTGCTACCAACTAAGGGTTTAAAATAGATGAACGCGCACTGCATTAACTAATCTTACACACCATGTCATGCCTATTGTTCCTTGGCTGTTGGATTGTGGAAATGGCAACTGAGGATGCTAGTTAAGAATTAAAATGTACTGAGTACACTTGGATAAAGGTTATGTTAGTTTCCTATGATCATAGGAAAATACAGAATTGCCTCAATTTAGGAAGTTAACTCTTTGGAACAGTAACTCTGGATTCCATTTCTCTGTCCCGCCTGTCCAGTTCCTCCACTATGGTGATCAAGAAAATGCATCCGCAAAATATACTGGTGTCAAGTGTCTGAGAAGATTTGGTGTGTTCATGAGGAATCTCTGGAATGTCTACAAATGCACTGTTTAAAGTATTCCGACAGGTTACATCGCAGCCTTGTATGGTATCTGTTCTGCTCTTTATCACCTAAACCTGCAGAGAGTAGTGGACACAGTCCAGTCCATCACAGGCTTATCACTTCCTTCTATCCAGTCCATCCTCGCGGTGCATTTCATCAGGAATTCTGTAGGTATCAAGGATGCTTATCACCTTGCCCATTCCCTTGCACTTAATGGGAGAAGGCATAGGAATTTGAAAGCTCGGATGTTCAGACCTAAGAACAGTTTCTTCCCCACTGCTATCCAACTCCTGAAACAATCACCTTTTTCACACCCCTTTCCCAGAGCTGCTGCCACGTTCTCTTACTCTTAACTCTACTTCATTCTTTTACTGTACTTAAGTATTTTGTTGTATTATAATAGTACATCATTCTACTATTTTGCATTTGTCAGTGTGTTTATTGTTTAATTAATTATCATTTCTAGAGGCATAGTGTTTACTCTGAGCTTTAGGCGAACAAGGAATTTCATTGCTCCCTGGTGTATATGGCAATAAACCAACAGAATCAAATCTAAACCAAGTTCTGTGACCCAGCATTTGGTACCAATGTCTCTTTGCTTGGCCCACTATCAAAAATGTCACAACAGGAATTGCCTTTGTGAAAAATTGTCACTTTTGATGTGTGTTCTTAGAATATTTGCCTGCTGTAAAAGTTCCAAGCAATTAACTGGCCCTTTGTGTGTGAGCCAACTTTTTGAAAGTGCCCTCCAGCCGGATCCACTCTCTGCTCTTTTCACATAGCCATGTAAGATTTCCCCCATACAAGTATTTATTCAAATTCCTTTTGAGCGTTGCTGTTGAATCTGCTTACATTGACTGCCCTTTCAGACACAGCACAGACCTGTCCACAACTACTCACTGTTTCTTTTCCACAAAGAACCTCCGCCTCGTGTTTTCTCACTTTTCAAAGAGTGAACCTTCTGCTTACTGATCATCCTGCATGGAATTAGATCCTTCTTAATTACACCCAAAAATATTTGTCATTTTGAGTTCTGCTATTTCACCAAATACCAGATGGTTCCTTTCACCATCTCTCCAAATGGAACAATACCAGGAATTATAGGGCACTTGAGGGATAATAGTTTATTTGGCTGTGAGGAAAGAATGGGGGAATGATATGTAATAGGTGCTTGTACAAGGAGCTGACATGGACAGTGGGGTGAATGGCTTAATGCTGTGTTTTCACAAGCAACAAAAATAATCAGATCTGAGGAGTTTAGACTCATGAGCATTGATCATATTGAAACATATAAGGCCCTTGGTTCTTGTATGTCCCTCGTTCTTGCGGCCTGATCCTTAAAAATAATGATCAACTCTCTCTTTAAATATCCTCAGTGATCCAGCCTCCTTAACCTTGAATAGATGTTGCTACCAATGGGAGATTCTCGAATGGGGGTCAGAAAAGCTTTTTGCTGTACCTCGGTGCACGTGACAAAACTGACTGAAAAGCGTTACAAGATTAGAGGCGGTCATTTAAAACTGAACTGTGCAGAAACGGCTGCTGACAGAGGGTGGTGAATCTCTGGCAATTCTCTACCCCAGAAGGTTGTAGGGGCTATAATATTGTGGAGATTAAAAGAGGAACTAGATGAACATTTGAAGGATCAGGCTATTGAGAGCTATGGAGAACTAGCAACAAACATGACTTTAAGCCTGGGAATAAAAGTCATGAATAAGTTGAATAGTTGGGGCAGAATAGAAGGCATGAGGGGCAGATGAACTTACTCCTGTCCCCATTTTTAGTGTTCTCATGTGACAAATCTTGAATTCTCCAGCCTCTCGGTTTAATTGATTTGAAGATACAAGAATCAGCAGGTCCTCAAATCTGCAGCAACTATCTACTGGAGGAACCAGTGGCGATACGGTGACATAGCTGTAGAGTTGCTGCCTACAGTGCCAGAGACCCGGGTTCGATCCTTTGCCGTGACCGTGTGGGTTTTCTCCGGGAGCTCTGCTTTCCTCCCATGCTCCAGAGACGTACTTGTGTGTAGGTTAATTGCCTTCAGTAAAAAATGTAAATTGTCGTTGGTGTATAGGATACTACAAGTATCCTATACAAGGGTGATTGCTGATCAGTGCAGACTCGGTGGGCTGAAGGGCCTGTTTCCATGCGATATCTCTAAAGTCTAGAACTGAGTAGAATCTGAATGGTTTAGGAATGACCAATGTTTCAGCTTAAAATTCTTCATCTGTTTTGATGCAAGGTTTCCCCCCCCCCCCCAACAGATGCTGGTTGACCTGCTGAGTTTCTCCAACAAATTGGCTGTTGCTAGTACTTGATTTGAAAGTAAGACTCGGATAGGCAATATCATGGAATTTTATTGGCTCAAACCCAGGCTAAGAAACCAAACAGAAAAGATAGTATTTATGCTAATGTAGCGACTGTAGAATAGCAGTCTTCTTGTATGTAAATGTTTCATAATAAATTGCAATTGTTAGGATTCTACCCTTGTGCCAGGATGGTGAACCCACCATTGCTGCCCAGCTAATGATCAAGTTGAGAGATTCGATTCGGCAGCAGAGCAGCCGCGAGCTGTAAAAGCAAAACATTGTGTGGATGCTGGAATCTGAAATCAAAACAGAAAATCCCCGCAGTAAACCACGTAGGTTCCATGCGGAGAGGGGTATTTTGAACCATTAACCTTTTATTGGGAGTGGAGAACATAAGAGGCTTTAACAGCGTGTAAGCAACTACAGAGCCACGAAGAAGGTGGAGGTGGGTGGCTGCATAAAGCATGATTGTGTCTGGGCCCCAATCTTTTCAGAAACCTGCATCAGTGGAGTGAACCTCTTGACCCGTTGCATGTTTTGCCGGTTACCTCGAGGTGCGGTCCCTCCTCTGTACGATCAGGGGGAAGTGCAATTTGCATCATCACTGTTACGACAAGTGTTAGTCTGATGTTCACTGGTTCCATGGTGCTTTATTGTCACATGTGCAAACGCAGAGTGGAACTATTTTCTTACATACAGTCCAGAACAGTATTCCTATACCCAAGCACACCTTGATTAGCAAGTGTTCAGAAATAGTCTACTAATCCCGCATGCATGAGGCGCTATGTTTTGGCGCTATTTTCAAAGTCTGGTCCGCACTCTAGTTCTTATGAGCGGTGCCCAGTCCAGGGAAACTCCAGGCTGCGGTGGGCCTCCAGCCGTCACCTTCCTTGGATGCGACGTCCCTCCACTTGCCCATTCACCTTTGTGCCTCTGGGTTGCCTCCCGCAGCTGAACTTGAGGGTGAGGTAGTCCAGACTTTGATTCCCTCTCATACTGGTCTTGCTCTTTGCCCGCTGTGTCCGTCACCATCAGCTCCATCCTTGCGGTCTTTAGGGGTTGGCTCGGTGGCCTTCCCCCTGTAGGACGTGGTCCGCTGGTACTTGCGCTCAGCCGTGGAAGCCAAGCACTGGGCCAGCTCGGCAGCTCTCTCCCTGCAGGGTGCGCTGTGGGTGGCGTCTTCACCGTGTCTCCAGCTCTCCTCAATGGCAGATCTTCAGCAGCCTCTGTTGTCATGCATGGCTGCCTCCTGTTGTCCTGCACTTCTGTCTGAAAGCTTTCCTCTGTTCTCTCCGCTGATGCTGCCTGACCTGCTGTTTTGTTTCACCTGCAACCCGTGTTTATGCAGTGAGATTGTGCGGCATATAATTATGCTCTTCCCAGATTCCTCTCTTTTTCATTGAACTACTTGCCAGAAGTGGCAAGTTGTGGGTTCAAGTCCCACTCGAGAGAGAGCTCAGTTCAGTAATCTATGCTGGCACTTCATTGTAACACGGGAAGAGCGCTGTTTTCCAGTCCTACCTTTAGAACATGTTAAGTTACCATCTGAGCGTTTAAAAGGCAGAGAAGGATTATGACCTGAAGAAGGGTCTCGACCCGAAACGTCGCCTATCTCCTTCGCTTCTTAGATGCTGCTGCACCCGCTGAGTTTCTCCAGCCTTTTGTGTACCAAGGATTATGACCTCATCTTTTCCCTCAATCATTGTTGCAGACAAGAGATTATCTGGTCATTTTTGTCCTACATTTTGTTGTAGTTTTGTTTTGCAAATAAAATGTTACAATTCCTACTGTCAGTGAAATAGGTCATTGGATAATCTTGAGTGGTGAAATTTCATTTTTTCTCTGCACATTTAACCTTGCTCGTAGTTGATTCGCTCTTGAATAGACTGCTCAAGGGAGTCCTTGGTATGCGTTGGATTTTTCCCCTACTTTGTTGTGGGAAAACAGCTTGTTTCCCCATCAGTCTTATCGTACATTACCCGTCATCGAAGGCCATGTTCTAAATTGTGATTGTGTGACGTGTTCTGTTGGACATTTGAGTAATTCATTGAAATTTTACTGATTCGGTGCATTGAAATCTTATTGAATCAGCTGATCAGTAACCAGACTTTCTGAAGAATTTAAGACGATTGAGGGTCACTGGGACTTGGAACACAGAAACAGGCCATTCAATCTACGCTAACCATCTAGCCCCACATTTACACAAGTTCCATTTTATTCTCCCCAAATCCACATTGACTGATCTTCCCCACCACTACAGATTCTACTGCTCTAAATTTCACACTCGGGGGAAATTTACAGTGGCCAATTATCCAACCAACCCACACATTTTTATGATGCGAGTGAAAACCGGGGCAGAAATCCCACACGGTCACAGAATAAACGAGCAAGCTCTACACCACCCGTCAGGATTGAACCTGGCTTAGTGCAGCTGTGACACAGCAAGTCGACCACAGAACAACATTTACTGCAATGGTAGCAATAAAAGACTAAGACTATGTGAAGAGACTTGAAAAGTAGAGACTGTTCTACTGGGAAACCCTTGGAAGAGGTAATGGGCTTGGTAACATGGAGGGCAGAGAGTTAAGATATTTGTCTTTTAAGGTAATTGGGCCTCTTTTCTGGAGGCTGAGGGTTATCGTATTGATAATTATGGAAGGATTTGACACAGCCTGAATGTGAAGAAGAGCATAAAGGGCCTGTCCTACATGAGCATCATTTGAGCGTCATTTATGCAAATTCATTTATGCGTCTCGACGCATGTCATGACGCACACATGATGCGCGGGTGGTGGCGTAGGCAGTGACGCGCGGTTGCGCGCAGCGCCCCAAGATTTTGGGATTGACAAAATCTTTGCACGCCACCTGCGTGACACGCAAATGACGCCCAAGTGGGACAGGCCCTAACTGGAAACTATCAATACAAGGCAATCGCCCACAAAATCTAGCAGAGAGAATTCAGGAAAAACCTTGTTACACAAAGAGCAGTGTAAATGTGGAACTCACAGTGACAGAGAGTGGATGAGCTGAATAATACGCTTTAAGGGAAGGCTGGATAAAGGTGTTGAGGGAGACAGGAAACAGACTGGAAAACTCTTGTGGAGCCTGAAAGCCAGCATGGGCTGATTGTGTTGATCAGCCTGATTCTGTGCTGCGTAATTGATGTAATCTTATGTAAACTACAGGGGAGGAGGAGGAGAGGAGTTTAATGCAGTGAATTGTTGTGTTTCGAGTGGACAGCAAAACAGATTCAATGAGAACATTCCAAAGGGAATTAGATAAATTTGCAGTGATGTGGAGAAGGAATGTGGGTTGGGTTAAATGTGATAAATAATTCGCAGAACCAGGACAGGCATGATGAATTGAGGGCCATTTCTGTGCAGTAAAATTCCATGACCTTGGTCTGCAAAGGTTAATTTTACTGCAAGTAAGAATTTCATTGTTTTGTTTTGGGATAGATAACAATAAAACACTCTTAACTCTCTTTATCTTTGCTCTTGGCGTCCCCGAATTTAGTGCTTTTTGTACATATTTGTAAATCAGAATGGAATCAAGGATTTGAACCTCTGAGATTGTAGCCTTTTTGATGTAAATTGCATAGAGCAATGTTCTAAGACTCAACGAAACGGGCCTTGTTGTCCATTGTTGTCCCTGTTACCCATCGGCTCTTGCTGAGCAGGACATGTCGTGGACTACATGGTTGGTATTTGGGGCAGAGAACTTTGCATTCATGCCATCTGATTTATTTTTTTGGCTGTCGGCAGCATTATCACAGTGAACTTTGGTGGGGGTAGGAAAGGGTAGCGGTCACTTGGGTTTTAGCCTGTTGCCATTTGCCCCATCAGTGAGAAACTAGCTTTGGATTCTGAGCCATGGCACTGTCAATGAATGTTTAAATCATTCTTGGTCTGGCCATCAAGCATTTATTTGTCGGAGCATTACAATGGAACATTATCAATAAACCACATTAGGAATAGATAATTTCTTGAAACATTCAGGATGTTGGTCAGCATCGTAAGGGAGAATATGCATTACAGGAGTAGGCCGTTCGGCCCCATACCCACATGCCGGCACTTTGAGGAGTTGTGTAAATTAACACTGCTCTGAGGTGCATGGTAATTGATAACCGAGCCAACATATATCCCTTAATCAATATCACTAACAGAGGAAATTGAACACAGCAAAAGTGCAGATGATAGAAATCTGAAATGAAAGCAGAATTTGCTCAAGTACTCAGCAGGTCGGGCAGCATCTCTGGAAAGAGAAGCGGAGCCTGATCTGCAGAGCATTTGTGGCATTTTCGGTTTCCCTTTCTCTCAAAGCAATTCTGTGGTCAGGTTTGGGGTACTATGCACCAAGTATTTCCTGCTCTGCCACGTTGGCTGCTGTTCGAAGGTCATTCATTTATTTAAAGATGTTTTTCAAGAGGAATTCAGAAAACTAAATTTACTCCCAAACGTGTTAGTTGATTCACATTGGAAAGTCAAATAGGGGTGGGATGTATACAGTAAAGGGAAGGCCACTAAGGAAGATGCAAGTGTCTGCAAACGCTGGAATCTTGAGTCAAAAGCAAACTGCAGGAAGAATTCAACGGGCCAGGCAGCATCTGTGGAGGGAAATGGAAAATTATGTTTCAGGTCGGGATCCGTCTTCTGATTCTGGCTCTGAAGAGGGGTCCCAACGTGAAATGTGGCGTATTAATGTTAACCTCCCTCCACAGATGCTACCTGACCCACTGAGTTTCCCCAGCAGTTTTTTTAAAATTACGTGAGACACTGAGAATGTTGATGACAAGAGAGACCAAGAGATCCCTGGTTCGCTGTGTCTTATGTTGATAGAATGGAGCGGGTGGGCTTGGATACTTTGGAATTTAGAAGGATGAGAGGGGGATCTTATTGAAACATAGAAGATTATTAAGGGTTTGGACACGCTGGAGGCAGGAAACATATTCCAAATGTTGGGGGAGTCCAGAACCAGGGGCCACAGTTTAAGAATAAGGGTTAGGCCATTTAGAATGGGAATGAGGAAAAACTTTTTCACACAGAGTTGTGAATCTGTGGAATTCTCTGCCTCAGAAGGCAGGAGGCCAATTCTTTGGATGCTTTCAAGAGAGAGTTAGATAGAGCTCTTAAAGATAGCGTAATCAGGGGATATGGGGAGAAGGCAGGAATGGGGTACTGATTGTGGATGATCAGCCATGATCGCATTGAATGGCGGTGCTGGCTCGAAGGGCCGAATGGCCTCCTCCTGCACCTATTGTCTATTGTCAGCACTTCTGGCAGTGCAGCATCAGTGCAGTTCTACACATGAGCTCGAGGCTAACTTTTTGTACTTGAGCCTTTGGAGTGGGATTTCCACCCACAACCTTATACTTAAGGGTGGCGAATGACCCCCACGGAGCTGCAGCTGACCCCCCCCCCCCCGTTTTTCATGTGGGCAGGAATTCCTGACTGCTGATCTGCTAACAATGGAGACTGTTGTTTCTTTGCATTTTGATTGCAGTGACATTTTTGAAAAATTACTGAAGTAACCGTTTAATTTCTGCAAAGGGTTCAGAGCTTTTAATTCCCTTGTATAGCGTCTACCTCCTAGAGTTTGCGAAGGAATGTGAAAACTGTTTGATTTTCACGCATTGCCATTCTAATATTTTGTTCTCCCTTCTCAAACTGAGCTGGCACGATGTTTGGACATGGATTAACGCTGAAGACTGTAAGCTTTAGGCATCTAGTATTAAGTAGATCACAGGAAATATCTTCAGCAAAGAGTGGGGAGAATGATGAATTGGTTCTCATGGAGAGGTAAATAATAGAATTGCACTTAAAGGGAAGCTGGGTAAACATATGGAGGATAAAGAAAGAGTAGGCTTTGTTGATGTGATAGGGTTAAAGGAGATGGCTAGAATAGGAACAGGCCCTTCAGCCCATGAACATGTGCAAAGCATAAATGTCAAAGCAGACCTATTGGCCCCATTTTGTAATGAAGTGGAAAAGGCTGGAATATCTCAGGAGTTCAATTAGCACCAATGGACGGGGTTCATGTTTCAAATTAAATTTGGCTTCAATGAAAAAGTGTCATCTGTTTCTGTGACGTACAGAATTAAGGTTCACTGTTAGCTGGATAGGTTGATTAGTTAGCTTGAGGTAGGGAATTGGGCAAGATCTGGGACTGTCTTGCACAAGAAGGGATTTCCTCAGATTTGGTGAATTTAACAGCCGGCGGCGAGAACCAATCTTTTTCCTCTGTTGTTGTGTAGAGGGGCCTTCAGTCGGTAGGATTTTACCAGCACTCCACGGTTGGAGTGTGTAATGTTCTGGAGGAGACGAGCATTGAGCCAGCAGTTGTATGGGTAGGAACGTGTAATGCTACCCAACAGGTAATGGAAAAGCATTTATCTCCTGAATCCTGCTACAGCAGTAATGAACCAAGCCAGCCATTGTGAAATTCTACTAAAATGCCACCTAAATTTACATGCGGCTTCAATCCAGTATTTAAAGACCAAGTCCATCCCCTTCTGCAAGACACTTCGGTATCATTCGCTGACCTCTGTTAACACTTGATGAGGGCCTTGCATGTTTGAGGTTTGCAATTTGTTTTACATGATAAACCTGACATACCCGCTGAGTTCTGGAGAAAGATGTGATATAGGAAAGTAGCTGTTCCTAAACTGGGTGGCGTGGGACTTCAGGCTTCTGTACCTTTTGCCCAATGGTTGCAACAAGAAGAGGGCACGGTGGGAATCCTAAATGATAGATGCCTCCTTCTTGGCAGCATGTCATGTAGATGTTTTGATGGTGGGGAGGTGCTGTGCTCATGATAGACTGGGCTGGGTCCAACACAATCTGCCGCCTCTTGCATTCCTGTGCAATGGAACTGCCGTACCAGCCATGATGCAACCAGTCTGCATACTTTCTGCAGTGCATCTGCAGAGTATTTGATAACATGCCTTTCATCTCACTTTCTGAATATCCCAAAGAGCTTGACATCCAGTAAAGTATTTCTGCACTGTTGTCACGCTTGTAATGTTAGAGCAGGGGCAGACAACTTGTGCACAGTAAGCTCCCACGTGTGACATTGAAAGGATTATGTGTTCTGCTGAAACCACTTAAAGAGATAGATAATGGCCGGGACTCATGGGAGAACTCTTCTGATCTGCAGTTTAAATTGAGTCAAGAGACTAGAATGTTTTATTGTCATATGTCCCGAAACAGTACAATGACATTCTTACATTGTGGTTGGCACACACATTGTGGACTGAAGGGCTTGTTCCTTTTGTGTATTGTCCATTGATCTTTACATTTACCCAAGATGGCTCCTGCTCCTTGGTTTAATATCTAACTGAAAGACTATTGTCAACATGCAATCTTCTCTGGGTAATGGACTCATCAGCATTAGCCTTGACCTTTGTGGTTAGATATGTTCAGTAGAATTTGACCTCGCAACATTTAACCTTGGGCAGGACTTGTGAACAGACCCTTATAAAAACAATAAAGTCCAACAACTGAATGTTTCTTCATGCTACTCTTGACCATTTGCCCACTTTTCTGCTTCTCTCTTATCCCTATTTCTCTCTTATCAATTTCCCTGCACGGTTCTCTAGCTGACTTTTAATTCCATATTTATTGTTCTCCTTGGACATCCTATGGCAGCAAGTATCAATTTCTCACCACTTCAAAATGGCACCTGACCACCAAGTTGCCAATGTTGGTCCATGTGGCCAATTTGTGGGAGATCACACTTCATACTGAGTGGTACATAATTGAAAAGAGTATTTATGGTTGAATAGCATCTTGCTCCCGCTTTAGCTAGAACTGGTTTCAAGACTTGGACCAAAATCTGATGAGCCATTTCCCACCCACATCACTCCGTTCCTTTTGTGATCGAACGTGCTGATTTCAGCAGATGTGACAAATTCACTTCCTGTAAGCATAAAAACACTAAAGAGCCTGATAGAACTAAGCCTATTCTGTGGAAGAGGAATATTATTTCTTCGATAAAAGAAATGGGTTGCAACTTCCAGAAAGCAAGCAAAAATAGTTGAAACCTCAGCCTAATCAGTAACTGTGGAGATAAATTAGATAAGTTAATCTTTTGAGGATATGCCTCTTTGTTGAATGTGGAAAAATATTATGAATAAACTGGTTCAGTTTAGTGCCTCCGTATGCTTTTATTCTACAAAGTGGAGATTAGAAATGTATTTTCTGTTCCACGTACTGCCTAGCTAAGCTACATTGGTTTTGAAAGCAGGAAATGCAGGTCATACGATATTGGAGGAAAGCGAAATACATTTTATGTTTTGTATCCATGAACTGTTCAGTTTTCCCTTGATTCTGTCTTTCTAGGAATGAACCCAGTGCACTCTCTTGTATTTCTAATGCTCCCGTTAACCTCGATCATCACTTTGTGATTTATGTGACTGTATTCCTGATTTCACAACTTCTCAACTCCAGTTTTAGTTTCCAAGTTTCCGTCAATTAGGCTTTCAGTGGCAAGGATGAATATTGTGTAGGAAGGAACAGCAAATGCTGGTTTAAACCGAAGATCGACACAAAATGCTGGAGAAAGTCAGCGGAACAGGCATCATCTCTGGAGAGAAGGCATGGGTGACGTTTTGGGTTGAGACCCTTCTTCAGACTGAATATTGCTGTTAACACGAAAGTAATCTGCGAGAGATCATTCTCCTTTCCGTTACTTTGATTAGCTGTGAACTGTTCTTTTTGCTCTTCACTTTTCCTGCACACGTCGGGGACCTGACTCTCTGTCTTCGTGGGATGCTGGGGGAATCGTCCAGCAAGTGTCTGCTTGACAGTTTTGCCATCGGTGGAGGTCTTGAGCCAGGAAGTCTGAGCAGCAGAGCACAATTCTGTGTGGGTTTGGAGTTTCTTGACACTTGATCTTCCTGCAGCTGGCAGCAGTTTGGGCCAAGATCAACAATAATGTGTTGAGTCATGTAGATGAGGAGTGCTTAACCCAGGGATTTCTGAGAGTGCTTTGGTTTTGATTTGGATTGGGAGAGGCCGGTTGTTTTGAGCACAAGTACTGTATCTAATCGATCATATTGCACCGGGGGAGGTGCACACCCATACGTGCAACTTCTTGTTTCTCTTCGTCCCATGATTTCATCACCTCTATGTTTGCTGAACTACATTGGATTACAGTTAAGCGATGCATCCATTTTATAATGCTCAACCTTTGTTTCTAAATCCTCAGGCCTTTTACCTTGTATTTCTGTAACTTCCACCAGCTGTAACATCCTCCCTGTGAAATGAATTGGTTCTCTGATTCCACTCTCTTGTGTATGTGTCCCTAGTTTCCTTCACTCCACCGCCACTGATGGATGTGCCTCTGGTTGCCGGCATTCTCCGCTCTGCATTTTCCCCTTTTAAACCTTTCTGCCTGTCTTGTCGTTTCTTCTGGTTTCCCTCTTCTCTTCTTCCTCTCCTTTAAGACCATCCTTAAGAATTGTGTAGGAAGGAACTGCAGATGCTGGTTTTCACCGAAGATGGACACAAAAGTTTTGTGACGACACAGTTTGATTCACTGGGTATTTTATGACATTACTAAATAAGGCACATATACTCGCGCATCCCTGAATATCCCCCCCCGTACGTACGTGCAAACCCCGAGTACACAGCAGAGCACGCCACAGGATGTTTCCGTTCTTGATCATCTGATACTGTTCGCGACGCGGTCCAAGGTTGGGGTTCTCTCCTCAAAAGGGCGTCCGACAACATCCTTTATGCCATTTCTTATCAGAGCAACCCTTCCACTGCCCCCCTCCCCTAGTCAATCATAAGCCCTCCTTGTCTGCAATGTTTCTGCACTAATGCACTCCAAGGCATTATAAGTTCCCAAACATGAACAGGTGCAGAAAACATCTCACACTTGTCTGGGAAGCATCTTATTTTCAAAGGATTTGGAATGCTGTGTTGTTAATTTGGCTGATAACTTAATTTTACATTTTAGCTGAAATTGTCTGTATAACTCTTGCACTACAAAAATGCTGGAGTAACTGAGAAAGGAATGGGTGACATTTCAGGTTGAGATCTTCCTTCAAACTGAGAGTCGGGAGAGGGAAACTAGAGATATGGAAGCATACAAAGAGAATGTAAGGTGTGATCATGATAGATCAAAGCAGATGATGGTCAAGGAAATATAGAATATAGTTCATTGTTGGCTGAGGCATACAAACAGTAAACATTATATCCAAGTTGTCATTTGTCAACAAAGGTTTTCACAGTGTCTTGGTATACGACAATAATAAACTAATAAATTCTTCTAAAAGACACAAATCAAAAGTAGATTTTCCTTTTCCTACAGGATCAGGGTGACTCCAGTTCCAATACTAGAAACCCGGTGCAGCCTGACGTATAATCTCTGGCCTCACTGCCACCATGGTATCTTATTTCACCTCTTGGCCATCTGCCTGATCACTTAACTCGGCTAGGAAATGTCACCTGTGGCTCAGGCTGGGACATTTGCCTCGGTGTCGGAGGGATGTTGCTACAGGTCCCACTTTGGCATGATGCCTTGGGGAGGACGGCATGGTTGCAGATGCTGCCTCTTGTTAAGCTGAGGTCCAGTCTGCAGTCTGAGATGGGAGATCCCACACCACCGTCTGGATGCAGGGACATTCTTCTGTTGCCCTGAGCAACGTTTATCCATGGCCGCATTGCTGTATACTTTACAGTGGTAACTTCAAACCAGTTGGCTGTGGAGCATTGTGAGACACACTGTGGCTGTGAAGTGTGCCTATATCCAGAAAAGGCTCTCCCTTTTTCTTTTGATTCTGCCACACAAGGTTTAGTGCCTCTTATTCCTTTTGAAGAACTCAAGCAGATGGTACAGTTTCTTTCCAAGACTGTTGAATGAGATATCCTTTAGGCATCCTGGCAGTTCCTAGAACGAGACCTAGAGGGAGCATCAATGTAACTGTTGCTGCCTCCTTGGATCAGTGCACGCCCATTAGTAACGGGATAATTCTTGGCAGGTTCTTCACCCCGATGTACTCTCTCCTAACGACTCAAATCGGATGTGTTTCCTTTTTAGAGGAGCACCCCTGCCTTCTTTTGAAAACCGCAGCACAGGGATGCAAACTGAGAGGCCGCACAAAGTGCTCATTGTTCACAGCCTGGTCTAGCAGGGGGGCTTTGTCGAGAGACACTGAGCACGGAAGCTCAATTATGATTGTGGTTGCAGGGCCCGGGCTGCTCTGTAGCATTGACATTAGCGAGTGATGGCAAATGGGGGGAGGTTTTGCTGGTAAGCTTGTGACCTAATTGTCTGTTTTATCCAGGTGCCAGCATGCAAGAGGAGAGACACCTGTCCCGCACTCCCCTCGCCTTCCCCCCCGCTCCCAACGGGAGGCCCTGCCGTTCCTCGTCTGGTTACGTTGCCGGCAGAGTGATGCCCGCCCGCCCCCCTCCGTCCCCCGGAGTGACCAGCCACTCCGTGCAGTGGTCGTCCTCCAAGGCGGAGAACCAAGCCACCTTCATCAGCAGAGGGAATGAGCAGTGGCGGGAGACCGAGGCAGCGAGGAAGAGGAGGAGGAAAGTGAAGAACAGTCTTGTGTGCGCCGGCATCTGTCTGGGACTATTTTTTATTGTGTTGGCCGTCGTGTTTGGCACCAATCCCGGTTCCGAGCGAGATGGTAAGTGACCGATCAGGTAGGTGATCTGTGCAAGTGTTGATTTGCTGATCACAGCATGGGTCACAGATGCTACCTGTTGGACATATGGCTTATGTTGGGCCTCAAACCCCTCTCCTTGACCCCTCACTGAGGCAGAACCTACCTCTTGGAAACCTTGCATTTAGTTTGACCCAGAGCAGAACTTCAAAGGCCACATCATTTCAAGACAAGCAATAGTTTAATCTCCCAATGTGTTTCCCATCTCCAGCCCTGCCTTGGCCCCTCTGCTGCTTTAACCTTGTGCATTATTTCCCTGAATACTCCTCCAATCGACTTTCCACCTCAAGCTCATCTAAAGGTCTGTTGTTCCTGTGCCGACTGGCACTGAGTCACATTCACCCCCTGCCTGGCGTTGATGCTGGCTTTACCTTGCTCTAAACATTATTCCCTTATCATGTTTCGTATCATGTATCATGATGCTTGTCATGTATCTATACACTGTAAATGGCTCAATTGGAGTCATGTATTGTCTTTCCGCTGACTGGACAGCATGTAACAAAGGCTTTTCACTGTACCTCAGTACGCGTGACAATAAACTAAACTGTAAGAAACCGGAGCACCCGGAGGAAACCTACGCAGTCTTGGAGAATATGCGAACTCAACATAGCCTGAAGTCAGGACCAAACCTGGGTCTCTAGTGCTGTCAAGCAGCAGCTCTGAGCCACCCAAAATACCAATCCTTTTTCACTTTCCCTATTCTGAGGAGAACAATGCAATTTGACCGTTGTTTGATCTTGACTTGAGCTTTCAATTGCATGTCACTTCACTCCTCTTCCTGTTCCCACACTGACGTGTCTGCCCCAGCCTTCTCCGCTGCTGTGGTCAGGCCTCATGGAGACTAGAAGAACATCACCTCCTGTTATACATAGTAATATACATAGTAGCATACATCCCATTGGTGTGAACAATCAAATTACCGTTTTCAGGTAACCCACAAGCAGGGTGTTCCTTTCCTGCAGTCCACCCAGGCTTTGTTCATCTTTCCATTTCCCACCCTATTACCAAGATCTGGTTCCCACACTTGGTTCCAATTGTCCATCACCCACATACTACCTGGGTTTCTTATCACTTATTGCACGTTTCCTAAACCTTCCTCCATCTTAAACATTCTGCCCAACATCTTTACCGGATGTGGGTTCACCTATCAACTTCCAAGCCTTATCCTTCTCCTCCCCAATCCCTACCTCACCTGGCTCAATATGGCCATCTTTCTCGTGTTCCACTTAACACCTGCCTGCTCTGTCTCGCCTCTCACTTCTATACACGGGCTATATTCTCTCTGTGTGCTGCAGTCAGATGCACGATCTTGACTGGACATGCTGACTATCCTTCCTCCTCTATGGATATGTGAGGTGGAATGTTTTTCCTTTCACTGGTTTTCCATTTCAGCCAATTCCAGCCTTTGTATAGAATGATTTTTTTTCAAGGCAATGATTCAACATTCCCACACCCCTGTCCAGTAAATGTCAGAAACTGCAAAATAACATTAGTCATAGAGTGATACAATGTGGAATCAGGCCCTTCAGCCCAACTTGCCCACACCGGCCAACATGTCCCAGCTACACTGGTCCCACCAGCCTGTGCTTGGTCCATATCCTTCCAAACCTGTCCCATCCATAACCAGACCCGGGCAAAGCTTTTGTTATCCAATTTGTAAATTATTGCTGGAGATGCATGTGGAAATGGATTCAAAGGGGAATTAAGTAAATATTTGATGCCAAGGTATTGTGGGAATAAAGAGGAGTGGGACCTCTCCGGAGTGCTCTTTGAGAGAACTAGTATTGGCTTGGTGAGCTGAATAGCCTCCTGCGTTGCTTATTCTATGTTTCCAAGATCAATGGTGGAATGCTGAAAATATTGGATAAATCAAATGTCGATAATTGGGGGGGCGTTTTCGAGATGAGGATTGCTGAGGAAGGACTTTGCACCAAAAGGAGAGGCAAGGATTTGAAACTTGCTGCTTAAATGAGTGGTCAAAGCAGAAAACTCAGAACACCAGTAAATTTACCCTGGATAAATAGCAGGCTGGGAAGGGGATAGTATGAAGGCAATGGGGCGCATGGCTACCTTCTGCATTGCAATTGCATCATTACTCCTTCCAGAGTCTGAGAAAGACCAAGTGGCAAATAAGGCTATTTGGCCCTTTGTGCCTGTGATAGCTCTTTGGAATGAGACCTAACCCATTGCTCTTTCCATAGACGTGTAATTTTCTCCTTTTCAGCTAATTATCCAATTTCCCTTTCTGAATGCTGCTGTCACCACCCTTTCACCTCGCAGATTTCAGCTCGGAACAACTTGCCAAGTTTTTTTTCCAAGGGGAGTCTCCTCTAGCTCTTTCACCCATTGCCTTCGATCCACAACCCTCCAGCTGATTGAAGCAATTTTCCTTTATTTACTCTGTCATGACCTGTCAGGGTTTTACAAAAGGAAAAGCTATGTAGGGTGCTAAGTCCTGGGGCTGTGCTGTCCCAACAGAGAACTTTTCACAGTTGGTGACTGATGTGAATTATTTGCTGTAATATTTCAGAGAACTGTCCCGATCAACAGCTGGGATTTACAAATTGGGATCCAGGACATAACGAACTGAAGAGAGTTGTCATCGGAGAGGGTGATCGGTTCAGACTGGTTTCATCAGCCACTCTTCATTCCATTACCATTCAGCAAGGAGGTGAGTTGGCAAATGCATTATTTAAGTTTAGGCCTGTTTTTTGCAATTGGTTCGGGGTGAGCACTAAACCCATTGGGTGACAAATAACCCGTGCATCTATCCCCAAAGCCTTCGGTGTTTCTGACTTCCTGTTGATTGCTACACAGCTCCCGCACCAACCATGACGATATTTCAGCCTTACACCTATAACTGGCATTGCTTCTCTTTCTGCCTCGTTGGTGTCTCTCCTCTGCATCTCCCCCACTTTCATGGGGTCCAAGTCCATAGTTCACTGAAAGTGGCAAAATAAGTAAATGGAGTAAGAAGGTGTATGGTACTCTTGCCTCTATCGGTCAAGGCGTTGGGTATAAGAATCAGGAAGACAGGGTACAGCTTTAAAACACTTTGGTTAAGCCACACTTAAGGTATCATGTGCTGTTCTGGTCACTTAATTACAGTAAGGATGTGGGGGCTTTGGAGAAGATGCAGAAGAGGCTACCAGAATGCTGCTTGGATTAGTGGGTAGACACAAAAAGCTGGAGTAACTCAGCAGGACAGGCAGCATCCAGAGATGTCTATCTTTGGTTTAAACCAGCATCTGCAGTTCCTTCTTACACACTGGATTAGAGGGTGTTAGGGAGGAGAGGTTGGACAAACTTGGAATTGTTTTCTCTGGAAAGCCGGAGGTTGAGGGGAGACCCAATAGAAATATATAAAATTATGTGAGGCGTGGATAGAGTAGACAGTCAGAACCTTTTTCCCCAGAGTGGAAAAGTCAATGAGTAAAGGGCGTAGTTAAAGGTTAGAGGAGAAAGTTTAAAGGAGATGTGCACATTTATGCACACTAAGTGAAGGGTGTCTGGAACACGCTGTGTTTGGGGAGCTTTTACATCTCCTTTGAACTTATGCAGGGAATGGAGGGATATGGATCACACACACAGGATCACATGAATCTCACACACACCTTTCTTCTTCCTGCCCCCCCCCCCCCCCCCCCCCCCCCCACCCTCACATCAGTCTAAAGAAGGGTCTAGACCCAAAGTGTTGCCTATTTCCTTTGCTCCATAGATGCTGCCTCACCCACTGAGTTTCACCAGCATTTATGTCTACCTTCGATTTTCCAGCATCTCAAATCAATTCAATGAACGTTATTTATCCGTGAGGAACTTCATTTGTGCAGAATGTCAGTGCATGTACAGTTCACACACCCAGCAACACAACACAATATACCACACACATCACATACCAGTAGTCCAACAGTGGTGAGTAGGTAAATCTTGCAAAGCACAATACATGAAGAACAGGCAATGAAAACATTAAAAGAATGTTAAAAATGTATATATAAATAAATAGATCAACTATTCATGAGTCTAATGGGTGTAGGCACGAAACTTGACATGGTTCTCTTATCCTGAATGTGAGTGACCTGTATCTCTGGCCTGAGGGTAGAAGACTGTATTGGCTGTGCAGTGAGTGAGTGAGTGGTGTCTGAGGCTATTTGTGTTCCTTTTAGTTTAGTCCTTCTGTTGTAAATACTGATCAGTGGTTCCTGCTCCAGCCCAATTATTTTACTGCTCATTGATATGATTTTGTGTAGTGGGTTGCGATGGATGTTGGATAGTGACCCAAACCAGGCTGACATATTGACGGTTATTACTGATTCAATGAAACATTTGTAAAATGCTGTCAGGACTGACTGGTGAATCTGAAGTCTGCGGAGTTTCCTCAGGAAAAAGAGGCGCTGCTGACACTTAGAAAAGATAGCTTCACTGTCTAGTTGGAAGGTGAGTGTGATCAATTATTCCCCCAAGGTGTCTGTATGACTCGACCCTTTCTATTGGCTGGTTGTTGACTAACACAGTGGGGTGATGGCAGGGCCTTTACGGAAGCCAACAACCAACTCCTTTGTTTTGGAGGTATTGAGGTCAAGGCAGTTCCGCCAACACTGCTCTGCACAAATGTCCATCTCGGACTGTAACTGTCCCTGTGAGTTGGTGGTGTCCATGATCACAGTGTCATCAGAGTAATGTATGTTCTACCTGGGTTAGTGCTCCTGCAGTCGTTTGTGTGTAGTGTGTACAGAACTGGTGAGATTACAGAGTCTTGTGGGGCTCCTGTGGAGACTGTCTTGGATGAACCGAGATGACAATTGGCTTGGACCCTCTGGTGTCTGTCTGTCAAGAATCTGCAGTTCCATCTTAAACACACAGGAAGAGATTAGTTTGTCAGGCATGAAAAGCAGAAGGGTCTGTTCGTGCACTGTGCTGTTCTATATTCTATGTACACACAGAAGTTAGATGTGTGCTCCACAAAGTAGGCAGTCTTCTTTGCAACCTTAATGGCAGAGTGGTGAAGTCGCCGGGGAAGTAATGTCGACGGCTGGGCTAATGATCTCGATATGCAAGTTTAAATTGCACCATAACACTACGACTTTAAATAATGAAATTAAATAGCCATGGAAGAAAAATCTAGTTGGCAGGGTGTTAGGAAGGCGAGGTTGGATAAACGTGAAGAAAAACTTGTTGGCAGGTAAGGAAATCTGTTGTTTACTTGACTTGTGATGCTGGAGCCTGAAATATTCCAGCAAGCCAATCGTAGTTGGTCTCAATCAATAATTGGCCACAATATCCCGATCAGCTGAATAAAATAAACATGAGTGCACAGTCTGTAATCCTACCCTCCTTGCATTTAGTAATTTCTTCCTTAAGTAAACAAAGAATTCTGTTTTTAAATCTGCAATTTCTAAATCTGCAACGCTGCCCGAATATTTAAGCAAAAATATTTCCCCATCGCAGGCTAAATTTCACAATCTAAACTAGTTGGTGCAGAATATAAAATGTTGCTTTTTCCAGAGATGTTTACCGTGATAAAAGGATCTGATGGGCTCGGGAGAGGGAAACCTGTCTCTGGTGGGAGAGTAGGACAATGCACAATGAGGGGCAAAATCCCGCAGCTGGAGTTGGACAGTTCACACATGTTGCAGGAATACTACACCACATAAAGGGCAGTGGGACCCTTCTGGACCCTTGGTATTGGGACCCTTCTCTTCCCTTGCCCTTCAGTTTTGGAAATGTTGCCAATGCTGGGGGTCAGTGGAAAGAGCTGATAATGAGAAGGGGGACATGTGAAGTGAGGTTTAAATTGGCCGCTGTCCACAGGAGTGGTGGAACGAGCTCAAAGGGGTGAATGATCTCCTATTGCTATCTCCCTTGAGAGTGAGCGACTCTTTGCTCTGCCCCTTCTCTGACCTCGGGAGTCGATGGTCTTCAATCTCCCCCGGCTCGATCGGCTTTAGGTTTTAACCTGTCTGAGGGATGTCTCTCGTTGTGTCGTTGCACAGGAGTGTTGGTCTTTGCCGACAGCGCCGATGGTTCCAAAAACATCTCCCTGAAGTGCAGCTACATCTTGGTGAGGGATGGAGGGGAGCTTCACATCGGAGCCGAGAAGTGCCGCTATAAATCTCGAGCCACCATCACGTTACGCGGCCGATCCAACGAGGGTGAATGGTTGCCGACCTTCGGCAGGAAGGTCCTCGGGGTAGACTCTGGGGGCACGCTGGAACTCCATGGTGCCCTCAAAACATCCTGGACGCTTCTGGCCAAGACTTTGCCACCCTCTGGTCTGGAGTTTGGATCGTACATTGAGAGGCCGGTCACCCGGGGCTTGAACGTACGTGTCGTTGACCAGGACACTGGGCAGGTGCTGCTGGCAGACCGGTTCGACACACACGACTTTGCCAACGAAAGCAAAAGGCTCCAAAAGCTGCTGCAGTCTCAAGACGTTGGCCGAATAATTGCCATTGCTGTCAGGGACTCTGCTGCCAAGAATCTCCTTCAACTGACAAAGGACACCATTCAGGAGCTGCTCGGTAGTGGACTCGTTCAGGACTTGAGTTACAGGTGAGATTCAGCTGAATTGATCTGTCTTGCAAAATAAACTTTAAAGCTAATTTTAGGACTTTGCATTGAAAATGCAATCGTTATTATTAAACTTTTTTACTTTGTTTATTTCCCTTGGAATGACACGGTGAGTAGAGCTGCAACCTCACAGATCTGGAGACCTGGGTTCAATCCTGACCTCGGGCACTGTCTGTGTGGTGTTTGTACCTTCTCCCTGTCACAGCATTCCCAGGTGTTCTGGTTTCCTCCCACAGTTGCACGTCATTTCCCCACACCTCTCCCTCAGGATGCACACCTTCTTCCCAGTACCCCGGTCACTCTTTCCCATTCCCCTCTTTCCATTCACCTCCTTATCCCAGCTCTCCATTTCTTTTTTATCCCCTCTTGTCTCTCTCCGACCATATAGCTCCCTCTGCCTTTCCAGTTCACTCCTTTCCTTATCCGACACTTATTGTCTCAATTTCACCTCTCGCCTTTGTTACTAATCCACTCGTCTGCCAATCATGCCTCCTCATCTGTACCCACCTATCACTTGCCGGTTTTTGCCCGACCTTTTCCCTTCACCATTAATATGAAGGGTCTCGATGCAAAACATCATTTGTCCATTTTACTTCACAGATGTTGCTAGACCTCCTAAGTTCCTCAAACGCTTTTTTTTCACTCGAGATTCCTGCATCTCCAGTCGCTTCTTGCATTTCCACAAATGTTGCTCGAGGGGAAAAAATATCACCAGGGAGACGAGCAAGGCATCAGTTGCAAGCTCTTCAGACTGTGCCTCGTGTGCGAGTGGATAAGAAAATGGTCTAATATCTCCAAACGACGTCCCCTCCAACAATGCAGTCCTCCCTCAGCAATGCAGCAGTCGGTGCATCTATCCAGGGTTTGCGTGGTCAATGTGAATCTCCACAGTGGGACTTGGCCCGATAGGTTTATTATTGTCACGTGTACCGAGGTTCAGTGAAAAGTTTGTTTTGCTTGCTATCCAAATAGATCAGAGTATCTATGTATCAAATGCAATCAAGCCAAAATCCAGTCCAATAGATAGAGCAAAGGATACAGTGGTGCAGAATATAATTGTTAGCATTGTAGTACATCGGACGGTACGCTTATGGAAGGACTATTCAGAAGTCTGGTAACAGAGAGGAAGAAGCTCGTCCTGAGTTTGGTGCTGCGTGTTTTCAAACTCTGATTCGCAGGTAGAAGTGGTGCCCTGAGTCGCAAGTCCCAATATTCTGTCTAACTATTTTTCTTCTTTCTTCCCCCCCCCCCCCCCCCACCTCCACCTCACAACTTAGTCGTACAGCACAGAAGCAAGCCCTTCAGCCTTCTACTTCCATGTTAATTGTCAAGTTGCCAATTTCTACACTATTTGTGGCCTGTGATTTCAAAGCCCCTGCCTCAAGAGACAGCTGCCAGGGAGGAATGTTGAAAAGTCGGGCCAGAAATGACCTTGATGAGCTGATTTGTCTCCCTGTGCTCCTATCTATTACGTGCCTGAGTCCAGGTCCCTTTGCTTCAGTGACCTGATTGAGATCGGTGGGGTAAAGGCTGAGGAGGAGCTACATTACACTGTTCAGCAGCTGTCTGGCTTGACAGAGATGGACATAAAAGGCTGGAGTAACTCAGTGGGACAGTCAGCATCTCTGGAGAGAATGGATAGGTGATGTTTCGGGTCGGGACCCTTCTTCAGACTGATTGTAGTAGGGAGAGCGGGGGAAGGAAAAATGGAAGCGAGGATAAAACTGGACAAATCAGGGCCAGTGATAGATGACCTCTGGCTAGGCAGTGTGGCTCGGGGCAAGCAAACATTAAAGGAGCAGTGTTGCAGTGTCTGGTCTGAATGCCAGAAAGAGTCTACATCCAAAATAACATTGAGGCTGCTGTACTGAGAAGATGCCAAAGTGCACAGTGCAAATAAATCATTTGCTGTTCAGTTTGAGTTCTGTTCTGCCTGGCCTACTCCATTACTGTCTCTCTGCACTGCATCTTTGAGATGATATTTATATAGGAGTGGGGAAATTACCTACGACGTGTACACACATGGAGTTTTTAAACTGGGATTGGAGGAACTAACTCTGGAGTGCCATCAAGTGGCCAATTGATGAATTGCACTACACTTACAGCCCATAAATGTACCATGAAGCACTGCTAGGCTGTGCTAATAGTCCGCAAAGCAGGGTTAGGCCATTTGGCCCATAGTCCATTCTGTCATTGCACATGGCTACTCCATCCCTCCCTCTCAACCCAATTCTCCCTCCCTCGCCCAATAACCCCTAAAACCTGTTATTCAAGAATCAAGAATCTTATCAATCTCTGCCTTAAACATCCATTTACGTGGCCTCCACAGCTGTTCGTGGCAATGAATTCCACAGATTCACCATCCTCTGACTAAAGAAATGCCTTCTCAACTCCTCAAGGTACATCCTTTTTTTCTGATGCTATGGCCTCTAGTCCTAGACTCTCTCACTAGTGGAAAAATCCCTTCCACATTCACTCTATCTAGGCCTTTCACTATTTCATAAGTTTCAATGAGGTTCCCCCTCATCGTTTTAAACTCCAGTGAGTACAGGTCCAGTGCCATCAAACGCTCTTCATATGTTAAGCCAATTTCTCCTCCATCCAAGTTCCCTCCCATCCTTCTTCATCTTGTCTTGCAGCTTTCCTTCCCGTTCTCCTTGGTGTTGATCAAGTTTGCTTTTAAATCCATCGCTTCTATTTTTAGTGACTACTATGTGGAAGCAAGTTCCACATTCTAGCCACTCGCAGGGTAAAGACATTTGCCTTAAATGCCACATTGGATTCATACCAACTCTCTTGTATTGATGGCTCCTGGTTTAGTTTCCCTCACAATAGCAATACTTTCTACACTGCTATCTACATTTTCCCCTCTTATTATTTAAAACACTTCTTGATCCACCTCTCAGTCTTCTGTTTCTGGAGAAAAGGCCATGGACAGTAAAGAAAATCATGTGAACTGCTCAGAAAGAGCTCAGCAGATTGAACTGCATCTGCAGAGGCAAAATGATGGTCAAACTTTTGGCTCAAAACCCTGCATCACGGCAAGCAACTCCAGCACTGCATTCTTGGTCTGTATTCTATTAAGCCTTCCTGGCAAGTACAATCTCTGTTTCACCAATGTCTTCTGCACTGCTTCTAAATTCACAAAGGCAAGAATTATGCTTATAAATATCTTGGAAAATATACGTAATTAAACGTTTCCTCAAATGATTTAGTACATTTATTTTTGAGGAGTTTTTTGATAAGGTGGTCTGTGCTCATGCCATCTCATGTTCAAACGAATGGTAAGGGATATTATTAGCACCAGGTAGCATCTTGCATCTTGTCTGTCATGCAATGTGGGTGGTTGGTAAGTTGATGTCCTTTAAGAGAGTGTTAATGCAGCTGTTGTAACATCAACTCATTGATTTTTGAGGTTTTGGTGTTAATGTAGTTAACGTGACAACTGCTAGTGAAGAGAGACTTGCATTTCCATAGCGCCTTTCTCCACCCAGACACTGCACACACTTTACAGAGTGTTAAGTGCGTCTTGAAATGTGTTCATTATTGGATTGTGGAAAATATAGCAGTCGGTTTGTGCCAACGACCTCCCACGAACTGCAGTGTGATAATGACCAAATCATCTGCTTCATATCTTACTGTGCATTTGATTAAGGAATAAATGATGTCTCCAGGGAAGCAGCGAAACTCCACTTCCCATCTTTCAAATGGCGCAACAGGACTTTTTAAGCAGATGGGGCTCAACTTCACACCCCGGCCAAGAGACAATGTCTCCAACAGTGCAGCTCTCCCTCGGCGCTGCTTTGTGCTCAGTTTGTTCCATGGCAACTTTCAATTACTTGTTCCGTTTGGCAGATGCTAAGAGTACTGCTGGCTAATAATCTGAGTAGATGATTCCTATGTAACTTTATTTTCTGTGCAGGCAAGCGTGGGCTCTTGTGGGTGTGATTGGTGCTGGTAACATGTCCTGTGATGAATCCGTGCGAGACTATGAGAACCATGATACAGGAGGCAAAGCCAAAGCCCGCAAGGAGTTTGTCACGTTGGATGGAGTGAGGTTTGCAGTATCTGCTTCGAGTCAGTGGAAGAAAGGTGCCCAACATTTCATCATTTGGCTTTTGCTCAAGATGTGTGCATGTGAATTGTGCATGACTTTTTTTGCTATTTTATTTTCTAATGTCTATTCTTCACTCTGTTTAAACAAAACTTACTATCTTGTATTGTTACACCCAAGAACCTGAACTTGCAAGGAAAAAAAAACAGTGGAATTTGTTGATCACAAGACCGACCTTAAATGTTGCTGTGTGATGGATCACTGAGAGAGAGTTGATGAGCCGCCATTTTGATCGGCTGCAGTCCGTGCAACAAGGCAGGTGTTCTCGTGGTGCCATTGTGTAGAGGGTTCCAAGATCTACACCCAGCAGCAGTGGAGGACCAAGATCATCACCTTGCATGAGCCGGAAGGCAGCCTATTGGTCGTGGAATTATGTTGTGTCTGCCTATTTCAGAGGAGCTTGTCGATAACTCCTTGAAGTTCTTGACTTTGCTCCTCACTGTTGCATTGCAGCCACTTTACTCCCAGGAGGGAAGGAGGGGGTGGCAGAAAGGGGATTAGTCAAGCAGATTTGTTACAGCAGCAAGAATTCACCCGAGTGGTGGAGCATCTGTTTCTGCCATGATGGATCAGTCTCTTATTGGCTCAGTCTGGCAATCTATCCAGGCCATGACACAAATGAGGCCATGTGTAGGAAAGAACTGCAGATGTTGGTTTACATTGAAGATAGACATAAAATGCTGCAGTACCTCAGCGGGGACAGGCATCATCTCTGGAGAGAAGGAATGGGTGACGTTTCTTCGGTCTTCTCTCTTCCAACGTCCCTACAAGTGTATGTTGACTCCGTGGGATGAAAGCAGATTGGTTTTTGTCACCCCTTTCACTCCTGTAGCAGGGTGGCTGCAACGTTTTACAGCTAGTGATGTGTAACCTGGGAGATGCAACTACCAGTTGTGCACACAGGCTCCTGTGGGCAGCAACATGGTATTGGCCGGATCACCCACCTAGATTTAGAGGGGTCTTGGCTGAGGGTTGAGCACCGAGTCTTGGACATGGGGAGAGGGGTTCTCCTGTTCTGTTCAAAATCTTGTCCTGGAATCTTTTAATTCCCTTATGAGGGCTTCAGGTTCACATCTAAAGCCAAGCACCGTGTCGCCACAGGACTCTCTCAATACTGTCAAAAGAGATAGAGCATGATGAAACAGTCCTTTTGGCCCGTTGAGTCTGTGCCAACCATCAATCACCCATTTACAGTAATCCTACAGAATGCAATTTTAATTCTCAACAATTCTCCACACATTCGAACACTCTTCTATACACTAAGGGGTAATTTACAGTGGTCACTTTGACTTTAGAGATATAGCGCAGAAACATAGAGTCCACTTCGACCAGCGATCACCCCATACACTAGCACTATCCCACAGACTCGGGACAATTTACAATTTCTCAAACCCGATTAACGCACAAACCTGTGTCGAACCCGGGTCTGGCACTGTAAGGCAGCAACTCTACTGCTGTGCCACAGTGCTGCTCCCACAGAAGACCTACGAACAGATAAAAGGATCCAGGAGAAGTGTCGCCAGAGAATATGATGAGCATTTGATGGCTGAGCTCTTGTACTCGTTGGAGTTTAGGATGAGGGGGGACCTCATTGAAACTTATCGAATAGTGAAAGGCCTGCATAGAGTGAATGTGGAGAGGATGTTTACACTAGTAGGGTAGTCTTGAACCAGATGGCACTGCTTCAGAATAAAAGGACGTATTTAGGAAGGAGATGAGGAACAATTTCTTTAGTTGGAGGATGGTGAATCTGTGAAATTCATAGCCACAGATGGTTTAATTAGTAAGGTTGTCAAAGGTTATGGGGAGAAGGCGGGAGAATGGGGTTGATGGGGAAAGATAGATCAGCTATGATTGAATAGTGGAGTAGGCTTGTTGGACTGAATGTCCTAATTCTGCTCCAATGACATGAACATGAGAGTAATGAAAATGTGGAAGTGACGAGCACAGGGAGTGAAGAAGTGAATAGCAGCAATGGATTTAGGGGACAGCTGGATACATACGGTGGAGGAAAAGAATAGGAGAATGTACAGGATCAAGACCATGATACACTCATGGACCACCTCGTGCTTTGTTTCAGTTGAGTATTTCCTCTTTGTTATTGGTCACAATGATGTGTTGTAAATTTGTACGAATGAATATTTCATTCAAATCCGCTATGTATCTCAGGCAAAGAACAATGTGCCAGAGGAACTCAGCAGGTCAGGCAGCATCTGTGGAGGGAATGGATAGATGATGTTTTGTGGTGGAACCCTTCATCAACACTTTGTTCTTTGCTCAAGATTCCATCGCCATTTGTCTTGCTTTTTCATTTCAGCAATTTTAAAGCAAAGAAGAATGCCAAATAGTTTTGAGTTTTGTTGGAGACCCTCAGACTATCTTCAGACTTTTCTGGACTTAATTCTGCACTCAACATTATTCCCTTTATCATGTATCTGTACACTGTGCGCGGCTTGATTGTAATCACGTATAGTCTTTCTGCTGACTGGGTAGCATGCAACAAAAAACTTTTCACTGTAACTTGCCACAGGTGACAATAAACTAAATTACATTTGTGCCTCACCCTTTGTCTCCCTCTTTCCCTTGTTCTGTTCCTCCTTCCCTCTTTCCCTCTTTATGTTTACAGGGATTCCACAGGCTGAGTTCCAAGTGAACGTGTCTGAGGGCTTGGTGTTGGAGCTGCTGGATGAGGTGCAAGGCTGGGAGATGGGTGACCGGCTTGTCGTGGCCAGTACTGACTACTCCATGCACCAGGCCGAGGAGTTTACTGTTCTTCGTTGCCCGGAGTGTACATCTCGGCAGATCATGGTCACGGGTAGGTGGAGGAGGCAACCGGCATCGCTGAAGCGAAGGGGCAGGAAAGAAATGGGCGGCACAGCTGGTAGAGTTGCTGCCCCACAGGGCCAGACACTCTGCTTCAACCTGACTTGAGGCGCTGTTTGTGTTGAGTGTGCATGTTCTCCCTGTGACCACATGGGATTCCTTCAGGTGTTCCGGTTTTCTTTCACATCCCAAAGACATGTAGGTTAATTGGCCGCTGTAAATTGGCCCTAATGTGCAAGGAGTGGTTGCAAAAGTGGGATTACATGGAACTACTGGGAATGGATGATCAATTGATCTGGTGTGGGCTGAAGAGCCTGTTTTCATGCTGTGTCCCGAAACTAAATAGATCACCTATGGCTTGTTCAGCCTTCTGAATCAATGTGGGCTCTTCAACCAATTCCGTCAATCCAGTTTTCTCCACCACCTCTCATATCTTGCGCCTGTCACATCTCCTAGAGTTTTCCTACCACCATCTACACATGGGGATACATTGACGTTGGCCAATTGATCTGTGTGGGGAAAAATAGTAGCACCCAGTGGAAATCTATCCAGCATGGAGAGAATGTGCAAATTCCACACGGACTGTGCCCGAGGTCAGGATTGCACCCAGATTTCTGGAGCTGTGGGCAGGAGCACTAACTGCTTTGCCACTGTCCACTGCCTGGTCTGTCGAGCATAGCCCACACGTGACTGTACTGATTAAATGCTTCTTTCTCCTCCTCTTCCCACAACCACAGTGGCGAGGCTTAAAGTTGCTGCCTTACAGTGCCAGAGACCCGGATTTGATCCTCACTGAGGCTGCTGTCTGTATGGGGTTTGTACATTCTCCCTGTGATTGCATGGATTTTTTTTCCGGGTGCTCCGGTTTCCTCCCACATTACAAACACGTGCATGTTGTAGGTTAATTGGCTACTTTAAATTCTCTCTGGTGTTTAGACTGTTCGGTGGAGGCTGAAGGGCCAGGTTTCCATGGTGAATCTCTAAACTAAACCACATAATGAGCTCGAAGAGGAAAATGACGCCAAGTTTAATCCCAGGCCCAGAGATGGAGGCTTTCCAACCAGGACATATATCTTCTTGACCAAGGAAAAAGAGAGCTGATAAACACAAGAACTCAAATTGTTATCAATGGTCTCAGCGTTGACTTGAATACGAAAGCATGTTCCAAACGTGGCAATCAGTATCTTCTTGGCAAGATCAGGAGATGCATGGTACAATCCTTACTTAACATTTTAGACATTATAAAGTGTGCTGGTAAAGACTGGAACATATAGGATTAAAGCAGAAATGCACCAGATATTTTTAATATATCTTGTATTCTGAAATGTTAATGGCAGCCAATAGTCATGCACGTATGTAGAAGTGTTAATTTGGAGCTTGATGGTTTGTTGGGTAGTAATTTTGGCTTGGAAGATTATAAAAAGCTGAATAAGACATTGTATAATAAAGTTTGCAGGTTATTTCACAAAGAGATTGATTCATAGCATGCTGAAATTTGGGTGAAAACTCAAAAACTGTCTATCTGAATTCCTCCAGCAATTTGTTTTTTACCTCTGGTTCCAGCTTGTGCAGTCTCTTGGGCAGCAAACATCCTCCTGTTTTAAGGCATTTGAAACATTGATAGAGCTGTAATCTTCTTTGTCTGCAATGGCTGGCAAGGTCACCATTTATTAGCTATGCTTTACCGACTATTTCAGCGTTAAGAATCGACCATGTGTGGCCATCGGCTATTGATATCAAAACACCAGCTAAACTTTTAATGTCACGACAGTAGCTTTCTAATAGCTGTTTTCTCTTTCAATAACTGGGTTTAAATTCGCAGCTGCCATGGTTGGATTTGAACTTGCATTTCCAGGTCCCCGAGTTACAGTTGCCTAACGGTTAAAGCATTGTATATGTATCTTGATAGATTATGGGTGGGTGCTGGAGCAAGAAAATAAACAGGAACTTAATTTCATCATCTATGTGACATGTAGTCAATATTTGGTTGCGTGTGTGTAACATTAGTTGGCTTGAATTGTTTTTATTAGGATTTTAATTTGGACCTTTAGATTAGACCAGGTCTCAGGATTACTAGTCTAGTAATCTAGTCTAGTAAATTACCATGGCACTAATTTATCAATAATGACCTTTTTCAACACGCGTGCAAATAACATTCCATGCAAGCTGGTTTAAAACAGAATATTCACTGTATGTTGAAAATGGGCCCTTCTGCCCATCGAGTCAACACTGACCATCGATCACCCGTTCGCACTAGCTCGGTTATCGCATTTTCACATCCATGCCCGACACACTCGGAGCAATTTATAGATACCAATTAACCTACAAACCTGCATGCCTTTGGAATGTGGGAAGAAACTGGAGCACCCGGAGAAAACTCGTGCAGTCACAGGGAGAACAATTAAACTCCATGGAGACAGCACCCGAGGTCAAGATTGAACCCGGGTCTCTGGCACTGAGAGGTAGCATCTCTACCAGTTGCGCCACTGTGCCACCATGTATATGACGTGCAAAAAGATGATCTGGAGTTTATAGTCAGTGGTAGTGATGGTGCTGGCTGCTAACCACGATGGTCTAGTGACATCTGTGACAAGCCTGATGGCTGCTTGGAAATTAAATAAGTGGGATTGAAGGCATCCCACAACTGTGTATAGCCAAGCATGCTGAGCAGCCATTCGAGGCGTAGAATTATCCCAGGTTGCAAACCAAGTGATACATAGTACAAAATGATGGAGTATCTCAGTGGGTCCGGCAGTATTTAGAGATGCTGCCTGACCCTCTGTGTTACACTGATAATAGACACAAAATGCTGGAGTAAGGGGCCTGTCCCATGGTACAAGTTCATTCCACGTTTTAAAAAAATCAAACTCGTGGTAGGCATGGAGAATGAACGTAGCGGGTACGTCGGAGCTCGGGGACGTCTCTTACCGGCTTGTAACGTGAACAGCAGGTACTCGGGAAGACTCGCAAGTGGCAGGTAAGCACGGGAAGATTCGTGAAGATTTTTCAACATGTGGGACGGGTTTAAACAGCACCTGCAATTCCTTCTGAAACATAGCACAATCCTTGATTAACATTTAAACATATGGTGTGCTGGGTAAGGATTGGAATGTACACAGGAGCAGAAATGCACCATGGTTATTTTACATATGCCTTGTATTTTCAAATGTTAATGGTGGGCAATGGTTGTGCACATATGCAAAAGTGTCACTTTAGGACTTCATAGTTTGAGCAGTAATTCTGGTTCATAATACCATAAAGCTGAATTAGATATTGTATAATAAAGTTTGCAGGATAGTATACAAAGGGACTGGTTCACGGAATGCAGAAATCTGGATGCATTGTATAATCTTCCTTGATTTCCCAGCATGTTCTGGAAGTGAAAAAAATACTGCATTTTGCAAAGATCATAAGTGCTAGGAGCAGAATTAGGCCATTCGGCCCATCAAGTCTACTCTGCCATTCAATCATGGTTCATCTATCTCTCCCTCCCAACCCAATTGTACTGCCTCCTCCCATAACCTCTGACACCTGTACTAATCAAGAATCTATCTCTGCCTTAAATATATCCACTGATTTGGCCTCCACAGATTCACCACCCTTTGACTAAAGAAATTCCTCCTTCCTAAAACAACATCCTTTAATTCTGAGGCTCTGACCTCTAGTCCTAAACTCTCCCACTAGATACATGGCAGACTTTGGTGAGGTGGTAACTGCTGCCAGGATGGACTGAACTGGAGGGTGCACTTGATCCGTTGCAAAGGCATCTGTTTAAGCTCATGTGGCCAAGAGACCAGAAGGTTAACTTGTTCTGCTTGTAGTTAAACACTGTTGGCTCAATACCACACTTGCTTCACAGCTGTTGCAATGGCAGGAAATTTGTGCATAGCTCTTTAGCTGTGAGGCAGCACCATCACAGTAAGTTATGCAAACTGGAGTTGTACTTCATGGGTTTTAGGAGGTGTTTGGTGGAAATTTCCAAGGTGTGAAGGGGGGAGTGTAAACTAGAAGTATTTATGGACATGTTGAAAGAAGAGGTATATGGTTTGCAGATCAGGCATGATCTCATTGATTGACTGGAGGGGCTGAGTGGTCTACTGTGCCTATTATGTATAAACTGACACTAAATGCTGGAGTAACTCTGCGGGACCGGTCACAATGCGAACTCCATCATCAAGTTCGTTGACGACACCACTTTTGTGGGACGTATCACAGATGGGGATGAGTCGGAGTACAGAAGAGAGATCGAGCAACTGTCCATATGGTGCCAGCACAATAACCTGGACGTCAACACCAGCAAACCCAAGGAACTGATTGTGGACTTTGGAAGGAGTAGGATGGGGACCCACAGTCCCGTTTATATCAATGGGTCGATGGTTGAAAGGGTCAAGAGCTTCAAATTCCTGGGCGTGCACATCTCTGAAGATCTTTCCTAGTCCGAGAACACTGATGCAATTATCAAGAAAGCACATCAGCGCCTCTACTTCCTGAGAAGATTACGGAGAGTCGGTTTGTCAAGGAGGAATCTCTCTAAATTCTACAGGTGCACAGTGGAGAGCTTGCTGACCGGTTGCATCATGGCTTGGTTCGGCAACTTGAGCGCCCTGGAGAGGAAAAGACTACAAAAAGTAATAATCACTGCCCAGTCCATCATCGGCTCTGACCTTCCTTCCATCGAGGGGATTTATCGCAGTCGCTGCCTCAAAAAGGCTGGCAGCATCATCAAAGACCCACACCATCCTGGCCACACACTCGTCTCCCTGCTACCTTCAGGTGGAAGGTACAGGAGCCTGAAGACTGCAACGACCAGGTTCAGGAATAGCTACTTCCCCACAGCCATCAGGCTATTAAACCTGGCTCGGACAAAACTCGGACATTAATAACCCATTATCTGTTATTTGCACTTTATCAATTTATTTATTCATGTGTGAAAATATTTATATAATGGTATATGGACACACTGACCTGTTTTTGTAGTCAATGCCTACTATGTTCTGTTGTGCTGAAGCAAAGCAAGAATTTCATTCGCCTATCAGGGACACATGACAATAAACTCACTTGAACTTGACTGGCATCATCTCTGGGTAGAAGGAATTCTATCCAGAGATGCTTCCTGTCCCGCTGAGTTACTCCAGCATTTTGTGCCTTACTTCGGTGCAAACCAGCATCTGCAGTTCCTTCCTACACATGTATTTACTGTACCCATGACTTGTACCCATTCTCCTGTGAGACAAGTGATGCAAAGGACTGGAATAAAATGAGGAGGAAATGTGTTCATTGTGGCAGGCAGTGGTGTTCCCCCGAAAACAGAAGGCAGTTATTGCTCAGCCGGGACAGTGAGCGTGCCTGGGAAGGTGGTGTGGAGTCAACAGCTTTTCCAGCATAACCAGGTGTTAGAAGTAAAAGGCAATCTTGTGCATTGCTACTGGCACAGGGCTGAGCCCAGAACACTACTGCTGAAAGCAACACTTTGACAAGTGGGAATTGTTTTAGTTCCAATCAATGGGTAATAAATATTGAACTACTGCTTCCTTTCAAAATGAATAACAATTCTCTGCATTTAATGTTGGCCTAATTTTAATGTGTTTAACAGTAGTTGCAAAACTGCCAGTATGTTATTGAAAATATTAATCTCAGGATTTGAGGAGTGGGAGGACAGAGTGAGGGAGGAAATGTAAAGCCAAATAAATCAGCCTTGTCTTCTTCGTTGTAAAATATTCTGTTCTGGATATGTTTGGGCTTTTCACATGGAGTTTTGACGGAGTTTATAGTCAACAGCTTGAGGGACAGCTTTGAAGCCTCTTTGAGATGTCCCTGCCATTGTCCCTCCTGACTACAGGAGTCCAGAAGACAGACAGACAGATTTGCATTTTAAAGAAAGTAAGAAGAAGGGTCTCGACCCGAAACGTCGCCTATCTCCTTCGCTCCTTAGATGCTGCTGCACCCGCTGAGTTTCTCCAGCTTTTTGTGTAACCCTTTGCATTTCAAAGCACTGTTTATGTGGGACTGAAGTGCTTTGCAGCCAATGAAATACTTATTGACGTGCTGTCAGTTTTGTAATGCAGCAGGGTGTTCACACAGTGCAAGCTCCCACAAGCAGGAATGGTCATGATGACAATGTGGGTTATGACGGGCGGGGACCCTTCTACTTTAACAATGGCTTTAGGACAACGTCTCTCTGTTGGATTGGGAGCACATATCTCTATCTAGCAGCACATATTTCCTTCCTATTCATTTCCTCCTCTCCACTTTCTCCTGTTTTAGGAAAGGCTCAGTTCCTACATGTGGGGGAAATCATGGATGGGATAGACATGAGGGCGGAGGTGGGAATGCTGACTAGGAACATCGTCATTGAGGGGGAGATGGAGGATTCCTGCTACGGGGACAACTGGTGTCAGTTCTTTAAGCATGATACATTTGGAGGCCATTTGAAGGTAAGTCTGAAGTTTGCCTGTTGCCCAGTTGATTTTATTACATATCTACAGCAGATATTTTAATTTAAATCTTTATCTTTAGTCTATTTAAGGGAATGATGAACATCTATGAAGAGATGAATACATTTAAAAAAAATCTTTGCCATTGAAAGGATTATAGCATTCATCCCATCTCTCTGATTTAGTACCCTTCTGTGCTGTTTTTGCAGGAGCTGCTGACAAAATCAGACTATTCTGGAAGAATTGTCTAGACTCCTTCAGATTCTTTGTGCTGTTGTTTGTGCTCCATATCTGCTCTTTTCCATCAGTCATTGTCATATCGCTCCATGCCCAGATCCTTTTCCCTGTGCCCGTCAGTTAGGCTAATAGTAAACAAATGAGGAACCTGGGTGTGGAGTCATGCAACATGGAAGCATGTCCTTCAGCTCTCGAAGTGCATGCCAACCTTCAAATGCCACCACTTATACTAATCCTACTTCATTTCCCCCTACATTTTGAGTCATAGTCATGGAGTCATATAGTGTGGAAACAGGGCATTGACTAAACTTGCCCACACTGACCAACTGACAAGGTCCCACATAAGAGATTAGTATATACATTTAAAGCACATGGTATTGGTGGTTCAATATTGATGTGGATAAAGAACTGGCTGGCAGACAGGAAGCAAAGGGTAGGAGTAAACGGGTCCTTTTCAGAATGGCAGGCAGTGACTAGTGGGGTACCGCAAGGCTCAGTGCTGGGACCCCAGCTATTTACAATATACATTAATGATTTGGACGAGGGAATTGAAAACAACATCTCCAAATTTGCAGATGACACCAAGCTGGGGGGTATAGTTAGGTGTGAGGAGGATGCTAGGAGGCTGCAAGGTGATTTGGATAGGCTGAGTGAATGGGCAGATGCAGTATAATGTGGATAAATGTGAGGTTATCCACTTTGATGACAAAATCATGAGGGTAGACTATTATCTGAATGGTGGCAGATTAGAAAAAGGGAGATGCAATGAGACCTGGGTGTCATGGTACACCAGTCATTGAAAGTAGGCATGCAGGTGCAGCAGGCAGTGAAGAAAGCAAATGATATGTTAGCATTCATAGCGAAAGTATTTGAGTATAGGAGCAGGGAGGTTCTTCTGCAGTTGTACAGGGTTTTGGTGAGACTATACCTGGAGTATTGCGTACAGTTTTGAAACATAGAAACATAGAAACATAGAAATTAGGTGCAGGAATAGGCCATTCGGCCCTTCGAGCCTGCACCGCCATTCAATATGATCATGGCTGATCATCCAACTCAGTATCCCGTACCTGCCTTCTTTCCATACCCTCTGATCCCCTTAGCCACAAGGGCCACATCTAACTCCCTCTTAAATATATCCAATGAACTGGCCTCAACTACCCTCTGTGGCAGAGAATTCCAGAGACCCACCACTCTCTGTGTGAAAAAATTCCTTCTCATCTCGGTCCTAAAGGATTTCCCCCTTATCCTTAAGCTGTGACCCCTTGTCCTGGACGTCCCCAACATCGGGAACAATCTTCCTGCATCTAGCCTGTCCAACCCCTTAAGAATCTTGTAAGTTTCTATAAGATCCCCTCTCAATCTCCTAAATTCTAGAGAGTATAAACCGAGTCTATGCAGTCTTTGTTCATAAGACAGTCCTGACATCCCAGGAATCAGTCTGGTGAACCTTCGCTGCACTCCCTCTATGGCAATAATGTCCTTCCTCAGATTTGGAGACCAGAACTGTACGCAATACTCCAGGTGTGGCCTCACCAAGACCCTATACAACTGAAGTAGAACCTCCCTGCTCCTATACTCAAATCCTTTTGCTATGAAAGCTAACATACCATTGGCTTTCTTCACTGCCTGTTGTACCTGCATGCCTACTTTCAATGACTGGTGTACCATGACACCCAGGTCGCGCTGCATCTCCCCTTTTCCTAATCGGCCACCATTTAGATAGTAGTCGGTTTTCCTATTTTTGCCACCAAAGTGGATAACCTCACATTTATCCACATTATACTGCAAACAGATTTTGGTCTCCAAATCTGAGGAAAGACATCCTTGCCATAGAGGGGGTTCAGAGAAGGTTCACCAGACTGATTCCTGGGATGTCAAGACTTTCATATGAAGAAAGACTGGATAGACTCTGCTTGTACTCACTGGAATTTAGAAGATTGAGGGGGGATCTTATAGAAACTTACAAAATTCTTAAGGGGTTGGACAAGCTAGATGCAGGAAGATTGTTCCCGATTTTGGGGGAGTCCAGAACAAGGGGTTACAGTCTAAGGATAAGGGGGAATTCCTTTAGGACCAAGATGAGGAAAACATTCTTTACACAGAGTGGTGAGTCTCTGGAATTCTCTGCCACAGAAGGTCTTTGAGGCCAGTTCATTGGCTATATTTAAGAGGGAGTTGGATGTGTCTTGTGGCTCAAGGGATCAGGGGGTATGGAGAGAAGGCAGGTACAGGATACTGAGTTGGATGATCAGCCATGATCATATTGAATGGTGGTGCAGGCTCGAACGGCCGAATGGCCTACTCCTGCACCTATGTTTCTATGTCCCATCTGCACTAGACCCACCTGCCTCCATTTTACCCATATCCCTCTAAATCTGTCCTGTACCTGTCTAAATGTTTATTAAACAATGCAAAAATCCCTGTCTCAACTACCTCCTCTGGCAGGATCGTTCCAAGCACCCACCACCCTTTGCATGAAAAAAATTACCTATTGGATTCCTATTGAATCGTCCCCCCTCACCTTAAACCTCAGCCCTCTGGTTCTCGAGTCCCCAACATTGGGCAAGAAACTGGGCGTCTACACGATCTATTCCTTTCATGATTTTGTCCACCTCTAAGATCATCCTTCATTCTCCTGCGCTCCAAGGAGTAGAGTCCTAGTCTGTTTAACCTCTCCCTATAGCTCAGGTCCTCAAGCCCTGGCAACATCCTCGTAAAGAGTGGAAAGGAGTGAAACTATTATAACATTTGGCTGAGGAATTAAGTCAGCAACAAAGAGTATTAGGAATGCATTGAGTCATGGTTGTACAGAATGGAAATGGGCCCTTTGACCCACTGGTACTGACCATCAAGTACCCATTTCCCATTGGGGAGTATCAGTTGTGAATGGCACCCTTTGAAACCCTTCTAGTCATTTTATCATCCAGTAAACCATTTAAAGATGATTTGGGTTATGAATTCAAACTATATCCAATAAAGTAATTCTTCAAAGACATTGAGAGGAATTATTTTTCAGTTCATTTTTCAACAGAAAACCAGTGTTATAATTTCCCTTCCATCTTTGTAGATTTTGAAGAACTTCACGTCTGTCCATCTCTCGAATGTGGAGCTGGTACATATGGGCCAACAGGTGATGGGCAGTTACCCTGTGCACTTTCACCTCTGTGGGGACGTGGATAAACTTGGTGGCTACTCATCGCCGACCTTTCTGGACAGCCTTGCAATCCACCATTGCTTCTCCAGATGTGTGACAGTTCATGCAACCAATGGCTTGTTGGTAAGTTTCTCTTCCCAGTTGGTTTGGAAAGTTTATTTTATTTGGAATTATGCAACATTTTGAATGTATTGGCTATTTGGCCAACTAATCGTTTAGACACCATCCACCCTCTTATCTCGCCTCAAAGGATCCTCTTCCTTGTGCATTTATCCATCTTCCCTTGGAATGCGTGAGTGTTATTCATCTTAACAACTCCCTCTGGGGACAAATTTCAAACCATGGATAAAATTTTTTTTACTGAATCTATAGTTGGATTCATGAATGGCCATCTTGGATTTATTATTGACAATGAGGAAACATTTACTTCATCAACTCCTCTTCATTGTTTTAAAGGCTTTTTCATCAGTATACCTGTTTTTATTACAGTGCTCCATTGTTCCTGATCACTCACTTCTGGTATCTTCCCAGAAGAACATCTCTGTATTTCTAGCGTATATAATCCTATCTGATAACATTTTAAATGATTATGAGGCCAGCATTTTATGCACATCCTTAATTGGCATTGACGGTGGTGGCGAGCACTTGGCTCGAATTGCTGCAATCGGTGTGATGGAATTGTGCTGTTTGCTCGGGTATATTATGATTTAACCCCAGTGTTGATGGAGGATTTCCATTGTATGTTGAAAACGGGGTGGTGTGTGACTTGGAGGGGAACCTGCAGGTGGTGGAGCTCCCATGCTTCTGCTGCATCTTCATGATGGTGGAGGTTGTGGGTTTGGGAGGAGTCCTTACTTTTGCAGTATCACCCCTTTTATTTTATCACCCCTGCCTTCCACCCACACATAGAACTTCCCTTTTTGTTATCTCATCTCCCTGCTTCCTCTGTATATTAAGCATGTCAATCCGCAACTAAATTATAACTGGACTGCCCAGTGGTGCAGCAGTAGAGTAGCTGCCCCGCAGTGCCAGACACCTGGCTTCAATCCTAGCCTCGGGTGCCCTCCATGTGGAGTTTGCATGTTCATCCTGTGACTGCATGGGTCTCATCTGGCTGAAGTGGTTTCCTCCCATATCTCAAACATTTGCAGGTTTGTGGATTAATTGGCCATTGCAAATTATCCCAAATGTGCAGGTGAGGGGTAGAATCTAGGGGCAGTAATGGGAACGTGCGGAGAATAAATTGGGATTTGTTGTAAATTGGTTGTCCATGGTTTTTGTGGATACGGAGGGTCAAAGGGTCTTTTTCCATTGACACTATGACAATGGATAAACACTGATCCTCTGATGCCATTTTGTGCACTTGTTAAATATCCCCCCCCCCCCCCCCCATTGGGTGAGAGATTTTTTTATCCTGGTACAGTGTGATGCTCATCTTGCCACAGTGGCTGTGCAGGAAAGAAGCCCTTGATGGATGATCGCCACAAAAGCTGGACGTCACTTTGTGTTTTATTTTGCAGATTAGAGACACTGTTGGCTATGACACGCTAGGGCATTGTTTTTTCTTGGAGGATGGGATTGAAGAGAGGAACGTTCTTTTCCACAACCTGGGGCTTGTCACCAAACCCGGCACCCTCCTGCCCACAGACAGGAACGACGCCATGTGCTCCTCGATTCTGAATAATGTTTACGGCAACTACATCCCTGTCCCAGCGACTGACTGCAAGTAAATGTTGGGATTTATCTCGGGACTGTGCTCAGTTCTGTCTTTTGTTGGGGGTATTTAAAAAAAAAATTCAAACAGAATAAAAACTGCAAATGCTAAAATCAATATTCAGCAGTTCAGGTAGCTGCTGTGGGAATTAAGACCAGAATTAACAGTTAAGGTCGAAGATCCTAAGTCAGAATGTTACCTCTGTTCCTTTCCTGCAGATACTGCCCAATCTGAGTATTTCCAGCATTGTCTGTTTTTATTTTAGCTTTCCAGCATCAGTAGTTTTCATTGTTCTTCATATTCAAATACAATTTTTTGTTAACAAATTGAACTTGGGAGTTTGAACAATCTAAATTGACAATGGTGGGAAGTAGAACCTAGGCTAGATGGGACAGTGTGTGTCAGGATTTACAGGGGGTGTATCCAGTTCAAAGATTGTTTCCTGGAGGTGGCATCTCCTACGTTTGGACTACAGGATTGCTGTAGAATGAAGCAGATTTCTGCAGATGAATTTCCCACAGAATGTGTTATGTGCATCCATGCACAGACTTTGTTATTCTTTGATCCACCTTTGATCCAAATTCTGGCACTAGGGCCATTATAATGGCTTCGTACTCGAGCTAAGTAGCCATATACGCAAACCTCCTGCAACTTGGTTCAAAGTGGGTGTGGTTCAAAGGTTATTTATTGGTCACATACACCAATTGGTGTAGTGAAATGCTTCTTGCCAATGCAGCACATAAAAAAAAATACAGACATAACAATAATAAAGAGATTTAAACATTAAAAACATCCCCCCACAATGGTTCCCATTATGAGGGAAGGCACAATGTCCAGTCCCCAACCCATGTCCACCCATAGTCAGGCCTATTGAGGCCTCCGCAGTCGCCTTCACGGAGGCCCGATGTTCCAGGCCGTTCTCGCCGGGTGATGGTGTCCCGGCGTCGAGAGAATCCACTCAACTGCTTGGGACACCTGGAACAGCCGCTTCCTTACCGGAGTCCGCGGCTTCCAAAGCCAACAAGGCCGTGCTGAATGGAGCTTCCCCACTGGCTCCCGATGTTGAAGTTCAGCGCCGCCGCCTGCAGCTGGCCGCTCCACAGACCAGCGGCTCCGCGATGTTTCATCGGCGGTCACAGCTCACCGGAGTTCCAGCACGGCGACCCAGGCAAGGCATCGCCCGCTCCGCGATAGCGCTCGAGCGCTGTGCTGCCGCTGAAGCCGAGTTTCTGGGCGGTCCCCTCAGGAAACGCCGCTCCAGGCCCGCTGGTAGGCCATGATGACTGGTCGAAAGTGCAGCCTGGAGAAAAGCTGCCTCTCCGACCAGGTAGGGTCCCTGAAAAGTAGTTTCACCCTTTCCCTTTCTCCCCCCCCCCCCCCCCCCCCACCCCCCCACATAAAAAAGACTAGAACTACAAAAACAAAACACAAACTCACTAAAAATAAAAAAAGAGTGAAAAACAAACAGCTTCAGGCTGGGCAGCCATACCATACAGGACGACGCCCCCTATCGTCTTGCTACCCATGCCAATTTTTTTGCTCCTTTCTTTCAAGGTGTTGGTGATATTTTTTTATTTTCACTGATTCCTGCATGCCATATTCCCTGGAAAATATCTTAACAAAAGTAAAGGTAGACACAAAATGCTGGAGTAACTCAGTGGGTCAGGCACCATCTCTGGAGAGAAGTGAACAAAAGTGAATCTTCTCTTGCACTTGCTCTGACTGATGGGATGAGTTCACTTTGACTCTGATGCTTAAAGGAAGCATTACTGTGAGTTCTTTGCGCACACAGATTTCTTGTTTTTGTGCATGTGTGTGCATTTAGATGCTAATCAGCTTGTCAGGAAATTTGGACATAGTTTTGAGGACTGCAGCAAGCATAGAAATTGGCTACCACATCCTGACTGGAGATGTCCTTGCATTATACTGATTGCATCAACCTTGCAATCAACTGGTTAAGAGAACCCGGTCATTGGTAGGAGGTTGTTGATTTTTAATGAGAAGCTGATGACATTTTGATTGCACAAGATTAGCGTATTGGGCGTCGGTTCACTGATTGGCTTTGAAGGATGGCCCAGGTTGGAGTGTGGTAGAGCGGATCAACGAGCCTCCCTTCTGAACACAAGAGAGAGTTGCATCTTTGCAGCACCTGTCACTTCCCAAAGCCCCTTACAGCCCATGCAGCATTTTGGGATTTTGTAGTGGCTGTTGTTATGTATGAAGTGCAGTAGCCATCTTGCGCACAGCTGGCTCCCACGGCAGCGATGTGATGGTGATTAGACTGTATTAGTGATGTTGACTGAGGTGTGCCTACTGGATAGGGGAAGTAAATCCATGGGATCTACCCCACCCCTGCCCCCAGGAGAACCAATGGGCCTTCAGTTTTATTACTTCATAAAGGAAACGTGCCCTTGACAAAGGAGGGTTCAGAAGTTCTAGGAACAGAATTAGGCCATTCGGATTTTAAAACCGCAAAGCCCGATGCTTGTCAGGATTTGGATTAAAAGGCAGAGTATTGTATTCGTAGCAAAGTTAAAAGCTATTTCTGGAGGAACCAGAGGTGGAATAATGTGAATTTTGTTTTGTGGAATGATTTACCATCTGGAATGTGCTGCCTGAATGGTTAGCAGAAGCTGATTCAATAGGTTTTTTTCAATGGAGGTTGGATAAATATTTGAAAGGGAAACGCTTCTAGAGTTACAGGGACAAAGGGAGATGAGTGAGACTAATTGGCAAGCTGTTTGAAAAGTTCAGGCATATGCACAATGGACCAAATGGCCTGCTGCATTGTATTATTCTATTTAATGAGGGTATGGAAGCTCTACTACCAAGATGCTACTAACATTGTTTTCATTGTACTGTGATGCTTCTCTCCAGGGCTGTCTCCACTTTCTGGGTGGCCAATCCCAACAATCATCTCATTAACAATGCTGCTGCGGGATCTCAGGTGAGTGCTCTTCAGGTTGCATTGCTGTGCCTGCAGCAGTTTGCTTGGATGTGGGGAGTAGAGACTTGTCACTTCCTGATGGGTACCACCTTGTCTCACAACCTTTCAATTAGCATAGGTGACTTCGCAAGTGTTCAAACCTGGCAGCACAGCAGTTGATGCTTCAGTATAATGTGGTGGCAGTGGGTCAGACAGCACCGGTTCTTGCTGTAGTGTGACACCTTATCCCACATAACCTCTGTTCAATAGACACAAGGGCTGAAGTAACTCAGCAGGCCAGGCAGCATCCCTGGAGAAAATGGATAGGTGATGTTTCAGGTAGGGACCCATCTTCAGGCTCTGAAGAAGTCTTCATTTGCAAGAAATCCTGCAAAATTACTGTGTAGGGTACATGAAATGGATGCAAAATTGGGTTTTGTCAAAACTTAAAGAAATGCTCTTGAGAGAAATGCCCTAGATTTCCCCGACTGACCAGGGGACAGAATTTGAGAATAAAGAATAGGCTGTTTGGGACAGAGGTGAGGTAAAGTGTATTACCTCACCCAGAGGGTGATGGGCCTTTGGACTTCTGTATCCTGGACGACTGAAAGCTCTAAACACTGAGCTCGTTCTAAACCATGATTGCAGAGATCCACATTTTCCATGAACACACGGAATTATCCAACTTCAAACCTGGTTCCTGGGTGTCCCAGTACATGTCATGAGCTTGACAGAGGGTTCTGCTATTTGGTTAGTTGTTCCAGACACACACTTAAATAGGAAAGGTGAAAAAAAATATGCCTTTAAAACCGGCAAATGAGATTAGTGTAGATGGGTAAAAAGGTTTGCATTCATGTAATAGGCTGTAGAAGCAGAAAAGGCGTCCAAACTATTGTGGTTCATTATAGATTTATCCAGCACAGACACAAGCCCTTTGACCCCTTGCCTTTGTCAAACAAGTTAACCTGTCAGAGCTCTCTCTATTTGCCTGTGTTTGGTTCGCATCACTCTCGACATTTCTAATCCACTTAAGCTTCTAGGTGAATTTTAATAACTCCCTCCTATCACTGCATTCCAGACTTCCTTTGCTTCCAAAATTGGTTAATCTAGCTTTGAATATATTCAAGATAAAAGGTCAGACTTTTCACACCTTAGGGAGAAATTTCTTTATTCTGAGTTCTGTAAATCTTAAACTGTGTCCTCATCGGTAAACTCTTGTATCCTAGTAATCACTCATTAGTCTAAATATGCTTGTCAGCTTAGGAGGAGGAACCCTTTTAAAATCCTTTTCTGATCTAAATAAAAACAGTGGGAAATGCTTTAACATATTGAATAGATAAGCTGGTGCCAATAATGTCAGGGCAAGGCTACAAATGTTGTCATGCCTGCCTCCAACGCTAAGTGTACTAATGCATTTCATTTCTATTAGGATACTGGGATATGGTACCTGTTCCATAAAGGTCCTACAGGAGAATCCCATGGATCGCTCATTGAAACCAAAGCTGAACTCACACCATTGGGCACATTCTACAACAACAGGGTCCATTCCAACTTCAAGGTATGTGGTCTTCTGAATAGTGGATCTGGGCAACACAGTTTGTCTCCACGGTTTATCTTCACTGCCTCGGGATGGTCTGTGGAGTCTGGCCTTGCTAATGACCTGTAAATTAATTTTGAAATAAATGGGAACCATTGGGCCTATGAATGAATCAATGATACTTTATAATCACATGTGACTGTCACAGTGAGAGTCATTGTTTTGCATCCACAGTATGCAATGAGTCAACACATAGGGAGCTGATAAAGTTACAAAACATTCCATTTAGTTCCCGACCGTCCCCCTTTGTCCTCTGCGGCCCCTCCACGCCAGGCCCCCCTTTTGTTCTCTCGATGGCCACCTTCCATTGGTACAATGTACCTTTGCCTTAAGGCTATTTGGTAACACATTCACCCTTACAGAATTTACTGATCTGTGCTGACTAAGATGTCCTTTCCTTTAAACCTTTCCTATCCAAGTGTATTTGAAATGCTGTTGTACTATCTGCTTCAACCATCTCCTCTGGCAGCTCGTTCTATAAACCCATTACCATTATTTTCCTTTTTGGAGCTCGGTCCGAGATATGTTAAAAATGTGGCTTCCTACGTTGCGCACAGGAAGATCCCACGTCCAGCAATGAAATATTCACCAGATCATCATCGGTCTTGTGTCAATTGAGTGCTAAATGTTGGCCAGGATGTCCGAAGTGAGTAGTTTGAAAAAGTTTGCATTAAAGTTTGAGCTTTTTCCAGATTTGTGGGAATAAAACTTTCCCATATGTAAATATTATGACCATAATGTGTCAGCTAGTCATCTTGCTTAAGGTGAGTTTATTTTCCTTCATCCCTTGAGTGTTGGCTGCGGGTCAGTGGGTAGCGCTCTTACTGCTGAGTCATCAGGTTGTGGGTTGATACCTTGCCCTATTCTTGGCTGCTCCTCGAACACAATTCAGAGGGCATGCAACGCTATAAGAGGTTTAATGTTAAGCTCCAGTCGCATCTATTCTGGATCAACACAAAACAAAATGTTGTAGTATCTGAAAGAAGAGTCGATCAGTTCTCCTCAGGATTCTGACCAACATTTATTTCTTGGCCAACGTCACAGAATGCAGATTATCCACTCCTCCTTGCGTTGCTGCTGTGGAAACCTGCTGTGCACAACTTGGCTGCTCCTTATTCCTGTTTTGCAGCAGTGGTTGAAATGCAAAGATTATATATTGGTGATAAAATGCTTTAAGATATACTGAAAGGGGCTTGGAATTATTATTTATGAAAATCAATCATTTTCCTTTTGAATGCATTTATCAAGAATGTGCAGTCGATTAAACTTTATTCCTGCACAGCATTAGAAGACTTCCAGACATCTACAGACAGATGAAGGAATGAGCAGGGTTCTCCTTGAGATTTTAGTGATAACTTTAAAAATAAATTTGTTTATTAACAAGTAACATGATAAAACCTAGCAGCTGGTTTCCAGTAATGAGGCTCGGTCTTTGTCACTAGGCTGGACTGTTCATTGACAAGGGAGTGAAAGTTTCCAACGCCACTGCTGATGACCCGAGGGAGTATCTCTGTTTAGACAACAGTGCCAGGTGAGTGCAACCACCAACCTTTTGATGAATGAGCCTCTTCCCTATGGTGTTGAAAAAATTCCGTCTTCCTGCCAAGTTAACCCACTCTGACCTCAACACTCTGCTGAAAAATACGTGCATTTCCACAGCATCCGTTTCAACATCAGAATGACATGGAGTCATAGTGGTACAGTGTGGAAACAGGCCCTTCGACCCAACTCGCCCACACCAGCCAACAATGTCCCAGCTACACTAGGCCCACTTGCCTGCGCTTGGTCCATATCCCTCCAAACCTGTCCTATCCATGCACCTTGCAGGATAGTCCAAGCCTCAGCTACCTCCTCTGGCAGCTTGTTTCATACGCCCACCACTCATTCCTATTAAATCTTTCCCCTTCACCGTGAACATATGTCCTCAGGTCTTCAATTCCCCTACTCTGGGCAAAAGACTCTGTGCATCTACCTGATCTATTCCTCTCGTGATTTTGTATACCTCCATAAGATCTCCCCTCATCCTCCTGCGCTCCATGGAATAGAGACACAGCCTACTCAACTTCTCCCTATAGCTCAGACCCTCTACTCCTGGCAACAGCCTTGTAACTCTTTTCTGAACCCTTTTAAGCGTGACAATATATTTCCAATAACATCTACACAATATTCAAAATGCAGTCTCACCACCATTTATACAACTGCAACATGACCTCCCAACTTCAATACTTATGATTTTTCAAATCATAGAGCTGTACAGCATGAAAACGGGTTATTTACCCCTCCTCGTCCATGCTAACCAAATTGGTACACTGGGTGAGCCTACAATTAGCCCATCATGCTCTTAAACCCTCTTACCCATATCTCTCTCTTTTAAAAGTCATAATTTTATTCACTTCTCCAGCTTCCTCGGGCAAGTCATTCTGGATACAGACTACCCTCTGCATGAAAATGCTGCCCCTGGGGTATTTTTTCAATAACTCCTGTCTTACCTTAAGCCTATGCCATCTAGTTTTAGAATCCCCTGCCCTGGGTAAAAGAGTAGTTCCCTTTATGCATGACTGATGGTCCATGGTTCCACAACCAATGAATAGACATGTATTTCCAAAGCATCTTTTTCAACCTCAGAATGTTTTCTACAACCAATGAAGTACTATTGAAAGTTTTGTCATGTGGAAAATCAGCAGGCAACATCAAAGAAATGTCGTCCAAAAAGCCATGTTTAATTTTAGTGAAGCTTGCTGGGAGTTCTGGGAATACAGCCTGTTTCTCCTAGAAATCGTGTCCTGGGGTCTATTGTGAGAGAGTGGAGGGGTTGGGTTAACAGCACCTCTGACAGTGTGGCACATCTCTGGCACTGGCTCCAAAGGGTTAACCTAGGCTTTGCACTCAAGTTTCTGGGTAGAGATTTAAGCCTGAATATAGCATCATACAGTAGATATGCCCACGATGTCCAAGTCGCCCATTATCTACATTAGATGAATAACCTTGTTTGCTTTAATGGATGTACGTGATGCTTCCTGTATTGTGAGAGAGTCTAGGTTTCTATGGCATCTTCAGGCCGCGCATTCCAGATTCCAATCACCTGAGTGCGGACTGAAAGAAAATCCCTCTCCAATTTCATTTCGGAGTCACGTGAGTGCCCTTCACAAGGGGCCACGGAGGTAAGTATCTTACCTTAAGTTGGTGGTTCTTGCTATGCGATGTTTTCTTGCAGCAAGAACATGGATGGGAGATCGATGGACCGGAGGATGTTTGGGGAAGTCCCCGGTCAACAGTTCCGACTGCAGCGCAGGCCGGGACTCAGGCGGAGACTGGGGTAAGCCCTGTTTTACAGGTCCGGATCCGCCAGCACACCACAGCTCGGAGGAGTTCCAGAGGAGGAGTGTGGTGTGCCACCAGAGCAGGGGGACCCTGCCATGGCAGTCAGGTCGTCAGCGGGCTCGCTGGCGACCTGGAGCAGGGTGCGTGCGGCTGCACGGCCCGTTCCACTCAGCCCTCCGAGAAGGGGGAGGGCAGGAGCCCAGAAGCCTAACCCGGTTAGGGCTAAGGCATTGCCTGACACGGAGGAGCGGTCAGGTTCCAGGGCGAGACCCGGGGCGGCTGTGAGGTCCAGCCGGCACACCCCGACTCTCGACGCCGGTACGGGTCGGTTGAGTCGGGTCTCGTCACGGTCGCCGAGCCCCCCATGGATGGGTGGGCGAGACCATGCGCTGGCAAGGTCCACGATGTGGGCAGCCGGCAAGACTGCGCGGGCCCCAGGCAGCCATGCTTCGGCTGGTGCCGACACCACGCCGCAAGTGTCCTTAGTGGCAGCGGCTTCAGCTCCCGCTAAACGAAGGCGGTTGAACACGCCCGCGCAGGAATCGCACAGTTCGCCTCGGCGGCTGTCAGCGACAACTACCGGCACCGGCAGGGCCTCGACGAGGTGCGGGCCGATGACAGGAGCCCGGTTTTCTTTTCAGAGCCGGAGGACTCCGACCACCTGAGTGTTCAGGGTGAAGGGCGTATTGACCGTATGGAGCGGCTGCTGGAGCTCCTGCTTCAACGTCAACAACAGCAGGGCAGCAACAGGCACAGGGCGTCTTCACCAACATCTACTATCAGCCTGGAGCAGCAGGAGGAGGTGGTTCTGGTGGAGCCTGTACCACCTCCGTTGGAGGTGCCAGCAGAGCAACCCTTGGATGTGGCGACCAAATTCGCGGCTCCACATTCATCTGGACTTCCTCTAAATACAAAACTGGCAGCCATAGTGGACTTTCTTAATAATCAGGTGCTGCAGGAAGAAGTCCTCATCCACGCTATGAGCCGTCACAAGGCTCCATCACACTGCAACTCCCTCAACGTGCCTGTGGTCAATACGCCAATATGGGGCAACATCAATGCGGCTATCCGTCAACAGGAGCTAAAATTGCAGCGGATCCTGAAACTCCTCACGGCCGGTATTACCGCCTTTGCGCGGTCGGTGGACGGGGACGAACTGAATTTGGACCAGGAAGATGCTCTGGCCCTTCTGTGCGCGACCCAGCACGAAATCAACGGGTTCCGCAAGAACAGCATCCGCCCAGCGCTCAACCCAAAGTTTGCAGGATTGTGCAAACCGCCGCCGCCGCCGCCCCGTCAGCTCTTTGGTGAGACCTCTCGAAGAGAGTCAAAGAGCTTGACGAACAAGCCAAGACGGTGGGGATCAGGCGCTCTCAGAGTGCCCCACACCGTCAGGCTCAAAAGCTCCATACATTCGCTCATGAGGGTTTGCCAGTACCTCGAGGAGGACCCACCCTCTAGTTCCACAACGACAACAACACCAGACCAGCACCAAGGGTTTTTTTTAGGACAGGGTCGGCAGAGACCTTGGTGGGAAACGAAGACGCCGCGCCCTCAAGCCAACCCAGCACCTCCACGGCCACCCACACATGTCAAGGACCGCCGGTAACCACGGAGGTGAGGGGGTCTGGTTTTCTCTTTTCTCTTTGTTTAACTTCACATGTTGGTGGTCGCCTTCGGTTGTTTTTGGGTGCATGGGTAAATTTACTGGTGACGAGTGTGTGTTGCAGAATATTCAGGGGCATAAAATTGAGTTTATTAATGGCGACATTCCTCCATCCCAGCACATGCCCGGTCGAATGTTTAAATTATATGCTGCAGAACAGGTAGCAGGTTACAAGGAAATTTTAAGGATTGAGAAAATGGTGCATGAGCCAGTTGAATTTGTTTCGAAGATATTCACTAGACCTAAGGAGGATGGAGGCTGTCGTGTTATTATTGATCTAACCCGTTTGAATACGTTTGTAACATATACTCATTTTAAAATGGATACGTTTGAAACAGCCAAATCATTGGTTTCTCATGGTTGCTTTATGGCATGCATCGATTTGAGGGATGCATATTATTCAGTATCCATCCAGAAATATGATAGAAGGTTTTTGAAATTTATCTGGATGGGGCAACTTTGGCAGTATAAGGCTTTGCCTAATGGGCTCACTACAGCCCCTAGATTGTTCACTAAATTGGTGAAGCCAATCATGGCTTATTTGAGACAACGACATCATATAGTAATGGCCTATTTAGATGATATCTTTATTGTGGGCCACACCCTGGAATTGGCTGAACAGGGTGTTGCAGCTGCTGTCTATATATTTCAACAATTGGGATTCATTGTCCATCCAGAGAAATCGAAGTTCTGCCCTGCCCAGGTAATTAATTACCTAGGGTTCACGGTGAACTCAATGAGCATGAGGGAAACCATACCAATTAACAAAATTGAGGAGGTCACTCAGGTGTGCAGAGATTTAATTGGCACCAATATACCATCGATTCGGCATACAGCCACAGTAATTGGCAAGCTAGTGGTTTGTTTCCGGCAGCACGATATGGACCTTTGCATTATCAGAATTTGCAAAGAGCTAAAATTACTGCGTTAAAATGGAACGCTGGTCATTATGATCGATCAATGCAGCTGCCGTCCGAAGCAATAAATGAGTTGCAATGGTGGGTGTGTCACATTAGCAGCTCATTCAAGCCCATCAGGGAGGCTAATCCGGTGGTATATTTGCAGACTGATGCAAGCTCCAATGGCTGGGGAGCTACAGATAATTGCTCTCATTGTGGGGGCAGATGGGACACCCTTGAGTCAACGATGTTCTTGACTCAAGGGTTTAACTATTTGGAGTTGCTGGCAGCATTCCACGGACTTCGTGTGTATTGTTCCAAGCTTGTTGGAGCACATGTCCGTTTCCAAATAGACAACATCACAGCTGTGGCATATTTAAACCATATGGGTGGTACCAGGTCAGTTTCATGTGACAAATTGGCTAACTCAATTTGGCTCTGGTGTATTCAAAGAGATTTTGGATTTCAGCTACCTATTTGCCAGGTGAGCTTAATACTGTGGCGGACACCAGGTCACGCAAATTCAATGACAATATTGAATGGATGTTGCATCCTGAAATTTTTGCTAAAGTCACAGCCAAATTTGGTAAACCGGACATTGACCTTTTGCGTCACGGTTGAACCATCAGGTATCAACATACGTTTCATGGGAACCAGATCCTGGGGCAATAGCGCTAGATGCATTCTCGCTGGACTGGGGGAATTGGTTTTTCTATGCATTCCCCTCGTTTTGCCTCAGCAGTCGGGTACTGCGAAAGATTCAGGCAGATGCTGCCAAGGGCATCCTTATTATACCCGACTGGCCTACACGGCCTTGGTGTCCGGTGGTCTTTGACATGCTCAATCGAACCTTGGGTCCTTTTGAAGGGTTGCGCAGAATTGGTTACTCACCCCGTCTCAGGGGAGCCACATCCCTGCCATGGCTATTTAATTTGTTGGCTTGCAGGTTCTGAAAAGGCCGTTAGTCCAATACGGCCTCTCAACTCGGACCATTGGATACCATCAGGGCGTCATGTCGAGAGTCAACAAGGCGAAGATACCGCTCGCAGATTAAGCAGTGGGAGCCTACTGCAGCCGCTCTCGCATCACGTACGATGACGTGACAATAACTGACGTCCTGGAATTCCTCGCGGGGTTGTACCATGATCAACACTTAAGTTACAGTGCCATCAACAGCGCCAGGAGCGCGCTGTCATTGTATCTCAAGATTGAGGTAGGATCCAACAGGCTAGTGTCCAGACTCATGCGGGGTATATTCAATATGAATCCGCCTACACCACGCTATGATATCACCTGGGATGTCAGGGACGTATTAAACCTGCTCAGGACGTGGTCTCCCATGGAAGGGATCCAACTGGACAAACTCATCATGAAACTGGTGATGTTACTAGCGCTGACTTCAGCAGAGGGTACAAACACTACACAAACGATGTGTTGACAGGATGATATCGACCCCTATGGAAGTAGTCTTCGTCGTTGATGAGCTACTAAAGCAGCATAGACCTGGGTGCACAGGGCTGCAGCTGAAGTTCCCGGCATACCCCGCAGATGCTAGGCTGTGTTCAGCCTCACGTATTCGTCACTATGTCAAGGTGACGGCACGCATCAGAGGAATGGAGAGATACCGGCTTGTCTCATCATCAAGTGACAGTCCAGACGATATCCAGGTGGCTTTGAGTCGTCTTGGGTAAGTCAGGTATCGACACTAATGTGTTCAAGTTTTACTCCACCAGGGCTGCATTGACATCAATGGCAAGGATTATGAAGGTGCCTATGGGCCAGATCCTCGCCATAGCAGGATGGGCTAATGAAGCTGTGTGTCAGCGATTTTATAACAAGCCTGTTGCTGCTCCTCTACGGTTCGCAGAAGCCGTGCTGAATGCAGGTCAAGAACGCGGAGATGTCCCCGCATGAGGGGGATTTGATTTGTTATTAACAAATATGCTCTTGTTTTGCAGTATGATCTATTTGAGCAAGTTTGTTCCTCCCATCCATCCCTGGTAGTGGTGTGTCTGCATGGACGTGGTCCAGGGCGTGTAATCACAGAAGCTTTGAAGTCTTCACGAAGTCACTCACGTGACTCCGAAATGAAATAGTAAGATTGAACGAGAACTTACCAGTTCGAAGGTTGATCATTATTTCATGAGGAGTCGAAGTGAGGGATTTCGTGCCCTCCTCGCCCACCCTCAATCACCTTCATCTGGTAATCTTAGTCACTTCAATCTTACTATCCGAAGTCATTTCTTTTGTTGGTTTCTGTGATTCCACGCCGCTACTTTGAAGTATGTCGAGCATGCGCGCCGGCGGGCTCTTCACGAAATCCCTCACTTCGACTCCTCATGAAATAATGATCAACCTTCGAACTGGTAAGTTCTCGTTCAATCTTACTATTTCCCCCTCCAATTCCCTCATCGTAAGCTGGTGCCCTCTAATCTGAGACACTATGGAGAAACATATTATTGTCTACCCTGTCTGTTGCAGAGTTAATTTTAGATAGCTCTATCTAAGCATCCTTTAGCCTCCACCGTTCCAGGGAAAGCAATCCAGCCTCTCCTTATAACTGTAATACTCCAACCCAAGTGATGTTCTGGTTAATCTTGTCTGTATCCTCTCCTGTGCAATTACATCCTTTCCATAATGTGGTGACCAGAACTGCACGCAGACCCCCAGATTTGGCCCATAATCGCGCCCAACCCAGGTGACTATTTGTGTACTAGTCACAGAAGCAGATCTGGTACAAACTTTACAATCGCTACAAACTTTTAAATCTCTACTCCTACAGCAACATTTCTTTCTTTAACCACGATCCCTTATCATGTCATCTGTATACTGTGAATGGCTCGATTGTAATCGTGTATTGTCTTTCTGCTGACTGGTTAGCACGCAACAAAAGCTTTTCACTGTACCTCGTCAGTACACATGACAATAAACTGAAACTGTGCTATGCATGGAGATATAGTTGATGCACAGCTGCATAACTTGTGCAACACAGACCATGTTTCTCAGGTAATGCATCTTGTCATTAAGGTGACTTGAACTTCATGACAGTTTTTGTATGATTGTCCTCTTCACTGTGTGACACATAATAGTGTCAGAAACTAACCCCACCTTTAGAAGTCTGAAATAGCGCACTCATTCATCTTTTGTACTGAAATCTTTGAAATCTTCACAAAAGTGTTTAAAATAAAAATGACACCAAAGCCAGAATGAATTATTTTCGGAATGACAGAAGGTAGTACGGAATTAAATGTGTATCAAAAGAATCTATTTGATTACGGCTTAATAATCGGGAAAAAAGCTAATCTTAAAATTCTGGAAAAATGCCCCTATTCCAACATTAAATCTGTGGATTTCAACTATGTTTGACACACTACATCTGGAAGATATGAGACTCCGCCTGGCAGGAAAATCAGATTGTTTCTATCAGACGTGGTCTGCATTTATAGAATTGCCACAAAGATAGGGTGCAGGAGTACCTCAGGCCTTAGTAAAGGGGGATGAAAAACTATCGAGTTGGTAAATTCCATTTGCGTGATGTATATAACATAGTAACTGGCTTTTTTCTCTCTCTTTTTCTTTTCTAGGGTCTATCTCTTAATCCCCTTTCTCTAACTCTTTGGCCAAGGGTTTTTTTTTTCTCCCCTTTGGCACGCTCTTTCACTTTCACAACACTTTTCACCTACTTCACTCTCTTTGTTTCTATTCTCTTTCTTTAAAAGCCATAAAATGATGGGGTACAATGATTGTAACTATATATGTGATGTACACTGATGTATTTACCTCTATTAAATAAAAATACTAAAAAAAATAAAATTTACAAAAGTCTGAAAAAGGGCCTCGACCTGAAACGTCACCCGTTCCTTCTCTCCAGAAATGCCGCCTTTTGCGTCTATCTTCGGTTTAAAGCAGCATCTGCAGTTCCTTCCCACATGACCCTACATTTAAGCTGGTTTCTCCAGCAAGTACTGTCTGCCTGCCTTGCTTTGTGTTTCAGGGGCCACTAGGAATATCACAGGAAATTAATAAAATTGTTACAAGTCATTGGGGCCCATTGAAGCAACTCTCTTCAATGTCCTGACTCCAGCCCAACCTGCACAGGCTTGTTCTTGTGTGATAGATCACAAGTAATTATTGGTGAATTCTCATTAGTGTTAAATCTTTGTTTTCAAGGTTCCGGCCTCACCAGGATGCTGATCCACAGAAGCCGCGGATTGCTGCCCTCATCGACCGGTTGATTGCTTTCAAAAACAATGACCACGGAGCCTGGGTGCGAGGAGGAGACATTGTATTCCAGAACTCTGGGTAGGTTGACGACCTGTGAATCACTGGCAGGGTTGAAGCCAGAGATCTGAAGCCACCATGGAGAATATAGAGCTTGGAAACTGGTCATCTGGGCCAAGGCGCTGCTGCACATGGTGCACATGATCAATAGACCCTTCTCCACCTCCTGTGTACATCTCTGTTGTCTGCACCCACTACCCATGTGGTTGCAGGCTCCACACCCTTGTCTCAGTGAGGCCTTGGAGTTTGGTTCATTTGTTCATGGATACCAATGGAGCTCACTGCCAGCATTTATTATTCATCCCTGCTTGCCCCAACACTGAGGGCTGATTAAGGGCCAACTAACTTGTTGGGTCTGGGGTCAGTCACAGTCCAGATGGGTATTGACTGCAAACTGCCTTCCCTGAAGGATGTTAGTAAATTAAATGATTACTGAGCCTTTAAATATGTAATTGTTTGGATTTAAATTTGCCAATCACAATGGCTCGATTGTAATCATGTGTTGTTTTCCTGCTGATTGGTTAGCATGCAACAAAAATGTTTTATTGTATGTCGGCACATGTGTAAAACTAAACTAATAGTGGGATCTGAACTCTCAACTCTGGATCACTGAATTAGAAATCTGACTGTTATTAATTCAACTGACCACTAGGTGTCAGCATTAATGCTTTTGCACTTTGTTCCCATTGAACTGTTTATTTTTTTCCAATCCTCACTCACTACAGGAGTGTTGTAGGTCTGCTCAATTACTTATTTTCACCTAAGCGGTCTATGCCTACACCTGACAAGACAATCACATCGTTCCCCTTCCCCTGTGACTTCTGTTTGATTTTCCTGCCTCTTACACCCAGGGTAATTTACAGCAAGGAACAAATTAGTGAGCGACTCTGCAGGTTAGCAGCATCTGTGCAGGCAGAGGAGTGGTCAACACTTAGGGTCAGGACCCTGCATCAGGACAATTTACAGAATTTAACCAATTTACAAACCAGCATGACATTGGGGTGTGGGATGAACCTGGAGCACCTGGAGGAAACCCACACATCCACAAACCCCATGCAGACAGCACCCAAGGTCAGATTTGAACTGGGTTTTCTGGGTGTGTGAAGCAGCAGTTCTACCTGCCTTAGCATTCCCCTTTGGACCTGCTGAGAAGTTTATACTGTGCTCTGCTCACTCTGTCACCATCTTATTCTGGGAGTTCATTGGCTGCGTTGGTCCAGTTTCCAGTACTTGAGAAGTCCTGGAACTAATGTCCCTCCGCTGGTCATCAGCACCCTGCACTGGCAGCTTTGCAGCTTTGCTCTGATCCGGTATGAAGAAAGTAATAATAACAATTTTAATCTATTAGGTGGCACACAATACTGATTGAATTGTATATTAAACTGTATTTGTATTAATCTCTATCCAATAATTGCAAAATATTCCAAAGTATTGCACAGGAACACTATCCTGACTTGAAAAGGGTCTGAAGAAGGGTCCCAACCCAAAACATCGCCTATCTGATTGTGGATGATCAGACATAATCATATTGAATGGCGGTGCTGGCTCGAAGGGCAGAATGGGCTCCTCCTGCACCTATTGTCTATTGTCTATCCATGTTCTCCAGAGGTGCTACTGGACCAGCTGAATTATTCCACAATTTTGTGTCTTATTTTTTGTAAACCAGTATCTGCAATTCTTTGTGTCAACATTCTCAATCTACCTAGTCACTTGGGGAGCTGTTGAGTTTATGGATCTAAATCTCAGAGGGAACTTTAGAGTAGCATCATCAGGAGGGGAGAGAGAGTGGTTTCAGGGAGGCTGTTTGAGTTTATGGCCTTTGTTAGCTAAAGAGATGGTTAAGCAAGGACAAATTGTGAATAAGTCACGCCTCTTCCAGTATCTCTAACCCCCCCCAACACCCCCATTCACACCAACTGTTTTTACTATTGGCTCTTCTATTTTTCAGGTTTTCTGACAATGGAATTGGCTTGTCCTTCGCCAGGTAAGGCTAGAACTGTAATGAAATTGCAAACCCTGAAATGCACAGCAAGGCCAGCATTAGGATTAATGCAGTTTGGTCCTGCCAAGCTCTTTTTTTATCTCTTCACCAACTGAGAGCTTAAAAAAAAAACCTGTGGCTGCTTTGTCCATGAATTACAGAGTGCACTGCAGATGCCATCAGGCACGAAAATGGCCACCTGGCACTCGCTGTTTGCCATTACTGCAGGTGTTTGGAACAAATGCATTGCCCAGATCTTATTAAACCCGCATATTTTGAGGTGGTGCATGTTTAATCTGCACCAGTGAAGAAGTTGTGATGCACCATTACACATGACTTCTGGGGAAGAAATTGCAGATGCATTTAATCAATTTAAGGAGTTTGAGCTGTTTTTGAAGTATAGGCACCTTGCGTTTTACGCTGGGGTTACATGCTTGGAAAACAGCAAGTAATTAAAAAACGCGTAAATTAAACATACATGCAGCTGCACTGTCAGCAGTAAATTTGAGGGCTTTATTCAGAAAATATAAACGGCCGCAGTCAGGACCCATGAGTGAGCTTAGTGCTGAACCATCGGGTTACTTAACAATCCAGATTCTGAATGATCAGAGTTTTACTGTAGCCCCTGAGAGATTGGTGTGAACTGCTGCATTCATTCACTGCAGACAGAACTGCCAAGGGGGGGGGTGTTGTGTTGCAGAATTCTGACCATATGATGATATTAACAATCTATTTCTTAGCCAGGTTGGTGGGTAATTTGGGCGGAATGTTTGTCGTTATCAAGGGCTTGCTACACTTGACCATCTGAGTGATAAGAAGCCATGGGTTTGGGACATGCTGTTGAAATGCACTGTGGCACCTTGCCAAGGTACCTTGTAAATGGAACATGGGTGGTGGATTGGAGTTGATCAAGTGATCTGCTTTGTCTAGTATGGCAACAACCATTGCTGATGCTGTATCGTGCCAGTGACAATAAGGCCCTGGTATGTAAGAAAAAGGAAGGATGTTTGTAATACATACTACTCATTGTAGGAAAGTATAAATATTTTTTATCCACACTTGAGGTTGGCAGGTCTGTCCATTAGCTCCCTTCTCGTTGATTCATTTCGGAGTGGGTGAATTGTGGGCTTTTGTTTGAGGAACTTAAGACTTTTGAAGCCTTGTGTTACCATTTGGTTTTCTAATGAGCAACTTTATTTTTCTACGCAGTGATGGAAGTTTCCCAAAGGATGAAGGTTCAAGTCAAGTCGTCTCGGAATCCTTGTTCGTTGGAGAAAGTGGGAATTATGGATCTCAAGGAGGCCAAAACAAATACTGGGGGGTTGGTGGAGTGGAAGGAAAAAATCGCACGTTGCCCAGGGACAAGTAAGGCTCTGATGTAAAACTCTGAACGCTGCAGGAATATTTGTGCACATGCCCCGCCAGATCTTGGCTTGTGTTCCATGCACTGCAGAAGTTCAAGTAGTGCTTGGATTGTTTAAAGTATACAGGACTTTGAAAGGAGTTATTAAGGCAGATGTTTCTTTCTGTTGTTGAGGAGTGTAGGTGTACAAAATTGTTCAGCAGAAAGGATTAGGGGCATATTTTTCACAAGTACTGTGATAAGTTACTCATTTTAAATGTGAGCAACATTTTTGTTCAACAATGTTTAGTTTAGAGATACAGCACGGAAACAGGTCCATTGTCCCACCGGGTCCGCACCGACCAGCGGTCCCCGCACATTAACACTATCCTACACCCACTAGGGACAATTTTTATATTTATCAAGCCAATTAACCTCCAAACCTGTACGTCTTTGGAGTGTGGGAGGAAACCGAAGATCTCGGAGAAAACCCACACAGGTCACGGGGAAAACGTACAAACTCCGTACAGACAGCACCCGTAGTCGGGATCGAACCCGGGTCTCCGGCGCTGCATTCGCTGTAAGGCAGCAACTCTACTGCTGTGCCGCAGTGGCTTCCACAGATCATCGCCTTCCATTCTCAATAGGCAACTGCTGATTTCTCGCCTGTTTTTTTAAATGTCATCTTTAATTAGACATTTAAAAATAAATCTACTGAAGATTAAAGTAAGTGACATCTGCCTTGTGAAATCTAAACCCTTATTTAATTAAATTAATTCCCCTTTATTAACCTTGTTCTGTTCCATTGCTGAATTCTTCCATTCCTCTTGCATTGCATGCAGTGAATCGCCATCTGTTTCCTTACACCTTTTGTAATCCATTGAAATCTTTCATTGTTTAAACACACATTGTTTTGTTGTGTCTTGCAAGTCCTAAGATGCTACTCTACTGCTGAAGACTGTTCAGTTTTCATTCTTTTTATATTCTCAACATCACTTCATTTTACTATATGCAGTTTTGGTCTCTATACTTCAGGAAGATGGACTTAACTTGGGATCGCAGCATCTTAAGTTTATACCTAGGATTAGGATGAAGAGATTTAAGGAGGATCGGAAGAATAAGATCTCATTGCAAGGATTTGTCCTTCAGATGCTGAAGGGTTATTTGCTCAAGGTCCCGATATAAGGACGTAGTCTCAGGATATGAGGCCAGGTATTTAGGATTGAGATGAGAAATGCTTTACCATACGTGTGTGTGTGTGTATATATGGACATCAGGTGAGTAAGAGATTTGGGAGATCAATTGGAAAAGTGGGCAAGGGGCACAAGATCAACCATGGTCTCATCACATGATGAAGAAGATGCAAGGAGCTAAATGTTTATTTTTGCAATTGCAACTTGTGATGTTTGTATTCCCCTACACTTACCATCAAATGAAGCTCACACATGTTGGTAATGGTAAACATTGCCTACAAATCTAATTCTTCTCCTTTCTCAGAGAAATCTGACGCACCCTCTTCTTGTGTCTTTAAAACAGGACCTTTCCGATACGAGGCTTTCAGATTTATGATGGACCCATTCACGTTACCAAGACAACCTTCCAAAACTACATGGCAACACCGGTTAGGTTCACCAGTGCCATAGGATTCTTTCTGAAGAACCCTTGGCAACTGACTCCCAAGAACAGCTTCTCTTTGTTGAAATTTGACACAAAGGTATGTCTTCCTTGGTATTTGCTGTGTTGTGATATTAATGCACAGCGTAAGCCTGTTGAAATATTAGAGATTATTATGAATCAAATTACCAGACCACAATCTCACAACAATAACTTCATCCAATGTCTTTTAACTTAGTGATAATTGGTAAAGACATAGGAATTTAACTGAAGGTTTGATGATAATGTACAAGATGATATTAGGGCAGGTGACACAAAGCTCCAACAGGGAGGATGTTTTACGGAGCTTCTCAAAGCCCTTATTGTCACTATCTCCACTTTTACCCTCCCCTCTCCTTGCTCCTATTTTTTTTCCAATTGTGTTTCCCTCTATCCATAATCCACTTGCCTCTGCCTCCTACCTTCACCCCTTCCCCTCCCCGGCTCCATCTGCCTATCATCTTTCACCCTCCCTGGTCCACCAACTTTTCTCGTATCTCTGCCATATGATCTCCCCCCCCCCCCCCCCCCCCCAAATCTCTAGCTATCTCCACTCTTGGTCCCGATGCAAGATTTCAACCTGAAACACCAACCATTCCTTTCAATCGACAGATGCTGTTTGACCTGTTGAGTCCCCCCCCCCCCCCCAGTAGTCTGCTTGTTGCTTGTGTACAATTGTAACATTACTTCCCTTGAGTTGCACCTTCGTACCAACAAAGGCCAACACTCGATTTGCCTCCCTAATCACTTACTGTACCTGTCTGCAAAACCTTCTGTGCTTCTATTGCGAGCGCACCATAAATGCATGGAAATTTCATTGTCGCACCACCTAAGTAATACTCTGCTCTATCATTCTTCCTATTAAAGTAATAGTACATTTTGCATGTATCCATTTGATACTTCACTGTTTCCTGTGGAGGCGTAAGAAACTGCAGATGCTGCTTTACACAAAAAAAACAAAAGTACCCAGAGTAACTCAACGGGTCAAGCAGCTTCTCTTGGAGACATGGATAGGCAATATTTTGGGTCAAGACTCTTCTTCAGATTGATTGTGGTAGGGGGAAGGAAGCGGGGCAAAGCCTGGCAAGTGAGGAGGAGGTTTTGAATGGCAGATGGCTGGACAAAGGCTGCAGTTGAAAAGGAGACAAAATGGTGTAAATTAAGCAGAGAAGAGGAGTGAAATGTGCAGTTTGTGGGAGGAATATGGATGGACGGGAACGGTGGATCATCTCGGTCATTAATATATATTTTCAGTTATTGAGGTCCCAGCCCTTCCTGATCCCTGAGGCACCCTGATGGGTACCAGCTTATCCACCTGAAAATAACTAGGTAAAACCCTGCACTCTTTCTGTCAGTTAATCAATCCCTATTCATGCCAATATCTTGCACTTTAAGATCATGATCCTTATGTTGTACAGTAACTATTAATGTGGCATCTTATAGAATGCCTTTTGGAAATCCAAATACATACCGTCTACAGGAACCCTTTCATCCATCCTGTTAAGTATGTTCTCAAATAACTCTAATAAAATTTCCTTTATAAATTAAAAAATAAAATAAATAAAAAACCATACTGATTCTATCCAATCCATTTTATAATTTTGTGAGTGCCTTCTTGGTAATTAATTTAGTTTTGGGATCTAGCATGGAATCGGGTCCTTCGATCAAACATCACGGCCACACCAAGCATCGTTCACCCATGTTCTCCCTCTTTCTCCTTCATTGCCTTCACATTCTTATGTATTGCCCGGAGCAATAACGACAACGGAGTAAGTAATGAAACAATAAATTACTAACTAACTTTGAACATTGTATATCACCCTGACTTACACTAAAAGGGCTGAAGCCTATCCAACTGCGTCCCGGCTGAGTCCCGCGCAAGACCTGCATAACCGTCCTCAGTTTGGGCAGTGTTTCCAATCTACCGCACTTGTGCGCACTCCTGACCTTCCTGGCCAGCAGGGATACTGGCGCGCATGTGTATGCTGGCATGCATGCGTGTAAGATGCAGGCGCATGTGTGCAAGTTGCCAGCGTGCATGTGTATGCTGACATGCATGTAAGATGCCAGCATGCATGTGTATGCCAGTTCATATGCGTGTAAGGTGCTAGCGTGCATAAGATGCCAGAGCACAAGTTAGATTACGCTCTTGGGGCTAGAGGAAAAAACAGGAACTTTAGATGATCAGCCATGATCATATTGAATGACGGTGATCGCTCGAAGGGCCGAATGTCCTACTCCTGCACCTATTTTTCGGAAGTTAACTGTTCTGAACGGTTCACATATTTGGGGCAATTTCACAGTGGCCAATTGACCTACACACCTGCATGTCTTTGAGATGTGGGAGGAATTCTGAGCACCTGGAGCAAATTCACACAGATGCAAGGTACCATGCAAACTCCACACAGACAGCACCCGAGGTCAGGTTCAAACCTGGGTCTCTGGCGCTGTGAGGTTCTTTCAGGCTTTTTCCCAAAGATCAAACTCTCCTTTCACGTCCCTTTCAGGGTACCGTAAAACGTAATTACTTCTGATGTTTAGCCAAAATAGTAGACAGCAGTACAGCTAATCTACACACAGCAATCTCCCACACGCTGTTTCTTGATGAGGGCTAGATAATATATTTTAATAATATTGTGTAAGGGATAGGTATTAGTCAGATTACTAGGGAATACTCCCCTGGTCCTTTTCAATATAGTTCCATGGGATTTTTGTTTTCTGTCTATAGGACAGGACATTTAAAGACTAATTCAAAATATGGTTCCTGTAACAAATATTGCATTTGGATTTCTGTGCTTCAGTCTTTGGGATGAGCCTGTCCAGGCACAAGTGTGATTCTCTAAATTGATGTCAATTCTCAGCATACGTTACTGATATGTATTATTATTACTTAGGTGGCTCAGCGAGTGTTTTTTGGCAAGCCAGGCCCGTGGTTTGAGGGCTATGACTTTGACGGCGACAAGAACGAGATCTTCCACGATGTCGATGGCTCGGTGACCGGTTACAAGGACACGTACGTGAGCCGGATGGACAACTTCCTGGTCCAGCATCCGGGCTGCAAGAACGTCACGTCCTGGTTTGGCTCCGTCTGCAGTGGGAAATATGCTCAGGTAAACAAACCCAGATGCAGCAGAACGTTTTTTACATCCATACGCATTGGAGGGCTTTGGGAAAGGCACTCACTTTGGAAAGTGCAGCCACCCATTTGTGCACGGCAATCTCCCACAACGTACAAGGTGAAAAGTCAAGTCAATTTCATTTCTATAGCACATTTAAAAACAACTCTCATTGACCAAAGTGCTTTAAATTAGTGCAGGTACTAGCGTGCTACAAACAGTGGTACATATATCACCAATACATACATAAATACATACAGCGCTCCCTCAAAGGACCTCAAGAAAGGCTTGAGAGTAGAAATAAGATTTGTCTAGGCTTAAAAGAGTTGATGGAGGGGACAGTTCTGATGGGAAGAGGATGCTGTTCCACAGTCTAGGAGCTGTAGTCGCCCCTGAGTTTATGCCTAGACCGCGGGATGGTCAGTAACCCCAAGTTGGCCGATCTGAGGGACCTGGAGGTGGTGTGGTGGGAAAGCAGATTTTTTATGGAGGTGGGGGCAAGCCCGTTAAAGTCTTTGTAAACACAAAGAAGGATCGTACTGAAATACAATAATCCATGAGGTGTTAGGTTAAGACCCATCTGCCTGTGGACATAAGATTCCATCTCATGAAGGTATTTCGAAGGTGGGAGGAAGCTCTTGCTGTTATAAAAGTAGAAAATGCTACAAAAACACAAACGGTCATTGGCATGGAACACAGACTCTAAAGCCACATATTTCCAACATTTTTTTTCTTCCCATTTCAGGTTTGCAGCATTTTCAATATTTTCCTTTAATTCATTCTCCCATGTACTAAATATTTACCTCTATTAATATCAGTAAAGCAAATGTGACAAAGGATCATTAGCCTGCAACATGGCCCTATTGTTGTTTTCACAGGCACTGCCTGACCACCTGGATATTTTGTGCTTGGCCTGGTTTTGTTTCAGATTTCCAGCACCTGCAGTTTTTTTTCATTGTCAATTAAGTGATAACCCAGATAACAAGTGATAAATTGGCAGCCTTATTTTCCACAATGCAATAACTGCTGCACTTCATTGGGTGTGAAGAACATTGGGAAATCCTGAGCTGTCTAACTGCAGGACTTTTCTAATTGTCTTCCCTTGATGCAGATTTGTTAGAAATAACAATCCCTGCTTTCCACATACTGACTCTTTTACAAATGATCGCGAAGAGTATCTGATCTGGCTGCATTCGTGTGTTTCCACTGTACAAAATTTCTTGTGTTTATTTTTTTTAAATCCAATAAACACGAGATTGATTTTTTGCTCAGCTTCAAAAATATTGATTTATTAACATAATTTACTGGAGTGTTACAGCATGTATTCTAAGGTTCAAAGGTTTCAAAGGTCTTTTATTGTCACATGTACCAATTAAGGTACAGTGATATGCAAATTACCATACAACCATACAAAAAAGAAACAAGACACTCAACTACATAAGTTAACAAAAACATCCACCACAGTAGATTCCTCATTGTGATGTGAGGCAAAAAATGCCGATCTTTTTACTCTTTATTCTCCTGCGGTCGTGGCTGTCTAAGATGTTTATTAAGATTTTTATTGAATCTGTTTGGCGTACATACATTTAATTACATTTGCAATAAGTATCACATCAATTTTACCAGATCTAGACAGGCAGCTTTAAAATATCTCCAGACTATCCCACTTGATCAATTCTCTACTGACTATAACACCAGGCACCCCTATATTTGATTGGATCTAATCATCATAAATAATAATTGGTTCTCATTTTATCTTTTTTTTCACCAACTTTTCTTAATCTAAGGTGTGCACCAGTCAAAAGGCAAAGTGAAGCTCCCTCAGCACTATCCCAAATTTAGTGGAATGCCACGCTTTGCCTTTGTTACTGAGAGGGATAGCATGGCCTTTATTGCACCTGGCTTTGATGTACAGACTCAAGTTTAGGAAGAGATCAAGATGGGCCTTTGTAATACAGCACCTTACATGGCCTCAAGATGTCTTAAAGTGTGTTCCTACTCATTTTTTTTAATGGTTGTAATATAGGAAATGTTGGCGAAGGTGCACATAGCAAGATCCCACAAACCGCATTACCTGATCATTTGTTTATGTCTTGGTGCTAGAGGGCAAGTATTGGCCAAGAGAGGATGGAGGAGGCCTCTTACCCCCTTTCCATGGGGTAACGGGCTCTTTTATGTCCACCAGAACATCTTAGCTTCTCCTGGTGCAACCTGCTCTGTTGTAGTGGGGTGCACCAGCCTAGACATTAAACCCAATACCTTCTGAGGTGGAGATGCCAGTGTCACTCACTAGTTAAGTAAGATATTTGCGCCTTGCAGCTCACCAACACGAGCTGGTCCACTGGAGTCCCTTTTGTTGAAGCCAAAAGCAAATCCATTAGATTGAATGATACCCTGCTGAATGTAGGAATCTACCGTCCAGCACCTTTCCACAGACTGGTTCTGCCAAACAGCTACAAACTGGTCATGGCCACCGTGATTTTAACAGGTTTTGGACTTGACCGCACAACCATTGAACGCTTGAGTGCTGCCCTCCTAACCATATACTTAGTCGGAGGAAATGTACAAATACATCCATGAGGTTGGATGTTCAGATTGGAAGTTAGAAGACAGAGCTTAAACTACAGAGGCCCTGAATCATTGAGTTCATCGCTAGTCAGTGAAACGTGTCTCTTGTTCCAGGTTTATATCCAGACGCGTCGACCCCAGAACCTAACCATGACCATTGTAAGAGACGACTATCCCAAACACCCCATGACGCTTCGTGGCATCAACCAGCGTGCGGACTTTCAGCAATATCAACCTGTGGTGATGCTCGAGAAAGGCTACACAATCCATTGGAATGGCCGTGCGCCAGAGGAAACCTTCCTCTATCTGATAAACTTTAACAAGCAAGTTGCCATTTAATTCTGCTACCTGCTCTGTTATATAGACAATCTGTTAATATAGCATGTGCAATCTCAATGTAAGAGTGTTGGCACTGTAGTGCTTGTATGGTGACGGTATTGGGGAGTTCATTGGGTATTGCACTCTCAAGGGCAGCACAATGGCACAGCGGCAGAGTTGCTGCCTTATAGCACCAGAAACCCGGTTCGATCCTGACTACGGGTGCTGTCCGTACGGAGTTTGTACGTTCTCCTGGTGATCCCGAGGGATTTCTCCCGGTGCTCTGGTTTCCTCCCACACTCCAAAGACGTGCAGGTTTGTAGGTTAATTGGATTTAGTGACAATTGTAAATTGTCCCTGGTGTGTAGGATAGTGCTGGTGTACGGGGCGATTGCTGGTTGGCGTGGGCTCGGTGTGCTGAAGGGCCTGTTTCTCCATAGTATCTCTGAAACTAAAACTAAATCGGGTTAATTGCTGAGAATCGTGTGAGAGGGGAAAGAAAGATGTCCTGTGGTTTGTCATGTGTGTGATATGGTGGCATCCTTACGGAACACTCGTGTGTCTGATCTGGGGTGTATTTGACGAACTGTGCATTTTCTGTTCCTGATTGGAATGCGAGTTTCAAGGCAACTATTTATGTATTTATGTATTTATTTATTTATTTATTTGGTCAGTTTTTGCTCCTTGCAAAGAGGTGTTGAGTCTACAACCAGAAGTGCTTCAAGCATACGAAACATGAGTAGGAGCAGGCTATTTGGCCCTTCAGTCCTGTTCATTAAGACCGTGGTTAATCGTGTGCCTCAATGCCAGTTTCTAGCTTCACTTCCCTTATTGTTTCCCTCTCCTTGATGCTAAATTGAGCGTTTGGAGGTGACGTCACCACTTTTAATGTGCAGATGGGCCAGAGAGCGTAAGAGAGTAACTGTAAGATGGGGATTTCCAGAGCTTGTTGGCTGATTGGTGCTGTTTGGCTGATATCTCCGCATAAAGACAGCTCTCTTTTGACCTCCGTGTTTCACAGCTTGCACATTAAACGGCCATCAGACTTGCTGTAGCGTATTGCTGAAATTTGACACCATAACGATCTTTATTTAGCAAATGGTTCTGAACTCCTGAATCAACCTCTGTGACCCAAAAAGGGAGCAATTTATATTGTCCAATCTCAGCTAGTTAGATATTAATTGATATTATATAAAATTTTTAAATGCATCTATAATCATTCTTTGGCACTTTGAACTTTTGAACCCAATTTATGCTCCTTCCCTCTCCGTTTCCTCCTTAATCCTTAAATCACACTGGTTAAGCAGATGGAGCTGATCTCTTGGGTCATGGATGTTGCATTCCCAACATCGTGTAATGTTCACCACAGTCAAAGCATTGTGGGTGAAGGGTGCTGGGTGGCACTGTGTCACCATGAGATAGCTGCCTCCAAGAAGATGCAATTCTTCTGCATCAGGCACTCGGCGATCAGCAACTAGTGTAGTCCAAGCTTCATTGAGAGTACTTATTTTAGTTTATCGTCACATGTACCGAGGTACAGAGTGAAAAGCTTTTGTTGCGTGCTAACCAGTCAGCAGAAAGACTATACATGATTACAATGAAGCCATCCACAGTGTGCAGATACATGATAAAGGAAATAATGTACAGTGCAAGGTAACGTCTGATTAAAGATAGTCCGAGGCTCTCCAATAACTTTGTATCATTATCCAGATCTTCAGTTTGGGGAGCATTGTGTCGGATCACAATTGTAAATGTTTAATTTCCTGCTCTTACTGAATGTAGTTGTTTTGACTTTGGATTGTCACTGCCACCATGCGGTGAGGGGTTGTGTATAAAAGCTTCTTCCCACTGGCCTTTCGTCTATCGGTGGTCCTGTGCTTAGTTCATGGTTCATGTTCTTGCCCACAGAGGAGACTGGATTCGTGTAGGTCTCTGCTACCCACAAGGGTCTGACTTCCAGATTATGGCTGACATCTACCAAAGGCAAAACTCAACCGCTCACAGTGTGGAGGATTTCCTGAAGGTTGCTTCTATTGAAGAACTGCAGAACAAACCAGGGCAGAGAAAATACTACTTTGACAATGGTGCTGGGTATGTCATTCTTTCCTCTACAAGTATAAATAGCACTAACAACTCATGATTTTTCTTTGACTGCCCCACTCCATTATATCTCCCTTCATCCTTGCTCCCTGTGACTGCACACAAAGACACTGTGCATCTTTGTTGCCCTTTGGTGTAACTCCTCTGGCAAAGATTGAGGTGGTCGTAGTCCATGGGGTTAAAATCCATGTATTTTCTGGCTCCTAGCTGTTCCAATGTGTCCTCCCCAATCACCCATCTTCCACACTGCTACCCCCTCCTTCCACCACTACCCCCCCCTCCTCTCCCTACCTTCATGACACGTTCCCTCCCTCCACCCTCGTCTCGCCACCTCCCTGCACCGTGCTTCCCCACCTCCCCCTCGCCTCCACTATGTTTCCCCTTCCTGCATCACATGTCCTCCTCTCACTCCCTCCACTGCGCACCCCCCTCTTGCCATCTCCCTCCAACACGGGCCACTCTTCTGCCGTCCTCCATAACATGTCCCCTCTCGCCAACTCCCTCCAGCACTTGCTCCCTCTCTTGCCTGGTTTAACCCAGTTGGATGAATCTCACACCCGGGTCAAATTGGAGGAGAGGGTGTTTAGGAAATGGTTCACCTGTCAGTGCAAAGGACAGTTTGTGTTATCAGCTCCTGCCACCCTGCCACTGTTTCTTGAACTGGAGGAGGCCGTGACCTCTGGTATGTCCTTCTTGCCTGCAGGCTGCTGTTTCTAATGCTCCAGGCCCGGCAAGATCGGGAGGGCCACAGCTACTGCTCTACTCAGGGTTGCGAGCGGGTCAAGGTGGCCGCTGTGATGAAGACCCAGGGAGTGAGCAACTGCATGCCCGCTGCTTACCCCACCTACTCCGTGACTCCCAAAGCCACTGTCGCAATGCCGCCACCAAGCTCGGGAAAATGTGAAAGCTGTGGAGCTTCTCGGGTAAGGTCCACCCTTTCCTCCTCAAGCCCAGTTTACAGGTGGGTGTTTAGCCAAGCAATTTGGTGGAGCTGCTGCCTCACAGTGCCACAGACACGAGTTTGACACTGACGATGTTCGGCGTCTGTGTGCATTTGCACCTTCTCTCTGGTTACTCCCGGTGCTCCGGTTTCTTCCCGCATCCAAAAGGTGTGTGAGTTTTCAGGTGAATTTGCCAGGGGGAGGGAGTGAAGAGGTGGTGACATGGTTGGAATCTGGGGTCCCTCCTCAGCCCCCCAACACTGCCTTCTCCCCCGGAGTTACCGACATAATCCACCTTGGAAGGGACTGCAGGTGTGAGGGGAGGGAGCCCAATGGTGACCAAGGGGACACACTGAAACACAAATGATGGATAACTCTACCGACTGAATCTGTCTGAGGAGAGGTCCCGATGTCCTCTATCCGTATTCTCCAGACATCCTGACCCGCTAAATTAATCCAACATTTTGTGTCCTCTCGGTGGGTGTAGAAGGGTTCGCTGGTGCACCTTTTGAGTTGGTAATGGCATCAGTAGCCAGGGCTCTAAACTACTGAGGAGACGGTGCCGGCCGGGGATGGGGTGGCAGGTCATTCCACTCGCATCCAGTTTACATTTTATATTTGCTTTCACAAGTTATAGGAGTAGAATTAGGTCTTTTGGCCCATCAAGTTCACTGTCATTCAATCATGGCCTCCACTGCATTTATTTAAGTTTCTGATGTTCCATGGTGCTTTAGAAACACGGGTCATAAGGGATAGGAGCAGAATTAGGCCATTTGGCTCATCAACTCTACTCCGCCATTCAATCATGGCTGATCTATCTCTCCCTCCTAACCCCATTCTACTGCCTTCTCCCCATAAACTCTGACGCCTGTGCTAATCATGAAGGGGTGTAATTAGTGGGCCAGGTGCAGTCTCTTCATTATCAATTGACCTCTGTTAGTTAAGAAAAATAGATAATGCAGAAAGGGTCTGGAACAGGGATGAAAAATCGGTGTTCAACCTGTATTGGAGACAGCCTGCCTCTTCCATGAGACTATGGCTGTGTCATTTTTTTTATTAATAGCTTGTCACGGCAGATTGTTCCACAATAATTTCCAGTCCAAAAAGACAAACCTGCAGAAAATGCAGCATCAGGAACCCAGGATGCCAGCTGTGTATGGTATTGAGAATATACAGTTCCATTGGCCATGCTTGTTTTAAAAACATTGAGCAGAGCTCTGAAAGCTCATTGACCTAAAGCCTGAACTCTATTTCTGCCTCCACAGATACAGCCTAACCTGCTGAGTATTTCTACCATTCTCTGTTGGTATTCTACATTTTCAGCATCTGCATTTTTTGTTTTGCTCCTTTAAGCAGTTTTGTCTGCTCCTCCCAGTGAAGAAGAAAAATTAAAATCCTCTATTATAATTTGCTTGTGTGTAGCACCTTAGAACATTGTGTGATTCCAATTCAAAATAACATTGTGGGACTTGTAAACCACTGCAGAAGTACAATTTGTTTTTGCCTGGTATCTTGAACTGATTTTTCTATTTGCGTTTTGCAGCTGGCATTTACAAGCGACCCCCACCAAACCTACCTCCGTGTGCAGATCCAATCACTTGGGAAAACTGGGACTCAGCAAGGCCAGGAAACGTCCTTCATTTCTGTAAGTATCCTTTGAGCTCTTCAGTGCACAATATTGGAAGGTTTTGTGATATGGTCCATGAATCAGAGCATAGTCTGAAACGGGGCAAAGAACCTGGAGTCAAACACACACTTGCATGCTCCCTGTGAAATCCATTCAGGCATTGTCCAAGTGGAAATTGGTCCAGGTTCCCATTGTTTACTACTGCAAAGAACAACTTTGATGAAAGGAAAATAAATTGCGTTTACACAAAGATGACGTGCTGTAATGGTGACTCAATGGCACAATATGTGCAACTTCAGAGACTCCTGTAAGTCCTGATGTCTGATGCTGTTTGTGTGTGGAGTTTGCACATTCTGCATCACATGGGTTTTCTCTGAACCATCAAGTTTTCTCTCGTATCCCAAAGATGAGTTAGTAAGTTAAACTGCCCCTCATATGTAGATGAGTGTTTGGAATCTGGAAGAACTTGATGAAAATGTGGGGTGAATGGGTGACAGGAAATATTAGTGGTCTTCTGTTAGCCAGCAAAGATTTGATGGGCTGAATAATCTCCTATATCATAAGGAAATATAGTAGCTTCTTGCCTGATTGAGGGAATGGGAAGTCATGTCAGTAAGCTGACTTTCACAGAGGAAAATGTTGCATGCATTCAGGAAAAGATTAGCATGATGTATGGTTCGGTGCTTGCATTTTTCACGTGTTCATATGCGCTTTTAATATTTATTTTCAGTCCAGCTGGAGTGAGATTGTGAATTGATGTAAATAAGTTGTTCCACTGGGTTTTCTTGTATGTTGCCTTGGTCCCTGCTTATGCATACATAGACTAATAATCATCAACAGACTAGCTTACCAAGGTATAGTAACTTTAACACACCAACTGATGTCGAGCTGTGAATCACACTTTCATCTCTTGATTAATCCCCTAGTTACAAGCTCCACACTGCACATGATGTGTACAATCTCCATACATTTTGCACAATATGTGTGCAGGTGCATCTGTATGTGCACGTGTATATGTGTGCACTCACATCTACATGTGTAATTCATGTAAGCGTTCATGTATTTTTTATTTATTGGCACATTGTGCATCCATGTGTGCATGCCTGTATCAGTATATAACTGACTATATGTACATCATTATATAGGTGTGTTTGTATACAGCTGTGTCTCCCATCTTATGGTGTGGGCTTTGTTTGAATGAGCCTATGAAAGGTTATGTGTGTGTGTGTGTGTGCGCACGTGCTTCTTTGTATATATCTGTCTTTATTTATGCACCTTGTGTTTTAGTGTAGTCGGGGATATGCAAGTGTATTTCATGTGGACCTACCAACAGTTGGAATGTTGGGCTGGTGTGAATAAACGGAATGAGTTCTCATCCGAGGAGACCAGTGCTATTGCATGCTGGTAACTTCAAGAGCAAACACTGCCCACACCAGTGACAGTGTTCAACACAACGGAACACTGGTCTAGGGTTAAGCATTTATGTCAGAGTGTGCAGATAGCCATCTAATGTAAAATAACTGACAGTGACTTGGATACCAGATTGAATGATTTAATCAGTGTACTGTAGCTTTTATTTAAACTAATTGACTATTCTATGAGATGATAAAAATTTTAATGCGAGCCAGCTAGTGCCTGTTTATTTTGTAAGATTCTGGGCATCAGTTAGGTAGCCTTCTATGAATTGCTTCTAATGTATACACATTGTCCTTGAGTTAGGATTCAATAGTTCAGCTGCGGTGTCACTTATGCCCTATATAACTGAAGCAAAACCTGCTTATGTTTTATATGCAATTCCCCTTGTAATAAACAATAACATTATTAGCTTTTTGAATTCGTCGCTATGCCTTAATTACTTGCTGTCTTTTGTGAATCATCCAGATCGGTCTACTTCTCAGAGTTCTCCAATCTTTCACCATTTAGATAGTCTTTTTTAAACTTTACCATATGTAAGTGGACATTTATGAATGTTCCCACACTTCCTTGGCCATGTCTTTGCTCACATGTTTATTCTACCTATATCCTGCTCTGGTCTCCTTGTGTCTTCACAATGTATTCTCCTGTCTACCTTTGTGTCATCAGCAAATTCAGCAACTGTACTTTCAATTTATGAAAAGTTAAGGTCCCAGTGGCAACCTCTGTGGCATAATGTCCTTTAGCCTTGCCAAACAGAATAAGACCCAGTTTTGTCTAGTCTATTAGGTAGTCAATCTTGTCTTGGCAGCAATATGTTACAATAGAGCACATTGTCTGTAATAACATTTTTATATGGGAATTTGTAGAGGCTCGTCAAATGCTTCCAGGAAACAATGTATAATACCCCCTTTATCCACAGCACACGCACCCTCTTCACAGCTCCACTAAATGAAATGCTTTGTTTCTTAGGTGAACAGCACCAGGTTCTCATTTGGGGAGAGATTTTACATGGTCACGGTCGATGCCTGCAGTGGAACGGTTACTCAAAATGTATCCTTCGCCAAAGCTGATGCAGTCATGGCCAATTATCTGGAGAATGGGATCTCAGCAAGGTAGGATAAAGAGAAGTGGCTGTTCACTTTAGTTTTGGTGTAGTTACAGCATGTTGGCCTGGTGGGCAAGGCTAGAAATCATTGCCTATTTTAATTGCCCCCAAGATGCTGTTTGTGAGTGGCCATCCTTAATCACTGCAGTCTGAGTGATGAAGGACTCCCATGGAGCGGTGATCCAAGATTTCAACTCCACAATGATGAGTTCATTGAGTTATTACCAGGTTGGGGCGATGTGTGGAGAGTAACCTGGTGGTCTCTTGTCCTCCTACAGAGTGAGAGCCATGGGTTTTACTTGGGAAGAGGTCATCTGAGAGCAGAGCTCAAGCTCAAGAGTTATGCAGATAGTGCTTTTAGTTCCATCTTGAAATTGTGGTTGCATTCAAGAGGGCAAATTTCGTGATTCCTATCTGGCTGATCAATGTTATCTTCAGAACTCTGCTCTTCAAATCCTGCTTTCTTTGGGAGTTGTTGGTGGGGGGGGGGGGGGGGGGAGGGGGTGTAGACAGGGGAGATGCAAGGTACCCATACAAAGCTGGTGAGATGTAACAGATTCCTCTGGTGGGGATACCAAAAATTACAGAAGGGGATCATATTGTTAAACTTAAAGCTGGGCATTTCAGGAGTGGTGCACTTGTACCATTTTCTTCACATGAGAATATAAAAACAGGAGCAGTAGCCCGTTAGGCCCCTCAAGTCTGCATTGCCATTCAATACAACTGTGACTTATACAATCTTTGCAATCAAATCATTTTCCTGTTCTCACTCACCCTTGTAGTTACAATGTCTGTCAACCTCTGCATTGAATATGATCATGTCTCCATCTCTGCGGCTCTCTGGGGTAGAGAATTCCAAAAATGTACGAGTGCTTTTCGCTTCAGCTACCTGGTTTTACCTAGCCAAAGGCAGCTGGGGATTTCCCCAATAAATTTGCCAGATTTCTTTGCCAAGGTTTATTGAGCAGATAGCATTTGGGCCAAAGTACCATAAAATGGTCTCATTATCAAGTACACAAAATGTGCAGAGGGAGGAATACAAAATGTTACATGACAAAGGTCCTGTGGTCTCCCCGCTTTGTTCAGAGGCTGAATGGCTTCCCCTTGTATCATGATAATTGTGTATTGTCAAACTTTATATTTGGCAATAAAAAGGGTCTTTTCTTTTTCAGGTCAATTGTTTTATTAGGTTCAAAAGACACCATCGGTGGGGATGTTGATGCTATTTCCAAAAAACTGGTCCCACTGGGCACTGCCAAACCGGCACAACTTCATAAAAGAGGTACGTGACTTCAGCTCATCCAATGCTGCTCATACCTTTTTGAAAGTAGGATGTCGAGCCCTCTGTATACGGGAGATATTTGCTCTCATTTTTGGATTGCATGTGTACCGTGGAAACTGGTATTTTCAGTCATCCACAACTGCACTTGAAAAGATGCACCTTGAACCACTGCAGGTCTTGTTACAAAACTGCTTTTGGGTACGGAAATACATCATTTAGGCAGGTAGATCACACAGAATGGAAACGGGCCCTTTGGCCCAATGCATCCATTCCAACTAAGATGCCCCATCTAAGCTAGTCCACATTTACCCACTTTTGGGCCATATCGCTCTAAACGTTTCTTATCCACGTACCTGTCCAAGTGTCATTTAAATGCTGGTAAAATCTGACTCGGCTACCTTCTCTGGCAACTCACTCCATATGACCACTACTCTCTCAGTGAATAAGAGTGAGCATCTGCCATAATTTGTTCCGCAACAGAAAGAGCAACCTAGCTAAAATTTGTTGAAAGTATTCTCTTTCCTTCGCTCAAAACAATTTTTCAACGGCATAATCTCTATTTGCAATTTTAGGATAACTAAAGTTTAAAGGTAGTCTCCGCTATAGTTCAGGAAACAATATATATCCACATTGTGCACAGCAAAGGCTCTCAATGTCACTGCAAGTAAATAGTCCTTTCCTTAAAAGATGAGGAGTACATTTCATTTTCCAGGACACTAAGGTGAACTGTTCTTCAGGAGTGGCCATGGGCATTCATCACAGGATCTAGGTTAAACATCTTACACAATAGATGGTGCCTCCAATGGTGTAGCACTCCCCTGGAGCACTGCATTGGCAATAATAGCTACATGCTGTGCACAAACGTTGATTTGTTTGCTTTCCCTTAAGCATTCCCGCAGAAGAATTAAAAATATAGATAGAGTATATCTGAATACTAGACTAAGTGGGACCCATTGGGTCCCAGCTTCACACGGGAGGGCTGGTCCCCCAATGCAATATTCTACCTCTCCACCAATTCCAGTATTGCTGGCTGGAGGGGGGGGCTTTTTGGAGCATTGTGGGCTGAATGGATTCTTGGGCTGGCAGCATTTTAGAACCAATAGAGACACTTGTGATGTGATGAGCAGGGAGGGGGAGAGGTGGGTGGGAAGGGAGGGTACAGGTGGGGGGTATGGAGGAGAGGGGGGAAGGGGCTAGGGAAGGGGGAGAGGGAGAGAGAGTGGGGGGGTAGAGAGAGAGAGTGGGGGGGTAGAGAGAGAGAATGGGGAGAGACAAAGAGAAAGGGGCAGAGACAGAAGGGCAAGAGACAGGGGAGGGGGAGAGGGGGAGAGGGGTGGGGGCAGTCCATCTATTCCTCTTCCTCCTCTTGTGACGTAAGCAGCTCGTGAGGTGCCATTTCGATTTTAAAATGAGTGAGTGTGGGGGGGGGGGGGGAAGGAGGGGGAGTATTATTAAAAAAATGTCTACATAAAAATGTCTAAATGTAATGAGGAGTAAATCCGTGCATGTACAAGCGAAATCGCTAGCGAAGGAAAAAATAACGGCGTTTTCGCATCTGGTTTTGGCGGACCATGGAATGAAAGGCCAAAGATGTTATATAAAAACGCACGGACGCACACACACACTTTGCAAGCATTTTAGAACCAATAGACACTTTTTGCAACCATTTAGAGCCAATAGACACTTTCTGCAAGCATTTTAGAACCAATAGACACTTTTTGCAAGCAATTTAGAACCAATAGACACTTTCTGCAAGCATTTTAGAACCAATAGAGACACTTTCTGCAAGCATTTTAGTACCAATAGACACCTTTTGCAAGCATTTTAGAACCTAAAGAGACACTTTTTTGCAAACATTTGAGAACCAAAAGAGGCACTTATTGCAAGCATTTTAGAACCAATAGACACTTTCTGCAAGCATTGTAGAACCAATAGAGACACTTTTTGCAAGCATTTTAGAACCACATTAAGGGCACTCACAGTTGAGTAGACATGTATTCAGTTCTATTCAGAGCTCAGAGAGACGTGACCCTCTGGCTTCCTCCATCTTGCAGAGACTGAGTGAGGCACGCCACTGGTTTTATAGTCCCTCCCCTTCCCTCCAGCAGGGGCAGCAGAGAGAATGGCGATTAAAAAAAAAAAAACATTAATATCTCTCTGATTTTTTCATCGATGGGGAAAATCCTCTGGTCCAGGAAGGCGGAGGGGGACTCTGAGCGAGGTGGCCAAAGATGACGGACGTAGGTGGCAGCGTTCTCTCAGAAATCACACAATTGTGAGCCAAAAGCGGTCAAGATCAGACTTTTAGTAATATAGATAATATATTTAAATGTAACTAGATCAAGTGCAGACCCGTTAAAGTGGTTAGTATGTCTGGAGAATGGCTCATTGGCATACTGGTTCAAATCCTTGTTATAAAATCGCATTTATTATAAAGTGCTACAATTTATTTTTCAATTTGCTTTGATTATTGCTTTACTTCTGGCAATAATGGTTTCATTCAAAGAGCATAAAAAGTCTTGTTAGAGGACAGTTAATGTTGAATGAATATTTATGTGTCGGAAATTAAATGTAAATTGATTATTACAAGAGCACAGTATGAAACGCAATTAACATTTTCAGTGTGAAGCAGGATCTTGGGTTATAATGTCAATTTGAGAATGTGGAACAGTTGTAACTCAGGCAGGAGACTTTAGCAATATCACCCATGGGATTTAAAACAATTATTAATGCTTTGTCAGACTCATGATCGTATACTACAAAACACTTGTAGCCTGCAAAATCTAATTTATTGATTCAAGTATCAGATAAAATGAGCTTGATTTTTGAAAACGTTTTGAATTAATGAATTGAAATTTATGCCTGGTGCACACTTCTCACTGTCTATTGTTGATGTCCTGCAATTCTGCACAGCATGGACTAAACTAGAAAACTTCCAGATCTATTGGATCTGCCATTGCATTGCTCATGGCTATTCTGGGGAATTAGTTCTGCAGTTGACTGCCATTGTTCACATAAGATCATAAGTGTAAGGAGCAGAATTAGCCTATTCAGCCCATCATTCCGTCATTCAATCATGGCTGACCTTTCTCTCTCTCCTAACTCCATTCTCCCGCCTTCTCCCCATAACCTCTGACACTAATACTAATCAAGAATCTATTTGCCTTAAATATATCCATTGACTTGGCCTCCACAGCCTTCAGTGGCAAAGAATTCCACAGATTCACCACTCTCTGACTAAATAAATTTCTCCTCATCTCCTTCCTAAAAGAACATCCTTTAATTCTAAGGCTATGACCTCTAATCCTAGACTCTCCTACCAGTGGAAACATCCTCTCCACATCTACTCTATCCCAGCCTTTCACTATTCTGTACATTTCAATTAGATCCCCCCTCATTCTAAACTTCAGCGAGTACCGGCCCAGTGCCGTCAAATGCTCATATGTTATCCTACTCATTCCTGGGATCATTCTTGTAAACCCCCTCTGGACTCTCTCATGACTCTTTCATTGATCACCTAGATCATTGCTACCAATAAGTTGATCTCCATGCAACTCATCTGAAAAATATTACGCTATTTGGTTCATGAATTGGATTTCATTTCTTTGAGGCAACTTTCCAGTTATTTCCACTTCCCTGCTCTTTTCCATCTCACGCTGCTAATATTGCATCTGAAGCAGTATCTGCTGTATTGAAAAATACTACTGGATATCTGGAGACCATTATCTCAACAGGTTACTCTGTTCAAAGTAGGCAAGAAATTCAGTTTCCATTGCTTGCTCTGACCGTTTAAAAGAGCAGCTGCATATTATGCTAGCTTCTGAAATTTCCAGTTTCTCTTGAATCGTGTACCTTTCGAGGTGGCCAGGATCCTGGGTGCATACATTTTTTAATATTCACTCAAGATTTGTATCAGAGTCCAAATGCAACTCCCTAATTGCTTCCAGTCTCGGTTTACAGTTATTCATACTTGAAAAGGTTTCGAACCATAATTCATTAAGAAGTAAATGAACTACTGTATTGGCTCGGTTAATGAAATAAAAACCCAATGATTCAATTCAGTTTTCCAAGGAGCAAAAATATCAGGTTTCTTTTTCCAAGCTTAGTTGGTTAAAAAAGCACCATTGGAAAGACTCGGATTTACTTAACATTTGCAAGACTTCTGTGAACTACAGCGGTTTGTTCATTCACACTGGTTGGTGACTATGTTATTTGTTTCTTTAATTATTATTACAGAGAGCATTGCCTTCTTTGGATACAGAGGGAACTCTCGGCCGCTGTGGACTCGCCTCTACAGCAGTCCTGCTGGGCAGGGTCTGCCACTTCTCGAAAAGTACATTCCTTTACAACTGGAAGACTATGGCTGCACTATGGTTAACCCCGTCCACAGAAAAGAACTAGAACTTTTACACAAAGCTTTACAGTGAATATCAGTCTGAATAAATGTGACCTAATTTATTTTATTTATACTGGTTTTATAGTCTTTTTTTTCCAACCCCACTCCTACATCCAACTGTTTTTACATAATAGATATTGAATGCAACCTTTCATAAAATAAAGACTCTAAACTATGTGTCTTATATTCCTGGAATAAGTGAGTGTAGTCTTTCATTTACAGAAATTTGCTGGACTTGTTTTCTGTTTTGTGCTGAATGCATTACATGTTTCAGGGTGCATTATATTCAATGTGCGTTTTTCTACTGACCATAACTGAAAAGGTTATCCTAGAATAACAGCTACAATCTAAGGTGCCAGTTATTTAGTCTGAATTGTACAGCTCTAAAACAGGCCAACCAAGTTTTATATCTGAGCTGATCGCATTTGGTCCATATCCCTCTGAACCTTTCCTATTCATGTTGAAATGTTGCTATTGTACCCAGCCTTCTGTGGCAGTACATTCCATATACGCACCACCCTCCATGTGTTGAAACTGTCCCTCGGGTCTCTTAAATATTAATTCTCACCACAAACCTGCTCTCTAGTTCTGGACTCATCTACCTTGGGGTGGGGTGGGGGTGTGGGGGGGGGTGTGGGGTGGGGGTGTGGGGTGGGGGGGGGTGTGTGGTGGGGGGGGGGGGGTGTGTGGTGGGGGGTGTGTGGTGGGGGGGGGTGGGGGGGTGTGGGGGGGGGGAAGAAGCAGTGACCATTCACTTATCTTTGCCTCCATTGATATTTGTATACCTCTATCAGGTCATTCCTCAGTTTCCTATGCTCCAATGAAAAATGCCTTGGGCTCGCCTTAAAACTCAAAACCCTGTGTCCTGGTAACATTATTTTCCTTAAAGAGATGTACAGAAATTTCTTGGCCAACTGTAGTAAATTGTTGGAGCTCTGCTGTGGAGACTTGATCATTAGATATATTGAAGGTGGAGGAAGGAACTACAGATGCTGGTTTACACTGAAGATAGACAGGAGCATCTCTGGAGATATATTGTTGGTGCATTTGATTAAATATATGAGAAACTTGTGCAGAAGAGGATTTAAGATCTGGATTGATCAGACATGATCTTATAGACAATAGGTGCAGGAGTAGGTCATTCCGCCCTTCGAGCCAGCGCCGCCATTCACTGTGATCATGGCTGATCATCTGCAATTAGTACCCCGTTCCTGCCTTCTCCCCATACCCCTTGACTCTGCTATCTTTAAGTGCTCTATCTAACTCTCTCTTGAAAACATCCAGAGAATTGGCCTCTGCTGCCTTCTGAGGCAGGCAAGCAGGACCTACTCCTATTTTCTCATGGAAATTTTTCTTAAGAAATAGTATGTCCACAGAATTAATACCATCGCTGTATCAATAAATCTGTTAGCCAGTGAGATAGCATGTGATCTATAAATTCACTGATGCCACTACAAAGGTTGGCTGAATCACAGGTGATGAGTCAGCCTACAGGAGAGAGATGGAAAACCTGGTTGAGTCTGCCACTACAATGCTCTCACTGCCAGTGAATAAGACCAAGATACTAAGTGTTGACTTGACAAGGGGGAAGCTGGGAGATGATGCTCCCGTTTGTATTGATGGGGCAGAAGTGGAGAGAGTTGGCAGCATCAAATTGGATGAACTGTCCTGGACCCAGCAGATGATGTCCTCAGCACTTCCAACAAACTTCTACAGATGTATTGTAGAAAGTATTCTGTTTAGTCGCATATTGGTCAGGTATGGCAATTCCAACGCCTTGGATCACAAGGTTGCAGAAAGGAGTGGACTCAGCCTGGACCATCACAGGCACAACCCTCCCACCAATGAAAGCACCTGTAAGGTGCTGTCTCAAGACAACATCTATCATCGAGCATCCCCACCAACCAGACCAAGCCCTTTTCTTACTGCCACCTTTGACAGGAAGTACAGAAGCCTGACACGGCATACCAAGTTCAGGAACATCTACATTTCCACAACCATCAAGCTCGGCACAGCTCGGATCCTACCTCAAGAACAGAGCAACACAGTCTAGCTATGGACTTGTTATTTTTAAAATTGTTTTGCTCTAATGACTTGTTTTTATTGAAGTCTCTTCTTTGTACTGACCTGCAAAATGTATACATAATTTGTTTTTGTGCATTTGTCTCTGTGCTGATGATGCTGCTGCAAGTCAGATTTTTATTGTGACTGCACCTCATACATTTGCGTAAAACAATAAACTCAACTTAACATTCAGAGAGTAGGGAGAATGTAGAGCTTATTATTGCAAGTATCTCTTATTTATGCCTGAGATCTGAACCTGTCTGCCAAACACTGCAATTGCTAGCCATTCCTAATTGCGCTCATGGGTTTATCTTGAACTGTTGCATTCAAGACATTGACGAACCTCCTAGGTTGCTGATGGATAGGGTTTCTGCACTTTGATCTGGCAACGATGAAAGAACAGCAACTATAGCAGCAAAACTAAAGTACACTATGCTGGATATACTCGGGTTAGACAGTATTAGTGGAAAGAGAAAAATGAAGTTCACATTTCAAGTTAGTGACGTATCAGAATTTGAAAAATTAGAGCATGTTTTCTTCTTTTTGCGTATGGTGTGCACAGCCTAAAGTTGAAGGACAACTTGTTCTATTTAATCTTATTTGTTTATACATGCCGGGTTGATTGCACTCGTTGGACACGTGAAGGTTGCAATCTCCCACCCCAGAGCATGTTTTAAGTTGACGGGGAAGGGTGGAGAAAACAAAATGTGACTGTAGAGGCAACATTTATCTGTAGGATTTTGCATCCATTGCATGTTGCGAAAGCCGGAAATATTTTGTTTGCATTTTCATTATATTTCCAAGTCCAGATGGTGTCCAAGTTGTCACCATCTTGGTTGGCTTGCCTACACAAAAGCCGTTAACTCCATCAAACACGAGGGACTAGAGTCCACTAAAATTTGTCTCCATCTTGCATGTGTCTCGGGATGATGTTGTAGCTATGATCACGACTAATGTGTCTCCAAAAGACTCAATCTCTGTACAGATTGGTGTCAAATAAGGCTTCTTCATCACCCCAACATGTTACTCATTATTTCTAATCCCAGTGCACTTTCCCTCCCAATCTAATTAACTGGACAAACAGATTCGCAGCCTGAGCTTCACCATTGTTGATTTGTTCATGTGAGAGAATGGGTTTTGGTCTTACCATTCCACAAAACAAAGGTCCTCAATAAATGCCCCTTCACTGCAAAGCAGCACCCTCTGTTAATTAAGAACTGCAATAAGTCACTGGAAAATATGCACTGCTTCATGTATTTTTCCTGCATTCCACAACCCCTGACACCCATACTAATCCAGAATCTATAAATCTCTGCCTTAAAAATAACCATTGACTTGGCCTCTGCAGCCTTCTGTGGTAAATGGTTTCCACAGATTCACCACCCTCTGACTGAAGAAATTCCTCTTCATCTTTCCAAAGGACCTCTTTTATTCTGAGGCTATGGCCTCTGGTCTTTGACTCTCCCACTAGTGGAAACATCCTCTCCACATTCCCTCTATCCATGCCTTTCATGCAACATGCAATACAACTCGTGATGTATTGAGCACCAGTGATCACTGTACTCTTGTATGTTTTTGTGAGACATGATCTACCTAGAGATATAAGCACTTTGAGATGGCTAAAGTTGTCTTCACAGAATAGTCCAAATCCATTGGTAGGATAGGGGATTCCAGCATTGAGGCCCTAGCTATACTCAACTGATTTGAGTGGGCACCGTTTGCACATCCAAGGTCAGACTCTACCAACAGGCACTCTGTTGTGGCAAAAGATTACCCGGTAGACCAAAGAAATGATTCAATGATGTTCTCAAAATAAGGAGTAACACTTAATTATACGAGTATACCATTGTCTTTGGTCACCAGAGTCTAAATTTAATGAAGTTCAGTGAAGCAAGTCAATGTCAAGTTCACGTTTTAATTAACATTGTTCATTAATAAAAGATACATTAAACTGTTTATATTTAAATTTGTAAAGTGAAATTCTTATACGTATCTTTGCCTCTTGTAGCCAAGTGAGGTATCACATTGGGGTAGAATTATGAAGCATTTAGTCGAGCAAAAGTGGTTCTCACCCTCTGCCTATGAAGTGGAAAGGAGGTCTTGGGCAGGGTTTGCCACAGCTTAGTCTGCCAGCCTAAGCCTCTGTTGCAGCATTAAATAGTCAGTGCTGAATCACCCATGACACAGAAGCCCTGTTGTGAGAGAGGCCAAATTGGACTTGGTTAGCTCTATTGTTGGAAATAACTGAGCAGTTACATCTGCAGACTGGCATTCAGTCATCTGAGGGCTTCTCTTCAGTACTTTACGTGTATCGACTACAAAGCCTTGGCAAGACCAACATGTATGATGGCATCACGTTCATCCTGGGCTAGGGAATGCAGTAAGGCACATGAGGAAAATCATCTTGATAAAGAGTCCAGTGACAGGTCAGTAGTAGGCCCAAGCTGTTGGGCAGAGGCAGCATTACATAGTCAGTGCCGATTTATCCGTCACAGAAGGCCTGTTGTGAGAGAGGTCAAACTGATCTCCATTTGCTCACATTTCAAAAGTGGGAAAGGTCTTGTGCTTTTTTTAAATAATCACTTTTAAACCAAAGACTTCCTTTGGCTGAGAAATTGTTATAATGAGCCTGACCAATCAAGCAATTGGCCTTAAAAGTACAATGTAAACATCTGAAGGTTTCTGCAAGAATACATTTAGTGCTGAGATTGTCCAGCTTGGAAGAGCCCCTGAAACATGAGCAGGAGATGCTTCTCACTAATTGTAAACCAGATGCAATCAATGAGATCCTGATCAATTAGAAGAACAAATCAGTCAGATTCAACCCAAAGAGGCTCCTTTTCTTCTGCTCGGTACAGAGTTTCTTGAAACAGTCCACCACCGATTTGTTACAATAACCGAAGAATGCTTGCTCTGCTCTCTGAAGGACAATGTTCAAGTCCAGTGCTCCCTGCAAGCTAAAATCACATGGTGTGCTCTATTAGAATAAAATGATTACGTACACGATAAATCATACAAAGCAGGGGATTGGTCAGAGAATGGGTTGCCTATAAATCATCCAAAACATAGAAGAGTAGAGCACCGGTACTGGCCCATTATCCCATCATGTCCACAACCATGATGGCAAAGTAAACTCATTCCACTTGCTTGATCATGGTTCACACATTATTCCCAGCCTATTCTCTTCCCTCTATTCTCTGTCTGTCCATGAGTTTGTTTAAATGCCTCTTAAACGTTGCTGTCATATCTGCTCCCAGCACTCTTTCTCTCCCCCCCCCCCCCCCCAAGCATGTTCTTTGGCCAAACCAACAACTTATATAGTTGCAACATGACTTCACTTTATAGTCAATGCCTCAATTGATGAAGTCAAACATAACATGCACCTTCTTTACCACCTAATCCATTTATATTGCCACTTTCAGGAAGCTATGGATTTGTACCCCCAAATTAATCTGTTTATCACTCTACATGTCCTTGAGAGTATGAAACATACTAGTGTATGCTAATTGCAAATCCACTAGTTGTGGTGGCTGTCATGTCTTCATCTGATGGTGCACCACTCTACTCTTGTGGTACACTTGTACAGCCATCTGGGATTGTCATGGAACAGGCCTCCTCGATCCTGTTGAGGTCCAGCGCTGGCCCAGACAAGTGTTGAGAACACCAATGGCTGAATATTTTGAAACCACCTGACTTTGATTCAAATCAACTGTTTTTTTAAACAAAGGTTAACTGCTGGGAAATCTGAACTAAGATGAGGAAAATAAAAATGAGGGAGGATGTTGTTTGTTTACCTATTTGTAAACTGGATGAGTTGTACTTCATCAGTACATTGCAGCAGCATCTCTCTCTTCTCCAGGAGGATTGCAGCACAGATGAAGAGTTCAAAGGTGTAATCGACATTTGCCAAGGGCATCTCAGGCCTGACTTCACCTTCTGCATTTTCAGAAAGAAAGGATTGTAGACAAGCAGGAAGAGAAATTAAATGTCAGTCAATCTCTAAAATAGTCCAATTTTAATTGTTTTTATTTTTCTGTCACACGAATCCCATATTTAGATTACATTTATAACTAAACTCTTTTTGCATCAGAACAGAGTTGAAGAGAAGATTTAATAGTTATTTTAGATTGTGAATAGCTTTCATCCATTGTACAGTGTAAGGTTTGCAAGATGGTTTGTGTTAATGTTTTGTTGCATGGAACAGGTGCAGCGGAGTCATAGCATCTTTTAAGCGATAAATATTTGAAGCCCAAGAAAACACAAGATTATGGAAACACTGCATTCATTCGAGTAGCAATAGCAAAACGCCAACACTGACACAATGGGTAAAATGGCCTCCATTTACAATATAATCATAATTTTGTTCATCATCCTAATCCTTTGAAAAAGTTGAACACGGTATTTTAAATTTTATATGCAATTGCTGAATTATAGAATTAGACTCAAAAATAATTTGTTATGAACTGTAGTGCACTGCTTGAGAAGTGGATGAGTAATCAGGAAGATAAAAATATTTAAGGCAAAGAGGAAAGGACCAAGGGGATGGGATTTGGAAAGCACTTTCAAAGAGCAGTACTCCTGTAATTTACTATTATATACAGTGCATTCAGAAAGTATTCAGACCCCTTCACTTTTCCCACATTTTGTTACGTTACAGCCTTATTTTAAAATGGATTAAATTCCTTTTTTTAATCATCAATCTACACACAATACCCCAGAATGAAGAAGCGAAAACAGGTGTTTAAAATGTTTTGCAAAGTAATTAAAAATAAATAACTGAAATATCACATTTACATAAGTATTCAGACCCTTTACTATGACACTCAAAAGCTTAGGTTCATCCTGTTTCCATTGATTATCCTTGAGGCGTTTCTACAACTTGATTGGAGTCCACCAGTGGTAAATTAAATTGATTGGACATGATTTGGAAAGGCACAAACCTGTCTATATACGGCCCCACAGTTGACAGTTAGTTGAAAGCTAAAACCGAGCCATGAAGACAAAGGAATTGTCCGTAGACCTCCGAGATAGGATTGTGTCGACGCACAGATCTGGGGAAGGGTATAAAACAATTTCTGCAGCATTACAGGTCCCGAAGAGCACAGTGGCCTCCGTCATTCTTAAATGGAAGAACTATGGGACCACCAGGACTCTTCATAGAGCTGGCCGCCAGGCCAAACTGAGCAATTGGGGGAGAAGGGCCTTGGTCAGGGAGGTGACCAAGAACCCGATGGTCACTCTGACAGAGTTCCAGAGTTACTCTGTGGATATGGGAGAGCCTTCCAGAACGATAACTATATCTGCAGCACTCCACCAATCAGGCCTTTATGGTAGAATGGCCAGATGGAAGCCACTCCTCAGTAAAAGGCACATGACAGCCTGCTTAGAGTTTGCTAAAAGCATGAAAAACAAGATTCTATATTCTGATGAAACCATGATTGAACTATTTGGCCTGAATGCCAAGCGTCCCGTCTGGGGGAAACCAGGCACCGCTCATCACCTGGCCCATACCATACCTACGGTGAAGCATGGTGGTGGCAGCATCATGCTGCGGAGATGTTTTTCAGCGTCAGGAACTGGGAGACTAGTCAGGATCGAGGAAAAGATGAATGGAGCAAAGTACAGAGAAATCCTTGATGAAAACCTGCTCCAGAGTGTTCTGGACCTCAGAATGGGGCGGAGGTTCACCTTCCAACAGGACAACGACCCTAAGCACACAGCCAAGACAGCGCAGGAGTGGCTTTGTGGCAAGTCTGTGAATGTCCTTAAGTGGTCCAGCCAGAGCCCAGACTTGAACCCGATCGAACAACTCTGGAGGGACCTGAAAGTGACTGTGCATCGACGCCCCCCCATCCAACCTGACAGAGCTTGAGAGGATCTGCAGAGAAAAATGGGAGAAATTACCCAAATACAGGTGTGCCGAGCTTGTAGCGTCATACTCAAGAAGACTTGAGGCTGCAATCACTGGCAAAGGTGCCTGAGTAAAGGGTCTGAATACTTATGTAAATGTGATAGTTCAGTTATTTCTTTGTAATTACTTTGCAAAAATCTTAAACACCTGTTTTCGCTTTTTTATTATAGGGTATTGTGTGTAGAGTTTTGGTTTAAAAAAAAATGTAATCCATTTTAGAATAAGGCTGTAACGTAACAAAATGTGGAAAAAGTGAAGGGGTCTGAAAACTATCTGAATGCACTGTGTGTAATTCACAGAATCAGTAGAGTGCAGCAGAGGACGCTGTTTAGTTTAAAGGTTGTACCAGCTCTTTTACAGACGATCTATTTAATGACAGCATCCTGCCCCTTCTCCACAAGCCCTGATACATTTGCTTATTCATTTACCATTTGCTTATGGAGGGTAGTTATTGAATGTGTTCCCATCAGGTGATCCAGATTCTAATCACTTGTATAAAACATTTCTTCATTTTGTTTCCTCTGATTCTTTAGGATGTCTGAAGTAAGTTAGTGTGCTTCCACATGTCTGTGTCCATGCTTGTGTCAGTGGATGTCAGTCTGTTGGTGTCTCAATGTGTAACTTAATGTACACCTGGACTGATTACAGCCATAGGGTTGAAGACAAATGTTGTATAATCTTTATTCTCTAACTGGCCCTAGCTTGCTTGTCTTTGCTTCTTTCATGAGATTCCATGGCTCTTGGGATCACAGTGGGGTGGCAGGGGAGGGATGGAGACAGGAGCTGCCTGGTCATGAAGGGCCAGCGGTCACTGTATAAAGCAGGTTTGATAGGACAAGCTGGTCTTTCTCTGCCCAGCCTCTAAGCAAGTTCAAATTGCAGTCAAGTGCTAGGTAAAAGTGTACCTTAGTAATACCCTGAGTGACAATGTGGGGTCTGAGGATATCTTAACTGTTGACAAACGGGCACAATCACAGTCTGGACTATGTGGCAGATAACTAACACAGTCTGGACTTCACTGGGGACTCACCTTCTCTTTGGAAGCGAGACATCCTCTCCAAGTCTCGTGCCTTTTCTGCTTCAAGTGAGTTTAATTCAAGATGGTGACTGCTGAGGATCTCAAACAGACAAATGGCCTCGCTGTGTTCAAACTCCCGCTGAAATCCCAGGAACAGCCACCTGCGGACAGGGAAAGGAAGGCGGTGTGAGAGGTGCAATAGCTTATATTCAAAAGCATTTTGCACCGAATATCATTGGCAAAGAAGATACTATGGAGAAAGACTTGCGTGTTATTTTATAGTACACGAGCCTCCTCCACTCCCATTCATCTCTTCCTATCAGTAGAATCTATTCCTTTGGCCCGGATGTGTTTTTCCAGTTTCTCCTTACGTATCTCTCAGAGGGAGCAAGTTCTACATTTTGATCACTGAAGAAGTTTATTTTGAATTCCCTACTGGATATTGCAAAGTTATTTATCACCTCCTCGTTCAGGTCTTTCCTGCTGGTGGAATCATCTATTTTATGGCAGTTATTTTGCAATCAGAATGATTTGAAGAAACAAACTAAACAACAATTGAAGAGAGACACAAAGTACTGATGTAACTCAGTGGGTCAGGCAGCATCTCTGGGGAAAAGGGATGAGAAGAGATCACACCCCTTCCCATTCCCATATTGACCTCTCTGTCCTGGGCCTCCTCCACTGTTCGCATCCTCGTATCCCTTCGTTATCATCTCTTCCCCAGCCAACAATGGGCAATTATGGGCTCCATCCATCCTTAGTCATCTGTGGCCAGTCCTGCTTTGTTCTGGCCCTTTCCTACCTTCAGTTCTCACCCCTCTACTTTCAGTCTGAAGAAGGGTCCTGATTCAAAACATCACCCATCCTTTTCCGCCAGAGATGCTGCCTGACCCGCTGAGTAACTCCAGCACTTTGTGTCTATCTTTGGTATAAACCAGCATCTGCAGTTCCTTTCTACACATTCTAAAAAACAATTGAAATGGGTTTTCCAGCTATTGTGGCAATCATTATCAACTATAAGCATGTAAAATGAATGTTTTAACGCGTTTTATGGAAATATTCCAGTTTAACTAATAATAATAGAGACGTTTTAATCTTCAAGCAGCATAACAACAGGAGGCAGCAAAATATTCTTCCAAAAATTGATGTGGGAAAAGCCTTTTTTAGAAATGCTTCACCTCTAAAGAAAGGAAGTACATAATTAGAGTGATGCAAATTTATGGAGGATGCATAAAAGTAAATTTGTGAAATAATAATGGTGGATGATAACTGTGCAGTATTAAAATGTTTCCCCCTTCATTCCAGCTAATTTGAATTAGTTTCACAGCTAGAAAACATTCATATTTATGGCAATAATGTCAGTGCACAACCTATGCATGGAGAGAAAATTCAAAATCAAATTGCCCAAAGTCCTAATTATTCTCTTACACCCGGTCAGCAGGGCAATGATTCCTTTTCCTAGTTAAGAAAATAAACTATCTTTTCCTGGCCCTTTCAATGTTCAAGATCAGCCCGAGACCTGATGGATGGTTGTTATTAACTTGCCTTGGAGCACAAAAAGCAAATGGACTGGTTGATGTACAATGCAGCAGACAAATACACACTTACAAGTCAAAAATTGACGCAGATGGCTTAAGTATGCAAAGAGAAGACAAAGGGCAGAAAACGCTAGTGGGAGTTGTGTACAGGCCACCTAACAGTAGTAGTGGAGTTGGGGATGGCATCAAACAGGAAATTAGAAATGCGTGCAACAAAGGTAAAACAGTTATAATGGGTGACTTCAATCTACATATAGATTGGGTGAATCAAATTGGCAGGGGTGCTGAGGAACATTTCTTGGAATGTATGCGGGATAGTTTTATAAACCCACATGTAGAGGAACCAACGAGAGAGCAGGCAGTTCTAGACTGGGTATTGAGTAATGACGAAGGGTTAGTTAGCAGTCTTGTTGTCCGTGGCTCCTTGGGCAAGAGTGACCATAATATGGTTGAGTTCTTCATTAGGATGGAGAGTGACATAATGAATTCAGAAACAAGGGTTCTGAACTTAAAGAAAGGTAACTTTGAAGGTATGAGACGTGAATTGGCCAAGATAGACTGGCAATTGATACTTAAAGGGTTGACAGTGGATGTGCAATGGAAGGCATTTAAAGACTGAATGGATGAACTACAACAATTGTTCATCCCAGTTTGGCAAAAGAATAAATCAGGGAAGGTAGTGCATCCGTGGATAACAAGGGAAATCACGGATAGTATCAAAACAAAAGATGAAGCATATAAATTAGCCAGGAAAAGCAACCTACCAGAGGACTGGGAGAAATTCAGAGTCCAGCAGAGGAGGACAAGGTTTCCAGAGGACTGGGAGAAATTCAGAGTCCAGCAGAGGAGGACAAAAGGCTTAATTAGGAAAGGGAAAATAGATTACGAAAGAAAACTGGCAGGCAACATAAAAACTGACTGCAAAAGTTTTTATAGATATGTGAAGAGAAAAAGATTAGTTAAAACAAATGTAGGTCCCTTGCAGTCAGAAACAGGTGAATTGATCATGGGGAACAAGGACATGGCAGACCAATTGAATAACTACTTTGGTTCTGTCTTCACTAAGGAAGACATAAATAATCTGACGGAAATAGCAGGGTGAAGGAATAAGATGGAGGAACTGAGTGAAATCCAGGTTAGCCGGGAAGTGGTGTTGGGTAAATTGAATGGATTAAAGGCCGATAAATCCCCAGGGCCAGATAGGCTGCAGCCCAGAGTACTCAAGGAAGTAGTCACAGAAATAGTGGATGCATTAGTGATAATTATTCAAAACTCTTTAGATTCTGGAGTAGTTCCTGAGGATTGGAGGGTAGCTAATGTAACCCCACTTTTTAAAACAGGAGGGAGAGAAAACGGGGAATTACAGACCAGTTAGTCTAACATCAGTAGTGGGGAAACTGCTAGAGTCAGTTATTAAAGATGGGATAGCAGCACATTTGGAAAGTGGTGAAATCATTGGACAAAGTCAGCATGGATTTACAAAAGGTAAATCATGTCTGACGAATCTTATAGAATTTTTCGAGGATGTAACTAGTAGAGTGGATAAGGGAGAACCAGTGGATGTGTTATATCTGGACTTTCAGAAGGCTTTCGACAAGGTCCCACATAAGAGATTAGTATACAAACTTAAAGCACACGGTATTGGGGGTTCAGTATTGATGTGGATAGAGAACTGGCTGGCAGACAGGAAGCAAAGGGTAGGAGTAAATGGGTCCTTTTCAGAATGGCAGGCAGTGACTAGTGGCTCAGTGCTGGGACCCCAGCTATTTACAATATATATTAATGATTTGGACGAGGGAATTGAATGCAACATCTCCAAGTTTGTGGATGACACGAAGCTGGGGGGCGGTGTTAGGTGTGAAGAGGATGCTAGGAGGCTGCAAGGTGACTTGGATAGGCTGGGTGAGTGGGCAAATGCATGGCAGATGCAGTATAATGTGAATAAATGTGAGGTTATCTTTGGTGGCAAAAACAGTAGGGTAGACTATTATCTGAATGTTGGCCGATTAGGAAAAGGGGAGATGCAACAAGACCTGGGTGTCATGGTACACCAGTCATTGAAAGTAGACGTGGAGGTGCAGCAGGCAGTGAAGAAAGCGAATGGTATGTTAGCATTCATAGCAAAAGGATTTGAGTATAGGAGCAGGGAGGTTCTACTGCAGTTGTGCAGGATTTTGGTGAGACCACACCTGGAGTATTGCGTACAGTTTTGGTCTCCAAATCTGAGGAAAGACATCCTTGCCATAGAGGGGGTACAGAGAAGGTTCACCAGACAGATTCCTGGGATGTCAGGACTTTTATATGAGGAAAGACTGGATAGGCTCGGCTTGTACTCGCTACAATTTAGAAAATTGAGGGGGGATCTTATAGAAACTTACAAAATTCTTAAGGGGTTGGACAGGCTAGATGCAGGAAGATTGTTCCCGATGTTGGGGAGGTCCAGAACAAGGGGGTCACAGTTTAAGGATAAGGGGGAATTCCTTTAGGACCGAGATGAGGAAAAATTTTTTCACACAGAGTGGTGAGTCTCTGGAATTGTCTGCCACAGGAAGTAGCTGTGGCCAGTTAATTGGCTATATTTAAGAGGGAGTTAGATGTGGCCCTTGTGGCTAAAGAGATCAGGGGGTATGGAGAGAAGGCAGGTACAGGATACTGAGTTGAATGATCAGTCATGATCATATTGAATGGCGGTGCAGGCCCGAAGGGCCGAATGGCCTACTCTTGCACCTATTTTCTATGTTTCTATGTAAATGAATGATGTATCCTCCTCTGCATCATTTTTGCAAAATGGTTTGTCTATTATAGGATTTTTAAAAAAATATAAAGTATTTTGGTTTTGTGCACATGAGTTTAATCTTCAAATAATGCATTTTTCCCCAGTGCTCTTTTGGATAACAGATTAGTAGTTATGCCTCTATACAAATTTTCAAATTACTCTCTTATTTGCTGAGGGATAAAAATTCAATGGAGTATAATCGAGATTACTGCAAAGATTTTCCTGTAAGGGTGGTGGAAGCAAAATACCCGAGAAATTTTTGAAGCACAAATTTGAAACAGAAAATACTGTAGTTCTTTAAGGGAAGCACAGAGGGAGAGAAACTTAAAATAAACCTTTCTCAAAGTGGTAGAGTTGTTGCCTTACAGCGCCAGGGACCCAGGTTTAATCCTGACTGCAGGTGCTGTCTGTATGGACAATAGACAATAGACAATAGGTGCAGGAGTAGGCCACTCGGTCCTTCGAGCCAGCACCGCCATTCAATGTGATCATGGCTGATCATCCCCAATCAGTTCCTGCCTTCTCCCCATATCCCCTGACTCCGCTATTTTTAAGAGCCCTATCTAGCTCTCTCTTGAAAGCATCCAGAGAACCCGCCTCCACTGCCCTCAGAGGCAGAGAATTTCACAGACTCACCACTCTCTGTGAGAAAAAGTGTTTCCTCGTTTCCGTTCTAAATGGCTTACTCCTTACTCCGTTCTAAATGGCTTACTCTTTGGTCGACACGGTGGGCTTGTTTCCGCACTGTATCTTTAAACTAAAAACAAAACTAAACTAAAAACACAATGAGGTGTTGCTATTTCTTATATTCTGACAAATGTCTATCTCCCTGTAAAGGTGATCAAAAAGATTACATGTTTAAGAAAGAACTGCAGATGCTGGAAAACCCGAAGGTAGACATAAATGCTGGAGAAACTCAGTGGGTGAGGCAGCATCTATGGAGAGAAAAAATAGGCGACGTTTCGGGTCGAGGCCCTTCTTCAGACTGATGTCTGGGAGCGGGGAGGAGGGGGGGGGGGGGGGGGCGGGAAAAAGAAAGGAAGATTAGATCGTCATTATCAAATTATTACTTGTGGGAACATGCTCTGCACAAAATATCTATTGTATTTTCTGTGTGATAATAATGTATATATTTCAGAAGCTCTTCATTGGGACATCCTGAAGTTACAAAACGTTAGAAAAGCGCTCCAAAAATACACGTCTTTCACTTCATGTATGAAATTAGAAATGGTAAATTGGGAAGTCACTGTCAGAACAGCTTGTTGAACTTTAAATAAAAATATTTACTCTGTTTTTTAATGTCACTGTCAATTTTTAAAAAATGGATCTGTCCTCTAATGGGTTATTTATTACTACACTTTACAACAATAGGTTTTTGTGCCTCGGCTTTACGGAGATTATTGTGGTAATGTAAGCAGCTCAAAGTAGAGAAAAACAAGTTCCATAATTAAGAGGAACATACAGGTAGTGTGGTATCTGTTCTAAGGTTCAGAAGGGGATTTCTTCAAAGCCCCAGCTTGCTGAATCAATTGCCTTCTCTGACCCAATAATACTGGGCACAAAGACCAAACAGAAGATGTGATAATGTACTGAATTTTACACTACGGAAACAGTTCATCCAATGAAACTAATTCCGTAGGTGTTTGTGCTCCACATCCATCGCCCCAGGTCCTGCTCCATCTGCTCTTTCTTTCTCACTCACTTTCTCTAAATGTCAAAAACAAAACTAAGTGCTGGAGTAGCTCAGCAGGGCAGGCAGCATCTCAGGAGGACATGGATAGGTGACGTTTTGGAGACCCTAACTCACTTCACCCTCTCTGTGATTCTTGCGACTCTCCGGCCATGAGACACTTTCTCTGAATGCCTCTACTTTGCTTCAATCACTCCCCGTGGGAGTGTTCTATATGCTCAATGCTTTTGGGGTACGTTTCTCTGGCTTGTTAGTATTGGCTCCCATTCCCCTCCCCTCACATATCCACTACATCCATCCTACAAATCACTTCATAACATAATAAGACTTTGAACAAAGAGGAAGATGACTGAACTTTATTGCCTTCCCTCACAGTGAGAAACGCTGATTCCGCTGTGTGGGGATGTTCTTGGTAAATTCTATCATGTATTGTGTTCTTTTTATTCGTAAGGCTGTATGGTAACTCAAATCGCACTGTACCAATTGGTGCATGTGACAATAAATGTAACTTGAACTTGAATATAGTTATCCTTACTTTTTTATTTTTTAAATTGCATCAGCTTTTATTTTCTAAAGTGCATCACCTAGATATGTTACAAAACTTACCTTCAGAGGCGCTGTAGTTCAGCCACTGGCCGTGTGAGCGACTTTGGCACCTTTGAGAGGGGGGGGTTTAAAAAGCGGTGCTTATCCTACCTGTCCTAAATTTTTACTCGGGGTGCAAGCTTTTGCTGAAGAATTGTTCCGACGGCCGTTCTGTGAAATTTTTATTTTTAATCGCGCAACAAGTTCAGCGCTGCAGTAATTTAAAAATCAGTTTCTAAAGCCGTCAACGCCGACAACGGGGACGGATTTCACGTACGGGACAGGTAAAGGAAAGCCGTTTATTTTATGTAGAAAAGTGCTTTTTAAGATGCCTTTAATCCACATTTTACATTGCGAAACGGTGATTTATTCCCCATGCGAACTGGCAGTTTTTATCCTGCCGATATGGGGTTTAAATTCACTACAATCGCAACGTTACAATTGATCGCGTTCCACAAAAACCCACTCGCAAGCTGATTTAAATGCCCATTAATTTACGGGAATTAAACATTAAATTCATTCCATTTGGCCTATAAATGCATGACAATGAGATTTAGAAATCATGTTCTATTGTGAATTCTTGTGTGAATGTTATTTGAACACTTAGGCTATTTAAAAATGTTAATTTTTTTCTTAAGAAATAGATAGATGTTTAGATCTAGTAATTGAATTTTGTAATTAGCTACAATTGGGTAACTAACTAATTATATGCTTTAATTTTAGTCATCCAAGCAAGATTCTTTCATATTTGTTTCAGAATGCTTCAATCTATAATAACTGAAAATTTATTTTAGTTCTCTTAATTTTTAAGAAAGTTGTGGGCTTTTAACTGTCCTTGATCACAGCTTTTGTGTTAAGTCAATGGAAAAGCAATAGGGAACAAGATGCTAATTTCCGAGTATGAAAATGGCCATACCTTTTTTAATACTGAAGATATGAAAGTGAATTAGGTGTCAAATTAAACTTCTTTATATGCTTTATCTGATGGGATAAATTGCAGACTTGATTTCTAAAAAATCTCAAAATGTTGTAACATTGCTACATCACCTTTTCAGATAACTATAACCGCCCAGCTTGCGTGACACAGTGGCACAGCTAGCAAGGCAGCTGCCTCACAATAGTAGAGACCTGGATTCAATTCTGACCATGGGTGCTGTCTGTGGGGAGTTTGCATGGTCTCCCTGTCACCATGTAGATCTCCTCCCGGTGCTCCTATTGTCCTACCTGTGACAGAAGGTGAGGCCATTCAGGGTATCTCTCAGGAGATGTGCATGAAGCTCTGAGTCCAGTTCCTTCAGGAGCTCTTCCTCCAGTCCTGGTAACATTTGGAAGAAATTGGTGGTCAATTACAGCAAATAAAATTAAAATTATCAGGCTGGTACACAAAACCATCTGGTTGAGACATGCCACATTACACAGTGTCCAAGATCAGTCATTTAGCCCCTCAACCCTATTAATCCATTCATTTCCCCCAGGATACAATCAAGCAGCGTACACTTTATGGGTCTCTCCAACACACAATACTCCATTATCTGTGAGGTGGTTTATCAAGTTCACAAGTTATAGTCCAATTAGGCCATTCAGCAATGCTTTTGGTCTACTGATCATGGCTGATCTCTGCCCCCAATCCCATTTTCCTACCTTCTCCCCATAACCCTTGACACCTGTTATAATCAAGAATTTGTCTATCTCTGCCTTAAAAATATCCACTGATGGCCTCCACAGCCCTCTGTGGCACAGATTAACTACCCTCTGACTAAGGAAGTTCCTCCTCTCCTCCTTTCTAAAAGAGTGCCCTTTAATTCTGAGGCTATGTCCTCTGGTCCTAGACTCTCCCGCCAGTGGAAACATCTTCTCCACAACTATTCTATCTATGCCTATCATTATTCTGTAAGTTTCAATGAGGACCCCCCCCCCCAACCTTCTAAACTCCAGCGAGTACAGGCCCAGTGCTGTCAAATGCTCATCATATTCTAACCCACTAATTCCTGGAATCATTCTTGTAAACCTCCTCTGGACCAGACCCACTACATTCTTCCTCAGATATGGGGCCCAAATTTGCTCACAGTATTCCAAATGCGGCCCGACTGGAGCCTTATAGAGCTTCAGCATTGCATCTCTGTTTTTGTATTCCAGACCTCTTGATATAAATGAATTTGCCTTCCTTAGTTGTAAGTTTTCAGATTGTAAAAAGCATTTTATATACGCATCGTGGCTCAGGCAGCTCCGACAGCTCTGACAGTCTAAAGAGGAGGCCTACAAATTGAACATTTTCTTTTCTTCGGTATTCACCAAGGAGAAGGATATTGAATTATGTGAGGTAAGGGAAACTAGTAGAGTAGCTATGGATACTATGAGTTTCAAAGTAAAAGAAGTACTGACACTTTTGAAAAATATAAAAGTGGATAAGTCTCCAGGTCCTGACAGGATATTCCCTAGGACATTGAGGGAAGTTAGTGTAGAAATAGCCGGGGCTATGACAGAAATATTTCAAATTTCATTAGAAACGGGAATAGTCCCCGTGGATTGGCGTACTGCGCATGTTGTTCCATTGTTTAAAAAGGGTTCTAAGAGTAAACCTAGCAATTATAGACTGGTTAGTTTGACTTCAGTGGTGGGCAAATTAATGGAAAAGATACTTAGAGATAATATATATAAGCATCTGGATAAACAGGGTCTAATTAGGAACAGTCAACATGGATTTATGCCTGGAAGGTCATGTTTGACTAATCTTCTTGAATTTTTTGAAGAGGTTACTAGGGAAATTGACGAGGGTAAAGCAGTGGATGTTGTCTATATGGACTTTAGTAAGGCCTTTGACAAAGTTCCACATGGAAGGTTGGTTAAGAAGGTTCAACTGTTGGGTATAAATACAGGAATAGCAAGATGGATTCAACAGTGGCTCAATGGGAGAAGCCAGAGGGTAATGGTGGATGGCTGTTTGTCGGGTTGGAGGCAGGTGACTAGTGGGGTGCCTCAGGGATCTGTGTTGGGTTCTTTGTTGTTTGTCATGTACATCAATGATCTGGATGAAGGGGTGGTAAATTGGATTAGTAAGTATGCAGATGATACCAAGATAGGGGGTGTTGTGGATAATGAAGAGGATTTCCAAAGTCTACAGAGTGATTTAGGCCAGTTGGAAAAATGGTCTGAAAGATGGCAGATGGAGTTTAATGCTGATAAATGTGAGGTGCTACACCTTGGCAGGACAAATCAAAATAGGACGTACATGGTAAATGGTAGGGAATTGAAGAATACAGTTGAACAGAGGGATCTGGGAATAACCGTGCATAGTTCCTTGAAGGTGGAATCTCATATAGATAGGGTGGTAAAGAAAACTTTTGGTATGCTAGCCTTTATAAATCAGAACATTGAGTATAGAACCTGTATGTAATGTTAAAATTGTACAAGGCATTGGTGAGACCAAATCTGGAGTATGGTGTACAATTTTGGTTGCCCAATTATAGGAAGGATGTCAACAAAATAGAGAGGGTACAGAGGAGATTTACTAGAATGTTGCCTGGGTTTCAACAGCTAAGTTACAGAGATAGGCTGAATAAGTTAGGTCTTTATTCTCTGGAGCGCAGAAGGTTAAGGGGGGACTTGATAGAGGTCTTTAAAATGATGAGAGGGATAGACAGAGTTGATGTGGACAAGCTTTTCCCTTTGAGAATAGGGAAGATTCAAACAAGAGGACATGACTTTAGAATTAAGGAACAGAAGTTTAGGGGTAACATGAGGGGAAACTTCTTTACTCAGAGAGTGGTAGTGGTGTGGAATGAGCTTCCAGTGGAAGTGGTGGCGGCAGGATCGTTGGTATCATTTAAAAATAAATTGGATAGGCATATGGATGAGAAGGGTATGGAGGGTTATGGTATGAGTGCAGGCAGGTGGGACTAAGGGAAAAAAGTTGTTCGGCACGGACCTGAAGGGCTGAGATGGCCTGTTTCCGTGCTGTAATTGTTATATGGTTATATGAGTGAGGATGCAGACCTTTCCAGCCAGGTCACGTACAAGCTGAGAAGAGGAATCAGAGTTGCCAAGGAAAGGTACGCTGAGAGGTTGATGAGCATGTTCTCAGCAAGTGACTCTTCTTCAGTTTGGAGGGGCTTGCAAAAAATCACCAGCTAAAAGAGGAAAGCCCCCCGCTCTTTGGACAATCGTCAGCTGACCAACGACATGCGACACTTGTCGCTTTATCACCCCCTTCGACTCCATTCAAGGACCCAAGCAGTCTTTCCAGATGAGGTAGCGGTTCACCTGCACCTCCTCCAACCTTATCTATTGCATCCGCTGCTCTAGGTGTCAACTGCTCTATATCAGTGAGACCGAGCGCAGGCTTGGCGATCGCTTCTCCCAACACCTCCGCACAGTCCGCATTAACCAATCCGATCTCCCAGTGGCTCAGCACTTCAACTCCCCCTCCCATTCCGTATCCGACCTTTCTGTCCTGGGCCTCCTCCATGGCCAGAGTGAGTTCCACCGTAAATTGGAGGAGCAGCTCCTCATATTTCGCTTGGATAGTTTACACCACAGCGGTATGAACATTGACTTCTCCAATTTCAGGTAGTCCTTGCTTTCTCCCTCCTTCCCCTCCCCTTCCCAGCTCTCCTACAGCCACTGTCTCCGCCTCTTCCTTTCTCCTTCCCGCCCCCCCCACCCCCACCCCCACCCCCACATCAGTCTGAAGAAGGGTCTCGACCCGAAACGTCACCTATTCCTTCGCTCCACAGATGATGCCTCACCCGCTGAGTTTTTCCAGTACTTTTGTCAACCTTCGATTTTTCCAGCATCTGCTGTTCTTGCTTAAACGACCTGAATGAGTTCTACTGCAGGTTTGACAAGCAGAAACATAACCCTGGTACCCCCTGCCCCCTCCCCAACCACACTTCACACCTACTCACAGCCTGACCCCAGTCTGCAAAGACTGGACCCTTCCTGATCCAGGATGGGGAGGAATCTGTCTACAGACAGGAAGTGACACAGCTGACGTCCTGGTGCCATCGCAACAACCTGGAGCTCAATGCTCTTAAGACAGTGGAATTGATTGTAGACTTTAGGAAATTTCCCCCTCCCCTCACCCCACTCACCATCAACAGCACCACAGTCACATCTGTGGAGTCTTTTAAGTTCCTGGGAACCAACATCTCCAAGGACTTAAATGGGAGGCCACCATCGACTCCACAGTCAAAAAGGCGCAACAGAGGATATACTTCCTGCGGCAGCTAAGGAAGCACAATCTGTCACAGGCAATGATGGTCCAATTCTATACGGCCATCGTAGAGTCTGTCACCTTCTCCATCATGGTCTGGTTTGGCTCAGCCACCAAGCACAACACCCGGAGGCTGCAGCGAACCATTCGATCAGCAGAGAAGGTTATTGGCTGCAACCTTCTCTCCATTGACAAACTGTACACTGCAAGGGCCAGGAAGCGAGCGGGTAAGATCATCACTGACTCCTCTCACCCTGGCCACAAACTCTTTGAATCACTTCCCTTTGGAAGGCAACTCCGGACTGCCAAAGCTGCCACAGCCAGACATAAAAACAACTTTTTTTCCACGAGTAGTAGCTCTAATCAATAACCAAAAATCTGTAGCCTCCTTTTTTTTTGGTATTGGTATTCTGGTATTTTTTTTAATTCACATGTTTATTCGATAATGTTTTATTATTAATGTTTTATGTGTCATTCCTAACTAGTCAACGTATGTCATGTTGTCACTTGCGGGCGGAGCACCAAGGCAAATTCCTTGTATGTGCATATACTTGGCCAATAAATGTACTCCATTCATTCATTCACCACTTGCTGTAATAGAGTGCTACATTGTCATCACCTTTTGGATAATTGATTTTCTGCTGAATTCCCCATTTCATTTATTAGTAACCACCTTGTATTTATGGTCTCTAGTTCTAATCGTTCCCACAAATGTAACATTTTCCCCAAAGATCTGATTAAACTAAACAACGTTAAAAATGTTTATCAGGCTGACTCAGCAATCTCTTTTTTACAAAAGAGAAAAAGCCAAACAGTTCAACATATATGACCAATCCTTCTTTCTTTAATTTTGTTCAAGTGAGTTAGATATAGCTCTTAGGGCTAACAGAATCAAGGATATGGGGAGAAAGCAGGAACGGGGTACTGATTTTGGATGAGTGGTGCTGGCTCAAAGGGCCGAATGGCCTACTCCTGCATCTATTTTCTTCAACAAATTGCTCCTCATCCAGAGAGAAGACAACTTAAAATCTAACATTCAACTCCGGTTCTCGAACAAGACCTGCCTTTTCTTTTCTCTGAAGAAATTTGTTATAGTTTGTTAATAGGGTCACCCACCGTTCAGTCAATTTAAGATAAAGTCTTAATGGTTAACAACACTGGTTAAAGTGTAGATGGCTGTGACTTTGGAGCCCAGGAGCAAAACACGTTTACATCGATTCAACACGTTTAATTAGGTCCCAGCCTAGCCGTTAATAGGAGAAGGACATGAATCATTTCAACATCGTCACAAATTGGGAGAATATTCAGCACTAAACCCACACACACAGCAAAGTGTTGCACTTGTGGCACACAGCAGGGGCATTCTCTGGATTCTAGTATCTTCTACATCTGTGATTTTAATTACTCCATCATTGCTGGCAAGCCTCAATTTGCATAGACCCCAAGCCCTGACATGTCCTTCCCAATTCTTCTTAAGGTGTTCTTTAAAACCTACCTCTCCTGCCTAGTTTCTAGGTTTCATCTCACAACATTATATCGGTGGATGGTTGACTGTGTGAAAGCCAGTACGCTATTGATATTGGTATGGGTTTAACCATATAACAACCATATAACAATTACAGCACGGAAACAGGCCTTCTCGGCCCTTCCAGTCCGTGCCAACCATTTATTTTCCCCTAGTCCCATCTACCTGCACTCAGACCATACCCCTCCATTCCCTTCCCGTCCATATACCGATCCACTTTACTTTTAAATGTTAAAATCGATCCTGCCTCCACCACTTCTGCTGGAAGATCATTCCACACAGCCACCACTCTCTGAGTAAAGAAGTTCCCCTCATGTTACCCCTAAACTTATGTCCCTTAATTCTCATGTCATGTCCTCTTGTTTGAATCTTCTCTACCGTCAATGGGAAAAGCTTATCCACGTCAACTCTGTCTATCCCTTTCATCATTTTAAAGACTTAATCAAGTTCCCCCTTAACCTTCTGCGCTCCAAAGAATAAAGACCTAACTTGTTCAACCTTTCTCTGTAACTTAGTTGCTGGAACCCAGGCAACATTCTAGTAAATCTCCTCTGTACTCTCTCTATTTTGTTGACATCCTTACTATAATTAGGCAACCAAAATTGTACGCCATACTCCAGAATTGGTCTTACCAATGCCTTGTACAATATTAACATTACTTCCCTACTCCTATATTAAATGCTCTGATTTATAAAGGCCAGCACACCAAAAGCTTTCTTTACCACCCTATCTACATGCGATTCCACCTTCAGGGAATTATGCACAGTTATTCCTAGATCCCTCTGTTCCACAGCATTCCTCAATTCCCTACCATTAACTTTGTCACATGTTGCAAGATATATTGGAACAACATTTGCACAGCTGGATGTAGTATATACCAGATCAACAGAGGATGGGGTTGTCATACGAAAAGATAGTAAACTAATTGGGCCTGTATGCTCTTGAATTTACAGAAATGAGAAGTGATCTAATTGAATTACACAACATTTTTAAGGGGTGTGACTGGGTAAATCTGGTGATATTTCCTATGGCTGAGATGTCTATATTCTTCTCAGCTGTTATCAGGCAACTGAATCATCCTACCTCAACCAGCGAGCAGTGCCGAACTACTATCTACCCCATTGGTGAACCTCGGACTATCTCTAGTTGGACTTTACTGGCTTTACCTTGCACTAAACATTATTCCCTTATCACGCACTGTGCCCTCCATAATGTTTGGGACAAAGACCCATCATTTATTTATTTGCCTCTGTATTCCACAATTTGAGATTTGTAAAAGAAAAAATCACATGCAGTTAAAGTGCAAATTGTCAGATTTTAATAAAGACCTTTTTTCACATTTTGATTTCACCATGTAGAAATTACAGCAGTGTTTATACATAGTCCCCCCATTTCAGGGCACCATAATGTTTGGGACACAGCAATGTCATGTAAATGAAAGTAGTCAGGTTTAGTACTTTATTGCAAATCCTTTGCATGCAATGACTGCTTGAAGTCTGCGACTCATGGACATCACCAGTTGCTGGGTGTCTTGAACTTGAGCATATAGGATGTGTCTATACCCTTCAGAATTCATTATGCTACTACCATCAGCAATTGGATCATCAATGAAGATAAGTGAACCAGTACATTCAGTAGCCATACATGCCTAGGCCATAACACCCCTATCATTGTGTTTCACAGATGAGGTGGTATGCTATGGATCTTGGGCAGTTCCTTCTCATCTCCATACTTTGCTCGTGTCATCACTCTGATTGATATAAGTTAATCTTCATCTCATCTGTCCATAAGACCTTTTCCCAGAACTGTGGTTGCTCTTTTAAGTACTTCTTGGCAAACTGTAACCCGGCCATCCTATTTTTGCGGCTAACCAGGGTTTGCATCTTGCAATGTGGCCTCTGTATTTCTGTTCATTAAGTCTTCTGCGGACAGTGGTCATTGACAAATCCGTACCTGACTCCTGTAGAGTGTTTCTAATCTGTTGGACAGGTGTTTGGGGATTTTTCTTTATTATAGAGAGAATAGGAAAATTAAATGAGAACTTGCCAGTTTGAAGTTTGATCTTTATTTTATGAGAAGTTGCGATGAGGGATTACGTGAAGAAGCCCGCCAGCCCGCATACGTATCAACCTTCAAAGCAGCGGGGTGAAATCACAGAAAACAGTTGCTGAACTGATTATAGGAAGATTCGAGAACCAGAACTACCACATGATCTTTATGAGAAGAGGGTATGGAGTGGGGGGGCACGTAATCCCTCATCGCAACTTCTCATAAAATAAAGATAAAACTTCAAACTGGTAAGTTCTCGTTTAATCTTCCTACTTTACTACAAAGTCACGTGAGTGACTACGTGAAGACTTTAAAGCTCTGTGATTTCATGCCGCGAACACGAGTCCATGCAACACACTGCATTAGTTGACCAGAAATGATTGAAAAGATAATGCATTCAGACATGACATAGTTTTAAAACATGCTGACGCTTTCAATAAACAAATGATAATAGTGATCCCTTACGTCCGGGAAAGCAAATTATTGAACAGAACTTAAAATTGAGTTGGCAAATGAACCCGGCCTGGCAATTGGTTTATTATAAAAGGTTTGGAAAGTCCGCTCATTCTACCATCCTGCAGTCGCTAGGATCTGGTCCAGCGGAACCTCCATGAACCTCGCCGCTGAAGTTGTTGCAGCCCTGGTGGAGTGAGATTTAAAAACATCAGTGTCCACTCCAGCACAAGCCAATACATGTCTTAACCACCTGGAGATGGTCTGCACTGAAACCCTCTTGTGTAGTTTTTTATAACTAATAAACATTGCCAGTTCAGTGCCTCTCAGGTTCTTTGTAGCCTTAACATATTGTTAAATATGTGTGACCACACACAATCCATGGGATATATGCCAAAAAATCCAGCTTTAGCCCTAACACCCCTGGTCTGCTTTGTTTAATTAGCTCATGTACATAAAACATTATTTTGTTGGTAGATATAACCATTCTGTCCAGCTGGACGCGTTGCGCTGAAACTAGCGCCATGAGCATAACTACTTTATATGTGAGCCTGACCAAAGATAGGGATGTAGCTGGAGCCCACCGGCGAAGTAGTGTTAACACAATGTTAACATCCCATACCTCCGTGTACCTGGGCCTGGGAGGATTTGTGTTAAAGATACCCTTCATAAATCTGGATATCAGCGGGTGAGACCCGACAGAGTGGTGTCACGATACCAGCAACAAGTATGATGACAAGGCACTTTTGGCACAGTTAATGGCACTATAACTTAATCTTTCATCAAAGAACAGTTTTGAGAGAAACTCCAAGACATGGAGTTATCCGTGCCGTATTATACGTTATGTTGGAATTAAAACAAAACACATACCATCTCTTGATGTAAGAGATGTACCGCATCTTGGTGCTATCTCTCCAAGCTGCAATGATCACGTACACGGTTCGGTCTGACAATCCGAGCCCCAGGAAAGGTCTTCTCAAAATCTGCAAATCAATAAATTGATTCTATCATGCAGATGGTGGCCTTCCCTCGTCACGGGATGAACCAGCAAATTTTTGTGTTTCGAAATAACCATATAAGGCTCTATTATCATTCCCAATATCAGCGGGAACCAAGGCTGCATAGGCCAGTCAGACACTACCAAAATGCCTGAAGCGGAATCTTGCTGGATTTTTTGCAAGCACCGACTGATGAGGCAAAATGGAGGAAATGCATAAAAGAACATTCCTCCCCAGTGTAGCGAGAATGCATCGATCGCCACTGCCCCTGGGTCTGGCTCCCATGCAACATACTTTGGTAACTGGTGATTGAGCCTAGATGCAAACAAATCGATATCTGGTGTTCCATACCGAGCAACAATGTCGTTAAATACTTTATGATCCAACATCCATTCTGTATTGTCATTGAATTTGCTGGTGTCCGCCACCATGTTAAACCCACCTGGCAAGTAGGTAGCTGAAATCCAAATGCTTTTTTCGATACACCAGTGCCAAATGAGGTTAGCTAAATTATCACAGGATACTGACTTGATTCCACCCATGTGATTAATATATGCCACCGCAGTAGTGTTGTCAATCTGTAGTTAAAACATGCAGAGTATGCATATTCCCACAATAAGCTTTTAACCCATAGAATGCCCCCAGCATCTCCAGGTAGTGGATGCCATGTAACTGAAGAATTGATAACTCATGCACATCCCATCTGCCACCGCAACTAGAGATGGTATTAGTAGCTCCACATCCTTGAGCACTAGCATCAGTTTGTAATATAACTGAAGGTTTACCGACGAAAATGTTACAGGAGCAATGCCACCATTGTAATTCTGATATAGCTTCAGCTGGTAATAGCATAGGTCTGTTAAAATTACCTAAATGGTATTTGAATGCTTGCTCCTTTGCACGTTGTAAATTCTGATAATGCAAAGGCCCAAATTGTGCAGCTGGAAAAACAGCCACTAATTTGCCAACTACACTAGCCACCTATTTATTATGGCTGCTCCATAACAACAAGTTTGTTACAGGCTTCTATTAATTCTAATCTCTCGTCCCAGGGCAGAGTCACAGACATATTAATAGAGTTAATGGTAAATCCCAAATAATTAATAACTCTAGTTGGTATCAACTTGGATTTAACTGGATGGATGAGAAACCCCAACTTCTTAAATATGAGTATCATAGCTGAAAGCTAATTTAGCCAATTTCAGCATTTTTCCAATGATTAGAATATCATCCAGATATGCCATAACAATGTGTTTTTGGGCTCTAAGCAGCCCAAGCACCGGCTTTAATAATTTGGTAAATAACCTGGGGGCTGAAGTTAACCCATTAGGCAACGCTTTAAACTGCCACAGTTGCCCAATCCTGCTAAATTTCAAATATCTGCGATGATCCATGTGAATGGGCACCGAATAGTAAGCATCCTTTGAAAATGAGTTGTTTGGCAGTAACAAAGTTTTCCATTTTAAAATGCCTATACTGCACATAAGAGTTAAGTTGTGTTAAATCAAGGATGATCCGACATCCTCCATCTTTCTTTTGTCTAGAGAATATATTGGAGATGAATTGGTGATGTTCATGACTTGACTTCTAGATTACCCCTTTTGTGTATAAAGTGTGAATTTCAGCTTGTATATAAAACCTTCTTGTTTGGAATGAACAAATGCCAGGCTTGGTGTATGTTGTGTGGGTGGCAATGAATTGGGAAGAAATTCAATTTGGAACCCTTGTATACTGTGCAGTATAAACGGATCTGATGTTATCCATCGCCATTCATGCAAAAACAAGTGTAATCCACCACCAACTTGTAACTGGTCCACACACCCCATGTTCTGGAAAGAACCAGACCCACCTACCTCCATGGTTACTGATTGGCCCCTGATGTGGGTTCTATTTCCGTACTCGAGGTTTGGGGGGTAGGACTGCTGGGGTGCGCGGATTGCGCATTTTCCATGAGGGCCGGCTTGGGCCTTGGCCTAAAAAAGACCTCTGCCCAGAAAAATCAGCTTTCGAGCTGCCACCAGCTTCAGCGAACCGCTTACTGCTGATGGAGACGTAGGGGTGTTGTCGCCGAAACGGTGAAGCTTTGTTCGTCGTTGGTGCCTTGATTAGCCCGACAACTTTTGCTTCCTCATCCAGGTCTTTTACCTGTTTGGGTAGATCTTCCCCGAACAGAAGATTCGGCGGCTGGACATTGCTGGCCTTACATAAGCCTGCAAATTTGGGATTTAAGGCAGGTCTGATGGCGTTCTTCCGAAAGCAGTTTTTTTCAAAGTGTGCATTGCACATCAACGCCAGGGCATTCTGCTGGATATCTGATAAGGGCCCGCCATCCACAGATCTGGCAAATGCCGTGATGCCTGAAGCCAGTAATTTTAAAATTCTTTGGAGTTTCATCTCCTGGGCTTTGATGCCCCCTCCAATGTATCCCCAGATAGAGCTGTTCATTGCCGGCACTTTCAGGGATGCACAATTTACAGGTGTATGGTATTTTGCAGCCATTTCAACCATCACCTGTTCCTGTAATTGATGCGACGTGAGGTAGTTTATGCTGGAAGCCAGCTCTTCTTGCAGCGGCTCCCCTGTTTGCGAGGGTATCGCAAACCTTGATGCCATGGCAGGCAATTCTTGAACCTCACGCATGTCATGCATTCCAGTATGTTCCACGGACATACCTTCGAATTCAGAGTCAGTCATATACTGACCCCGTACACTCCCCTCCTCAGAGTGGGAGAGATTAAGCAGCCCTGGACCAGGCGCTGCCGCAGGTACGAAAAGAGACCTGTGCTGATATGTCTCCATATCACGCAGCATATGATGGAGCTTCCTTTCCATAAGGTGCTCCATCCGGGATAAACGCCCGAAGACGCTATCCATGTTTGTAAGAGGAGAATCCTCCTGGCCTGACTCGTCTGAGTACACAGGCCTATCAGACTTCGTTTTGGCTTTGCCCCCTTTCGGGGTTGCCAACGTGCTTTGGGCAAGCACCAAGTCTGAAGTCGCTGACCGCACTGTCAGCGACTCGGACGGCGAAGCTGACGGCCGCCAGCTACCCGCACTCCCGCGGTCCTCTGTAGCTGGTTTCCCCGCGGCCCATCTGGGTTTCGCCCTGGATTTTTCCATAATTCGTTCAGCAACTGGAACTCTGTAACGACAATATTTCACCAAAAAACGACCTCAGAGTAAGTTTGAAACTTACCCGCAGGGTTTTAAACCTCCCGCTGGATGAACGACGCTCCTCCCAGCCAGTCGTGACTTTGAAGTAAAATTCTTCTGTCATCAGTTGTGGAGGTCACCAGTGGTCTCGTTCTTCTTAAAGATGTTACAAACGGTTGATGTTGGTAAGCCTAAGGTTTGGCTGATGGCTCTAACAGTTTTATTCTTGTTTCTCAGTCCCATAATGACTTATCTGACTTTCATTGGCACAACTTTGGTCCTCATTTTGATAAGCAGCAATAACAGTTTCCAAAGATGATGGAAAGACTGGAGGAAAGACTAGGTGCTGAGAGCTCTCTTATACCTGCATTAAGGAGGTGAGTAAACACACCTGAGCAATTACAAACGCCTGTGATGCCATGTGTCTCAAACATTATGGTGCTCTGAAATGGGGGGACTATGTATAAACACAGCTGTTATTTCTACATGGTGAAACCAAAATGTATAAAATGGCCTTTAATAAAATCAGACAATGTGCTCTTTAACCACATGTGATTTATTTTCTATTACAAATCTCAAATTGTGGAGTACATTTCTGCACTTTCTTGTTATCCAATAACCCCATATTTATGAGAGGGAGTGGGCACAGGGAATGGGCTGAACACTTTGTTCAACAGTCCCTGACCCAGATAATTACACAAAAAAAGTATTGTGTCTTTCTTTGACAATGCAGCTTCAATTCATTTGCTTCAGGACATTCAGTCCCTGTCCTGAATGGTCTGAAATTGTTTGCCAATTATCTGGCCACAGTCATTCAACACACATCTTCAACCTTTCTCTTCAACAGTTTCCTGTCCCCATCTGCTTCAAGGAAACCTCCATCTTCCAGTCCCCAGGAAAAGTAAAGTGACCCGTCTCAATGACTACCACACAGTAGCTCTATTAACCATAATGAAGTGTTTTGAAAGACTGGTAATGGTTCACATCTGGATAGCACCAACACAATCTTTAAGTTTGCCAATGATACCCACTATCAGTCGGATCAACAATAAAGTACAGGAAATAAATCAAGAATGTTGTGTCTTAATGCCAGAACAACACAAAACGTCAGCAAGGTAGAACACCAGCATATTGATTTTCTTAGGCGTCTCAGGGCATGTCCATGACGATTGTCTTTAACTTCTACAGATACCCGATAGAATGTATTCTGACATATGTATCTGAGTCTGGTATGGCCAATGCTCTACTCTTGATCAGCGGAACCCCCAGAGAATGGTGAACTCAGCCTAGTCCATCAGAGGCTCATCACTTCCTTCCATCCAGTCCACCTTTGCAGTGTTTTACATCAGGAGGGCTGGAAGTATCGTGAAGGATACCTGCTATCCTGGCCATTCCATTTTCTCTGATATAGAATACAGAAGCTCAAATGTCCAAACATATGAGAACAGCTTCTTCCCCACTGCTATCCGACTCCTGAACCATTCACCTCTTTCACATCGCTTTCCCAGAGGTGCTGCCATGTACTCTTACTCTAAACTCTACTCACATGGTTATTCTCTTATTGCATTAAAACATTTTTTTTGGAGTACTTCAGACTGCAGGACAATCCTTGCACCATTCTGCTACAATGAATTCTTATTGTTGTATCTATCATTACCAATGATACTGTGTACGCTTCACATGAACATGGCATTTCAAGCTGCCTGGAGTAAATGACGATAAAGTAACTAACAAAATACGATTTACAAAACAACAACCGAGACCAGCCACAATCAGACTTCATGCCCTTACCTGGGGCTTCCTTAGGAGCGGCACTGATACCTGCCTGTGTATATATAGCTATTAGCTGATGCTTAAAGATTTATCATTCCTAGAGCTTCATTGGTTCAGACTACACTACAAATACTTTGTCATGACAGAGCACCATTGGAAGTGTTCGCTTTGTGTGTACCATTAAACACCCACTCAAATGGATGTAAACGATTTAATGGAACTGATACTTTAATAAAGAAAAACAAAGCAGTTCTCACACAGTGTATTGGTAAATACTTATCAAAACCTTTCATAACTGCTTGGGCCTCCCCTTAAAGGAAGATTAAATCACCCCTTAACCTTCTTTTGTTTAAGGATAACAACTCCAGCTTCTCCATCCTTTATACTTGAATGGAATTATTTACCCAGGAATCATTTTGTAACTTTCCTCTGCAACTTTTCCCAAGGGCTTGAAGATATGGGGAGAAGGCAGGCATGGGTTATTGATTGGGGACAATCAGCCATGATCACAATGAATGGCTCGAAGGGCCGAATGGCCTCCTCCTGCACCTATTTTCTATGTTTCTATGAAATTCATTAACTTCCAGGCCGCGAACAGGGCCCTTGCCTAATAGGCGACATTGTCACCTATCAGGCAAAGTTGGCAAAAAAAAAGACAAAGTGCTGGAGTAACTCAGCACGGCAGGTAGCATCTCTGGAGAACATGGGTATGTCACGTTTCAGGTCTGGAACCTTCAAAAAGTTGGTGCTGGTCAGAAGATGGCAGCACGGTGTCCAAATCTACAACATCAGCAAAGCCCATCCACCCCCATATTATTCTCATGTCCATGTAAAAAGAAAGCATATATCAATACTAAATCAAGGGACTGACAAAGAAAATATGGTGCCTAGGAGGTGACATTTGGGCAGGCATGAGAACATGACCACGAGTCAGTGATCGGAGTCAGAAGATTTTGGGTTTAAATCCCACTTCGAAGGCTTCAGCACAAAAGTCTTGGCTGATGTTGTTGACAGTGCTGCACTGTTGAAGGCAACATCATTTAGATGAACCGTTAAAACAAAGCTCTTGTGAACTGAAAATACCATTCCAAAGCCCCCCCCCCCCCCCCGTGTCTTGTTTCAATATTTGACCCATGGCTGATCGCTTCATAGACTTACTGATTTTCCTTATCAACCCTTCTTCTTTGAAGTCAGAAGCAATTTTCTCAAAGTAGAAACTGCAGCACCAGTAAGCATCCACTTCGGAGTCTAACACCTCCAAGAAGCGACTAACTAAGTCATTCATCCCTTGAGCATAACTCACATCTAAAAGATAGAGTAGAAAATAAAACACATATTAGAAATAAGCCAACATCTTGTTTTAAATACATAATTTTTTGATCAAAATGTGAGGTATTCATCCTAATTTTGTAAACCAACAACTGAAGAAGTGACGGTGACCCGAAACATTAATTCCATTTCTCTTTTCCCAGATGTTGGCTGACTAACACTTGCAGTTTCTGTTTTTATTTCACTTTTCAAGCATCTGCAGTTTTTTGCTTGACAAAGGATAAATATTGCTTGTTCTCATACACAATTTCTCGTCCATCTAAAGTAATATTCATTTTTAGAAACATAGAAAAACAGTTGCAGAAATAGGCCATTCAGCCCTTCGAGTCAGCACCACTATTCAATATGATCAGTAACCTGTTCCTGCTTATTCCCCATATCCCTTGATTTCTTTAGCCCTAAGAGCTAAATCTAACTCTCTCTTGAAAACATCCAGTGAATTGGCCTCCACTGCCTTCCATGGCCGAAAATTCTCTGAGTGAAAAAATGTTGCCTCATCTCAGTCCTAAATGAATGAATGAATGAATGAATTGTGTCAGATTAGGAAAAGGGAAGGTGCAACAAGTCCTGGGTGTGTGCTTGTACACACTGGGTGTGCTGTGTGTGTGGCCCTGGGTGAGCCTGTAATGGCCTACCATTTATTCTTAAACTGTGACCCCTGGTTCTGGACTCCCCCAACATTGGGAACATTTTTCCTGCATGTAGCCTGTCCAAACTGCTAAGAATTTTATTTGTTTCTACTATAAGATCCACTCCCATCCTTCTAAATTCCCATGAATACAAGCCCAGTCGACCCATTCTTTCATCATATGTCAGTCCTGCCATCCCGAGAATTAACCTGGTGAATTTACGCTGCACTCCCTCAATAGTAATAACGTCCTTCCTCAAATTAGGAGACCAAAATTGCACACAATACTCCAGGTGTTGAATCACTAGGGACCTGTACAACTGCAGTAGGACATCCTTGTTCCTAAACTCAAATCCTCTCGCAATGAAGGCCAGCATGTCATTAGCTTTCTTCATTGCCTACTTACCTGCATGACTGATGTACAAGCACACACAGGTCTCGTTGCACCTCCCCTTTTCCTAATCTGACACCGTTCAGATGATAATCTGCCTTCCTGTTCTTGCCACCAAAGTGGATAACCTCACATTTATCCACATTATACTGCATCTGCTGTGCATCTGCCATGCATCTGCCCACTCACCCAACCTATCCAAGTCACCCTGCAGCCTCACTGCATCCTCATCGCAACTCACATTGCCACCCAGCTTTGTGTCGTTCGCAAACTTGGAGATGTCACATTTAATTCCCTAGTCTAATTCATTAATATATATTGCAAATAACTGGGGTCCTAGCACCGAGCCTTGTGGCACCCCACTAGTTACTGCCCTCCATTCTGAAAAGGACCCGTTAATTCCTACTATTTGCTTCCTGTCTGCCAACCAGTTCTCTATCCATGTTAATACCCTACCCCCAACACCATGTGCTCTAATTTTGCATACTAATCTCTTGTGTGGGACCTTGTCAAAGGATTTTTTAATGTCCAGATACACATCCACTGGCTTTTCCTTATCCATTCTACTTGTTACATCCTCAAAATATTCCAGAATAATTTTTGGTGACCCTGTGGAATAATATGAAGACTACAATGCACACAAAGGAAACATCAAAGAATGATAATTGCAGTGGTGATGTGAGCATAATAAGATAGAAATAGGATAGAGAAGGAACAATTTCCTGATCTACAACTACAGTATGTGGCGGCAACCGTTTAAAATGTTTGATTAAGTCATCCATTTGTGACAACCCTTATTCCACAGAGGATTCAAGTCTCACATTAAAGATTCAAGCAGAAAATCTAAGCTGGTGCACTGCTGAAAGATGGTTCCACGTTTCCACGTTGAAGGTCCATCAGATTTCTTGTGTCCATGCATCTAAGAGCAGCATTTAAAGAAGAAAATGTTGTTTTTTAAAACTAATGGGAAGCCTGCAGGAAATTCTGATACATGGAATATTCATGTACCATCCCCACCTCCAAGCATCTAGGGCCCAATATTCACCTCTCAATTGATATTATTAGAACAGATTATCTAGACATTATCCTCGTTTGTAGAGTTTGCCCACTTTTTACACAACAGCAGCAACGATGGTAACCCACTTGCTTTCAAGAACGGCATTATGGAAATCAATGCATTTTTTTAAATAAACAAAACAGTTTAACTACGAACAGGACTAAATGTAACAACAGTGTTACCTGGATGGAAAGCAGCAAAGGTGATGAGTATGTCTCTTAATACCATTAGGTTGATCACACCTTCATTTCTAAAGAGAACAAGTATCATAAATAAGGAAATAATCACACTAGGCGGTTGTGATCAACAATTCAATTGGTGGGAAACTGCCTAAGAGATAGAGTTTGATAACAGATCAATTCTTCTGCATGCAACTTCACTATAATAGTTTGCAAATTAAGTGCACACTTACTGGTAGTAAGCTAGGACTCGTTCAGTTCTCGGCACATCTTTGTCTATGATCCTAATCGCCTCGTGCAACTCATGCACGTTGATTCTTTGACGGTCCGCATAAACCTGGAGAATATTTTACAAAAACATCTACCTTTATGTCAGACCACAAAGTTTGCTGCTGTTTGGCATTAAATACTTCTCCACTGCCAAGCCAGATCAAAAGACGGCATTACATGGAAAGAATAAAGATACAGGGAGAAGAAAAGTCAAAAGGAGATTTAATTGAGGCATTTAAAATCACAAAGGGTTTTCATGGTGTAAATAAGAGGCTGTCACCATAGAGCAGGACTGCCAAAAGTGTCAGGCGCAATGGTTGATGTAGAAAGTTGGAATGGAACTTAATGAAAGTAGATTTAACAGTAACATTGAAGGGAATTATGAAGGTAGAACATTTGAAGGTAGAACATTTTTCAGGGCTGTGAGAAAGAGCTGAAAAGCTTTGAATAGCACTTTTAGAGAAATAAACATAATGGACTGAATGACTTCAATAATGTCACGTAATTCATTGATTCTACGATTTGTAAGTCGGAGTTTGATTAGAAAAGGTTAATAATGACACCTGTAATAAAAGCAGTAAATGTTCAGTAGATGTTCATCTGCGCATTTAAGATCAAAGGTCAATAACTTTTCGCTAAAATGTAATCAATTTCATGGTGTTAAGACATTATCATCTTAGCTGCAATCCATCCAACCAGTTCTGATGAAATGAGGTTGGAAATCTAAAGGAGTACCTCTTCTTCCTTCTCCACAAATATTGCCTGACCTGCTGCGTATTTATAGGATTTTTATTTCAGATTTCTATCATCACCACTTTTAACTCTGATCTCCATATTACTTGATCCCCTTACTGAAAGGAATGTAAGAAGCAGAAACAGGAATGGCTTATACAGACAGAAAAGATACATCCAACAGTTAAAGCTAGCTACAGCGACTTAAAAAGACAGAACAAATTAATAGTAAGATTAAACAAGAACTTACCAGTTTGAAGTTTGATCTTTATTTTATGAGGAGTTGCGATGAGGGATTTCGTGAAGACCCCGCCAGGCACGCATGCGCGACATTCTTCAAAGCAGCGGTGTGGAATCACAGATCACAAACCGAAGATAGTAAGATTAAAACTTGACCATACCAGTTGAATATTTAATAGAGGGTTGGGAGCGGAGGGCACGAAATCCCTCATCGCAACTCCTCATAAAATAAAGATCAAACTTCAAACTGGTAAGTTCTTGTTTAATCTTACTATTTTACTTCGGAGTCACGTGAGTGACTTCGTGAAGATTTCAAAGCTCTGTGATTACATGCCCTGGACCACGCCCATGCTCACACACTGCCGTAATTCTGATGGAGGAAGTATGTTAACGTATTTCAGACTTGAACAAGCTGAAAAATAATAACATTTGTTAATACAACAATAACCCCCTGAACTCGGGGACAAACGTTTAGAGAACAGCACTTAAAACTGAATCCGCCAACGTTGCGGGAGCGGTTATAAATCAGTTATAAACCCGCTGAAGTGTAGATTCACTGGCCCAGCTCGCTATTGCGAGGCCAAAATCCATGAACACCGCCATAGTCCTTGCCACTGATGTGGATGCAGCCCTGATAGAATGACATTTAAAATATTAGTGTCTTACCTGCTGCACCGAATACCACCTCGTGTCATCTGGAGATAGTCTGCACAATCACCCTGTGACGTGGGTTTCCATGGCTGAAACAGACCCGTCTCCATACATCTGATGCCCATTTGCAGACGTGTAGTCCCAGGTCTGTGTAGTGTAAGTAATTCTTCTATAAAGAAGTTACCTTATTATGGTCCGGTCATTCTATCCAGGTTTAATTCCTGTAAAGTCAGGACCTGTTGAGCTGTGTTCAGTGCCATTACCATAACCACTTTGAAGGTGAGCAAGACCATCTGCATCATGGGCGACCAGCTCCTGAGGAAGGTCAACACTACCTCATCACAGTCCAATCTAGCGATAGGACGACAATGCACTCCTGGCACTGTAACTGAGGGACACATCCTAATGATGACCCATGAGTATACCAGCAGCTTGGAGAGTATAGCAGATATGTAGATGGTCTAGGTCCGACTACAGAAACCTCCCATATCCTTATGTAGGCGAGGTACTGCTTCCTACTGGACTGTCTCTGCACGATGCTGTTTGACATCCATCGTCCTTTATGTTGCAGAGCCTGGTTGCGTATCCTGCAGCACCTGTCTGATGAAGCAGAATGGAGAAAGCATAGAAACCCCGCATTTCTCCCCAATGTAGTGAAAACGCGTCCATCGCCACTGCCCCAGGATCTAGTTCTCAAGACATATGTTGGTATCCAATGGCTGAACCTGGACGCAAAGAGGTCGAAATCTGGTATTCCATATTAGGCTATAATTTTAGCAGATATTTGGAGGTTCAATCTACTTGACGTCGTTATTAATACTTGTGACCTGGTGTCCGCCACTATATTGAGCTGATCCAGAAGGTACATAGCTGAACCCAATTCTTTCAATCCACCAGAGCCAAATTAATGTTTCCAATTCATCCCAAGATATTAACTTGACACCACCCATAAGGTTTAATATGCCAACTCAGTGGTATTATTTTGGAAGACGAACATACGTATGCTGCAGATTAGTGCATTAATGCGCAGCCCGTGACATGCTCCAAGCATATCTAACAGTTTATACCTAGTGATTGAAGAAAGTAGAATCATGCAATCCCATTTGCTGCCCCAACTGGAATGGTGTCAGTAGTTCCCCAGCCCTTGGTGCTTGCGTCGGTTTGTAACGCGACTACTAGGTTTGATGTAATGATGGGATTTAACAATCACAATCATTGCTAATCCACCATTGTACCTCAATTATGCTGTGATTGGCAGTTGCATAAGCTCGTAATTGTCCAGCATTCGCTATACCTGCCGAGATTTTGCTTATTCACCCAAGCTTTGATAGCGTAACGACCCAATTATGTGGCTGGAATGTAGCTCCAATTTACCCATAGCTTAGCAGCATGTCGAAAGTCAGTTCCCTGGCGCAAGCAAGGCTGTTACATGCATCTATTATGTCTATAGCTCTGTTCCCTGGATAGTGACAAACAGAGCCCCAGAATGTATGTACCTCCCCCCTACTTGTGAGGTTATGCATGCAGCACTTCCAAGAGAACCAGGCCCCCTTACCTCCATGGTTACCGGCGGGCCTGACGTTCTGGTTTCTAGTATTCCGTCTTTGCTGGGTGCTGCTCAATCGCCTCGGTAAATCCTTGTTCCTGCAGCTGGTGTGTGGTGAGGTAGTCTATGCTGGCTCTGCCCTAACAAGGCTTCTGCTGTTGGGGAGCTGGTGCAAATGTGTTCTTGATGGCCTCGTCATTGACCTGCTTGGGCAGGTCCTCCCCAAACAGCTGTCTTGGTGGTGTGGTGGAGGTAGGACCCAACCCAGCGAATGCAGGGTTAATGTCGGGCCGGATGGAGCTCTGACTAAAACAGTTTCCCGAAGTGGGCTACACAGGAGGGCTAGAGCATCCTGCTGCTCTGCGGATGCACCTGTCCCATCGAGGGTCCTAACGAGCACCGTGATGCCCGACGCCAATAGCTTCAGAATTTCCTGCCTCTTCATCTCTTGTGCCCTCGCATTGGAACTAATGTTCCCTCAGATGGCTGAGTCGACCCTCGGGACGTTCCGGGGAACACAATTTCCAGGATCCTTGTACTTCTCCATGGTTTCTGAAAGCACCTGGTCTTGGAACTGGTGTGTCGTCAAGAAATTAATACTTACTGCCAATGTAGAGTGCAGCGGTACCCCTGAATACAGGTTTCAGATTTTTGACACTACCTCCAATTCCTTCTTCTGGATCGAGAGCAGTGGGCTCTTCTGCATTGAAGGTGGCGGTCATGATCCGACTCCCAGACCGCTGAGACTCCTACTCCTGCTCTTGCCGATCCAGGTCCTGCTGATATAGTTGCTCCACCATTAGCTCCATCCTAGCCATGCGACCGCTGCCGCTACACACGGACAACAGGTCGACTTCCCCAGGCCCTGATGAGTCGCTGGGGCTTCTGCCAGTAGGTCACACCTCAACGAAGTGGCTGACAGGTACTCGTCAGCACCCGCTCCTGCGGGGCTGAACGACTTCCGCACGGACAACCCGCTAGCCCGGCATCCCTCGGACCTTAGCGGCCTCTCTACCTGACGAGCAGGCAGAGGAAAGGAGTCGGAACCGGTCCCCAATACCGGCTCCGTGGTCCGTGCAGGCACACCGTCACCCTCACCCCCAGGGGTCTGTGACGGCGCTTGGCTGGCTTTACCCGCAGCAACGGGATTGCCCAACCGTATTCTGCTGCCACCGGTCTGCGCTCCGGCAGCCTGTTCCGGTGCAGTACTGGTACCTCCTGCTCCTGCAGGGTGTACGACTCCTGCACGGACATACCGCTAGTCCGCCGTCGTTCGGACCTAAGCGGCACCTCTGCCTGGTGGGAAGGCAGAGGCAAGGATCGGTACCGGTCCCCAATACCGGCTCCGCTGTCCGTGCAGGCTTGCCGTCACCCTTAACCACACGGGTCCGTGAGGGCGCATAGCCGGCTTTACCCGTAACAACGGGGTTGCCCAGCCGTAAACTGCTGCCACCGGTCTGCGCTCCGGCAGCCTGTTCCAGTGGACACCGGTACCTCCTGCTCCTGCAGGGCTCCCCAACTTCCAGCAGGTCCATCACCGGCTCGCAGTCTAGCAGGTTACCCCCGGCGGTATGTCGATGCCTCCCGCTGCAGCGGGGCATGACCTGTGCGCAGCTCTCCCCCATCTCTGAGACCTGCATAGTAGGAGAGACAAAACGAGCCACCGAGCGGGTCACACGTTTACGCACCTTTGCCCCACAGTCACTATGCTTAGGTGAGAGTGGTAGGGAGTCCAGGTCTTGCCTACCCTGGTCCCACGCGGTGCTCCACCATTTTGCGGCCCCATGGTCAGCCGTGGTGGAGAGACGGGTCCTGGCTGCGCAGGGCTCCCCGACCTCCGCATTCTTCTAGAATGGTGGCCGCTGATTCCCATCTGAAGTCGCACGGCCTTTGGAGACCTGCTTCGCTGTCTTCATTCTGGTCTCCATCCATCTGTAAGCAAACTCTAATACAGACGCTTAGCTATTCAAGGTTAGTATCTTACCTGAGGTTTTTTTTATTTATTTTTTATTTATTTTTATTTCTTTTTTTTTTTTTTTTTTAATTTTTTTTTTTTTTTTTTTTTTTAAGTATGGTGACCAGCCTCTCATGCTTAAATAACTTTTATATGCTGGCAGTCTGAACCTCTTGAAGACAATGCATACCCTGGAGCAGCAGGGCACTTGAATGTAGACAGGCCACAGAATCCCTGCAGCTGCAGTGTGGAGTCAGGCTGCCTTTGCTTGCAAGCCTGCTGCTTCCTGAATGCCAGCAACCCGCAGAAACCCCTGCGGGCTGCGGTGTAGAGTCGGGCTGCCGTCCATGGCAAGCACTGCAAGCCCTACTCCACATGCACACCGCCAGCCCGCAGTATCACCCCCGCGGGCTGTGGTGTAGAGTCGGGGCTGCCGCTCTGCCGTTAACTTCTGACGGCGAGCCTGCAAGCCCCACTCCTACATGCACACCGCCAGCCTGCGGTGTCCCCCGCGGCTGCAGTGTAGAGTCGGGGCTGCCGCTCTGCCGTTTCTAACTTTGAACGGCGAGCCTGCAAGCCCCACTCCTACATGTACACCGCCAGCCCGCGGTGTTCCCCACGGGCTGTGGTGTAGAGTCGGGGCTGCCGCTCTGCCGTCGCGAACTTGAGACGGCGAGCCGGCAAGCCCCATTCCATTTCGTGCCGCCAGCCCGCGGTGTCCCCTGCGGACTGTGATGTGGAGTCGGGCTGCCTCTGCCGTCCTCCGCCGGCGAGTGTGTGAGCCCGGACCCTCCTGGGTCAACGGGCTTCCCGACTCCAACTATTGGAGCCGCCGCTGACTGCCGCAGCAGCCAGATCCGAGGCGGCCGCGAGACCCTGCGACAGGGCCACCTAGAAGAAAAAGACCGCAGGTTAGTGTTTTACTTACCTGCAGGTCCCAGCAGTAGAGGAGCAACGCTCCTCCCTGCCTGTCGCTCGCATGCGGTCGACGATATGTCGCGCATGCGTGCCTGGCGGGGTCTTCACGAAGTCACTCACGTGACTCCGAAGTAAAATTTAAATTTGACCTGTTATAAGGTAAAGACAGCTCACTTATGTGAAGGAGAGTTCAACATTGTTCATCAAATCATGCTCAGTTTTAAAGGAATGACTCAGAGGAGAGACAGAGAGGTTCAGAGAGATAATTCCAAGCAGGCAACCAAAAGCACAGCCATCAATGGTGGAGGAGTAACAATCAGGACTGCATGTATGGCTGAATTAGAGAGTAGAGCTTTGGAGAGTCATCAAGATATTAGTGTGTGTTATGGAGAGGGAGGAGGAGTTGAAAAGCCAAGTCTATAAAAAAGTCAAAAGTCAAACAAAGTCAAACAAACTTTAAAGTCATTTAGAAATACATTGATATATGCAGTTCCAAACAAAATTACGTTGCATTTGGCTCCCTGTGCAACACAATAAATTAACCGAAGGATAGGCATGGATGAAAAGGGTAAATAGACAATGGTGGCAGCCCATTACATGGCATTCAGGAGTCTGATGGCTCGTGGGAAGAAGCTGTTGCAGAACCTTGATGTTCTGCTCCTTATGCTGCGATATCTTTTTCCCGAGGGCAGCAGAGTGAACAGTCCGTGATGGAGATGTGTGGGGTCTTTTATAATACTGCTGGCCTTAGACACGCAGCTTTTGGTCGCAATATCCCCGATTGAGGAGAGAGAGGTCCCGATGATTTTTTCCGCTGTCCTCACCACTCTCTGCACAGACTTCCAGTCGGAGGCTCTACAGTCCCCAAACCAGACAGAGATACAGCTGGTCAGAATACTCTCTATGGTGCCCCTGTAGAAAGTAGTGAGGATGGGATGGGGGAGATGAGCTCTTCTCATCCGGCGCAGAAAGTGCAACCACTGCTGCGCTCTCTTAATAGTTGATGAGATATTATTCGACCAGGTCAGACTGTTAGTGATCTGCACCCCCAGGAACTTTGTGCTACTGACCACCTCCACATCGCTGTCATTGATGTGAAGTGGTGTGGGACTGTGCCGGGTTTTCCTGAAGTCGATGATAACCTCCTTTGTTTTTTCGACATTCAGGATCAGGTTGTTCGTATTGCACCAGTCCACTAGTTGTTTCACCTCCTCCCTGTAAGCCAGCTCATTGTCGTCCCTGATGAGGCCCACCACTGTTGTGTCATCTGCGTACTTCATGATGTGGTTTGTACTAAACCTGGCACAACAGTCGTGAGTCATCAGGGTGAACAGCAGTGGACTCAGGACACAGCCCTGTTTTCTGAAAAGATCAGATAAACTTAAAATTGAGATGTTACTAGAATGAGAGCCAGTGCATGTCAGTAAGCATGGGGACAATGATGTATTTTACCCAGGGTAGGGTAATCAAGATCCAAAGGACATAGGTTTAAGGTAAGATGTGAAAGATTTAAAAGAGACCCAAGGGCAACATTTTCACTCAGTATATGGAATGAGTTGCAAGAAGAGATGGTTGATGCAGGAACTATAACAATATTTAAAAGACATTTGGACAGATACATGGATAGGAACGATTTAGGATAGGAGCCAAATGTGGACAAATGGGACTGGTTTAGATGGGGCATCTTATCTTAGTCAGCATGGACAAGTTGGGCCGAAGGGCCTGCTTCTGTGCTGTATGACTCACTACTATCAAGAGTCAGAACTAGCATTAAACTACAATACATTGGTCTGGACAAGTAAGTTCTTAATAAGGGTACTTGACTGAAATAAATGCTTGATAAATCAGGCAGCATTTCTGATTGAAACCAACTTAACTACAATCAGTCTGAAGAAGGGTCCCTATGCAAAAAATCAATTATTCATTTTCTCCAGAGATGCTGCCTGACCTGCTGAGTTACTTCAGCATTTTGTAGCTATCTTTAACATTTCAGTTCATTAATCCTTCTTCGGAGTGTCACAAAGATTCCCGTGAAGGATCTCCCAGCTGAAACTATTCATTCTGTTTTGCTCACCACCAGTGGAAGTTTTGCTCACCACCAGTAACTGCATTTTTTTGTTCATATTTCACACCGCCAACATTAACAGTATCTACTCTGTTTACAATGTCCTGTGACAGCTTTACTAATTAACTGTGAAAGAAAGCAAGGGAAATCATGCATGAAAAAGAAGTGGGGTACTGTATGTTTGATTTTCAAGGCCAAATTAAATAGAGTTGTTTACTTCAACCGTAATTTTCATGGGAACAATAATCTTGTGGAATCTACAGCCATGAGATGTTCCAGTTTGTTTCCCAGTGCCTGGAAATGGAGGGGCACCAGCAAAATCCCCAGCTCGTGGGTCGGCAGAAGAAAAAAGAAAAAATGTTTTATGCATGAAAATACTAGAAATTCATCAAAATGTTTTGGCTAGTGATCTCAGGTAGTTTAATGCACTAGAAATTAATCCATATCACCTACAGAAAAGATGATCCATATTGCAGGCTTCTAATATTCCCTCTTGACCATCATTACATCATTTACGAGTTCTTAAGAACTCTTAAGAATTTTACAGTGTGCATGAACATCTCTTGGTTCACTGGTCGGGGGCAACGGTCTGATGGAAGGTATTAACCATTCCCATTCATCTACATTTCCAGTTTTCCTGTAATAATACACTCACCCCATGCTTTTCAATTCAAATAAAGAAACTTTGTTTTTACAGAGCATCTGATGTCTACCTAGAATTAGAAAACTAGCTTTGTCCACAACGGATTATGTTATATATATATATATGATCTTTAGTTTTTGATGATGCACTCGCCAATCAGTCACTAATCATCTCTCATTTCTGTCTCTACAGCTTTTTAACATGGATGGTACAATAGGGTTGAGGGACTGAGTGCCTACTCCTGATACATGTTGCAGATGGATAATTTTGAAATTATGTATTTTGCATTGTCACTACCACATGAGAACCAAATATAGTTACAGTTTCAGCAACGTTTTAGCCACTGAGGAAACAGACCTTTGCTTGCAGCTCTAAGAAGGCTATCTGCTCGCACCTCTCCTCTGACAGGTCCACTTCCTGTCCTTTAAGATTGCAGGCATCGCTAGTCTGTTGATAAGCAAGTGCTACTTCATACAGCTCTTCTATAGAGTAAAAATAAACAAGAAATGCATATATCAGCCACCATGCATCATCAATTTCCCTGCTTAGATTACATCTATGGATATCATTACATGGAGGTGGTACTGTTAACCACCAAGAATGAGAAAGAACCATCATCCCTCAGTTACTCCATCAGCACCAGATCTGCCTCCAGAGGGATCACCAAACAACCAACTATATAAATAGGATTGGCATCTGGACATATTTAGTTTGGTTCAGTTTAGAAATACAGCACGGAAACAGGCATTTCAGCGCACTGAGTCCGCGGCTACCAGTGATCCCCGTACACTAGCACTATCCTACTCACTGGGAACAATTTACATTTATACCAAGTCAATTAACCTACAAACCTATATGTCTTTGGAAACCGGAGATCCTAGAAAAAACCTCACACAATCTCGGGGAGAACAAACAAACTCTGTACAGTCAGCATCCGTAGTCAGGATCGACCCGGGTCTCTGGCACTGTAAGGCAGCACTGTTTGTCCAGCCAGAGCTGCTGTACCATAGTCGGTATGACGTCTGGAGACAACCTGTGAAAGCATTTCTGAAGAAGGGTTCTGACCTGAAATGTAGTCTATTCGTTTTCTCCAGCGATCATGCGTGACCTACTGAGTTACTCCAGCATTTTGTGTCTATTTATGAAAGCAGATTCCTTTTTATCCTGTTTACATATTTATACTGTTTCAATATAAACTTAATCAAATTAAACCCGAGATGAACATTCTGTACAATGTATGCCCATGCTATCAGATGAGGGGCACTACCATTGACATCGAGGTAGCATATCAATGGCAGTCAGTCTCACCTCACATCTGGAATTCAGCTGGATGGGCCAAGGCTGTGACAAAACCTGGTTTGCATTGCGTGATCCTGACAAACGTCCGATTGAGCATTGGTGAGCAGGTTAGTGGTAAGCAAACCTTGGGTTTTCTTCAGGAGCTCCCTTTTCCTCCCACATCCCAAAGGTGTGGAGGCTTGTAGGTTAATTAGCCTCTGTGAATTGCCCCTAGTGTGTAGGGAGTGGATGAGAAAGTGTGATAACATGCAACTGCAGCATACAAAACAGGTGATCAATGGTCGGCGTGGATTCAGTGGGCCAAAGGGCCTATTTCCATGCTATATCTTTCAATCAATCAATCAATCAATCAATAACGCTGCATACAGCTTGAGTTGTCAACTGGCCCATTCCTGTTCCTGTCTTCTATGGAAGTATGTTTAATTATTCCTGGGCACAACATAAAAGCAGAACTTTGGATACACTCTGATCTCGTATAGGAATGTGGGCATTTAACTGGTGGCATCACTTACTGTCAGTCTCATCCACCCTCATCTTCATGCTGCTCGGTATTAAGGCCAACCATCTGTGTTTCATCATCTTGTAGCGGACGTGGTGTTCCAACGCCAGCGCTTTGCGTTCTCGAGTTGTAGAGGTGTAAGGATACATCCCAAACAGAAATTTCCACACATCCTTACGAATGCTGGGATCCACACCACCTGAACCCAATAACACATGCATTAAGCTTATACGCTTCTTCAAACCACATGTGTTTGTCTTGGCTGAGAATACCTGAATCACAACTTGCATCTTGTCTGATTCTCACGAAGATGGCATCAAGTCTGAAATTGCCACCAACATATGTTTAAGTAATTCAGGAGAGACTTACTTATCCAGTGAGCAAAGGGAAGTTGGGGTAAATAATGTAGACAAGTAAGGGAGATACCACATAAACACAAGAGAGAGGGGGAAGGAAGTGGGGGAAGGGAGAGAGAGTCAGTGAGAGAGTGTGTGAGAGAGAAAGAGAGAGAGAGAAGGAAGTGGATACGACAGCAGAATGAGAAAAAATAAACTAGAAGGTGTTTGTAAAGCATGAATGTCGTCATGGCCAAATTGGGCTGAGTGACTATTATTGTGCTTTAAGCCCAGTCCAATAGTTATATTTCCTCTTGATAATCTCTAAGCTAGGTGTGTATACAATCATAGAATAGAATGCTTACCATTGCACAATGATTGTTAAATTTCCTATATGACAACAAAATGCAGTCCAGCAAATGTAAAACAAATGGGGCATCTTGGGTTCAAAATATACAAAAACTCCTCCTTCTTTTCATTGCCAAGATTGAAATCAAACTTATGTTCCACACAATGCACAATATTAAAATTGCACAATATAGAGTCACGCAGCATGAAGCAGGCCCTTTGGCCCCACTCATCCATGCCAACCAAGATGCCCCATCTAATCTAGTCCCATTTACCCATGTTTGGCCCATATCCCTCTGAACCCTTCCTTTCCATGTACCTGTCCAAATATAATTTAGATATATTTAAATATGGTTGTTCCATATACCCACCAGCATCTGTGTGAAGTCGCTCTTCGAGTTCCTATTAAATCTTTCCCCTCACCTTAAACCTATCAAAGCCCTATGGCCTATAGTTCTTGATTTCTCTACCCTGGAAGAAGATTGGGAAAACAATAGGGATGTTATTGTTATTGACAAGATATTTGCTTGCACACTGCTGTTAATTAAACAAAAACCACTAAAACTCCGCTCATGGATTTCCACCCATGAAGCTGACAGACAGTTTACAGTGGGAAGGGGAAACTGTGATATTCTGCCACGCCAGCGGAATCTTTCAGGTGTGTGCCTTTTAAGCACTCTTACAAAAAGTGCTTTAATGCGGCACAGTACACATATGCTGCAAATGCTACATGCTATTTTACAATTGATTTTTATTCCATACATTGAAGATTTAGTTTTTGAAATGTAAATCTCTGATGCAGCTTACACACAAATAAAATACTTTGCATTCCTGTAGTGCCATTCCCAACCTCAGCATGTCCCAAAGGACTTTACAGCCAACAAAGTAATTCCAAAAGGAATGGTGTCATGGGATCTTTTATAACCTAGTGAGGTTGGATTGAGTCTCTTTATTTCTCGTTTGAAAAATGGCACCACCAGTTGTGCAGCACCTCCTCAGTCATGCCGCTGCTGGGAATCTGGAGCTTCACTCTCAAGCGCAAGGTTTGAAGTTAGAACATGTTTTGATTTGAAAGTGAACTGATACACAACCAACGAAAGCTGAGTAAATCAAAGGGCAACAAAGCCCCTTTATGCAGCCTCAACTTTTGATGAAACTGAGTATCTCGTCATCACCTCTCCCTCGTCACAGCAAATCAGATATTTCCTAACTATGTAAGAGTGCATAGAAAATTCAGTTCCCAGAGAAAAATCCATGCAAACTAAATCATTCTCTTTTCATGGAAGATATTAATTTGTAAAATGTGCCAAACAATTAATTGTTTCAGTATTCTGATAGGCAACAGAGTCCATCTGGGCTGCAGATAGTACCCACCTAATGTTTCCTTTGAAATAGAAAAATCAGCTCGGGATTATACTTTACAGGCTAGAATTACTAGAAAAACCGTGGAGCCTGGGATCTGAGATCGTCAGAGTCGGAGCTCCAATCAGCGTGGCCTGAGGACTTCGGGTGCCGCGATCACCGGGGAGGAAGCGGCCGCTCCAGACATTCCAAGCCGCTGTTGAGCGTTCACCTGACACCGGAGTTACAACTTCCCGGCAAGAGGGCCTATAACATCCGACTGGCTGCGGAGGCCACAAATCGGCCCCGGCCTCGGGTGATCACAGAGGAAGAGGACTGAACTTTTTGGTGCCTTTCCCCACAGTGGAAAAATTTGATTCTGCTGCGCGGGGACGTTCATGTTGAATTCTATAATGTGTTGTGTCATTTTTATTTTTTTTTAACATTTTTTTATGGATGGACGGAAACTTAATTATTTCTTCTATGTAAAGCACCTTGGTTTCAACGCGAGTTGATTTAAACGTGCTATATAAATAAAATGTACTTACTTACTACGCATATAGCAGTGACTAGTGGGGTACCGCATGGCTCAGTGCTGGGACCCCAGCTATTTACAATATATATTAATGATTTAGACGAGGGAATTGAATGCAACATCTCCAAGTTTGCGGATGACACGAAGCTGGGGGGGCAGTGTTAGCTGTGAGGAGGATACTAGGAGGCTGCAAGGTGACTTGGATAGGTTGGGTGAGTGGGCAAATGCATGGCAGATGCAGTATAATGTGGATAAATGTGAGGTTTTCCACTTTGGTGACAAGAACAGGAAAGTAGACTATTATCTGAATGGTGGCCGATTAGGAAAAGGGGAGATGCAACGAGACCTGGGTGTCATGGTACATCAGTCATTGAAAGTAGGCATGCAGGTGCAGCAGGCAGTGAAGACAGCAAATGGTATGTTAGTCATCATAGCACAATGATTTGAGTATAGGAGCAGGGAGGTTCTACTGCAGTTGTACAGGGCCTTGGTGAGACCACACCTGGAGTATTGCGTACAGTTTTATTCTCCTAATCTGAGGAAACACATTCTTGCTATAGAGGGAGTACAGAGAAGGCTCACCAGACTGAATCCTGGGATAGCAGGACTTTCATATGAAGAAAGACTGGATAGACTCGGCGTACTCGCTAGAATTTAGAAGATTGAGGGGGGATGTTATAGAAACGTACAAAATTCTTAAGGGGTTGGACAGGCTAGATGCAGGAAGATTGTTCCCAATGTTGGGGAAGTCTAGAACAAGGGGTCACAGTTTAAGGGTAAGGGGACTTTTAGGACCGAGATGAGAAAAAAAAATTCACACAGAGTGGTGAATCTGTGGAATTCTCTGCCACGGAAAGTAGTTGAGGCCAGTTCATTGGCTATATTTAAGAGGGAGTTAGATGTGGCCCTAAAGGGATCAGGGGGTATGGAGAGAAGGCAGGTACAGGATACTGAGTTGAATGATCAGCCATGATCATATTGAATGGCGGTGCAGGCTCGAAGGGCCGAATGGCCAACTCCTGCACTTATTTTCTATGTTTCCAATCAGCAGCTGCAGATGAGCACGCCCCACCACCCAGATGATCACCTTCTTGAAGGCCGGAGTGCAGCTACCAAGAACCACAGCAGCCAGGAATACGTCAGAAATCCTGACGACTGAACAGGACTGGCAGCTTTCTGTAGACCTGGTGAAACAGCTGAAGTTCCCACAGCACATTGCCACGACCACCCTGAGGCCAGACATCCTCCCCGTTTCAGAGGTGACCAAAAACATCGTCTTGTTGGAACTGACAGTGCCATGGGAGGACCGTCTGGAGGAGGCCCACGAGAGGAAGATGACCAAGTATGAAGAGCTGGTCATAGGCTGCCGTAAGCAGGGCTGGAAGGCAAGTTGTATGCCCATTGAGGTTGGCTGCAGAGGTTTTGCAGGGCAATCGCTCTACAAAGCCTTGAGCACACTGGGCATCAACGGAATGGCGAGGAGCAGAGCCATCAAGAACACCACAGAGGCAGCGGAGAAGGCCTCGAGATGTCTCTGGGTCAGGAGAGAAGGTCCATGGGGAGGAGCGAATGCCACCTGAACACAAGTCGTGGTCTGATCAACCATGGCTGGGTCACCTGGGGGAGGGTGAAAGATGTTGAAAGACCCGAAACACGCAATAACCCCATGTTACATCACTGATGATGTGTTCAGGAGCATGTATTTTTATCAAATAGATGTATTTTAATCAAATTGCCTTAACTAACTTTACCCAAAACAGAACAGAGGATTTATATGCAGAAAGCAGCTGATAACTTTAAAAATTAACAACAAAAATGTACACATGCATTATAAATACAATAAAAATGCAATGCTGAATTGGTGTAGTATTCTTCATGCAAATACTTAATAACAAGTTAAACTCTCTCCTTCAGAAGTCTTTAATGCCTGTTGAAGTTCAAAAAGTAGGTTTGCTTTTACCTGAGATGCCACACCTGAATAGCATCAATGTGGAAAATGTGTTTACACTATAGAATTGAGGAAACAGGCTGTGAACACTTGGCTTTGATTAGCTGTGTTAAAAGACAATTAAATATTACTACACATAATAATAAAGCCAGAGTTAATATTATTTGTCTTGGCATTCGTTTGGGCAGAACAGGTGGCAATTTTATCTTGAGCTTAGATCTCACAGGGACTTCGTGGGCTGAAAATCTTGTAGGTTAACCTGCTCCTTAAAGACAAAGTGAGTGAATGGTTTCCCTATCCACTACTACCCAGCCTGCACCACCACACCACCCACCCCAACTTGGAAGGCCAAATTAACTCCTAAAACAAAACGTACAGATCCACAAAGGCATTTACCCATTGTTTTAACTAACCTTTGCCCCCAACAGGATACAAGATTGATATGCAAGAATTGGCCTGCAACTTAAATTTACATTGTATTTAAAGCACAGAATCGGGGCCCTCGGCCTGACCAGGCTATGCCAGTGTTTATGCCCCGCAAAAGCCTCCTCCATCACTTCCTGCCAGCCCCTGCTCCAGTAGGGAATTATAAGGCTTCTGTTTAAATATGTATTAGGTTATCCTCAAATATTTATGATAGATACATGTATGCATAGATGTGTAGAATGTTTATATAGCAGCATTAGCTATAACAATTGAAACTGTGTTAGGATTGTCTCCTGTAGACTGCAATCAGCAAGGATAGACAACAAAACATCATAGCTCTCAACACCGGTGCCTCGCAAGATGCATTTGTAACCTCTTCTTAATTTCCCTGAACATTCAAAAATGTGCAGCCAAATACGGCTCTAACTCCATTTACAAGTGTGCAGATGACACACGGTAGCGGGCTGCATTTCTGACAATAACAAGACTGCGGACAGGAACGAGATAGAGAGTTTTGAAACATGGTTTCAGGATAACAACCTCTCCTTCAACATCAGCAAAATGACGGAGCTAGACATCGACTTCAGGAAGAGGCGTGGAGTACATGCAACAGTTGCTGAAGTGGAGAGGATCGAGAGCTTCAAGTTCTAGGGATAAATATAAAATATAAAATATGTCTTGGTCCAACCACATTGAAGCTACAACCAGGAAACCACATTGATGTCTCTACTTCCTCAGATGACGAAGGAAATTTGGCATGTCTCCACTAACTCTTAACAATTTCTACAGGTGGACCATAGAAAGCATCCTGTTGGGCTGCACCACCACCTTAGTTTGGCAATTGCTCTGCCAGGAACACAAGAAATTGCAGAGAATTGTGAATGAAGTCCAGTCTATTATGCAAACCACCCCTCCTCGCTCTCCCTACCACTCCACTCCTCCAGAAACTCCATCTAGACCACATGCTATCTAAGGAAAGCAACCAAAATATTCAAGGACCACTTACACTTGTAATTTCCTCTTCAGCCCTCTATCATCGGGCACAAGATGCAAAAGCTTGAAAGCATGCACCACCAGTTTCAGGAACAGTTCCCCCCCATTATTATACTATTGAGTGGATAGTAATAAGCTAAGGACGTAGTCCCAATCTCTCTCATTGCAGCCTTGTACGCTTTTTTAAGGGCCTGTCCCACTTTCACGACTTATTCACGAATTCTCCCGAGTTTTCCCCTTGATTCAAACTCGCAGAATGTTCGTAACGGGTCCGTAGTAGGTCGTAGGAGTTTGTAGATATATCATAGTGGCTTGCTATGCTAGCCGTAGGTACTCGTGGCCTCAGGTAAGTCGAGACTTTTTTTGAGCCCGATAAAAAATGTCCACGAGTAAATAAATGGTCGGGATGAAAGAAATTGCAACTTTTTACTCGTAAGGAGGGCATCGAAATAGTCGTTGGAATTCGTAGACATACTCGTAGGAGTTCATAGGAATTTGTGAACATATTGTGGAAGGTCGTAGGAGTTCGTAGATTACCACGATCTTGAGGTTTTTTTAAGGTCCTTTAAACTCGGCAGAGGTTTTGAATTCAGTTGTGAAAGTGGGACAGGCCCTTTACCTGCATTTTTCTACAGCTTAACACTATATTCTGCACTGTTTCCTTTCCCGTTTTGCTCTGCCTGTTGTATTTGCCTATGGCTTGGTTGTACTCATGATGTGATATGATTAGCCTGGTTAGCGCGCAAAACAAGGTTCTTCATTACATACATGATATTAATAAACCCACACCAATACCGAAAAGTATGTGCAGTAATACAAAAACTATGAAAGAAAGACAAGACTGTTCTTGTTTTGGCAGAAAAATCAACAGTTGCTTTTCTTTAAGGTTTTTTTTTTAACAAGACACGGAGCAGAACTGCATTCTAAACAGCATCTGAAAATGACATATTTCCAGAAAAGCAGATGTATGTGGAAATGAAATTGCATGCAAGTATTAGCAAGACACTAAGTCCTTTCAGAGCTGACAAGCACTCTTGAGACACAAGAGACTGTAGAGCACTCTTCCTTGGCTTAGATCGTCAGACGATTGAATCACATCTCAGCGGCTTGAGCCCAAAGATCTATGCAGTGCATTACTGGATGGTATACTGCCTTGTCAAAGAATCCTTTATATGAATTGACAAACAGTGACTTCTGCCTAAACTGAGCCAGCTTCTGCCCCTGGTGTTAATCCTGGCCAAATTGGAGAGGCTAGGACCCTAAAATTGAGTAAAGGTTTCTGGGCTGCTAGGCCAGTTGGTCAATTTAAAAGAGCTTACTTTAGAAATGGGACAAGCTGCAGAGTGGTGCCAGTTTGTATAGAGCCTAGATCAGAGCTGCAGGAAGAGAATGGGAACATCTGCAGACCCTGACAATTAGGCGAATAATGCATAGAATGGATTGGATGAATGCAAACCAGACATACACATTGTAAATAATGTTGCAAAGCTTTACTTTGCTGGGTGTTTTTTGGATTAAGTATTGAGCCTTGTCTGGTTTTCTTTCATATCAGGGCACATTCGTTTCCTCTGAGAAACACTGTTTGGATACAATGTATTAGCCACTGTATTATTGGGTTAGGGAAATGTCTGTCATGTATGGGGTTAATCGATATCTGTATTTGGATTGTAAAGAAACCACCCCCATGTGGTTCGGCCCCACCAGGGCCGGGGACCTATAAATGTCCGCTACCACGAGGACCTGTGTCGATCTTCTGGGAGAGCGCTTAGGACTGTGTGACCTTCTGGAGTGTGTCTGTTTGAGCGAGGTCAAGAGGGCTTGATCAGGCAGATACGAGGATCAAACCCGCCCGCGGTGGTTAGGTACAGTAGTGGGAACTTTAATTGTGTTTTGTCAAAATAAAGTTTTGATGCGCAAGTTCGTGACTCAGTGATTTTTGACTGAAACTAGACTGGGGGAAAGCTTAGAACGAGCAATTTACACTGGCATTAATTCAAAATGAGCAGAGGAATTATCTGCTGTGCTCTAATCCATACCTATCTCAAATGAACATCTCTGGGAATTTCCTACACACACATTGTCTGTTTTCTTTCCTGCCTTATAACAGTGACTGGACTTCATTGGCTGTAAACTGCTTTAGGCATGGTTATGAAAGCACTTTATAAATGCAAAGTTATTTTTGTATTATATACTATAGCTGTAATATTTCTCCATAATCTCACAGCACTTACAGGGCTCCCGCTTAACTTTTTTTCCCTGTTGCCAGCCGGGCAACCTTGACAGCTTTTTAGGTCATTGAAGACGGTTTGCATGACGCGTGCGATAATGTGCTCGGACGAAGTGCGTAGTTACCAGTCGGAATTATGCTCAATGATGCATTCACATATTATGTTCAAGAAGGAACTGGGGATGCTGGAAAATCAAAGGTAGATGCTGGAGAATGCTGGAGAAACTCAGCGGGTGCAGCAGCATCTATGGAGCGAAGGAAATAGGCAACGTTTCAGGCCAAATCAGTCTGAAGAAGCGTTTCGGCCCGAAATGTTGCCTATTTCCTTCGCTCCATAGATGCTGCCGCATCCGCTGAGCTTCTCCAGCACTTTTGTCTATATTCACATATTATTTCAGCTTCAAATTACTCACAAACTAAACATATTCACCAATCAAGACATGATATATACCAAAATGACATGCAGCAAAATTATAATACAATATCTCAACTCTTTAAACACATTGCAATTAATGCAATTTCTATTAGTTCTGTCCACTTCCAAACAAAAATGTGTTTGGATTATTCAGCATATGATCAACCTGTGTCAATAAATCCTGGACCATGGTAACATATATGCTTAACCATACACACCACAGATTGATGCAAGCATGTTTTCTGTGAAGGACCGAAAATTACCATGACATGGCCATAGCATGGGTCGTTATTGCTATTGGCACAGAAACACTCTGGCTTCTCACATAATTTATCCATAACAAAATATAGAGGTTGCAAGGAAATTTCTAAAGGCATTTTATGATAATAGCTGTTAAAACCGACTATACCCATCTGACAGGTTAAACATTACACTAACTGACAAGAGATGGCCAAAGGACATAACTGCAGCAAATGTTCTTTTGGTAATATGTTTAAAGGTGTCAAAACAAATAATAACATTGTGAATTAAAACACATTTGATTACATTCCATTATCAAACATAATCAATGTTCGCTCTCAAGACCATGAAGCACAATAGGGTCAGGGGGTGTGTGAATCAGTGCGGGGTGGATAGATGGCGGGGCGGGGGGGGGGGGGAGGCTGGGAAGGCAATCGGTGCGGAATGGATGGATTGAGGCAGGTGATTTAGTACGTGTTGGTTGGAGTATGTAAAATTGTGAGGGGAGAGCACGAGTGGTGTTGAATGGGGGGGGGGTTCATTACAGGATGGATGGGGTGGGTCAATATAGGATGAATGGGGGTAGACAAAAATGCTGGAGAAATTCAGCGGTTGAGGCAGCAGCAATGGAGCTAAGGAAATAGGCAACGTTTCGGGTCGAGACCCTTCTTCAGACTGTTCCCCCCATTCTTCCTGAATGGGGTTATCAGTACAGGATGGATGGGGGGGGGGGTCAGGACAGTGTGGATAGGAGGGTCTATGCAGGATGAATGGGAGATCACTACAGGATGAATGAGGGGATCAGTGTAGGATGAATGGGGGATCAGTATGGGATGAATGAGGGGATCAGTACAGGATGCATGAGGGGATCAGTGCTGGGTGGATGGGGGATCAGTAAAAGATGAATGGGGAGATCACCACAGCATGGATGGGAGGATCAGTGCAGGGTAAATGGAGGGTGTGTCAGTACGGGATGAATGGGAGGAACAGTGCAGTATGAATGGGGGGAGATGTGCAGGATGGATGGGAAGGGGGGGGAGGGTCAGTACAGGATGGATGGGGGGGGGGAGGGTGGCAGGAGAATCAATGCGATGTGGGTAGGATGATGAATAGATTGGTGGGGGGGGGTAGATGGGGAGGGGATGTCAGTGAGGACTGAATAGAGGAGGGAATGGGGATCAGTGCGGGATGGAGAGGAGGGGTCCCAGGATAAGAGGGGTGGAGGGGGGGGCGTACAAGAGAGAGAGAGAAAAGGGGGGGGGGAGGGACAGAGGAGGTGGGGAGAAAGGAAGGTCAGCGTTCCTCGGACAACATCACCCCGCTGCCTTGGCCGTCCCTGTCCAACACCAAAGTGCCGCCGCCTCCTCTTCACCGCCTCTCCATCTCCGCCAGCCGACAGGAAGGTGCGGAGCCGAGCGGTGCAGCTCAAAGATCCTACTGCTCTTGGGTCTTTGGTGCAGCTGCTTCCCTCTCCCTCTCTTTCTCCCTCCCTCCCTCCTCCCGGCCTCGGCGTGCGAAGGGTTGTTTTGAAAGTGACATCATCAGGGCGATAGCAGCCGCTGATGGTAAATCCGCAAAATACGCTTTCAAAACAACCGAAGAGGGGGGGAGGGAGGGAGGGAGGGAGGGAGCCGAAGAGGGAGGGAGGGAGGGAGGGAGGGAGGGAGGGAGGGAGGGAGAGGGAGGCCTCCTTCCGCCGGGCGAGGTGCGGGAGGAGGAGGCGGTGGAGCCGCTATCGCGGCCGCTGCTGCCGCTGTTGCCACTGTTCGGGGCCCGTCATTCACTCCGACCCTTCGTCACCCCTCTCCTAGTATCTTTGCCGCGCAATCAAAGATACTAGAGGAATACAGCCACCGCCGCCGACACGAGACGTCAGTTCCTATTCTCCAGAGATGCTGCTTGCTCCAGTTTTTTGCATCTACCGGTATAAACCAGTATTTGGGTGCCAAGCCGGGCAAAATGAGTCGGCGTTTAGGTTGCCCGGCGGCACTTTCTGTGGTCAATGGCACCCGGGCAACCGCTAATTTCGAGCCCTGACTTAAGCACGTGTCATCACAAGTAGCACATGGTAGTGCACACATAGCTCTTAATTAAAGAAAAACAACTAATTATTCCGTCACATCTTTCACAAAGGGACTTTCTTTTACAAACAGAATGTATGACAGCGCTACATTGGTGGGATATTTGTGGCCATCTCTTAAAGGTTTCCGTACTTGCCAAAATGGAAATTGTTTGTTTGCCGGGCGAAACTAGATTGGAAAAGTTTTGCTCCCATGGATCATACTAAAAATCAAAATAACAGTCTGCCAACAGGGGAAACAGTAAATTTTAAACAAAACATTGGATTTGCTGTCTCCACCATTCTTTCGCTCATCCCAGTACACTGCACTGCAACTTCCTCAGGCAACTATTAATTATTCATTTTATAGAATGCCGATATTGTTGGCAGGGCCAGTATTTATAGTACACCCTTTGATATGACAGTGACAACCAATTTCTTTAACCACTGCAGTCTAAATGAACGGGGAGCCACAGTCGTAACCCATTTATATGTCACAGTTGACCCACAGTGGTCAGCAAGGGGACGTATATTTCTAAGGCTACCGAACTCCAGCTCTGTAACAATGGAGGCTTCAGTTCTTGGTTTAGTTCATGTGATGCTGAACCCGTGAATGTTTTTGTCTCTAACAGACTTAGTTTTGTGGTGCACTACCAGCAAGCTTTCCTTGTACTACTCTACATAAACACCAAGATATCCAGTACTATGCCTCACATGTTCTATCGTGCCACATTTTCGAGCTACATGGGAGCAACACTGGCTTTCAAATCCTTTCATGACCTCAACGTACTGCAATAGACTAAAGGGCCTGTCCTACAAGCATGCAACTCTATGCGATGAACGCGATCAAACTAGAAGCGGGGGCCGCGCGGAGGTCGGGTGATCCCCTGTACAGGGCCGTTCCCACCAGCAAGCGCCTGCATGCGGCAAGTGCAATCAAACCGGCAGTAGGGGCCGCGCGGAGGTCGGGTGAGTGGCGCAACGCGGCGCAAAGTGAGGCGAACTTGGAGCGAAGTCTAAGGTAAGTTCGCCAGGACAGAGAGGGGCACACAGAGAGGGGCACAGAGGCACACACACACACAGAGGGCCACGGAGCCACACACATTGAGGGTCACGGAGGCACCTACAGATAGGTTCACGGAGGCACGATGTCGGGGCGGTGTGTAATGCGTCGAGGCGACTGCGAGCCGACAAGCCGCTGCCGCGTGGAATTTTTGAACAGTCAGTTTTTCGGAGCCCCGCGCGTTGTCGGGACGAACTCGGGACGAACTCCGCACAATTCCGGCGATCGAAGTGGGACCGGCCCCGCGACGCCGGACGGCTCAAGCGACCACGTTAGGTCGCGCTAATCGCATAGAGTTGCATGCTTGTAGGACAGGCCCTTAAGATTGCACCTTTGGCCACTGGGTCTTCACCTGGATCTAAGTGGTAGATCTCCCCCTCAAAGCTCTCTGTTTCCTGCTTTTAAGATACTTCTTCAAGCCTAGCTCGTTGATCATGTTTTTGATCATAAGCTGCAAAATTATCTAATTAGGCACATTAACTAATTTTGTGAAAAGAGAGATGTAAACTATTGGCTTATAAAAGCTCCTTATGTACACCCAGTGAATGCATTTTTAACATATTCCAACCACCAGCAGCTCAACACTTAAACACACCGCAGGCAGGTTCACATGAGAAAATTGGAAAGTGCAACAATTAATTCACGTAAAATGAAGGCAGCTTAACCTTTACATGTAGCTACTAAAAGGAGATCTCTATCAGTTTGCACCTTTCCTATCAGATTCACAGCAGCACATTCTGCAATGTCATGCATAATTATAAGCATCCTGGCTGTTGTAACACCTGCCGTCTCTTGAGAACAAATAATATTGCTCTATTAACTCATCATTCATTACACCTAAATGTGAAACATTTCATATTTCTATTTTCTCTTGCTCTGCACTTTAACCATCTTAGGAAGGGGAGGGAAGTTGGTGTTGGTAGGGGAGGGGTACATCTCCACTGGCATGCATTACTCTGTCACTCTCACGCTCCTGACTGGAGGACAGTGATCTTCAATCCCTAGAAAAGGGCATCTCACACTCTCTTCTGTAAAGAATTACTGGTCATCTTCTGTAAAGTATTATTGGCCATCTTCTCGAAAGTGGGGTGGACACTGCTTTGCTGTGGGACTCCACTGTGCCATGTAATCTCACCTCCCCATGTTCTTCTCCCCCTCGTCCCCCACTCACTCACTACTCCTTGGAGGTCTGCAATCCAGTTGTCTGTTCACTATCCTCCCACCTGCCCCTCCTCGGTGCTTAGTGCCCACCCATGGTTAATCTATTCCATCCTGCATTGCTCGACAAGGTCACAGCTCACCCATCAATAAACTATTTGTATACCATGGGCAATTTACGGCAACCAATACACACTTGTAGCACCCTCGTTCTCTTGACCCCTTCATCCTCTGCTTCCCCTCCTCAACTTCCTCTCCACTTCCTTGTCTCCCCCTTCCCTTCCACTCTTCATTATCTCCACTCCACCACTCCATTCCACCTCCTCCATTTGACTCGACTCCACCCCCTCCCTCACCACTTCCCCTTCCACCCTGTCAAGCCTCCCACTTCTTACTCATCATTCCCCCCTCTCCCCATCCATGTCTGCCCATCCATGGCTTTGCTTCTTCCCCCTCATTCCGTCTACTCACCCTTCACTCCCCCATCACTCACTCCTCCACTTTCCCCTCATTCCCTGCCAACTCCCCTCCTTCCACCTCACCACCCCCCTCCCAGTGCCACCGCCCCCTTCTCACCTTTCCTTCCATCCAGTTCCCCCTCCCACCATTCTCCCCCTTATTTAATTCCCTTCCCTCTGTCCCCTCTCCTGTTCACATCCCACCTCGCCCCCCCCCGCCTAGAACCCCTCTCCTCCTCCTCCTACCTAGATCCCTCCCACCACTCTCATCCTCCACCCCCCAGTCCCTCACCCAGTCCTCCTCAACCCGACACCCACCTATTGTAGTGGGTGAGTCTAGGACTAGAGGTCATTGCCTCAGAATTAAAGGACGTTCTTTTTGGAAGGTGATTAGGAGGAATTTCTTTCGTCAGAGGGTGGTGAATCTGTGGAATTCTTTGCCACAGATGTCAGTGGATATTTTTAAGGCAAAGATAGATAGATGCTTGATCAATACAGGTGTCCCTCTTCCCTCTTCCCTCTCCCTTCTCCCTTTTCCCTCTCTCTCCCTCTTCCCTCCCTCTCCCTCTTCCTTTTAGATGAGGAGTGATTGACATTTGGAGCACATTGCCAGAGAAAGTAGTGGGATTAGACACAATTCATACAGTTAAGAACTATTCAAATGTGCATTTAAATGGTCATGGCATCGCAGGTTACTTTACTAATGCGGACAAATAGAATTATTGTAGATGAAAGATAGATAGATGCTTGATCAGTACAGGTGTCAGAGGCGATGGGGAGAAGGCAGGAGAATGGGGTTAAGAGGGAGCAATAGATCAGTCATGATTGAATGGTGTAGACCTGATGGGCCGAATGGCCTAATTTTACTATTATCCCTCATGGCCTTATTCCCAATCCCACTGTCCCCCTCCCCCCCCCGACCAACTCCATCTGTCGCCCTCAAACCCTCTCCCTCCCAATCCCCCTCCCACCCAGATGCCCATGACCATCCCCCTCCCACCCAGATGCCCATGACCATCCCCCTCCCACCCAGATGCCCATGACCATCCCCCTCCCACCCAGATGCCCATGACCATCCCCCTCCCACCCAGATAGATGCCCATGACCATCCCCCTCCCACCCAGATGCCCATGACCATCCCCCTCCCACCCAGATAGATGCCCATGACCATCCCCCTCCCACCCAGATGCCCATGACCATCCCCCTCCCACCCAGATGCCCATGACCATCCCCCTCCCACCCAGATGCCCACCCTTCCCCCTCCCACCCAGATGCCCATGACCATCCCCCTCCCACCCAGATGCCCATGACCTTCCCCCTCCCACCCAGATGCCCATGACCATCCCCCTCCCACCCAGATAGATGCCCATGACCATCCCCCTCCCACCCAGATAGATGCCCATGACCATCCCCCTCCCACCCAGATGCCCATGACCACCCCCCTCCCACCCAGATGCCCACCCTTCCCCCTCCCACCCAGATGCCCATGACCTTCCCCCTCCCACCCAGATGCCCATGACCATCCCCCTCCCACCCAGATGCCCATGACCTTCCCCCTCCCACCCAGATGCCCATGACCATCCCCCTCCCACCCAGTTAGATGCCCATGACCATCCCCCTCCCACCCAGATAGATGCCCATGACCATCCCCCTCCCACCCAGATGCCCATGACCATCCCCCTCCCACCCAGATGCCCATGACCATCCCCCTCCCACCCAGATGCCCATGACCTTCCCCCCAGTCCCCATGACACCTTCCCCCTCCCACCCAGATGCCCATGACCTTCCCCCTCCCACCCAGATAGATGCCCATGACCTTCCCCCTCCCACCCAGATAGATGCCCATGACCTTCCCCCTCCCACCCAGATGCCCATGACCATCCCCCTCCCACCCAGTTAGATGCCCATGACCATCCCCCTCCCACCCAGATAGATGCCCATGACCATCCCCCTCCCACCCAGATGCCCATGACCATCCCCCTCCCACCCAGATGCCCATGACCTTCCCCCCAGTCCCCATGACACCTTCCCCCTCCCACCCAGATGCCCATGACCTTCCCCCTCCCACCCAGATGCCCATGACCTTCCCCCTCCCCACCCAGATAGATGCCCATGACCTTCCCCCTCCCACCCAGATAGATGCCCATGACCTTCCCCCCAGTCCCCATGACACCTTCCCCCTCCCACCCAGTCCCCATCAAAGGTCTCTATGATGTTTGGTCCCCATGACACCCTCCCCCTCGCCCCACCCTGTCGTCCTCCACCACCCAGTCTCCCTCCTCCCCCCCCACACCGAGGACTCACCGCCCCTGAAGACGAGTTTGCGGAGCTGCGACTCCGTCACCAGCCTCCCGTCCGCGTCGAACAGCTGCTGGAAGGTGTGGGCGTTGAGCCGCGATGGCGGCGGCGGCCCTGCCCCTGCCCCTGCCCCTGCCCCCTCCACCGGGCCGCCGCCGCCGCCTCCCCGCTCCTCGCCAGCGGCCCCCGGGCGGCCCTCCGCCTCCCCGGGCCCCCGGCCGCCTGCAGCCCCCGCCCCGCTCCCACTCCCGCTCCCGCTCCCACTCCCACTCCCACTGCCAACCCCGCCCGGATCCATCAGCTCATCCCAGGGCCAGAGTCTCCCGCCGAGATCCGGCTGGGAGCCCGCTCTCTAATCCGGCCCTGAGTACCTCCCTCCCTCCCTCCCCTCTGGCTGCTGCTTCCTCTCCTACTCCGTGCTCTCTATCCGACTGCTGCTCTTTCTCTTTTTCTCTCTCCCTCTTTCTCTCCCCCACGTTCTCTCTCCCTCTCCTTCTCCCCCTTCCCTCTCCCTCTTCCCTCTCCCCCTTCCCTTCCTCTCCCTCTTCCCTCTTCCTCTCCCCCTCCCCTTCCCCCCCTCCCCTCTCCCCTTCCCCCCCTCCCCTCTCCCCTTCCCCTCTCCCCTTCCCCTCCCCCCTTCCCCTCCCCCCTTCCCCCTCCCCCTCCCTCTCCCCCTCCCCCTCCCCCTCCCCCTCCCTCTCCCCCTCCCCCTCCCCCTCCCCCTCCCCCTCCCTCTCCTTCTCCCTCTTCCCTCTCCCCCTTCCCTCTCCCCCTTCCCTCTCCTTCTTCCCACCTCCCTCTTCCCTCTCCCTCTTCCCCTTCCCTTCCTCTCCCCTTCCCCCCCTCCCCTTCCCCCCCTCCCCTTCCCCCCCTCCCCTTCCCCCCCTCCCCTTCCCCCCCCTCCCCTCTCCCCCTCCCCTCTCCCCCTCCCCTCTCCCCCTCCCCTCTCCCCCTCCCCTCTCCCCCTTCCCTCTCCCCCCTTCCCTCTCCCCCTCCCCCTTCCCTCTCCCTCTCCCCCTCCCCCTCCCTCTCCCTCTTCCCTCCCCCTCCCTCTCCCTCTTCCCTCCCCCTCCCTCTCCCTCTTCCCTCTTCCCTCTTCCCCTTCCCTCCCTCTTCCCCCTCCCTCTCCCTCTTCCCTCTTCCTCTTCCCTCTCTCCCCCCTCTCTTTTTCATCCATTCATCTGCCTCATTCATCACTCTTTTCACATTCAGTCTTTTTTTCGGTCAGGTCACTTTTCCTTTTTTCAGTCTTTCACTCTTTACTATTGTTTCCATCTCTTCACCACCATTTTCATTGTACCCATAAACACATAGAAAATAGGTGCAGGAGTAGGCCATTCGGTCCTTTGAGCCAGCACTGCAAATCAATGTGATCATGGCTGATCATCCTAAATCAATACCCTGTTGTTTTTGCCCCATATCCCTTGATTCCATTACTTGTGCAAATGATAATACCCTGGACCAGACCTGGGTGAGGTTTGTATTTGAGGGCTTTGGTTATGGGGAATGATTGGAGAGTCTGGGTTTGTTTTGCCTGAATTGAACGAGCTGTGGGCTGACCAGATACAAGCACCTAAAAATTATGAAAGGTGTAGATGGAATAAATTGACAAAATCTGGAATCAAAAGTAAGAGTGCATAGGTTTAAGGCAAGGGGTGGGGGTTTAAAAGGAATTTGAGTTGTATGTTTTTTAGATGAGGAGTGGTTGACATTTGGAGTACATTGCCAGAGAAAGTAGTGGGATTAGACACAATTCATACAGTTAAGAACTATTCAAATGCGCATTTAAATGGTCATGGCATCGCAGGTTACTTTACTAATGTGGACAAATAGAATTATTGTAGATGGGTATGAACATGTGCAGGGAAGAGATGTTCTGTTCAGTAGAACTCAATGGCTCTTCTCCTTGACCCTTGATATTGAAAACTTTATTCATCTGAGTATTTAATATACTCAGCCATTTTCCCAGCCCCTCAGCAATTTCTTAGTAATTCCACAGCTTTATTAGATAATTCCAAATATTCACTTCCCTTTGGATGTTGAGATTTCCTCTCATTTCTATTTTGAATGACTATTTTTTTTATTTTGACATTGAGTCCATGTTACAGTCAGACAGACTGGAAAAATCATCCCTGCATCTTTCCTTTCAGGCCCCTTAAATGTAGTGTTCAGGAGCCTGGCAGTTATTGCAAGGAAGCTGTTCTTAACGGTGATCATGATTTTTAGGCTCCAGTACCTTCTTCCAGATGATACGAGAAAAATTAGAACAAGGCCAGGGTGGTGCAGATCTTTGATGATATTGGCTGTCATTTTGAGCACATCGATCCCTTCTATGATGAGAAAGTTAGTACTTGTGAGGGACTGGGCAGTGTCTACCACTCTCTGCAGTCTCCTTCATTCCTAGGCATTTGAGCTGTGGAATTAGGCAATGATGCAATGAGGAAGTGTGCTCTGCCGTATACCTATGGAGGTGTTTATTGATATACCAAATCTTCTCAAATTTTTAAGCATGTAAAGATGATGACGAGCATTCTTTGTAATGTGCTGGGCCCAGGACAGACCTTAAAAAATATGTATGCCCAGAAACCTGAAGCTGTTGATACTCACCACTGCCAACCCATTGATGAAGTTGCATGCTTGTAGTTGATAATGATTGCCACAATAGTTGGAGAACCCACTTCAATTGTTGTTTAGAATGTGTAGAAAGGAACCAAAGATAGACACAAAAAGCTGGAGTTACTCAGCGGGTCAGACAGCATCTCTGGAGAAAAGGAATAGGTGATGTTTCATGTTGAAAGTTTGTGGATCCCTGGCTTTCTCCTCCTGAAGTCAACAATCAGCTCTTGGTCTTGCTGACAATGAGAGTAAGATTGTTGTTGCGGCACCATTCAATCAGATTTTCATTCTCCCTTCTGTACCTTGACTCATCATTTCCTGTTATTTATACAATAACAGTGGTATAGGCAGCACATTTAAAGATGCCTTTGGAGCTGTGTCAGGCCACACAGTCATGGGCCTAGAAGTGCTCCTGTGTTGATGATTACCAATTTGTACTGGTCATGGTCTGTTGATGAGGAAATCGTGGATCCAATTACACAGGGATGAGCAGAGTCCCAGTTATCTTAGTTTGATGATGCTGTTGAACGCTGATCTATAGTTTATGTACAACAGCCAAAAGTGCTTGTTCTTATTGCCCAAGTGGTCCAGTGCACAGTGGGGAGTCAGCAAGATTGCATGCCCTGTTGATCTATTGTGGTGTGAGGCAAATTGTAATGGATCCAGGTCCTTGCTATGATAGAAGATGATATGCATATTAACCAACCTTCCAAAGCACTTCATCACCATGGACATCGGTGCCATGAGCCAGTGGTCACCTTACTCTACTTGAGCATCAGTATTATTAACATCCATTTAAAACAGGTGGATACTTTGTACCTTAGTAATGGGTGGTTGGAGATGACCCCCAAACCTCCTGCACAGATTTTAAGAACACGGTGAGATACACCATTGGGGCTGGACACTTTCTGAGGGTTCACCCTCATGAAGTATCTTCTGATATTGACCTAGGTGACTGAGATCACAATGCTCCCATGGGCTAAGGGAGCCCAAGAGGTACATGAGTGATCTCCCTTTTGAAGTAAGCAGAGAAAGCATTGAGTATGTCTAGGAGTGATGCCTCATTGTTGCTTAAGGTACCACTGTAGATTGGCTATTGCATGTTAGCCAATCAGAATGCTTAGTAATTATAACTCCGCCTAATTGCATGTTTTATTGTGTAAGAACTTGCCTACTGTCTTCAGTAGCTGCAGTATACTGAACGTGTGATGTACTGCTTATATGATGATGGACTAGACAATAAAGATGTTTGTGCTTTAACCTGTGTGACACTAAGGTATTTACATGGTGTCAGAAAGCTGGGTCCAACCCTCGTCTGTTAACCACGATTTCTTCTGTTTATCAGTTTTTATTTGTGAACGATTTAAAAAAAAAATATTTTTATTAAAAGTAACCAATTATAATGCTTTTAACAACTTTCCAAACGTCAACTTAAATCCATTATTTTACAAACAATGCATTAATAATTCTTCTTATACACTATTTTTTTTGATATATAGATAGAAAAAGAAGAATAGAACAGATATAAATCATTAAAGATGTGATTAAATAATAATTTGATTATATATAAGAAAGAGAAAAAAAGAGAAAAAGAAAAAAGTTATCAAAAAAAAACAAAAAAAAAACTGATAGAATATTATATATATGTGTATGTAAACAAAACAGCAATATACATTATCGATAAAGCTATTACAGATAATAATAACCATGAGAACATGCATGTCAATCCCAATGTGAAAATGAGTCATTCCCGCCGAATCCCGCAGGGTGCCCGTCGAGCCGTGTTGCCAAGAACAGCTACTTCTCTAAATACTGTATGTATGGAGACCACATCTGTTCGAAGGAATTATATTCGTCCAATAGGACAAATCTAATTCCTTCCAGATGTAGCGTCTCCAACATTTCTGCTGCCCACATTTTAGTTGTGGGGATTGATATTCCCTTCCAAAATTTCAAAATAATTTTTTTCCCAATTATCAAACAGTAATCTAAGAAATTTCTTTGATTACCTGTAAGTGCCAAATTTAAGTCAGGGATTCCAATTATTATTAACTTTGGGTCAGGATCCAATTTAACTTTAAGGACTTCAGAAATAACTTTAAAAATTTCTGTCCAGTAATAATTCAATTTAGGACATGTAACAAAACTATGTATTAAGTTTGCTTCTGAATTTCTACATTTATCACAGATAGAAGAAATATTAGGAAAAATACTATTTAATTTAGTTTTGGAATAATGTAATCTATATAATACTTTATATTGAATCAATATGTGCCTGGCGTTTAATGAACACCGATGTATTCGTTGTAGACTTTCTTCCCAATTTTCTTTAGTTATAGCTAATCCAATTTCATTTTCCCATGCTTGCCGATACATTTCAGTTGTTGGATTCTCTTTATCCAAAATGATATTGTATATGTAAGCTATTAATTTTTCTGTATTTGGGTGCAAATTAAACAAATCATCTAATAATCCTGGTTCTTTATTTTTGTAATCTTGTGTATTAGTTTTAATGTAATCTCTGATTTGTAAGTACCTAAACAAATGTTGCGGAGACAGTCCATAAATATCTTGTAACTCCTGGAATAAAAGAAATTTTCCTTTTCTATAAAGATGTTCTAACCTTTTAATTCCTAAGTCATTCCAGCGTCTAAACCCTCCATCTAATATTGAAGGTTTAAATAATGGATTATTCATAATTGGAAGTCTGAGTGAAAGATTATCTAAGTGTAGAGTCTTAACTATTTGTTTCCAAATACGTCTAATATTATAAATTATGGGATTGTCCCTATAATTTTTTTTGTGTACCTCCTTTGGCGCAAATATAATCGAGCCAACGCTGAAAGGTAAACAGTCTTCCTTTTCTATACTTGACCATATTGGTACATTATCCATATGTACCCACCAAAAATTCATATTCTTAATCTGAACAGCCCAAAAATAATATAAAAAATTTGGGAGTGCTAGTCCTCCATTTATCTTAGATTTACATAGATGTTTTTTACTTATTCTATGATTTTTATAATCCCAAATAAAACTATTAACAATATTATCAATTTTTTTTAAAAAGGTTTTCGGGAGAAAAAAAGGAATAGCCTGAAACAAATATAAAAGTTGTGGTAAAAAAACCATCTTTATGGCGTTTATTCTACCAATCATAGAAATAGGAAGCGTTTTCCAATATAAAATATATTTTTTAAGTTTGTCTAATAATTGAGGATAATTAGATTTAATTAAAGAATTATATGATTTAGTTACATTAATCCCTAAGTATTTAAATTTATCTTTTACTACTTTTAATGGGTATTGTTGTAATATATTTAAATTTGTTTCAGTTACTGGCATAATTTCACTTTTGTTCCAATTAATCCTATATCCAGAAAATGTGCCAATTTGTGAACGATTTTGACGACATGGCTAACTCCTGTCGAAAGCCGAGTCCGCTTGTGTTTGATTCTGACATAGCCGAGCGCTGGCGAATGTTTGAGTGAGACTATGCTCTCTATATCTGCATCGTTCACCGAAACGACCCCGACGATCTGAAGGCATCGCTACTGCTCAATCTAGCGTGTCCGGAAGCAATGATCCATGCGGACACCTTTGAATTTGCCCCAGCACACCTCGACGCGAATGGTCAGGTACTGGTGCCAGCTGAAACTATCGACAACTATCGACAGTCCTACTGAGAAAGTTTACAGAACTGTGCGACCTGCCATTGAACCATATACTCGAGAGAACACGATTTTTTACCTGACAGCAACAGATAGATGAGCCCGTCGAACGATTTATCAGCGATCTACGACACAAGAGTACACGGTGCCGCTTCGGTGAGTTAACTAACGAGCTCGTGCATGATAAAATTGTGGGAGGAATAAGGGTCCGCAAGCTAAGAGCTGATTTGCTTTGGAACGCTGAACTGACTCTAGATCAAGCCATTCATGCGTATCGAATGGCAGAAACCGTAGCCCCACTGGCTGATTTTGACCCCACCAGTCCTCACCAGCAACATAACATAAATATAGCAGACATTTTTAAACGCCTCCCGCAAAGATCCAAGTATGCCTGCCACGGGATGCCCCAACTGCAATTATTTCCCCACTAAGGGGCGCCAGTTCTGCACTGTCCATGGGAAAGTTTGTCACGAATGCAAGAAACGTAATCATTTTGCCACATGTTGTCGATCGCGTGGGAACACTGCTTCAAGGACGAATCTGCACCTGATTCAACAAGAGCCGTCTGTTTCTGATTTCCAAGAACTAGACGATGCTTCCCACAGGAATGATTCCGATAACATAGACACCGATTCAACTGTGCTTTCCCTCAACCTGCGCTCCCCAGGCAAGCTGATGGTTCCTGCTGTGACCATGATAATAAACAACAAGGCTTTGAATGCCAAAGTCGACATAGGTACCAAAGTGAACGTAATGTCACTCAAAGAGTTCAACAAGATAAGAACCACTAAACTCAAGAAAAAGGACTCTTCCACCCTACGTGCTTATGGGGGGGGGGGGGGGGGGGGGGGGGGGAGTTCTTCACCTGTTGGGTAAAGCTGATTTAAAATGCACTGTCAATGAGCAGACTAAAAACCTGATGTCTTCCATTGTCCAACCAAACTCAGAAATCCTGCTTGGCATCAATGCATGCCATGACCTGCTGGTTTATTTCGGGCGTGCTGTTCACAAACTCTGTTTGACAGAGGAACCAACACAGCAGATGCTATTCAATTACAAAGACTTGTTCGACGACAAACTTGGCAAATTGCCTACGACATACAAGATCACTGTGGATCATTCAGTCACACCTATGGTTCGTGCACCTCACCGCGTCCCCCATGGCATGCGGGGAGAATACACGCTGAACTTAAATGCATGACCTCCATCGGAGTCATTGCTGAGGTCAGCGAACCCTCTGACTGGGTCTCCACCATGGTCAATATATAATAGGTGCAGGAGTAGGCCATTTGGCCCTTCCAGCCAGCACCACCATTCAATGTGATCATGGCTGATCATCCCCAATCAGTACCCCATTGCTGCCTTCTCCCCATATCCCCTGACTCCACTATTATTAAGAGCCCTACCTAGCTCTCTCTTGAAAGCATCCAGCGAACCTGCCACCACCGCCCTAACCACCAAGAAAGACAAGAAAGAGTTACGGATCTGCATGAACCCTAAAGATTTAAATACAGCAATTAATTGGCAACACTATCCGATGAGAACCACTGGAGACGTAGCGGCACAGATCGGTAATGCAACGGTGTTCTCAGTCCTCGACGCCAAAAGCTCTTTTGGCAAATACCACTGGACCGGGCATCGTGTGCCCTAACAACCTTTGCCACACTATTCGGCCGCTACAGGTTTTTAATGATGCCCTTTGGCATCAACTCTGCCAGTGAGGCCTTTCAGCACGCAATGGAACAACTATTCGCAGAATATCCATGTGTCATCATTGTTGACGATATCTTAGTATACGGCCGTGACGTGGCCAAGCATGATGCTAATTTGAAGAAGATACTAAACCGTGCCAGAGATATCAATCTCAAACTCAACCCTTTGAAATGCAAATTCCGAGACCCCGAAGTTACCAACGTCGGTCACGTATTTACCAGCAACGGATTAAAACTTGATCCGTTAAAGACTGCAGCCATCAACGAACTGCCAGTCCCAACCAACGTCACCAGTTGGCAGCGATTTCTCAGCTTGGTCAACTAGCTGGGTAAATCCATTCCCAACCTCAGTGAACTTTCTGCCCCTCTACGACAACTGACCCACAAGGACAATGCCATGGTCTTGGTACCCGCAGCACCAAAGAGCCTTCGAGACTTTAAAGCTCCAGCTAGCCAGCGCACCTACACTGGCATACTTCAATCTTAACCTGCCAGTGACCATCACCTGCGATGCATCCCAGCATGGCCTACAAACGACCACCGACGGCGACGTGATGCCTATCTCATAGGCATCACGCACCTTGACAGAAACTGAACAACGCTATGCCCAGACCGAGAAGGAACTACTTGCCGTTGTTTTTGCCTGTTCAAAATTCAAAGACTCTATTTTCGGCAAAACCTTCACGGTTGAAACCGACCACCAGCCACTGGTCACCGTCCTGAACAAGCCTATCCTTGCTGCCCCAGCTCGACTACAGCGAATGATGATACAGTTGCAGCGGTTTGACCTCCGCATCGTTTACAAGAAAGGTAAAGATGCACATTGCAGATACGTTCTCCAGAGCCCCGCGCACCACCAGCGAACACCACCCCGTCGAACAGGACGAATTCTCAGTCCTGAAGGTCTCGTTTGTGCCCACCGATCGCCTACGCCGCCTTGCCGAACACACAGCTGCAGACAAAACCTCACAGCTGCTGACCTCCGTCATAAGAAACGGGTGGCCAAACAAACAGTCAAGCACCCCGTTTGAAATATGACCCTACTTCCTAGTTCGTGATGAGCTGGTGCTACAGGACGGAATAATCGTCAAAGGTCACAAGGCCGTCATCCCCCCCTACTTTACAGAGCGAGTACTATGACGAAATCCACGGAGGCCACCCCGGTACGGAGGCCACTCTAAAACGAGCGTAGAATATGTTCTACTGGCCCGGGATGACCAAGTACATACGTGAAAAAAACAGAATCGTGCGCGATCTGCAACAGTCAGTCACAGCATCAGCAGGAGCAGCCCTCTTACCCCAGCCGGCTTTGTCCTTACCATGGTCATCACTGGCCGCTGACATCTTTGAATGGCACGGGAAACACTACCTTGTTTTAGTGGACTCCTACTCCAACTGGTTCGAAATTTACTTCCTGCCTACAGTCACTTCAGAAACAGTGATCCAAAAGCTGAAAATTCACCTTTCCATGCATGGGCTACCCGTTCGTCTTCAGACTCACAATGGAACTCAATTCACCATCCAAAAGTTTAAGGACTTTGCTAAACGGTCGAACGTCCAACACGTCACCAGCAGTCCAGAATACCCACAGTCCAATGGACTTGCCAAATGTACTGTTCAGAGCGCAAAACAACTCATGGAGTGCTCCTACCTAGCTAAATCTGACGTCTACCTGGACCTGCTAAAACTGCGAAACATTGCAAGGGACAGCGTTCTCGGCTCCCCAGCCCAGCGGCTAATGTCTCGCCAGACGCGTCCACCACTGCCTGTCTCCCAGCAACAGCTACAGCCAAAAGTCTGCTCCTCCGCCACAATACAAAAGCGTGTGCAGTTTAAACGAGACACGCAGAAGCGTTTCTATGACAAGACCAGCAAACCACTCAAACCACTTTTACAAGGACAAGTGGTGCGCCTGCAAACAGATAAAGGACATACTAAACTGGGACACATTCATTGCCCCTCTTAGGAACCACGCTACTACCTGGTCGAAGTCGATGGTGTCTTCTACAGACGCAAAAATCAACATCTCCTTCCTGTGAAGGAACGTCGTCCGGCGTCCCAGGGTCCTGATGCCCCACCACTCGGGTTTAAACCGACGCCTGTTGCAGCTGTTCCATCACCTGCTGCGACCGGGTCCGCCCACTCCCCACGTCGGTCCACCCGTGTCTTCCCCGTGGCGGTCTTCCCCCCAACAGACCCATTGCGTCACCCGCGGTATTACCAACCCCAGCCCTCATCTTTTCAGAGGGAAAGGGTGATGAGGCAGCCCCCTACCGCACAAGGACCAGACGGGTTAACAGGCCACCCATTAGATATGGCGATTTTGTTTAACCCCATTATTATTCGCTCATCTTATTGTTTAAAATGCCTTAGTTGCTTTTTCATTTCTACAAGAAGAGGTGTAAATTGTCTATTGAATGTTAGCCAATCAGAATGCTTAGTAATTATAACTGCGCCTAAATACATGTTTTTATAGTGTAAGAACTCGCCTACTGTCTTCAGTAGCTGCAGTAGTCTGAACGTGTGATGTACTGCTTATATGATGATGGACTAGACAATAAAGATGTTTGTGCTTTAACCTGTGTGAGACTAAGGTATTTACAACCACGTGGTTTTGCCTTGTAAGAAGTGATGGCATGCAAGCCCTGTCACAGCTGCCGAGTTTACTGTCATCCACCAGTTTAGAGCAAAAATGTCTCTCTGCTTTTTGTGATGGCCTTATCAAGATTGTACCTGGTCTTCCTATGTGATATTACATCACTGGACTTGAATGCCAAAAATCTGGTTCTTAGTAGATTGTGGCCTTCCTGGTTCATCCAAGGTTTCTAGTTAGGGAACACTTGGTCACACCTCTCCATACATTACCTCATTAAATTGATAACAACCATGGCGTATTCGCTCAGGTCTGTTGCTGAGTGCTTGAACATCGCCCAGTCTCCTGATGCCAAACAGTTGTGGGGTCATTCCTCTCCCTTTCCTGACAAGCTCTGTGTAATTCTCACCACTGGAGCTGCGATCGTCAGTCACTACCTATATGCAGGAAGATGGAGCGCGGCCAAGTCGTCTGATTTTCCAAAGTGAGCACGATGGTTGGGCTTCTTTGGTGGAGTGTTTGGTGCTGCAGGACATGTGCTGGTGATAGTAAGGAAATGACCTTGTTGAAGCCCCTAGCTATGATGGGATAGGCATCGGGATACGCTATCTGGTGTTTGCTGACTACGGCTTGCAGATCATCCAGTGCTAGCCTGACACCCGATGTGATGAATATCCGTCACCTCTTGTAATGGAACCTGTTTGGTGGGCAGCCGACCACTTCAGATTCTGATTAGTTTATTGTTTGTATCCCATGTTCTCATGAAGCTCACAGAATAAATGGTGAACGAGTGCAAAATAGCAGAATGTTGCAAGCCAAAGCGGTGCAAAAAGCAATAAAAGTACAATATCTGCATGAGGTAAAATTAAGAGGAAGAGTATGTGGCAGGTGTGAAAGAGATGATTGGTTCAGAAGTCGGCAAGCAGTGGGGAAGAAGCTGTCCTTAAGTCTGGATATCCAAGCTTTCAAGTATCTTCTAGAAGATGGAAGAGAGAAGAGGGTATGGCCAAGTGGCAGGTATCCTTGGCATTACAGGCCAACCTGATGCTGCACACTATGAAGATGGATTGGATGGAAGGAAATGACAAGGTGTGATGGATGGACTGTGTGCACCACTCTCTGCAGGTTGGGGTTGGAACCGCTTGGAGGCGGGAGAGGCGGCCCATAGACTGGGGACCCGCCTGGAAGGTCCAGCTTTCCCCCTGGCCACTGAGGACGCGCCTGCCCAGTGGGCCCCTCTCGCCCGCTGAAAACCTGCAGACCAGAACCCGCCCAGTAGGCCTGGCTCGCCAAGCCAGAGACCGGGGACTCTCCCGCCATGGACGGACATTCCGTGGACTGGAACCTGATCGCAAGGCCCAGATCACACACCTTGGGCCGAGGACCCATGGGAACCCACCTGCAAGGCCGGTAATCAGGAAGGGAGGGAGAGAGCGCATGGCCTCGACGGTTGGATGCCCTGCAGCAGCCTGGGGCTCGGCTGGTCCAGGCGCCGCTCCAAGAGGTCGTGCACGTGGACCGCACGCGGCCTACAGCAGCGGAGCAGGACATCAACAGCGAAGCTTGATCAGGCCTACCCTGCAACACCACCAGGACAACGGACCTTCATGGCCAGATCAAGATCTCTGCACTTACAAAAACTGGGACTTGAAAATGGCGCCAAACTGGCGATGCTGTATACTGTATTAGTGTACTACTGCTATATATTTGAACTGTATCTGAGATGCCTATCTAATATGTATCCAAGTGCTTATGTATAGTGATACTTGTATTGAACTGTATACAAAAATGAATTTCGCTGTACCTTGGTACACGTGACAAATGAAGTACCATACCAGGTTCATGCAGTTAGAGCAGATACTATACCAGGCTGAGCTGCACCCATGAGAATACTCCCTATGGCCCATTTGCAACTGAATCCTTGATCTCCTAATTTGTGGCCTGCTGGTTAGGGAGTCCAACACCCAGTTGCAAATGAAGGCCCCAGGGTCAAAGGTCTAGACATTTAAGAATGAGCTTATTTGATATGGTGTTGGAGGCTAGGGTGTAGTCACTGAATAGCATCCTGACATAGGCGTTGTTATTGTCAAAGTGATCCAGTGTAGAACGCAGTGTAATAGAGATGGAATACTCTGTGGATCTATTTCTTCCTGTAAGCAAATTGCAAGGGGTCTAGGTTGTCCGGGAGACTGGCATAGATGTGGACCATTTCCATCTTTCATAGCTTTACAGATAAACAAGGAGGAGCCAGTCTTGATGAGAATGTGGAGGATTTTCCTGTTCACAGGCTGGTAGGTTTAAATTAAAGGGTTTATTAAACTTCCTCATAATAAAGGTATCACTTCAGGGGTGAGGTTTTATTGTTCGTGTTTGGTATTCTTTCAAAATCTACCAAAATCATGGAGCAAAAAAAAAAGGTCCATTGCATGTATAAATCAAACTTGGCCTCCTAACCAATTCATACCAGTATGCCTGTCAATTAGCTGCCTCCTGTTTATACAGCTTCCCCCTAAGTGTATCTACATTGTTGATCTCAATTATTCCCTGAGGAAATGAGTTCCATATTCTCAGTATTACCCTGGCCAAGAGATTTCTTGTGGAAAACATCATTTGAATGTTGGTAACTTTCTTGGACTGATGGCCTCTTGTAGCTTATGGAAGCATCTTTGTTGGTCCATTCAAACACTGTCATAATTTCAAAAGACCTGTTTTGTCAGCCCTCGATTAGTAATCCTACAAACATTTGTTCTGCAAAGAAAAGAGCACCGGTCTTTTCAGCTTTTCTTATTACTTATGTTTCTCAGTTTTGAATCATTCTTCTGTAGTATATGCAAATAAAGAGATTTCACTCATAATAAATTTGATTGTGTGTGTACCTTTCACAGCTTGAAGAGCGTTAAGTAAACCAGACACATGTTCCCTTGCGTTCTGTGTTTCTACACATTACTCTGCATGCTACTTCACTAAAGATGAAGAATCCACAGGAGCATATATCACATTCAACCAAAATTAATTGAGGCTGGCTAACCTAATAAAGATATTGATGGATCAAGTTACCACAATGGTGAGGTGAGTGAAATCTCATGTTGAGTAAGTGAATTCTATGAGCAGATGAAGCGATGGGACCTGAATTCAGACTAAAGCATAAGAAAAATAAAGGGTAATGCATGTAGATTATAAAAAAATAAGCCTTGTTACTGTTAAAACAGGAGCAGCACTTGATGGTGGTCAAAGACAATTCAGCTATCCAAGAGACTGGGCATTTATAATGAGCATGAGCCCATCATCTCTTTTGTAGAATGGAAGAAGTTCTACAACACAGTGTTGAAATTAAGGGCTTAGTAATAATATTGTTACTCAAAAGGAGTGTAGAGGAGAATGTCAGATAGTATGCTAATTAATAGTGATTAGTTGGGATACTTAAACCACATTGGCACCGAGCAAGACAAAAGATCTTTCGTTGCAAAGCCACTTTAATCCAGCAATTTACAGAAATTATAGAAACGTACAAATTTAAAACCAGAAACCAGAGGTCATGTAAGACCATGTGGTGAGTGGTTATATGGTTTCGTTGAATCATCTGCCTCAATATTCTAAGTTTGGCATCTTCCTGAAATGCGTGCTGCAAGATATGTTTGTGTGCAGTTGAAGAGATGAACTATTTCAATCTTAGTAAATAACTACATATACAAGCTTTAATGTTTGAGTGTGTATAAAAGCTAGTTACTTGGCGTCTAAAATTGTAGACGTTGTCCAATGTCAGTGTGAATTCAGTGAACAGACAGACAAAAGCAACAAAGCCGTCCCACTGCTGATGTAATGGAGTGTAATTGTCCATCATAAGTAGACCAGTTTAGAACACTGAAAAGATTAAATTGCAAAAAGGAAGAGCATAGAGCCTTAGGATTGAAGTCCAAAATAGAATTAGTCAAGATGATTATCAATATAACATTTGTAACAGATAGCCCCTGATGAGAGGCTTATACAATTTGAAGCTGTTGAAAACAAAAGAGTGAAGATAATGATAATGATAATGGAAAATGCATTGAGTTTAAAATTAAACTGAGAGTTAATGTTCAGTGTATCAAAATGAATATTGATGTAAGTGCTGATATCTTAATAACGGGCAGAGTTAAGTGCATCAAGAAGTTCAGTAAAGTGACACCAACTGAAAACACACTGAATCTGAACACATATTTTGTTAAGAAATCGAAAAGCCTGGGACAGATACAATGCGTGTTATCTCATGATGGTTTGAAAATGAAGAGGCCAATCAAAGCAGCCAATTCCATGAACGGACCAAAGTTATCAGGAAAGAGTCTGCTCAAAGAGTTAAAATTAAACTGAAGAAATGCATTTAGTGTGACCACTTTGCAACAATGTCGGCGTAAGAGCAATTTGCTAGTACATATATTCAATGATGTCTAATAAGGGGCTCAATAACCAATATGTATTAAAACAATTGCCTGGCCAAATCACTGCAAACCTAGACTTGTACAATGCATGCTCAGGGCTCAAGAAGAGAATGTTTGAATGAACTCAGCACTGTAACCTAATATGATGGTTGAATCTGCATAGGCGATGGTCATTGTAGCGGTGCTCAAAGCAGGCAATACTGTCCACTATTTCAGGCTAAACTTAACTGAGCAATGGATGGTAAACAGAACCCCTTGCCCATACCACAGGATCTCATGCTGAATGTTGGACCTGTGCTGGATAAGTGCATCATTTAAGATGAAGCAAGTAAACAAGCAATCGATAACAATCAATATGCATGGGGAATTTATACATAAACCAAATTGCCTTAAAGCCTGAAATTAGTGTCCAAGGTATTTTTGGACACCATGGATAAAATATTAAAGGAAGTCCAACACTGTCAATGTAACCAAGATGACATTTTGATGGCTCATGTCAGAAGAGAAACATATCTAAAAACTGTAGAGGGTTCATAAAGTTCCAAAAGAGGTGGCACAGTGGTAGAGTTCATGCCTCACAGTGTCACAAACCCGGGTATGATTCAGATTTTGGGTGCTGTCTGTACGAAGTTTGTATGTTCACCCCGTGACCGCATGGGTTTTCTTTGAGTGCTCCGGTTTCCTCCCACATTCCAAAGACATTTGTAGGTTAACTCGCTTCAGAATATGTGTAAATTGTCTCTAGTGTGTAGGATAGTGCTAGAGTACTAATGATAGTGCTTGCTGGTTGGCTTGGACTCGCTGGGCTGAAAGGTTTATTTCCACACTATATCTCTAAAGTCTAAAGAGTAACTGTGCCTTTCTGGCCCTTAATTGATATCAAAGGTGAGTACCATTCATGTATAATCAGTCAAGGAAAAGTTTGGAGTAGCATCAAGGTGAAAAAACCTTAGAATACCATTGACAAAGAACGGAACTCGCTATAAAAACATAGGGACGGGGACACAATATTTTGGCGGCCGCGTGTGCATGCACACACACACACACACACACACACACACACACACACACACACACACACACACACACGCGCGGCCTCGGAGGCTAAACCTAGCGCTAAACAAAGACACTGCGCTGGCTGTGGGTCTGGGGATACAGCTCGCGCCTGACTCCCGACCTCTCTGGCCAACCTTGGGGGGGGGGGGGGGGCACTCGAGTGGGGACGGGACAGCGCCGGAGACCCGGCCGGAATCGATCCTGGCTGCGGATGATGCGCAGGTCTTGGGGGGGGGGGGGGATGTCCCCCCCCTCTCAAAACATGGGGGGGACGTGTCCCCTCTGGCCCCCCCCCCCCCGTGTTTTCCGCCCCTGCCATTGATCGCTCTTTAGCACAGTTGTAGAGATCCAAACGTTGTGAACAAAACAGTGTATTTATTAACAAATACAGTTTTGCACACACTATCGTTCTTGAGGCCGAAAGGCATCAGGAGGTACTCGTACAGCCCAAAGGGGGTGCTGTTAGCTGTCTTGGGTACATCGTCCGGATGGACCGGAATTTGGTGGTAGCCACAAACCAGGTCGATCTTAGAAAAAGACTTGGCGCCGTCCAGATAGGCTGTGAAGTGCTGGATGTTAGGAACAGGGAACTGGTCGGCCGTCGGGCATTATTGAGACAGCGGTAGTCCCCACAGGACCTCCAGTCCCTATGTGAAGCGGAGATGCCCACCGGCTATCGGAGCGACTCACAATACCCATTTCCTCCATCTGGCGGAACTCGTCCTTGGCAGGTTGGAGCTTATCGGGGGGGAGCCTGCGTGTACGTGCATGGAGTGACGGTCCAGTGGTGGGAATATGGTGCATCACCTCATGTTTGGGGCAGGCCGATTGAAACTGGGGTGTTAGGATGTCGGGGAATTCAGCCAAAATCTGGGCGTACACATTGTCAGCGGAAGACACCAAGCCAAAGCGTGGCACAGTTAAGGCAGTGGGGCGCAAAGAGATCGATTCAAAAGCCGCAGACTGGACGAGATGCTGTTCATTCACATCGACCAGCAGGGAGTGTGCCCGGAGGAAATCGGCACCCAGCAGTGGCTGGGAGACATCGGCAGTAGTGAAAGTCCAGGTTAAATGACAGGAGTCGAAAATGAGAGGAATCGTGTAATATACCGTACGTCCTGATTGGAGCTGCCGTTGACAGCGGTCAGAGAAGGCCCCCACTTACCGCAACAAGTGTCGACTCCCAATGGGGGCAAAATGCTGACCCCCTCTCCCGTGTCGACAAGAAAACGCCGCCCCGAATGATGGTCCCAGGCATAGAGGCAATGCTTCTGGCCGGCTGCGGCAGCCACTACTGGAGGACAGCCGAGGCATTTCCCAGATGCGTGCAGGGTGGTCCGCATCGACAGGCCTCGAACCCCAGCGCTGGTGGTAGTAGCACCACGTACCTTTATCGGCATCGCTCATGGCTGGCTTCACTGCTGTGTTCTCGGTTTAGGCTGGAATCGGCTGCTAGACCCGCCAAGGCTCCACTGACACCCGACCTCCACCCTGCTGTTTGGCCTGCCACAACTCTTCCGCATGGTCAGCCAGCTGCTGGGGGTCAGTGAGATCGTCCCCCGCGAGGAGCAGGCGGATGTCATCGGGCATCTGGTCGAGGAAAGCCTGTTCAATAGACAATAGGTGCAGGAGGAGGCCATTTGGCCCTTCGAGCCGGCACCGCCATTCAATGTGATTATGGCTGATCATCCCCAATTAGTATCCCGTTCCCGCCTTCTCCCCATATCCCCTGACTCCGCTATTTTTAAGAGCCCTATCTAACTCTCTCTTGAAAGCATCAGGGGAACCCGCCTCCACCGCCCTCTGAGGCAGAGAATTCCACAGGCTCACCAGTCTCTGTGAGAAAAAGTGTTTCCTTGTCTCGATTCTAAATGGCTTACTCCTTATTCTTAAACTGTGGCCCCTGGTTCTGGTCTCCCCCAACTTGAACAGGAGGCAGGGCTGATGGCCGTCCATTAAGGTAATCATCTCGCTCATCAACACGGATGGCTTGCAATCGCCGAGACCATCCATGTGTAGGAGCCTAGTGGCCCCATCGCAGCAGCTGAGCCCGAAGGTGAGCAAGAGGAGTGCTTTGAGGCCATCGCACCTGCCGGCAGCTGGCGGCTGGCGAAGGTAATGGATGAGGCGACTGGCAGTGTCCTGGTCCTGCGCACCGACCACGTAGTAATATTTAGTCGCGTCGGCCGTAATGTGCCGAATGTGGATCTGGGCTTCAGCCTGCGCGAACCACATGTGGGGCTGTGATGACCAGAAAACGGGCAGTTCAATGGAAATTGCATTCTGCTGGGTTGGGTTGTGGGCTGCTTCATTTTGCTGGGCTGGGTTGTCGGCTGCGTCCTTGATAAAAATCGAATAAAAAATGTGTTGGATCGGCGGGGTTACCACTGTAGAGATCCAAATGTTGTGAACAAAACAGTGTCTTTATTAACAAATACAGTTTTGCACACAAGCACATTTTGCTAAAGACTTGAGTAAAGTTCCTGCCGTTGCTATAGGGCACACCAGTTGACTGCCGACTGATTCATCACCAACTCCTGCCAGGATAGTCCCAGCTCTCCTGACGAGGGTTCTTGCAATAAATGGCTTGACCACCAGATGTCGCCACACAATCCAACTTTGTCAGGCTTCCCCTGGACTTCACAATGGCACTGACAGTGCTGCATTGACTGCAGAAGAAAGATGTACTGTGAGGACGGGGAATGTGATAAAGCAGAAGGCATTCAACCAATTTAACAAAGGTGTTGGTGGTGAATCCCTTATATTATATGACACCAGCACTTGCACTCTAAAGCGTGCAGTTATAGAGTTGAGCCACATGGTGGACAAAGGTCAAGAAAAGCCAATTGCCTTTACATGCTAACAATAATAAAAGAATCAATGCATTGATGGGAAAGGAGGATGAACAAATACATTTTGAATCATGAGGTGCCACAAGTTCTTGTTACACAAATCGATTGCATTGGTGGGAGATCGTAGACTTTGATTGGTCACTCTTGGACCCAGGTTTGTAACTGCCATAGTATTGACCTCAAGAATATAGTGATGGATCATTGTCCCAAACTAAACATAAACTATCATAACAGAATGCCACAGTATATTCTGTGATGTTAGGTCTGCTTCCTACCAGGTGCAAATGCTACATTAAAGTGCTGGGTTGCTAAACGTGGAATGCTTTTTGAATATACTATTTCAATTACCATATTTTGAATATATGTTTTCGCTCCTTGCTACAGCTTCAGTTCGGTTCAGACTGCCAAAGTAAAGTGTTGGATTGTCTTGATGCCTCATTAACTAACACACACAAATCTCAGTGTTCAGTCCAGGAATATTAAGTGACTTATGGTAATTCTCAATTAGACTGATATCGAAGATGCAATATTGGCAATGAGAATGAGACTCCTCATGTGAGAGTCAGAATTTGGATTGAACAAGTAGATTTAACAAGTGATTATTCCAAAGAACAAAAGGCAGTGATCCATAAACAGAAGAAAGTTGTTACCAAAACTGGGCTTGGACACCTACATGACACGAGCTGACATTGTTACCAAATCTGGGATTTAACAAGTAGATTTAATAGTAAGATTAAATGAGAACTTACCAGTTTGAAGTTCGATTTTGATTTTATGAGGAGTTACGTTGGTTATTACGTGAAAAAGGCCCGCCAGGCCACATGCGCAGCAAACTTCAAAGCAGCGGTATGAAATCACAAATAAACAACACCGAAGTAAATAGTAAGATCAGTGACTCGAGAACTACCAGATGATCTTTTTTGAGAGAGGGGTGGGCGTGGTGGGCACGTAATAACCAACGTAACTCCTCATAAAATCAAGATCAAACTGGTAAGTTCTCGTTTAATCTTACTATTTTACTTCGGAGTCACGTGAGTGATTCCGTGAAGAGTTCAAAGCTTTGTGATTTCATGCTGCAGATTACAATCTCGGCATCCCACTGCATTTGATTGACTCGAAAGAGAAATAAATGCATTAGTAATAACATTGTATTCAATGTAATGATAGGGTTTATTTAACAATGTAAACAAACAACAGTACCCCTAAAATTTAGGTACTTAAAATGTCATTGGCAAACAGCCCTGGATTGACAATTGGCCGATGATAAAATTCTGAAACATCAGCTCATTTGCCCATCCGACGGCCGCTAAAATTTGGTCGAAGGACACATTCCTCCCTTTGGCCGCCAACATAGCTGCTGCCCCAGTATAATGAGATGTAAACACACTATCTAAATGATGTGCTGACTTTGATGCTGACCTGGTGCAATGAGACATACAATCGTCAATGTTAATACCTGTTGCAGCCACCTTGAAATAGTCTGAACCGACTTTCTCTTGTGTAATTGTTTATTAACTAATACACAGTGCTGAATCCATACTTCTAAGGATTCTAGTGTCCTTGATAACATAAAAATGAGACCGTGGGGTATTCGAAATGATCTTAAAAATCATGCCAGCGCTGGTCTGCTCTGCTAGTGTAGACCAGAATGTAAAATGTAATGGCATGAACAGCCAATTCCATCCTGTCCAGCCACAGCGTTTGCAATGTTTTGCCGTCGTTGTGCTGATATTAGAGTTATGACTAAGGATGTAGCTCGAACCCCTTGGTGAAGTAATGTTTACACATTTATAATAACCAACTGCATAATCTTGTGATGTGAGTACTTGTATCAAGATCTTTTTAAACTTGATATCCGGGTTGGACCCGACAATGTAGTTCCCTTATGTTACGGCTGTAATTTCTCTATAACTGAACTATTGTCAATATCACTTAAAATAAACTGGAAATGTCAGTAATTTGTATCATATCAAATGTATGATTAATATTTAACAAACATTTCTGATCCCCTCAACAGAGATGTACTGCTTTTTTGGATGCTATCCATGCATACTGCAGTGAACACCCTCATGGTTAAATGTGACAACCTGAAGCATAAGTCAATCCACTGAAAATGTGTAAGTCAATAATCGTTTTACTGTGCAAAGACCAGTCTCCTGAACCACAGTTTAAAACAGCAAGTTCTTGCTTTTTGGCATTACTGTATACCGTTGTGCCATAATGCCTGATGAAGCAGGCAACATGGACGCTTGGCCAGTCCGATAGTACAAATCCAAACGAGGTCTTCCTGACTGTTTTAAGACCCAGCTAATGAGGAAGACATGAAGTCCATTCGTCCTATTGAAGCAATAATGTATTTCTCCACACCGTTGTGTCATATTTTTGCAAACAGTGAAACATGCATAAACATGACAAACATTTGATGAAGTAGTGAATCATGCTTTCATCATACTTTGAGATCCAAACTTATTCTGTGTTATCATCTATCTAAACTGGACGATACACCAGTGGCAAGGAGATTCATTACAGGATATTCTTCCTAATTACCATGAGACTAACATATGTCACCATTGTAGAATAGCAACTTAAATTTGTGCATGAAGAATATGTATATTCACTCAAAACCTTACTCAACGGTGCATTTAGTGTATATATTTAGTTGATACTAACAACTGAAGAATTGGTAACGCATGCAATCTCCACTACCTTTGAGTAGGTGATGGTATTTGGAACTTCTCATCTTAGATTTCTAAACATCAGTTCATAATAACTGAATTCAACCGGCCACACTACTGTAGCCAGTTTCAAGTTCAAGTTCAATGAGTTATTGTCATGTTCAGCAATGCTGAATACTGTTACTTCATCATTGTGGCTGAAGTAACCTCTGCTGACAATAGCACAAGGTTGTTAGCAACGATCTAATTGCTACTTACACAATATCAGTTCCTTGATTTGCTCAGCTGCAACACAGCTGCTATATTGCCAATGACTCTTAATGAAAATAAGTCAGTTTTGTAACAGATTGCTATAACCCCAATCTCTTGCCACAAGGCGGAGACAAGGCTAATAATAATTAAAGGTAAATCCCAATGACCAACAAACAGTTTATCCCATACTGCAAAGCTTTACTGTTATAGTACAGTTATATTGTCTTTGATAACCTTTGTAATGGGATTTGTATAACATGTATCTCTTACCTTATGAATCTGTTGAAGTCAGGAATAAGTTTTTACATTCGGAAAGTTTATATGCCCGATACTCTCCATTCTTCATGATAACATGCCAATCCTGCCTTATTGCATGGGTGGTTTGCATGAGAACTTCTGCCCAATTTCCAAACCCTGGCCATAATCCAACTTACTTGGAATGCTCCGGCAGTGCCTCAACCAAATATATTTACCCTTTGTGTGTTGTACAAACAAATGTAAATATTCCAACTTGTGAACGGTGCACTACCCAAATTTTGGAAGTGCTAGACCCATTTAGTTGAGCATGATTGGAAGGTGCATGGAATTTCTGAGCTATCTTGCTGACCCCAGCTCCAGTGAACTGCTACTGCCGATGAGCACCTGGGGTACGTTCTGAACGATGACTTTTGCCCGTTGTTGGCCGAATTAATTCATCTGCCAGGCTTCTTTCCCTGTAGAATAGACCTACCTGAATAACCGATACAGCGGCTAGCTCTCACATGCCCCTGGTGGCGTTGTTCACTGCCGGCACATATGTGCTTGAATCTGTTCTATTGACATCTTTAGACCCCGGAGTCATCTTGACTTTTTGCTCTTCCCTCCTCAGAGAGGGTGATTTCTCTAACAGGCAACTCTAACAGGCGCTGCCGCAGGCCGTAGGATACAAATACTGATACGAACCCATTGGCCTTAACCCAATAGAATATTTTACTGGGATGGCAACTTTATTGTCAGGAAAGGTACCTCTGACACGTGCCCTTCATCCCTTTGGGTATGCCCCATGGCCATACCCTGAGACTCAGTGTCAGCAGGATACTGACCCATCTTGGTCTATGCCTCTGAGAGGGAGACCTTTGCAGCATTGTATACAACAGTTGCTTTATTTAGGATTACACAAAAAGCTGGAGAAACTCAGCGGGTGCAGCAGCAACTAAGGAGCGAAGGAGATAGGCGACGTTTCGGGTCGAGACCCTTCTTCAGACTGTATTTAGGATAGTCGTTTCAACGCACTATCCAGCCCCGGTGAGGAATTCATCCCCTGACTCCGTGGGCCTTGCTCTCTAGCCCCGGTGGAAAATCATCTCCCGACTCCGTGGGCGAGCAGATATGTGTGAATTTGAGCAACCCTGTCCCAGGCGTTGCTAGCGCCGCCTTTCATAAAGGCCGGCGCTTTTTGACATGAACAGCCCTGCATCAGGCGCTGTTGGCACGGCTCTCCCATAGGCCAGCACTTCACACATGAAGCAGCCCTGTCAAGCGCTGCTGGCACGGCTCTCCCATAGGCCGGTAATGTCACAAATGAAACAGCCCTGTATCACGTGCTGCTGGCACAGCTCTCCCGTAGGCCGGCACTTTCATATATGAAGCAGCCCTGTCAGGCGCTGCTGGCGCGGCCTGTCCCATAGGCCCGTACATTTTACACATGAAGCAGCCCTGTCAGGCGCTGCTGGCACGGCCTGTCCCATAGGCCCGCACATTTTACACATGAAGCAGCCCTGTCAGGCGCTGCCTGTCCCCTAGGCCCGCACTATTGCTGTGTAAGCTCACTAAATCAACATTTAGTGTACAGCTTTACCAATGAAGGGTAAAAATAAATCATAGCAACCTGTGCTTAAACAATTATAACATTGTCAGAACATATAACAATACCTTTTTACTTTGCCTTTAGTTTTTACTTAAAGAAAAAACACTATAAAATACATACTTTTTATTATAAGGAGAAACCCTTTATAGCCCGACTCACCTGAGTCCAAATAGGGTTGAATGAGTCCCAGTAATTTATTGACTGGGGACCATTGTCTGTGAGCCACTGACCTGACTGTCAGTGGCTCCAGCGTTGCTTCCTTGCCGTTCCAACGGCATCCCACAGGCTGGGAACCGCTGGCCCTCCTGTCAGTGGCTCTGCTTAAATTTCTTGCCGTTCCCACGACATCCCTGCAGGCTGGGGAGCCGCTGACCCCCCTGTCAGCGACTCTGCTTAATTTCCTGCCGTTTTTACGGCATCCCTGCAGGCTGGGGAGCCGCTAACTGCACTGTTAGCGACTCCTTATCTCGCAACCCGATCAATGTTGCCAGTTTATCCGCATTTGCGGTCGGACTGGAATTTCCCCACAGTCCATAACCGGCAACTTGTCCGGCTGCGAAACTGGCAGGAAAAACCTCTGTAAAAAGAGGCTCCTGCCTAAAAACCCCTGGTAAGCAAAAAACCAAACTTACCTTTTAAGCTTAACTTACCACCGGCAGGAGCTCTGTCCTGCCAGACTGGTGCTTGCTGTGCATGCGGCCTGGTGGGCCTTCTTCACGGAATCACTCACGTGACTCCGAAGTAAAACAAGTGATTATTCCAAAGAACAAAAGGCAGATATCCATAAACAGAAGAAAGTTGTTACCAAAACTGGGCTTGGACACCTACATGACACGAGCTGACATTTTGACACTACATAGTGGAATCGATGTCCTCTCTGATGAAGTGGTTGAAAAATTAAAGTCACACTTTAACCCAGTACCATTTGAAGTATTTCAAAGTTTCAATTTTGGTGCACATAATCAGATACCAGAAGAGGATTTCCTAAGTATAGGATTTGTTGACTATGAAAAGGTTAGTTAAGGGCCTGTCCCACCAGCATGCAACTCTATGCGATGAACGCGATCGAACTAGAAGCGGGGGCCGCGCGGAGGTCGGGTGATCCCCTGTACAGGTCCGTTCCCACCAGCATGCGCCTGCATGCGGCAAGCGCAACCAAACTGGGAGGTCGGGTGAGTGGCGCAACGCGGCGCAAAGTGAGGCGAACTTGGAGCGAAGTCCAAGGTAAGTTCGCCAGGACAGAGAGGGGCACACAGAGAGGAGCACCGAGGCACACACACACACAGGGCCACGGAGCCACACACATAGAGGGTCATGGAGGCACTTACAAATAGGTTCACGGAGGCATGATGTCGGGGCGGTGTGTAAATGTCGAGGCGACTGCGAGCCGACAAGCCGTTGCCGTGCGGAATTTTCGGACATAGTCGGTTTTTCGGAGCCCCGCGCGGTGTCGGGACGAACTCCGCACGGTTCCGGCGATCGAAGTGGGACCGGCCCTACGACGCCGGACGGCTCAAGCGACCACGTTAGGTCGCGCTAATCGCATAGAGTTGCATGCTGATGGGACAGGCCCTTTAGGCTTGCCACTGTTTGAGACCTGATGAGACCAAGCAATTTTGGAATATTCCTGGACTGAACACGGAGATTAAATAGTGTTCATTAGCTAATGAGTGAATGCAGGCCATTAGTAATAGTAAGATTAAACAAGAACTTACCAGTTTGAAGTTTGATCTTTATTTTATGAGGAGTCGAGTTGAGGGACTACGTGAAGAACCCCGCACAGCCGTTGGTGCGTCAATCTTCAAAGCAGCGGAGTGAACTCACAGATAACAACAACTGAAGTATAAATGTAAGATAACGAAAACTAGAACTACCAGATGAAATCTATGAGGGCTGGGAGCGGAGGGCACGTAGTCCCTCAACTCGACTCCTCATAAAATAAAGATCAAACTTCAAACTGGTAAGTTCTTGTTTAATCTTACTATTTTACTTCGGAGTCACGTGAGTGACTACGTGAAGACTTCAAAGCTCTGTGATTTCACGCCGCAGACCCAAATCCGGCGTTCACACTGCATTGATTGACTGAAAGTCGTTAACAATCAATAATACATCAATAATGACACTTCTTAAATGAATAACAGTTTATTTACAAACAAAACCACAACAAACCCCACTAACTCAGGGGGAAACTATAACAGAACTCAAAACAGAATCAGCAAACACCCCCAGCCTTGAAATCGGCTTGTGGTAAAACTTTTCAAAAGTCAGCTCACCGGACCATCCTGCGGCCGCGAGAATATGGTCTATAGGCACGTCCATCGCCCTTGCCGCGGAAGTTGATGCCGCCCTGGTGGAATGAGATTTGAATTTATCAGTATCAATTCCAGCACTTCCCAGAACCTGCTTCAACCACCTTGAAATTGTTTGCACCGACACCTTACTGTGTGGTTTTTTGTGGCTAATAAATAATGCAGACTCTGTTCCTCGTAGGGCTTTAGTAACCTCAATGTAACAAGATAAATGTGAGACTACACACAAGCGATCATCTGTGGGGTATGCTGAAAACACAACCTTACATCCTGTCATGCCGATTCTACTATGTTTAAGCAAATCATAGACATAAAATATAATGGCATCTGCCGACACATGCATTCTGTCTATCCGTAGCTTTTGCAAAGTTTGTACACGTTGGGCTGAAACCAACGCCATAAGCATGACCAGCTTCAAACTTAATTTGGCTAAAGATAAGCTTGCAACAGGAGCCCACTGGCGAAGAAGCATGAAAACTTCACTCACATTCCAAATACCGGCATACCTGGGTTTAGGAGGATTAGAATTAAAAACTCCCTTCATAAATCGTGAAACTAACGGATGTGTCCCTACTGAACGCAATTCTGAATTCATGGCCAAATAAGAAGACAGAGCACTTCTGGCTGTATTGATCGCACTGTAACTTAATTTTTGATCAAAATAGAGACTGGACAAAAACTCCAATACATCTGTAATGCCTGCCGTTTGATATGAAATGTTCTGGTGTAGACAGAATTGCTCCCACTTCCTTATCGAGGTGACATACTGCTTCTGTGTACTATCCCTGCAGGCCGACGTGAGAACATCCACAGTACGATCAGACAGTCCTCTCCCCAGGTATGGCCTCCTCAAAATCTGCAAATCAACAGATCAATACGATCATGTAAAGGATGTTGATCCCCTGTTACTGGATTTACCAGTAGATTTTCATTCTTGGGGATAATCATGTGAGGCTCCCTAGCCATTTGTAATACCAGAGGAAACCATGCTTGTGTAGGCCAATCTGGCACTACCAATATCCCTGAAGCAGAATCCTGCGTGACCTTTTGCAAGCATCTACTGATGAGACAGAATGGAGGAAATACATACACAAACATTCCTCCCCAATGCAGCGAGAAAGCGTCTACCGCTGCTGCACCAGGATCTGGTTCCCATGAAACATATCTGGGCAACTGATGATTTAACCTAGATGCAAACAAATCAATGTCTGGCATTCCATACCGAAGAACCACTTGATTAAATACATCCTGATTTAACATCCATTCTATGTTGTCATTAAACTGACGTGATCTAGTGTCAGCTACCGTGTTAAATCTACCTGGCAAATAAATTGCCGAAATCCAGATATTTCTGTCAATGCACCAGCTCCAAACCTGGTTAGCCAGTCTATCACAAGCCTGTGACTTGACTCCACCCATGTGGTTTACATATGCCACTGCTGTGGTGTTGTCAATCTGAACCTGCACATGCAAGTCCCTACAGGTAGAACAATAAGCCTTAAGGCCATACCAGGTTCCCAATAACTCTAAATAATTGATCCCTCTCAATTGAAGCAAGGATGTCTCTTCCGCATTCCATCTACCTCCACAGCTGGAAGACAAATCTGTTGCACCCCAACCTAGTGCACTAACATCAGTCTGTAATACCATTGAAGGCGGTTCCACCGAAACCTTCCGAAAACTTTTTGGAGCATTTACTATCCACCATTGTATGTCGGAAATTGCCCCAGCTGACAACTGCATAGACCTGTCAAAATGTCCCATTTGTATTCTCAGTGCCTGTTCCTTCAATCGTTGTAATTGTTGATAATGCAGAGGACCATACTGCACAGCTGGAAAAGCAGCTACCAGCTTACCAATCAGCTGAGCTACTTGTCTAATTGAAGGTCGTTGTTCTCCAAGGAGATTAACACAATCCTCAATCAACTGTTGCAATTTGTCCCTGGGCAAAAATACCAACATGTGATTTGAATTAATGGTAAATCCCAAATAATCAATGATTTGAACTGGTGATAATTTGGATTTATCTGGATGAACAATGAACCCTAATTGTTGAAAAGTGGACTTAACAACTGAAACTGACAACAGAGCTTCAGCATGAGTCTTACCAACAATCAGAATATCATCTAAATAGGCCATTACCACATGCCCCTGAGCTCTGAGTAATGCTAACACAGGTTTTACCAATTTAGTAAATAATCTAGGGGCTGAAGTTAATCCATTAGGCAGTGCCTTAAATTGCCACAGCTGACTCATCCAAATGAATTTCAAATATCTTCTATCATCACCATGAATAGACACTGAGTAATATGCATCTTTCAAATCAATGCTAGCCATATAACACCCTTTGGAAATTAGATGTTTGGCCGTGGCAAATGTTTCCATTTTGAAATGCCTATAACAGACAAACTTGTTCAAACTTGTTAAATCCAGGATAATTCTACATCCCCCAGTCTTTTTAGCCCTAGGAAAAATACTTGACACAAATTGACAACTTTGATAGACTGATGTCTCAATTACCCCTTTCTTGTGTAATGAACTAATTTCTGTTTGTATAAGGACATTTTCTTCATCTGAAAATATAAGTTTCCGACTTGGAGCATGTTGAGTGGGTGGTCTCTCATTAGAGTAAAATTCAATTTTTACCCCTTCAATACTGTTCAATATAAACACATCTGACGTTAACTCCTGCCATTGTTTGAGAAACAATTTTAACCTTCCCCCAACTTCAACAATACTTAAGTCATTCTCTCTCGAAGGCTCATCCCTTACCTGCATATGTGCTTGTAGACCTTGTTGTCCACGGCCCCTTGAGAAAGGCGCCTTGCCCTTCATACCGGTGGCAGCCTGCCAATTCCGATATTGGAGACCTGTATGGCTGGTTCCTTCACCTGCCACCGAACTGGTACCTCTTTGATAAGGATAAAACCTTTTTCCTGGTTTACCAGCTGTCTTAATGAGGCCCATAGTTTTTACGTCCTCATGACATTCTTTCACTCTTTTAACCAGATCCCCTCCGAACAGCAGGTTTCTTGGCGGTACACTAGGTGGTTTGCACAAAGCCGCCAAATTAGGATTAATTACCGGCCTTATAGCGGCTCTTCTGATATTATTAATTTCAAAAAATGCACTGCAGAACAGTCCGAGTGCATCTTGATGGGCCTCAGACATATTCCCGGTATCAATAATTTTCACCAAAGCCGTAAGCCCTGCCGAGAACAATCTGAGCACTTTTTGAAATTTCATCTCCTGAGCCCTAGCTGACACCCCCAACTGTGTCCAAATCTGATGATTCACCACCGGCACTTTCAGAAGGTCGCAATTAATAGGAGCCTCGTACTTCTTGGCGGTCTCATCCATGGCTAACTCCTGCAGCTGGTGGGAGAGCATATACTGAATTGCTGCAGCCAATTCTTCACCAACTGGCTCTCCTGCCTCTCTGGGCATAGCAAATTTCCCAGCAATATTCGGAATTACTTCCAACTGAACTCCCTTACTGCTCTCCCCCACCACAGACTCGGTGTCAGCGAACTGCACCATTGGAACATCCTCCTCACAGGCAGGATATTCCTGCAGCCCTGTAAAAGGTACTGCTGGCTCAGGCTCTCCAACAGCCTGGCTTGGGCACCACTCCTCCTCACGGAGCTGGTCCCTGTCGAGCATTCTTTGCAATAGAATCTCGACCTGGGAGAGCCGTGAGCAAACGGACTCTCCTATAGAGGGTAGAACCTCCAGGCCCGACTCTGGGTCAACGGGCCTATCTGACTTACCAGTGGCCTTCCTCCCTACTGGCAAGCCTACACTGCTCGAAGGCAGTGGGTCCGCAACCACTGGCTGTATAGCCAGCACCGGACCAGGTGCACAAGACGGGCCTCCACCAACAACACTCTCCTGGTCGTCAACCTTCTTCCCTCCGGAGCGCCTCGCCGCTAACTTTTTCACTTTCTGCAACATTCTCCAAAACGTTCTCCAACCGTCGCAGAAAATGAACTCTGAAATTTTTTAAAACTTACCTCGAGTTTTAAACTTACCGCTTGGAGGAGGGCTGCTGCTCCAACCGGCCGACTGCACCAATGCGTCTGACGTCATGACGCACCAACGGCTGTGCGGGGTTCTTCACGTAGTCACTCACGTGACTCCGAAGTAAAATCCAAACCTCCTGTTTTGGTCACCGTGTTATAGGGAAGATGTCAGTTTTAGTTACCATGTCATAGGAAAAATGTTGGAAATGGTGCAGAGAAGATTTACAAGGATGTTGCCAGGACTCAAGGGCCTGAGCTATAGGGAGAGGCTGAACATGCCAGGACTTTATTCCTTGGAGAACAGGAGTTTGCGGGGTGAGCTCATAAAGGTGTACAAAATCACAAGAGGAATAGATTGGGTAAGTACACAGCCTTTTGCCCAGAGTAGGGGAATTGAGAACCAGAGGACACCGGTTTAAGATCGGGGGGAAAGACTTAATAGGAACCCGTAGGGTAATATTTTTTCACAAAGGATTGTGAGTATATGGAATGAGCTGTCAGAGGAGGTAGTTAAGGCAGGTACTATTAGTAATGTTACAAAATTTTGAGATTTAAAAAATCAAGTCTGCAATTTATCCCATCAGATAAAGCATAAAAAGAAGTTTAATTTGACACCCAATTCACTTTCATATCTTCAGTATTAAGAAAGTTATGACCATTTTCATACTCGGAAATTAGCATCTTGTCCCCATTGCCTTTCAATTGACTTAACTCAAAAGCTGTGATCTAGAACTGTTAAAAGCCCATAACTTTCTTAAAAATTAAGAGAATTCAATGAAATGTTCAGTTATTATAGATTGAAGCATTCTGAAACAAATATGAAACAATCTTACTTGGATGACCTGAAATTAAAGCATATAATTAGTTAGTTATCTAATTGTAGCTAATTACAAATTTCAATGAGTAGATCTAAACATCTATCCATTTCTTAAGAAAAGATAAACTTTTTTTAAATTGCCTAAGTGTCCAAATAACATTCACACAATAATCCACAATATAACATAATTTTTAAATCTCATTTTCATGAATTTCTGGGTCAAATGGAAGGAATTTAGTGTTTAATGCCTGTAAATTAATGGCCATTTAAATCAACTAGCGAGTGGGTTTTAGTGGAATGCGGTGGATTGGAACGTTGTGGTTTGCGGTGAAGTCAGGAGGAAAATACAGCCGGTTCATACATTTTTTTTGGACCCCATTTCGCAACATGAAAATATTATTTAAGCCTCCATAAAAAACAACTTTTAATATAAAAATAAACTGTGTACCTTTTTTTCTCCCCTACGCAAAATCCTTCCCGTTGTCGGCGCTCACGGCTTTTGATGGTGATTTTTAAATTACTCTAGAAAATAAATAATCTAGCGTAATTTAAAAATACCTTCATTAATGAAATGCCGGAGCGATTTTTCTTCCGCAACGAAATCGCCCGACATGGATCGATTTGCCCAGTCTGTAGAAAAACGGCACTTTAAGCCCGCCCCCCTCTGAAAGGCGCCAAAGTCACGTACGCGGGGAGCGGCAGAACTGCAGCGCTGCTCAAGGTAAGTTTTGTAACATACCTAGTACTATCATAACATTTAAGAGACATTTGGACAGGTACAATGATTGGATAGGTTTGGAGGAATATTTGGCCAAACACAGGCAGGTGGAAGTAATGTAGTTGGGGCATGTTGTTTGACATGGGCTAGTTAGGTCGAAGGGCCTGTTCCACATTGTGTGACTCTATGGAAAGGTTAGTTAGAATTACAACTGTATTGTAAATAGAACTGAAAAATGTGAGTTTTGGTTAGCTCACAATGTAGAAATGTGGCAGTGTCAAGGTATGTGATGGTAAGACCAAGTGTGCCTTTTCAATTAGGATCTAAGAGACAGGGCATTTACAGCAGAAACCCATCTGAAAACTGCAGGCCATGAGATCACAAAAATCGAGAGCTATTGATGCTAGGGAAGCCAAGTATCTTCCTTTGTTAATCTAAAATATCCCTTTGCTTGAAAATGCATGAAAACAGGACACCTTGCATTGGCTTGCAGAAAGAACCAGAACATTAAGGCAGGGAGAATTGTAGGTTATAACTTTTTTGGAAGTAAGGAAATATGCCTAATGAGTACATCCAGCTGTCTTAAATAACAAAGAAACTAATGCATTTTAAATGATATTTGTACCACAGATGATGGTTTTAGGACTGGAGTGAAGATAATTATTGTGAGGAACATTGAACCTGTAGTAGAGCCCAAAGGATTGAATTGGTGCACTTCAATAAAAGTTGCGTCCTACTGCACACATAGTCTGGAGATGTGCTAAGAACATTGTAAGAACTGAATTGCACTGTTACTCGGAATGACAAGGAGATAAAGTTGTATATAATTGGTAGGGAGGAACTGCAGAAAAACGAAGAAAGACACAAAACATCTGGAGTAACTCAGCTGGTCAGGCAACATCTCTTGAGCAAGAAATAGGTAGTGTTTCGGGTCGAGACCCTTCTTCAGACCGAGTCAGGGGAAAGGGGAATGAGAGAGATAGACAGTACTTAGGACAAATGAATGGATATCCAAAAAGCAACAATAATAAAGGAAATATAGAGCCCACAATGGTCCATTGTTGGCTGTGAGACAGGTGGTAAGGAGTTATACAGACAGTGGAATTCAACAGGACACAGGTAAACTAGTATGTCAATTGGGGTGGGGGAGGGACCGAGAGAGGGGATGCAAGGGTTACTTGAAGTTAGAGAAATCAATATTCATACCGCTGGGTAGTAAGCTGCCCAAGCTGGATATAATTGGGGTAGGCCACCCATGGAAACTGGCAATATTGGCTGGGGACTTTTTAAACTTCATGCTTGAGAAAATGAGAAGTATACAGACAGGTCTCCTTTTTCTCCAGATAAACTGACTCCATCAGCGATTTGGCACTGTGAAGTAAAGGAAAGTGAGACGCGTGGCTAAGTGAACCAGAGTACATAGAAATGGAGAGAACTTTAAAAAAAAAATCAGAACCTGACATTAGGAGAGGGCATGAGCTTAAGAAAGGCTGACAACATAGACACAGAGAAAGGCACCAAAAGACAAAATGAAAAGCAAACAACTGTAGATGTTAGAAATGTGGAACTAAGGTAGAAAACAATGAGAATACAGAACAGGTGAGACAGCATCTGTTGAGAGCGAGAAATAGCAATAACCTTGAGTCTGTTTTTCTCTCCACAGATGCTGCCTGACTGGCTCTGTATTTCCTGCTTTTTTCAAAATTTCTAAAAGAAAGAAACCTAGTAATCAAGCCTTTTCACTACTTCTTGAACTCAGTGGCACTGAAGAACCCAGTGAGTTTTTATATGAGAAAGAACTGAGTGTTCTTCATAAAATAAACACAAACAGCTGCAGTAACTCAGCGGCAGGCACTATCCCTGGAAGGGGTGACCTTTTAGGTCGAGACCCTTCTTCAGACATATTCAGAAATATGTTCTTCATATTTGGATTGAATCTCAGAAAGTTGGTTGGGCAGACTTTGAAACTGCAGAATGCAGAAAGGATTCAAAGGGAAAAAAGTGCTTGGAGAGGCAGAGAAAATTGCTAACACACATTGTTAAGGATGCAATCCAGGTAATAGAAGGAAAAGACATGGCAGAACATTGATAAGAACCATCTGTATAGACAGATGTAAAAGTTCACTTAAAAAGATAAACAAAGTACAAATTCTTAAGACTATACAAAGCTTTAATTTAACGTCTGACGGGTGTAGACCTAGAGACCCAGAGGCAACAGTTTTACGTCTGAATCTCCAGCAGAACACACACAAAGAAACACCAGAAAACCGGAGTTTATATACGTACAGACATAAAACCAATTGCATGATGTAATGTACAAGAAACCATCAGCCACCTCCAAATATGGAGTTGTTTTTCACTCTTTGCCAAAAGCCAGTCATCCCAATGGCATCCTCTGGCTCCTTATCTGATTAACCTCTTCAACTTGCATTAAGAAAAATTGTAAGAGAGCTGCGAACTATTCAACTTAAGTTAAAAAAAACCTTGTCATGATGGGAGTTGTCCAAATCCCATCATGCATTACAATTGGCTTTTTACAACAGGAAAGCTTAAATATGACAACAATCAATTAATAACTAACGCTTTCACAGAACTCTGAGGTTGACTGCTGCTCCATCACTGAAGTTCACCAGCAACAACACTCATCAAAATGGGTTTTCAAATTGCTTAAAAAAACTTGCTGCTAAAGAAACTATTCAGCTTTTCAGACTGATTGTAATGGGAGCAGAAAGTTGAAAGCTATTTGTGGTTAAGAGTGGTTTTGAAAGGTAATGTGTATGCAAAGAGGAATGACAACAATAAAGAGTTGCAAGTTTCAATCAATGGCTTATCAAATATATTAAAGAGACTTTGCAAAGTTCCATTAATACCAAATTTTCAGGAAGACTGAGCATGACATTTCTTGGTCTACAACAAAAAATGTGGCAATGAAACCAATTAATTGGTTGGCCTTCATCGTTTTACTAGTGACAGGGGGAGAAGGCAGGAACGGGGAACTGATTCTGGATTGATTCTGGATGATCAGCCATGATCATATTGAATAGTGTTGCTGGCTCGAAGGGCCGAATGGTCTCCTGCACCTGTTTTCTATGTTTCTATGAGATGAGAACTTAAATTCCATTTAAAAAACTGTTGGTCAAGGGGCAAAATCTGTCATGGAAAGGATGGAAAATGTAGAGAACCAAAGACCAATCTCAGCCACATACAGATGATCCACACCAAGCCTATGAAGCAAACAATGGACTGGTCCACACAATGAAAAGTAACACACTTCAGGAAAACTAGACCAGGAATGAATGGGAATGATACCAAATACTCATCAATCGATGGTCTTGACTTAAAAACAGAGGTTGAACATATGACTGAATAAAATGTTGAAATAAGATATGCATCCATTCCACAACAAGATATTCACCAGTAGGAGTCAGAAACTCCAGTAAGAACTAGTCCAAGCAATGTCCATAAGATATAAAGGCCATTCAGCCCATCCAATCTACTCTGCCATTCAATCATGGCTGATCTATTTTCTTCTCCCTGTAACTTTTGATGTTAATACCAATAAAGAAACTATCATTCTCCTCTTTAAAAATACCCAATGACTTGAACTCTACAACCAACGGTAGCAATGAATTCCACAGATTCACCACCTGTTGGCTAAAATAATCCTCCTCATCATAATTTTAAATTTACATCCCTTTTTTCTGAGGATGTTCCCTCTGGTTCCAGACTCTCACATTACTGGAAACATCCTTTCCATTTCCACTCTATCTAGGCCTTACATTATTCAGTAGGTTTCAATGAGATCCCCCCTCACCCTTCAAAACTCCAGCGAGTACAGGCCCAGAGCCAACAAATGCTCCACATACGTCAACCCAATCAGCCCTGGGATCATCTATACTATTACTAAAACTCTCATTTTGTTTTTTATAAACCTCATCTGGACCCTCTCCAGCACCAGCACATTCTCAGATATGGGGCCCCAAACTGCTCACAATATTCCAAATATGGCCTCACCAGCACCTTATAAAGCCTCGGCATTTTATCCTTGCTTTTACTTTCTAGACCCTCAAAATGAATTGCATTTGCCTTCCTTACTGCTGACTCAACCTGCCAATTAACCTTTAGGGAATCCTACAACACTCCATGTCCCTTCGCACCTCCAATTTCTGATTCAATTTTGTCAATTTGACATGAATTGATGTCAATTTCATGCACTTGTGAGGAAAATAGTTACTAAATGTATTTACGAACTTTAACGTATAACACATTTGCTGAATTAGCACATCGATCAAATTGACCTGATAGGAATCTTCTTCATAACCAAGCACATATGGCAATACAGTTTTGAAGCAGTTCAATTGCAAACAGCAAGTTATAACAGTATATGGTGGGTCAAGTAACACTATAGCCTTCTGTGACCAAGAAGCTGTGGCTAGTGTCATTGACAAATGTAGGCCAGCATCTGTGCTAGTTTTATAGTCTTTAAATGTTGAAATAAAGAACAGTCATGACAGAAGTGGGAATCTTGACGAATACTGCAGACACTGGCTAGGCCATCAGAAGACAAATGAATAACATGAAATGTCAGCTAGTGTTGCTGATACAGGTTGTCTCATGTATGTTGATTAAGGCTCAAGCTATTGGAACTCATGCAAAACTATAGTCAGTGGTCAAGGAGTGACAATGTGGCCACATGTGATCAATGTTGTCAATTCCGCTCTCCAATATGAAGTCAAGACTGGAATGTCAGAACCCTCATGGTCAATGACAAAAGCAACATGCTGGTCTACTACCGTAAGGAAAGGACTCAGACACTTGGATATTAACATCACTGCACTGAATGAGAGGGGGTCAAGGAAAGAGTGTTCACATCGCGGCCCTGTTTTCACCAATCTTTCCAGCATCACTGAGAAGAAGCGCAGGATCGACACCATTGTATGCAGATGCCGAGAAGTGTGTTCAGCTCTGGCTGAATAACTTTTAATCTTGTGTGTGGACTCGATAAAAAGAAGAACTGAATGAGAGAAAACAGATAAGAGGTCGACAGCTTAATGAACAATGCAATGGGTACACTTTCTGGAGAGACAAGCCAGAGGAAGTGCGTTGTCTTATGGAATGAGCTTTGCCATCAAGAATGAGCTGGTCCATCATCTCACCGACTTCCCCAGTGGAAGTAGTTTTGATCTTATAACTCACTGTGAAATGAAATCAACATGCCAGTCATCAGCCTGGAAATTGTGGATGAGGCTCAGAAGGATGACTTCCATTCCAATAATTACAAAAACCTGGTTTGTGTTCTCGGTAAATGTTGTCCATCCAGAGATCCAGAGTGGACATGATCTTTGCCATGTAACAACTGCAAGAAAACTGCAAGGAATAGCACAACCGCTATACATTGCCGTCTGTAACCTCATTAAAATCTTTGATTCCATCAATCATGAGGAATCGTGGAACACCCTCAAATTTGACTAATCACCATTTGTCATGCTTCACATTAGCATTGAAGCCACGATTCTAACGAATGTGGGTAAAAAAAAGCTGCTCCATATGCCCACTTTGTTGGAGCACATTGCGGAACCCAGCATTTCGCAAACCACCTGCATGAGAGGAATTAATCTTCGCTTGAGAACCACGATTACCCATATCTCGAAGTTTACCATTGGTTCAGTACAACCTTTAATCTATTGAGGAAACAGTGATGTGAAGATCAGGACCTCAGATCTCAGGGCATGGCAGAAAGCACATCATTCACTGGGCAGTAGTGATCCCTGCCCTTCTTTATCCTTTTGTGGCCTGGATTAACCACAGCTGGCACTTGAAAGTTTCCATCAATGTTGTCTCTGGAAAATCCTCCGAGTTTACTCGACAGCTAAGTGAACCAGCGTCGGTTCACTGGTTCACTTAGTGAACCTCTCCCATTCCCACCATTGGGGCAATAATGACACTCAGTCAGCTCTCTTGTTGAGGCCATGGCACCAGACCACTGAAATATTGTATTCTGAGCCCTAACATGGGAAGAGATTACCAGGTACGCAGTGGAAAAGATTCAAGAAAATCTCAAAACCTCCTGGGAAAATGCAGCATCGCAATAAATTTTTGTCAATTGCAGAGCCTTGACTTTTCAAAGTGGAGATAATATTTGGGATGATATTGAGAACCTAGCGTCTGTACAAGAGGAGCACAACAAAGTAGTATGCAAAGACCAGAAGGAACACACCACATGACAAGTACCTATCCACAGGCTTCTATACTCAGTACCCTGACTGATGAAGGTCAATGTACTGAAAGCCTTCTTGATCACCCCATCGACCTCTGACACCACCTTTGGGGAACTATGTGCAGGTACCATAGTTAAACTGCATGACACTTAATAAGAATGGAATTTTGTTTAGTTTAGAGATACAGTGTGGAAACAGGCCCTTCGGCCCACTGAGTCCTCACTGACCAGCGATCCCTGCACATTAAAACTATCCTACACACACTTGGGGCAATTTACACATACCAAGCCAATTAACCTACAAACCTGTATGTCTTTGGAGTGTGGGAGGAAACCGAGGATCTCGGAGAAAACCCATGAGGTCATGGGGAGAATGTACATTCAGCACTGAAATGTTGGCCTAGATTCTGCACTGGCACCACCTTCTCACTTCGGGAAAAAGAACAACCCATGAGACCCCAGCTAACGCTGCCATAAGTTCAATGGATATCATGGGCATATTAATTCATTTCCATTTAAATCATAAATGTTTTGACTGATTCCCTACTCAAATGGCTTAAATCAATATTGGACCATACCTGATATCACCTAAAGTGGCTTAGTGTAAAGTTGTGCCAGATTCTGGTATGGTACCACAGTGGTAGAGTTGCTTCCTTACAGCGCTTGCAGAGCTAGAGTCCTGGGTTCGATCCCAACAATGGGTGCTGTCTGTATGGAGCTTGTACCTTCTCCCTGTGACAATGTTATTTTCTCCGGGTGCTCTGGTTTCCTCCCACACTCCAAAGACGTGCGGTTTGTAGGTCAATTGGCTTCTGTAAATTGTCCCTAGTGTGTAGGATAGAACGAGTGTACAGGATGATTGTTGATTGACAAGGACTCGATGGGCTGAAGGGCCTGTTTCTATATTGTATCTCTAAAACTCAGCTGCAGGAAGATGAGCTAAAAAAAGGAACAACAAATGGGATGGCCTCCTGGTCTGCCTCATTGTGTGATTCTATCCCTCAAACACTGCCACAAAAACAGATTATATGTTCTTGCACAGGTTGCTGCTTGTAAGGCCTTCCCTGCACTTTGACAGTGATTGCATTTCAAAGCACTTGTTTGAGGTTTCACAAGATTGTGAAATGAGTCCCTGAAATGTAAAATATTTATTTCTAAGGAAGTGCAACAGAATTGTTCAATAGTCAGTCTGAATGTCAGCTCGATTATAATGATTAAGATTAACACTGCTACTGTAAGAAAACCAATCTAAATTCTGATTCTGATTAATCTCTGCTCTTAACTTGAATCATGCAATGAAAGTTTTTCTGAATGTAATTACAACATATATTGTGCATGATGATTGTGTAATTAGGAAGAAGCTACATATCTTTTTTACCAAAATAAAATCCATGATTGGATTTCTCATAAAAGAAAGAATGGATTCAAACCAATTAGGATAAAATAAACGAGGAGTATTTCACTGCCCTGGCTGTGTGGATTCAAATAATTTTGTGCACAAAAGAGGTCTATTTGGCCCACTGAGTCTCTCCTGGCTCTGAAAGATATCCAATTATTCTCACTGCTTTTGGTCTTTCTCCTGAGCCGTGTAATATTTTCCTATGTCTGGTAAATATCTGTCTCTCACCTGAAAACGACACTTTTGTCTTCTTCCATTGGTCTTTCAGGCAGTATATCAGTCCCATCAGAATAAATCACTGTCTAAAAGAATTTCTCATCTTAATTTCTCCTCTATAAATTTTCTGTAAATTATGTAAGGAAAGAAATACTTACATTTTAATGGGCGGGCAACTCTTGAAAAAAACCCCTACAATAATAGATTGGGTGGTCTGTACGGAGTTTGTACATTCTCCCTGTGACCGCATGGGTTTTCTCCGGGTGCTCCAGTTTCGTCCCACACTCCAATGGCCAGGCATGTGCCGTGAGTAATTACTCAGGGTAGGCACTCAGTCGGATTTTTAAAAAAATTAAACCGTGCATGCGCAGATTGTTCTCTCCGTAAAAATAAAAAATAAAAATAAAAACAGCAACAATTAAATTTGCCCAAGGCTTCCTAGTCTCCTTTATTCTGAATTACTGAATGGGTGGGTGGTGAAGATTGATGGCAGGTGGATAGATGGTGGGAAAAACGGGAGTACAGTGAAAAGTTGAATCAGTTGTCATCTTTTTGAAAGACAACACTTGTTCAAGGGACCAATTGGGGGGAGAGTTCCTTTCACAGCGTGTGGAGAGTCTGTGCCAGGGGTAAAGTTGGCAGGACTGTTGAGAAGGAGGGGGTCGGGAATAATGTCAGTAACTCACTCACCGCTGCCGCAGCTCTCCGGGCACAAAGCCACGCACTATAGCGGGGATAGACGCAGCTCGGGGAGCTGCGAGCGGCCACCGGGACCCGACACCAGAACTGACCCCCACTTCAGTGCCTTCTGCTGGCCGAGTAACCTCAATCGTGCTGTCGGAATTCATGAGTGAGGCCAGCGAGCGGCAGGAGAGAGGTTGTGCACGCCTCCGTGCAAGGAGCCTCGCAAGTGGCATTATCCTGATCCCCTCTTTCACAACATTCGTGCCCTCCCCGCAACTTTACCCCGGGCCAGACTCCCCAAATGGTATGAAAGGAGCTCTCCCCCCCCACCCCGGGAAATACGGTATTTAAAAACATCACCAACAAATGTACTTACCACATCATTGGTACACGAGCTCCATTCTTCTCTCCCTGTTTCCAAAGATACTCTTAAAATAATGCCAATCCATATTTGAAAACCCGGCCAAGAAACTAGCGCTGTGCATGCGCAGTAGGCTGCTGCGCGTGCCCAGTGCTGCAAAGGCAAAATTTCTGCTGCCTTCAGCCCCGATTGAAATTGACGGCTTCAGGCAGCGCTGACGGCACGTGGGCTGCACAGAGCTTCCCGTGTTACAAGCGCTGCGGATGAAAGGCACGGAGAATTATGCCTACCTGAGAGATCGATCTCTTAGATAAGCATAATTCTCCCATGCCTTAACTATTTATATTTAGTAATTACTATGTTATAATTTTAGTCAGGGTAGGCAGTGCCTACCTTGCCTACCCTGACGGCACATGCCTGCCAATGACGTACAGGTTTGTAGGTTATTTGGTGTAGGTAAAATTGTACATTGTTCCGAGTGTGTAAAATAGTGTTAGTATGTGGGGTGATCGCTGGTCGGTGCAGACTTGGTGGGCCAAAGAGCCTGTTTCCACACTATATTTGTAAAGTCTAAAGTCTAATAGATTTTTGTTAAACAAGAGATATTCACGACTATAGAGCCAAGTTAGTGAAGGGAGTTAGAATACAAAGCAGTCATGATCCTGTTTTGTATTTCACTATGATATTGAAAATTTACCATTTGGCCCATCAAATCGATAGTAGCTCACAGTGTATTCCTACCAGTCCTATTCCTCCTTTATTTTGTTCCGTTTCACATGCCCATCACTCCCTTTTACTCCCCATTGAATAATGAAACAGAACAAAAGGCACACATTCGCTGGATACAGGTTGTGTCTATATACTAATCTAACAGAGCATCACCTCTAGGCTAAAACTACAATTTATAATTTACTATTTACAGTATACTTTGAACTTTATGGGAATGGTTTTCTACATTCTTAAAAGGCTAACACCAATACTATTTCCACAATTAATTCAATCATCAGGGTGCCTCATCATATACCTCTGTATTTAATAGGCTTGGCCCTGGGACGTGGAGTAGCTTGGACACTGTGGCTTCAGACCACTGCTTGATGTATTTCAACCATACTTTGTCTTCCTCCAGATCTAGTCTGCAGCAACGCATTTCTGGTGACTTTGGTCATCTTTATCACATTATAGTGGGGGGGGGGGGGGGGAGGGAAGTGGCTTAGCGAAGGTCATCTCCCCTCTGACCAATGTCACCAGTGTCTAATGACCAGATCTTATCAGGTTCTTTCATTATAGGGCCTAGCACCCACTCTTAGGATTTTCCAAATGCAACTACAGGCATAGTATGTGGGGGCCAGATAAGTTAACTGACAAGAGACTGCAGATACTGTAATCTTGTGCAAAAAAAAACCTCTGCTCCCTTAACACATCTCCGACTGGTTCTACATTGCACTCCCTACCTTGCTTATCAGATTCAACCATTTGTTCCCTTTTGCCTTCTCCATTTATCACCTCCAGCCTTGGGTATTATCTCTACTCTTCTCTCTCCCATCTGACTCATCTGCCAATTAACCCCTCGATACCTGATTCCACCTAACACATGCCAGCTCTTACCCTGATTCTTCCCCTACCAGCTATCTCCCCTCTACTCCACCCATCTGAAGATGTGTTCTCACCCAAAATGTTGTCACTAGAGAATAGGTGCAGGAGTTGGCCATTCGGCCCTTCGAGCCTGCACTGCCATTCAATATGATCATGGCTGATCATCCAACTCAGTATCCCTTACCTGCCTTCTAACTCCCTCTTAAATATAGCCAACGAACTGGCCTAAACTACCTTCTGTGGCAGAGAATTCCAGAGATTCACCACTCTCTGTGTGAAAAATGTTTTTCTCATCTCGGTCCTAAAAGATTTCCCCCTTATCCTTAAACTGTCCTAGTATTGCCCTGGCTGGGCTCCCATTTCTAACTCAAGGAAGAAATTAAAAGTAGATAACGATTGGATTAAATTCACGATGAAAACGTGATTAGCTATAAGAAAGCAATTAAATCTTTTCAATTCGATATCTAGAGCAATGAAGATAGCTGCTAGTCCCAATTTTATACCCAGCAAAATTGATAAGGGATTTAGAAACTGGGCAGATAAAGGGTTTATTACTGTGGACCAGCTTTTTTGTGGGTATTATTTTTTGTGGGAGTCTTGAAATCTTACGAGCACTTGCAGAATGTATTTGGACTGTCAGGGTCGGATTTCTTTAGGTTCCTCCAGATACAGCACTACTTACAGACACATGTAGATTGGGAGCAGATATGTAGACTACCTTCAAATTTGGAAAATACTTTCTTGATGACTATAAAGGAAGTGTTACAAAAGAACTTGATATCCCATTTATATCAAGGACTTCAAGACTATATAAAAGGAAATACTATAGAAACAAAACAGAAATGGGAATTGGAAATGAACATTATTATTACAGATGAAACATGGGAAATGACATGTCTCTTGGGACATAAGCTGACAAGCACCCACTCTTAGAGGGAGTTCGACTGGAAAATTAAAATGAGAGTATTTAGGACCTCTTTAGTGCTGGCAAGATACAGAAACACCTCAAATTTATGCTGGAGAAGATCGGTGATCACACACATATTTTGTGGGATTGCCCCAAATTGTACCAATACTGGAGAGACATCCAGGTAGAGATTAAATTAATTCTGGGAGTGGATCTACCTTTGGAACCGGCTTGTTTTGTATTAGGAGATACTCCAGCAGCAACAGATATTCAAAATCAGAGTTATTTGCTTGGGGTGATGTTGTTGATTGCTAAAAAGATGATAACAGTGCTATGGAGAAAGGAAATGCCACCAAATGTTCAACAGTGGAGGGAAAGATTGAAAAATGTATACTTGATGGAAAGTATAACTGCTAAACTCCAGTTGAGGACCGATGCCTTTCATATTATATGGAAACCGGTACTATTACAAATGCCAAGATTGATTAAGGATATGAATGGACGAGCTTGCTATGGTGCCTGTGAATAAGACCCTTCTATGATAGAATGTTAAGAGGATCCGATGTGATGCAAATAGAGGTTAGGTGATTTGCATTTTGTCATTTTGCGATTGTCTTTTGTGTGTCTGTTTTGCCTGTATGTGTATTTTGTTATGTCAATAAATGTGGAGTTCAAAAAAAAAACAAAAAACCTGTGACCCCTTGTCCTGGACTTCCCCAACATCGGGAACAATCTTCCTGCATCTAGCCTGTCCAACCCCTTAAGGATTTTGTAAGTTTCTATAAGATCCCCTCTCAATCTTCTAAATTCTAGCAAGTACAAGCCAAGTCTGTACAACTGCAGAAGGACCTCTTTGCTCCTATATTCAACTCCTCTTGTTATGAAGGCCAACATGCCATTCGCTTTCTTCACTGCCTGCTGTACCTGCATGCTTAATCTCATTGACAATGAACAAGGACCCCCAGATCCTGTTGTACTCCCCCTTTTCCCAACTTTACACCATTTAGATAATAATCTGTCTTCCTGTTATTGCTACCAAAGTGGATAATCTCACATTTATCCACATTAAATTGCATCTGCCATGCATATGCCCACTCACCCAACCTGTCCAAGTCACCCTGCATTCTCATAGCATCCTCCTCACAGTTCACACTGCCACCCAGCTTTGTGTCATCTGCAAATTTGCTAATGTTACTTGCAATCCCTTCATCTAAATCATTAATATATATTGCAAATAGCTGCGGTCCCAGCACCGAGCCTTCTGACAGGGACCCTTTAATCCCTACACTTTGTTTCCTGTCTGCCAACGAATTTTCTATCCATGTCAGCACTCAACCCCCCAATACCATGTGCCCTAATTGTGCCCACTAATCTCCTATGTGGGACCTTATCAAATGCTTTCTGAAAGTCCAGATACAGTACATCCATTGGCTCTCCCTTGTCCATTTTCCTAGTTGCATCCTCAAAAAAATGCCAGAAGATTAGTCAAGCATGATTTCCCCTTCGTAAATCCATGCTGACTCGTACCGATCCTGTTACTGCTATCCAAATGTGCCGCTATTTCATCTTTTATAATTGACTCCATCATCTTCCCCACCACTGATGTCAGACTAACTGGTCTATAATTCCCTGTTTTCTCTCTCCTGTCTTTCTTAAAAAGTGGGTTAACATTAGTTGCCCTCCAATCCACAGGAACTGATCCTGAGTTTATAGAACATTGGAAAATTATCACCAATGTGTCCACGATTTCAAAAGCCACCCTTAAGTACCATGGGATGCAGACCATCAGGCCCTGGGGATCTATCAGCCTTCAGTCCCATCAGTCTACCCAACACCATTTCCTCCGTCACCCCAGATCCTCTGGCCACTAAAACATCAGGAAGATTGTTTGTGTCCTCCTTAGTGAAGACGGATCCAAAGTACCTGGTCAACTCATCTTCCATTTCCTTGTTCCCCATAATAAAGTCATCCTTTTCAGTCTTCAAGGGTCCAACTTTGGTCTTAACTATCTTTTTCTTCTTCATATACCTAAAGAAACTTTTACTATCCTCCTTTATATTCTTGGCTAGCTTACCTTCGTACCTCATCTTTTCTCCCCGTATTGCCTTTTTAGTTATCTTCTGTTGCTTTTTAAACGTTACCGAATCCTCTGGCTTCCCGCTCATCTTTGCCATGTTGTACTTCTTATCTTTTATTTTTATACTGTCCCTGACTTCCCTTGTTAGCCACGGTCGCCCCTTACTCCCCTTGGAATCTTTCTTCCTCTTTGGATTGAACCTTCGGTATTATTCCCAGAAATTCCTGCCATTGTTGTTCCACTGTCATCTGCCTGTTTCCCTCCACAGATGCTGCTTGACCTGCTGAGTTCATCCAAAAGTTTGCTTTTTCTTAACCTATGTCGTATTGCCAGGGTTGAACAACACAGGTTGTACCTATTAAAGTTGTTATGGTAACTGGTAGAACAAGCCGGATATAACAACATTCACAACGTTAACATTTATCCAAACCTTGTCATGCAGGTACTGTTTCAATAGGGGTGATAAATGAAATGGTGGTGATATACTTTCTGGGTGGCTTTTAAATGTGAGTATTACTACAGTTCGTGGATAAGTCTACAGCAGTGTGGAAATGATAACCGCGTGCTTTAGTCTGAACTTCATTGCTGTGCAGTTTCAATTTGCTTTAATCCCATCTCTTATCAAGTAAGGCAATTATGGTCCATAAAACCAATTTTAAACAGCAAGAGCTCAGGCGCATTCAGAAATTGTTCATGCAGCAGTAGAACCTCTTAATTATGGCCATCATCTGAATCGCAATCATTTCTATTTTCTGTGACAGTAGAATACACATGTATCATGTGAAGTGATGTATTAAAATCAATCTCAGCAACCTATTGTACATTTTCAGTAGACACTATAGATATGCCATTTCTGTCATTTTGGACATTTTTATAGATCACAAATTAAATATTGGGGGAACTGAACTCGGGCAACAACAACAACTTGGATTTACATAGCACTCTTGTGGTAACAAATCGCTCGGTGCTTCACTGGAAAGTTGTCAGAAAGTGGTGGTGAGTCTTCTCATGAATTGCAGCAGTCCACGTGGTGAAGATACGCCCACAGTGCAGTTACATATTAACCGTTTTGGGAATTAGACCCAGTGAGAATATATTTCCAATTCGAGGTGATATAGAGAGGCATCTTCAACTGGCAGTGTTTGCATGAACCTTCTCCTCTTATTCTACTGGGTGAAAGAGATCAGAGATTTGGCAGGTGCCATGGAGGAGGTTCATATGAGTTGCTGCAAAGTATTTTGTATTGAATGTCTAATGTGATGGAGGGACTGCCAACCAAACACACTTCTTGCTCCCAATTCTTTGTCCCAAATTGTCTGGGAATAGAGGGCTATGGACCAGCACTTGAATTGCATAGGCAAAGAATGCTATGGACTAAGTGCTTGGAGATAGAAGGATGCCCACTGGTTGGTGTAGATGAGTTGGGCTGAATGGTCTAATGCTGTACTATTCTATGATTTTATGAAAATTGTGAGAAGCTTTATTCGATCCTACCCACTTCGGACAATTTACAGAAGCCAATTAACGTACAGACCTGCTCGTGGGGAAATCGGAGCACCCAGAGAAAACCCACAGAGTCACAGAGAGAACATACAAGCTCCGCACAGACAGCACCCGTATTCAGGATTGAACCCGGGTCACTGGTATTGTAATATCCCTGTCCCACGGTACGAGTTCATTCCAAGAGCTCTCCCGAGTTTGCCCTGATTCGAACTCGGAGATTTGTCAGTACTCGGGGCTCTCGTGGACATTTTTCAACATGTTGAAAAATCGTCATGAATCTTCCCTCGCTTACCTGCCGTTAGCGAGTCTTCCCCGAATACCTGCCGTTAGCGTAACGAGCCGCTAAGAGACGTCCCCGAGCTCCGACGTACCCGCTACGTTCATTCTCCGTGCTTACCACGAGTTTGATTTTTTTAACACTCGGGAGAGCTCTTGGAATGAACTCGTACTGTGGGACAGGGCTTTAAAGCAGCAATTCTCCGTTTGCACAGTTAAATATAGTTCGAAAAGAATCTCGGTGCTATGAGGAAAGAGCTGAAAGTTACTCAAATATCACTACCAAAGAACCAATACAAACACAATGGATACAAAGCCAGTGGTTGAGTTACACCTGCAAATAAGCCATTTGGCACATCACGCCTGTGCTGGCCCTTTAAAAGTGTACTTTTCCTGACTATTCTCCAGACTCCTGCAAATTTTTCATTTTCAAATATTATCTGGTTTCTTTTCAAAAATAACAATTTAATCTATCTCGTGGAGTTCAACCAGTTAATCCTCTTTTACTCGGCCACTTTTAGCTGAGACATTGAGAAATCTGGTGAAAGGAATGCAAACTCAATTTCCTTTTAGATTAATGTGTAAGAAAGAACTGCAGATGCTGGTCAAAATCAAAGGTAGACTCAAAATGCTGGAGTAACTCAGCGGGACAGGCAGCATCTCTGGAGAGAAGGAATGGGCAACGTTTCGGGTCGAGACCCTTCTTCGGACTGTCCTTTTAGTTTTCGTTTAGTTTAGAAATACAGCACGGAAACAGGCCCTTTGGCCCACTGGGTCCACACCGACCCATACACTAGGGATAATTTCCAATTTTAACTGAAGTCAATTTACCTACAAGCTTGTACGTCTTTGGAGCGTGAGAAGAAACCAGAACACCTGGAGAAAATGCATGCAGTCATAGGCAGAATATACAAACTCCGTACAAACAACAGCCATAGTCAGGATTTAACCTGGGTCTCTGACGTCGTAAGGCAGCAACTCTACCACTGCACCACCCCAACTCTACCACTGCACCACCCCAATTGGCTAGGAAACTGGAGAGAACACTCTGCTTTGCATCACGTAGCAGGTGTGGGATCTTTAAGCCCAGCTGACTGGGTCCTGGTTTAACAATTCAACTGCAATAGGAACTCTATGGAATCAACAGATAGACCTATACATGAACAAAACACAAAGTGCTGGAGTAACTCAGTGGGTCAGACAGATCCGTGGAGGGAATGGATAGACGACATTTTGGGGCTGGGTCCTTTCTTCAGACTGATTGAAGAAGGGGAGAAAAAGCTGGACAAAAATGTGGGGTTGAGTCAAAGGCTGGCAAGTGATAGATGGAGGAAGGAACTGCAAATGCTGGTTTACACTGAAGGTAGACACAAAATACTGGAGTACAACATGTTGGTGTGCTGGATTGATAGGTGGGTACAGGTGACAGTGGCTGAAATCAAGCAGCCGTTCACAGTAATGATGTGATATAAATTTGACCCTCAGTTTGGACCAATTAACTTGGTGGAGTTCAACATTGCAAGGGTTTAGAAAAGATCTACATCAGTGAGACCAAGCTTAGGCTTGGCGACCGCTTTGCCGAACATCTCTGCTCGGTTGTCAATAACCAACCTGATCTCTTGGTGGCTCAGCACTTCAACTCCCCCTCCCATTCCAAATCCGACCTTTCTGCCCTTGGCCTCCTCCATGGCCAGAGTGAGGACCACCGTAAATTGGAGGAGTAGCACCTCATATTTCACTTGGGCAGTTTGCACCCCAGCGGTATGAACATTGACTTCTCTAATTTCACATAGTCCTTACTTTCTCCTCCCCTTCTCAGCTCTCCCTCAGCCCATTGGCTCCCCGTTTTCCTTCCCCCCCCCCCCCCCCCACATCAGTCTGAGGAAGGGTTTCGACCCGAAATGTTGTCTATTTCCTTCGCTCCATTGATGCTGCCTCACCCGCTGAGATTCTCCAGCATTTTTGTCTACTTTAGAAAAGGGTAGCTATTTTCAATGGTTTATCATTCAATGCCTGATGATAATTTTCAACGACCTGTCCCTCATGCCCAGCACCATTGTGGTGATGACCATTTTCTCTCCATCACAGAATGTGGTGTGCAGATTTGGATCCAATATTATTATTCAGGAGTAAGTGATGTATAAAGGAATGGCGATGTTTCCTTGGTTTCTGCACTCTATCCTTCTATTGGTAGCATTTAGATTTCAAAGGTTTCTTAACTTGTTCTGCCACCTTCAGAGATTTCCACACACCCACGCACACCATTATTTCAGCACCTCGTTTAAAACTGTACATTTGATTCTTGTTGCATCTCCATGTTCTTCTCAACAATCTGCATCACTTCATACTGTTTTCTGAATTAAATAGCATTTGCCATGGGTCTCCCCATTTTCACTGCTCCATCTATGTTCTCCTTGAGTCTGCAACCATCCCACTTACTGTTTGCAAATGTTGTTCTATTTTTACAATTTGCTGAGTAACCTAGGTCCTGGCCCCTGATGGATATTAAAAAGAGCAATGGTCTCAACAGAGATTCTAGAGGTACACCTTTGCAGCACTCCTTCCAAACAACCATGCACTATTTCCTTTGTCCCCTGTGAAATGTACAGACAGCATAGTATTGGAGGGGTTTTCTCATTTCATACAGCTCATGAGCAAAATATCAAGAAAGGGAAATTTGTCTGGTTTAGGCTGTCAGTTTAATTTACACCATCAACCATTACCGAAAGGTGTATCAAGGTATTTAGGAACAGTCATCAGGAAGAGTGAAAGGAGAGGAGCATTGCATGTTGCCAGCTACAAAATCCAGAGACGCAGTGTGATATCGGCAGGCAACACCTGCAAAGCTTCTTCCTGACACTTGCTCAGCCTGCCTACACAAGCCCATCATCATGCTGATTAAAGTTGTTTCAGGTTAGTCATTAACTCACCACCCACCAGCCTGCTGTACATTTATGTCTTATTTAACACCAGTGGCCCCAAAGATAGCCCTCTTCATAAGCCCAAGGAACATGCAGGGGATCAAGAAATACTCCCACAAGAGAGCAAAATGTTTTATGAACAATTCACACATGGTTCATTAATAGTAAATAATGGTAACATAAATTAAATCGTAAAGCACAATGATCCAAGAATCCATCCTTGCTTTTATGTATCTTCCAGTTAGAGTGTAATGTCACAGTTAGGTTGGATAAGCACACCTGGGTAATGTTAAATGTTAACGTTAAAATCAAATCCTGGTAGACCTCCAGGAAGAGATAGCGACTGCATTTTAGGACAAACGATAGTCTTGCGGCAGGGAACTGGTAAACCTCTGGAGCCAGCTTAAGGGCTAACAGCGGTGTGCCATCACATGCACAGTCCTAACACGGCGGGAAGGCACTGTCAGAAACACGGTCAAAGTCAGCCACTTTATGTTGTGCTGCTAGCAAAGTCTTCCTCATTTCGTGCTTTCTCATGCCACCTTCCCCCTGCATCCCATAACAACACACACACGCATACACACACACACACACACACACACATGCTTGCTACTGATCATAAGCATGAAGCAATGCTGAGGATGCCAAGACACCAATGAATATTCAGTGATCTCAGTTCAAAGGTCTTGCTTCATGACATAATCAAGAATTGCTGGCAAAACACAGAAGGAAATGTAAGAAACCCTGGTAAGTTTGTTTTTCTAAAAATGTTCTTCATTCTTGTAGCTTTGCTCTTCTTTAAAGTCAAGGCAATGCTTCCAAACAAATTCATGATTTGGATTTGACTGCTGTAGGAACATTGATCTTTGCTGTGTTGTTTATTGGCTGCTTCTCTGCAAATTCCTCAGATTGCATATTCGATATACTGAGCAATTTTGTTTCAATGTAACAAATATACATCAATCAGTGAGGCTGGTGCTTGTTGATAACTGGTACTTTTCTGTCTCAGGGAAATTGTTCACTGATCATCAGGTTTATCTGATACTTTTGGACAGTTTAAATGAAATGGCAAAAGAGTTCATTAGTCTCCATGGGTTGCAATCAGAATTTTAGCACTTTTGACCAAGAGAGGTCATCTTTGCTGCACTCAAATCAAATAAAAAATGGTTCTTGCCATTTTCAGAAGATTAAAAAAAAGGGATATGCTCCTCTAGTCATTCTGATGTGTACTGGACTCTGCGCCCAGATGAGATCAAATCATCACCTTGGGTTTGTAGGAATGGGTGTCGAGAGGGAGGTGTGAGATTGGTCATGTTTGAGCACCCTTTCCTGCCTCTGATCCTGACCATTTACAGCACTGGGATAAATATGGCTCATTGTGTAAGGATAAGAAGCAGTTTCATAGCCCAAGAGTATGTGCACATGTTTAAACACTTTCTATGACTGGTAAACACACCATAGGTAACATTTATTTTGCACGTTCCTTTTGCTTTCATTTAGATAATTTCTAATTGTGCCTCTCAAAAAGAGGGGGAGCAGATTTAGTGTGCCCTCATGCGGTGAACCACCCTCTTCATTTAATTGGGGAGTACCTCTTTATAATTCTCATGTACAAGAATTGTGTTTTTTCTGTGGTGTCGTAGGAATTTGAAATATGTTCTGAAAGTAAATAATTTTGTGATCACTCCTCTGTCACATAAATGTAACATGAGCAAAATTGTAAAATAAATTCTAACTCTCCCCTTATTAATTTTGAATGTATTGACAAAATAAAAGTTATCAGAACCACAACGACTTTATTCTGTGGTTTTATAATCTTCAAAAAGTCAGAATCCTAATTTGACTATAATTTTCAATCAGATTCTCATAAAAACTGAGGATTTGGCTGATCTTAATTGGATCTAGAAGGAAGGAAAGGGATCTGTATGTAATCTCATGTTAATTATAGCCAATTTAATTATTGCAGGCAAATCTAATTCTGCTTTTCTACAAATATTTCACCCTTAACAAATGTGGCTATTTTTTACAAAGAACTAGGGCGGCACGGTGGCGCAGCGGTAGAGTTGCTGCCTTACAGCACCAGAGACCCGGGTTTGATCCTGACTACGGATGCTGTCTGTGCAGAGTTTGTACATTTTCCCCATGACCACAGTGCTCTGGTTTCCTTCCACATTCCAAAGAAGTACAGATTTGTAGGCTAATTTGGCTTTGGTAAAAATTGTAAATTTCCCTAACGTGTAAGATAGTGCTAGTGTATGGGGATCACTGGTCAGTGCGGACTTGGTGGGCTGAAGTGCCTGTTTCTGCGCTGTATCACTAAACTAAACTGCTAATGTTTACAATGCACTGTTGACAAATTCTGATCAAATATATCTTTGTGAAATAACAATTTCTTTACCCAATGTAGCATTAATGCAGGCACAAGAAACTGCAGATGCTGGGTTCTTGAGCAAAATATACAGTGTTGGAGGAACTCAATAGGTCAGGCAGCATATGTGGTTGGAATGGATAGAATAGATTTTGGAGTGGACCACTTCTTCAAAACGACAGAATGTGGTGGGAGAAAGCAGTAGGTGAGGATGGGACAAAGCACTGTAGGCGGATACAGGTGAGATGATGCGATCGGCAGATGCGCAAAGTGGCAAAAGCCAGTGAAATAGAGACAAAAGGCTGTCAGATAAGGAAGGAAGAGGAGGAGTGAAATGTCAGAAGAAGGGATATGGGTGCACAGATGGTGGGCGGGGGATGGGGAGAAGTGGGAGGATAAAGGAGAAATATGGGACTCGGCGATGGGGGGGGGGGGGGGGGGTGGCTGATGAGCATGTGGAGGAGTAGAAAGGAGTGGGTGAATAGGGGGCTGAGAGATGGTGGGAAATGTATGTGCACTGGGGTGTGGGTGTGCAGGAGAAAGAGGCAGGAGTACTCTTATTTCTTCACCTGCTTCCAGGGACACCAGCATCCCTTCTGTTGAGACAGGTGTTCATACTCACCTCTTACAACTGCGTCTGTTGCATTCAGTGCTCCTGATGTGGCCTCTTTTACATCGGCGAGACCGAGCGTAGAGAGGGCGGCCATATCGCCAAACACTTGCACTTTGTCCGATAAGCCCGTTAAGCTGGAGTTCTCATTCGGTACTCATTTTAACTCCCCTCCCCATTCCCATACTGACTTTTCCGTTCTTGTTCTCCTCAGTTGCCAGAGTGCAACCCCACACAAACTCCAGGAACTACACCTCATATTCGGCATACATGAATTTACTCCAATTTCAAGTTATACCCTCCTACACCACTCTCTCTTTACTCACCCAAGTGCGCGCACATTTCTCCCACCATCTCCCCCCACCCACGTCACCCAACTCCTTTCCCCTCCTCCTAAATGTTATTTATTATTGTTGTTAACTCCTTTCCCCTCCTCCTACACTCATTTCCCACCCCTCCTTTCCCTGTCCCCGATTTCCCATTTATGTCTCTCTTTCTTCTCCTCCCATCCCGTTTCACCCATACCCCTCCCTCCTGCTTTACAATTCACTCTTCCTCTTTCCTTATCTGAGATCCTTTTGTCACCTTTTCACCTCTAGCTTACTCCACCCATGAAGAAGTCTGAAGTCCAATTTAAAAAAGGGTCCCAACCCAAAACGTTGTCCATTCCCGCCACAGGCGCTGCCTGCTGAGTTCCTCCAGCAGTTTGTTTTTGCTCACGATTCCAGCATCTGCAGTTTCTTGTGTTTTCAAGGCTTGTATGTCGGAATACGTGGCTTAACAGAGACAGAGGAAGTGCTGAGTACTCGTAGTTCACACCTTACATTAGATTTCTGAACTATGAACGTTATGCCAAATGCATTTTATTAACATAAAATTGTTTCAAATTGGTTTATTTCCACGTGGTTTGATTTGGGCAGGAAAATAAATTAGGGTCCCTACTGGTCAAATTTGAATTCATACCAAGTTTTTCTGTCCACACTCATGTACGTGTTGATCCAAAAAACAACACAAAGAACTGGAGTAACTCAACGGGTTAAGTAGCTTCACTGGAGAATATGCATCGGTGATGTTTGGAGTCGGAAGCCTCCTAAAACATTATCTATTCATGTTCTCCAGAGATGCTGCCTGACATGCTGAGTTACTCCAGCACATGTGCTGTTCTTTGTTAACCAACATCTGCAGTTCCTTGTTTCTACTTGTCGACCCAGACTGGTTTCCTGTCAAGCAATGCTTGCATTTTAAAATATTCAGCTTAATTGGCCTGGGCATCTTTCTTTGCCACAAATTTCCTCCACCCATCTGACATCAATATTTCAAATCTATGACCCATAAATTGCACTAAGCATCTTCTGTTTTGCTACATAATCCATCCTGCAGTAAAACCTTTTAAAGATACCCCCCTTTGTTCACTCAATTGTTCAAGGATGCTTTATTGTCTCATGAACCAATGGGGAGAAGGCAGGAACGGGGTACTGATTGGGGATGATCAGTCATGATCACATTGAATGGCGGTGCTGGCTCGAAGGGCCAAATGGCCTACTCCTGCACCTATTGTCTATTGTCTATTAAACCTAGGTGCAGTGAAATTCATTTTTTTAGATACAGTTCAGTAAAAATCTTACCATACATAGGCATAGTTATACTTAAGTACAAGACTGTAAGAGTTATAGATTACCGTGAGGCAGTACACTAGGGTCACCATCTCGTACCCTTCAGTTGTGCTGCCAATTGAGTAAGGATTAATTTGACAATGTGTAAGGGTTAGAAAGCAGCCTTTTGTTGATGAGGTTGTTAGTTAGAGGATGCATTTGACCCGAGGAGAGAGAACCTCCTCCATCTGCCCCCTACCCGGCCGCTTCCCAGTCGCCCTGTGTCATAACTCTCCCTGCTACTCGTAGGCATGGGCTATTGTAGGGTCACCTTGTCCAAGTCAATGCTCCTTGGACAATGGAGGAAATTCACATTCAGTGGAAACTGGAATCTCTTGCGTACACAGTGCAGGAAGAATCTGAAAAGTGTGGTGAGCATGGTGTCCTCTTTGTCCTCTTTCTGGACGTTAAAACTTCTGTTATCTTTAACCTTCTCCAATAAATGAAAAAAGTGGAAATCTGATATAAAACAGAATATGTTGGCCAGGTGACATCTGTGGAAAGAGAAACCAGCCTGAAATCCTTCAGCAGAACAGAGAAAGAAAGAAACTTGTTTCTGAATTTTCCAGCATTTTCTGCTTTATTTATCATTTTTCTGTTCCGATAAAATGCCAATGACCTGCAGCTGTCCGTCAATAAAGTCTTATCGTCTAGACTTTAAGGGTTATGAAGGCAAATAGAATAGATTAGGGTACACAAAAAGCTGGAGAAACTCAGCGGGTGCAGCAGCATCTAAGGAGCGAAGGGGATAGGCGGCGTTTCGGGTCGAGACCCTTCTTCTAGACTAGAGTTGATACAGAATTGTCCATGTTCTAATTAAAGGAGGACAGGTTGGAGAGGCTGAATGTCCTGCTCCAGTTCTAATAAACACCTTCATTTATCTTTGATTTTCAACAGCCGATTGGATAGGACATCTCTGCTCGCAGGCAGGTGTCCAATCTTCGCTGCTATCATTATACACTGGGTGAACGGCAAGTTATATCGGTGGAAAACGTGCAAAGACCAATGGTTCGTTTGGTTTCCCATCCACCTGTTGGAGGTTGTGTTCAGGTTAGCCACTGTATATGGTCTAATTTAACAAAATACCTTTAAAATACTTTTTTTTGGTACATAGTATGGAAACGGTCATGTCTGAAATATCAGTGTATATGATTTGGTTAACTTTCAAAATAATTTTATTAGGAATTAGGAAGTTTCTTAACCTTCTGAAGCTTGCAATGTTATTCTTGCATGCATGAGACCAATTGCTTGAGAGAAGTCTTCATTTATCCATGCAGTCATCTTCCAGAGTCCATGAAATGCACCACTAAGAATAAAGGGCCTGATGCTGGCAGGACAGACTGCTCTTTTCCTCAGCCTTCTCATATTTCTATTGTAGCTAAGCCTCTGCTACTTCACAGACTGTGTACCTGCTCTAAATGCCCAGAGTCCACTGCTGAAACCATGTCCAATATTTTTTACTGATTTTATTGCTTCAAGTGCAGACTTTAACTGTGGGCGGGTAGTGGCTTTTAAGTTGTTTTGATTGACAGATGCACAGGGATGTTCTTTTCCTAACAATAAATCATTGGAGCTGCTGAGGGACATGTCTCTGGTTGGGCCCAGGAGATGGTAGGCAGGGTAAATGAATGCTTCAGTAGTTAAGCTCCCAGTTGGACAAGCCTAGTCACTGTACACTTCCAACTTCAGGCCAGCTATCGTGTTTTGCTCGTTGCTATGGGAACATGGCAGATGGCTGACTAATTTATCTGCAGGTTATGTTTAATTCTGTTTGAAACCTGTTGCTTCTCATGAAAATAAAACATGAAGTGTTCAAGGCAGCCGATTAGATGGACATGTTTCACTATTAATAAAAACCTCCAACCTGTTGCCTTCTCTCTTTTGCACCGTCCTTTGGGATCAAGGTTGAACCATTTCTACTTCAGTTCTGAGGAGTGGGAGATACCTGTGCGTGAATACTTTTATGTATGAAAGCCGTTGCAAAACAGCTACCACACAGTCTTGACAGACAAAGGTCTTGGCCCAATGGAAAGGAGATCTACACGACTGGAGACAAGGCTTTACTGCATAAACTAATGTACACACAAATCTATGTAGGCACAGACACATACACAGGATGCAGGAAGGAGGGTTATTCACAGAGTGGTCTCGGAACTGCCAAATGGCTGTATTTATTAGATGACTGCTCTTGGTTATACCGAGCAATATACTTTCGGGCAGGGAGGCTGCAGTTAGAATCATAGTCATACAGAATGGAGAAAGGCTCTTCCCAATTTGCCCATGGCAACTAAGATGCCCCATCTACACTAATTTCACCTGCCTGCATTTGGCCCGTATTCTTCAGAACCTATCCCATCCATATACCTGTCCAAACGTTTTTTAAACATTGTGATAGTACCAGCCTGAACGACCTCTTCTGGTAGTTCATTCCATATACCACCACCCTTCGTGTAAGTAACTTGTCCCCCAGATTCCTATTAAATCATTCCCCCCTCACCTTAAACCTGTGACCTCTGGTTCTTGATTCTCCTACTCGGGGTCAAAGACAGTGCATTTACCGTACCTTATCTATACACCTCTATAAGATCACCCCTGAAATTTCTGTGCTCCAAGGAATAAAGTCCTAGTCTGCTCAACCTCTACCTATAGCTCAGGCCCTTGAGACCTGCCAACATCTTCGTAAATCTTCTCTGCACCCTTTCCAGCTTGACAACATCTTTCCTATAACACGGAGACCAATACTGAACACTGGTTGTCAATCTGTCCATCTCAAAGCACCACTGCTATTGGGAAGCACATGAATGGATGATTCTTAGAACCATTGTAGCATGCCAGGAAGGAATTCATTTGATCTTTAATTCTCATTCTTTGCTCCTTGAAAGTCCTACCCCTTTAGCTTCTTGTTTGCAACCTTGGTTTGTAAAGTTCCTCATGCTCAAGACCTCCTTGAATTCCCATGTAGAAACAGATTAATTCCCCTCACAAGGATAAATCCAGATTGTGACAAAACTCTGAATTAAAACCCATAACCTCATCAGCTTCTGATAAAAGTATCTGATTCGATGATTCTCAAATACAATTACATGACCCGTTTCCCACTTCCACCATTTTGTAATTAGAGAACAAAAATGTAGGGGAAATATTTTTCATGCCCTAATGATTCTCTAATACCAGGACATTGGCTCCAGTAGTCACCCAAAGATTAATTCCCTATTTCTAAAGACTCCAGATCAGACTCGGAAACTTAGCCAAACCCTTCCAGATACTAATATTTACAGCCTGCCTGCTCCTAATTACTAATCTCTCCTTTTTAAAACCTCCCTTTTGAATTCCTTCTTTATTCTTCAAGTATTGACATATGTACAGAAACACAATAATATAATAAACAAACAAAGAGCAAAACATCAATCAATAAAAAATCCAATTATGAACAAAACAAAACATAGCTCGGTCCTTAATGCAACCAAGGCAGTTCATAGTTCGGAGTCTGTAACGTTCAATAGCCTGAGAGTTGTTGAGAAGAAGCTGTGCACAACTGTGAACCTGGACTTATAGTTTTCAGACACTTATACCTTCTTCCTCATGGCAGGAGTGAAATGAGATGTGGCAAGGGTGGCATGGGTCGATGATGATATCGGCTGCCTTTTTGAGAAAGTGCCTCCTATAAATCCTTCAATGGTGCGGAGATTAATACCCATGATGGACTGGGCAGTGTTCACCACTTTATGGAATCTCCTTCGTTTCTGGGTATACAAGTTGTAAGGCCAGGCCATGATGCAACCAGACAATATGCTCTCTACCATATACCTGTAGAAACGCAAGAGATCATTCGTTAACATACCAAAATCCCTTAATCTTCTAAGGAAGTAGAAATGTCGATGGGCTTTCTTTATGATTGCATCAATGTGTGGGGTCCAGGAGTGATGTTCAGAGATATGCATACCCAGGAACTTGAAGTTATTTACACTCTGCATTGATGAAGAGAGGTTTGTGGATCTTTGACTTTCCTCTTCTAAAGTCAACGATCAGTTCCTTGATTTTACTGACATCGAAAGCAAGGTTGTTCTGGCACAATTCAATCAGATGATCAATCTCCTACATCTCCCTCTGACTCATTTTCCGTAATTTGCCTCAACATTCGGGGCAGCCTTGCCAGATTAACCAACTTTGAGATTAACATTCTTCTTCATTTCTGGCCCTTTAAAACAAGACCAGGCCCCTTACATCTAGTCCAGATGTAGCCTCTTCGCATCAAGCTGGTCAATCCTTCTCAATACCTCACAGAATTGAACTTCTTTCAATGAGATTACCTAAAAATAGTGGAGTCAGGGTATAAGGGGAGAAGGCAGGAACGGGGTACTGATTGGGGATGATCAGCTATGATCACATTGAATGGCGGTGCTGACTTGAAGGGCCAAATGGCGTACTCCTGCACCTATTGTCTATTGTCTATTGTCTCATTCTTCTAAACTCCTGCGAGTAAATTCTGTCCCTTGGTTTAGGCAACTCCCTGGGATGATTCCTGGCTTGCTCCTTGGGTAATCATTTTTATTAAAATTTTAAAGTTAAAATGTACTCTTCCAAATCAGAGCACTTCTTGTTGTTCTCTTTGAGTTGCTAGAAAAATGTCACAAATAACTTTATTTGCCTGATTTGTGACCTACCACAATTTAGCTACTTTTGCTCCATTTTCCTTGATATCTTCTGTAAATAGGTATCCATCCATTGTTGGTGATCACTTTGTTGTTGGTGAGACTTTGCTTTGAGCAAATTGGTTACCATGTTTCCTGTATTACAACAGTACATGTGTTAAAGAGCTGCTTAGATACTCCAGCACTTTGTATCTTGTTTTGTAATCCAGGGTATTTATTTCATTGGCTTTGAAGCACATTTGGGTGGTCTGAGGTTGGGAAGGGTGTTGTAGAAATTCTACTCTATCTTTCCTTCAATGGTCAAGGAAAGAGCGTTTACAGCGTGTCGCAGCCCTGTATTCACCAATCTTTCCACCACCACGCACAAGAAACGCAAGACAGACACCATTGTATGTAGATGCCGTCTTGGCTGAACAACTTCTAATCTTGTGTGTGGACTCGATAAGAAGAAGAATGGATTACAAATTAATTGGAACTGATACTCTCAGTGGAATGCACCCAGCATGTTAGGCACGAATCCTCCTGTAATCGAGCAGCAAGTTTTGATTTGAAGCACGTTCATCCAAAAAGAAGGTTGTATTTTGAAAAGCACATGCACAAGGATCCTTACAGATTTCCACGGGTGAGAGGGTGTGAAAACACTTTTAGACTTCGCTGATGATTTTTGCTTGTGTCTGCCGATCGGGAAGTGCCAATTGCTGTTAAAACAGGAAACTGTTTTTTACAGCACAGTGACGTTAGTAAGCAAGACCAGATCAAAGATGACCAGTGCATATTTCATGAAGGCATTGCAGGCAGGGATTCAACATTACTATGGTTACTAGCCAGCATCTGTGAGAACTGAATTAAAATTTAGAGGCTCGTTAAAGATTTATGACTTTCTTATCAGAGTACTTGCAAATAGTCGCTAATTGCCGTTTTCTTATGAGTGTGTTTTCATTAAAGTTTGTTGTTTGAGATATTGAAATAATTTGGATTAGAGCAAATCATTTGGCGCAGACAAGGGATTGAATGTCTCGTCTGCATGATTGCAATGAGATATCCTTCAAATATAACAAATTGTAATTTAGGTTTGTGATGTGGTTATTGCTGGGTTACTCCAGCATTTTGTGTCTACCTTCGAAGGAACACAGGCTGAATGCCAAGCATATCATAGTTGCTGGCTTAGCTACTTCACAGTTAAAAATTAACCACACAGATATATGAGCACTGACTGTTCCAGACAAATTAAGGACTGGAATATTTTCTTCCCTAAACAACATCAGCAAACTAGATAGGATTGTTCTAATGCACCTGAGCATAACCGATGCCACCAGTCAATATGTGAATAAATAATGTATGGGAAGGAACAGCAGATGCTGGCTTACACTGGAGATGGACACAAAATGCTGGAGTAACTCAGCGGGTCAGGCAGCATCTCTGGAGAAAAGGAATACGTGACGTTTCGGGTCGAGACCCTTCTTCAGACTTCTGAAGACGGATCTCGACCCAAAACTTTACCTATTCCTTTTCTATAGCGATGTTGCCTGACCCGCTGAATTACTCCAGCTTTTTGTGAATGAATGACCCAGGTTTGAGAAATGGCAAAACAAATTTGCAAGTTCCCTTCCTTCTTTTGGTTCCATTCTTGTTTTCCTTCTCAGATTCCATAATCTGTGGATCTCTGTTGTTTCCACTTATCACTTCCTGGCCTCTGTCACTACCTCTGTCCTTCCCTTCCCCACTCTATCTGCCAATCAATCCCTCCTCACCTGGATCCAACCATCACTTGACAGCTCTTGCCCCAACCCACGCCCCTAACTTCTTTATACTGGCTCTCTCCCACTGCTCTTCCAGTCCAGGTGAAGGGTCTCGACACAAGATGTCATTGTCCATTTCCCTCCACAGATGCAGCCTGGCCTGCTGAGCTCCACCAACAGTTTTTCTGCTCAGTTGTCCCTTTCACTAATTTTCTCTACTATTAATCTTCTTGCAATGTGTTGTATATGTATATGTATATCCCTCCCTTCTTGAGGGGTCATTTATGTTGATTGTCACAATGGAACCTTGTCATGATGTTTCCGTAATCATATTATGTTGTGCAACTTCCTACAAGTACCTCTGCGAGACCAAACATAGACTTGGCAACAGTTTTGGCGAACACTTACGCTCAGTCCGCCAAACCCTGCTGGATCTACCAGTAACTAATCATTTTAACTTCCATTTCCATTCTGATCTTTCTGTCCTGGGCCTCCTCCATTGCCAGAGTGAGGCCACATGCAAACTGGATGAACAGCACCTCATATTCCGCTTAATTAGCTTACAACCCATTAAAATTGAATTATCGATTTTTAGGTAACCTCTAACAATCTCCCCCCTCCTCCTCCCTCTTCTCTCCCACAGTTCCTTTTCTTCCCCACCTCCTCCCCTGTGCTCCACCTGGACGTGTTCCTATATCTCCCCACCTCCTCCACTTGCATTCCTTCCTCTGGCTTCACAGTTTGCAACTCTTCAATCCTTTTGTCTCACACCCTTTGTTTTTTTTTCAACTCTGGCGTTTGTCCAACCATCTTCCTATCAAACAAAACCGTCACCTGTGCTTACCTATTGCCTGCTGCTCTTTGTCCTGCCCCTCCTCTCTTCCAGCTTTCTTCTCCCCCCTACAATCAGTTTGAAGAAGGCCCCCGACCTGAAACGTCACCTATCTATGTTCTCCAGGGATGCTGCCTCACACACCAAGTTACTCCAGCACTTTGTGTCATTCAAAGTTGCACAAAATTCAGTTGCAATCTTTGAAGCTCGAAAGCAAAGGGAATGTTGTTTGCCCAGAATGTGACCTGTCACTTGTTGGGTCACACTTTGACCCCAAATCAATAGATTGCGGTCAAGTCCTACTCCAGAGTGTTGAGCACACACAAAACAAGCTGATTCTCATGTGCAGCAAGAGAAAGTGCGACAGTGTTCCCTTTGGGATGAGATATTAAACTGAAGCCATCGTCTATGTTCTAAATTGATGCAAAAGGTTGCAAACTATTATTTTACTTCGGAGTCACGTGAGTGACTTCGTGAAGACCCCGCCAACACGCATGCGCGGCATATCGTCGCGCGCATTTGCTCACGGCAGCTGGGGGGGGGAGTGCGCTCCCTCAACCGGCTCCTTCAAAAAGGTAAGCAGCTGCAGGTAAGTTACCTTAAGCTGGTTTGTCGTTTTTGTGTGGTCTGTGTTGTGTTTACAGAGCCATGGAAGGAGGAAGGAGTGGGAGTCGCGTTCAGCGAGTGAAGTCCTCGGAGCTGCCCGCTACATCGGGAGCAGCTGAGACACCACCGAGGAAGAAGTCGCGGCAGTCGGGGAGCTCTGAGCAGCTGACCAAACCCGACACAGCCCCTCTGGCAAAGAAGAGGGTGTCCGCGCAGGAGCAGGGGCTGGGAGACCCTGACTCTAGAACTCCAGTGCCCAAGACCAGGGCTGGAGGTAAGGCACGTGGGGCTCTTGGAGCAAGCGTGTCCGCGAGTGCATCCCCCCCTTTAAAGGTCCCTCGCGGGCAGAACAGGGGGGAAGCCTCGCTAAAGTCCAGCCTTGTCGGTGCGGCAGGCAGGGACAAGCCACTGGGGAAACCTGCAAGGAAGCAGACCAGTGGCAATGCTGGCGTGCCGAGGATCCCTGTGGGGGCAGGATGTACCGGCACACCACCGGAACAGGCTGCCGTAGTGCGGGCCGGTGGCAGCAAAGTACGGTCCAGCGACCCTGCTGAGGCGGGTAAAGCAGACCATGCGCCGCCACAGTCCCGTTTATATGTGGAACGCTGTGGTGGTAAGCCCGCACGGACATCAGAGAGTCCAGTTTCTGGTGCAAGTACTGACTCTAGCCCTCTTCCCTCCCATCAGACAGAGGGGCCGCTGCTGTCCAAACGACGGCGGACCAGCGGTGTGTCCGTGTGGGAGTCGCACAGCCCCGCTGGAGTGGGAGCTGGCGACTTCCCGGCAGTACATTCCGCGGGGGTGTTGACAACTGCTGGAAGCCCCGGTTCCTCTGGAGAGGCTGGGGAAGACGACCAGTGGCCCGCGTACAGCGGTGACGGTCGTATCGGCCGGTTGGAGCATATGGTGGAGGTGCTATATCAGCGGGACCTGGAGCGTCAGGAACGGGAATCCCAGAGGTCTGGGAGCTACATGCAGCCGCCACCTTCTATCTCCCCGTCGCTTGAGAGCCAGCAAGGAAGTATGGGTGAGCCTGAGGAGGGAGAAGAGGTCCAGAACCCACAGGAAATGTTGGAGGCGGTATCGAAATTTGGGTCACCTGCGGCGGCAGGAGGACCACTACATCCCAAAATAGCGGCGTCAATCGATTTCCTGACTACGCACCAGCTCCAGGATACCGTGCTCTCGGAAACAGTGGGGAAGTATAAGGCACCAGCAAACTGTAACTCCCTCAACGTACCGAAAGTGAATGCAGCAATATGGGGGAATATGTCGGCGAACACAAGGGTCAAGGAGGGCAAGCTCCAGAAAATCTTAAAGCTGCTGACAGCAGGTATCACGGCTTTTGCTCGGTCGCTGGATGCCACGAATGTGTCCGAGGAGCAGGAGGATGCGCTAGCACTTCTGTGCACCACACAGTTTGAGATAAACTGTTTCAGGAAGAGCTCCATCCGGCCAAATTTGAATCCCAAATTTGCGGGATTATGCAGCACCTCCACCGCACCACCACCACCAAGGCAGTTGTTTGGGGAAGACCTGCCTAAACGCGTAAAGGAACTGGACGAGGAAGCCAAGACTGTGGGGATGATGAGACAGTCTTATTCATCCAAAACTCCCGGTTACACCAGGCAGCAGCCACGTTCCTCGTTCAGGCCCCACACATCGGTGGACCAAGGCCCCAGAACATATTCCCAAACATATTCCTCGGCGGGGGCCCAACAGCAGAGGCCTTTTTTATTCCAAGGCCAGCCCAAGCCAGCTTGGAAGATGCGGCAACAGGGCCGCGCCACACGAGGAGCGAAGACACCACAGTCCAGACCCCGGCGCTAACCTTGGAGGTAAGGGGGCTTGGGTCCGTCCACAACGTAGCTTTAGTAACCTCACCGGTGGGGGGACGGCTTCGGGGTTTCCGGTCTGCTTGGGATACCCTAACTACGGATCCTTTTATTTTACAAAGCATTCAGGGTTATGAGATAGAGTTTATTAATGGCAGAGATCCCCCTTCGCAACATGAGCCTAGTCGCAGATTTGCACTCTCTCAGTCAGAGAAGGAGCGGGCTCATGTTGAAATACTACGATTAGAAAAGAAAGGGGTGATACAAAAAACGATGCACGAGCCATTGGAGTTTGTTTCCAACATCTTTACTAGGGTTAAGAAGGATGGAGGCTGTCGGATTATCATCGACTTAACCCAGTTGAATGCTTTCGTACAATATACCCATTTTAAGATGGAGACATTTGAGACGGCCAAGCAGTTGGTTAGTCATGGGTACTTTATGGCTTGCATTGACCTGAAGGATGCGTACTATACAGTCCCTATTGCTAAACAACATCGAAGGTTCTTGAAATTTGTCTGGGAAGGTCAATTATGGCAATATATGGCTTTGCCTAATGGGATTACAACAGCGCCGAGACTATTTACTAAAATTGTCAAACCTTTATTGGCACATCTCAGGAAACAAAACCATATTATAATGGCATATTTAGATGACATTTTCATAGCAGGGAAAACCCTAGAGCACGCCCAGTTGGCAGTCTCGGCCGCTATATCTTTGTTTCAAAGAATGGGGTTTGTAATCCATCCAGACAAATCCAAGCTCAACCCTTCGCAGGTCATGGACTATTTGGGGTTCACTATAGACACTAACCAGATGGAAATCACGGTCCCAGTTGACAAAGTGGTGGACGTTCAACAAGCATGCATCAGTTTACTTGACAACAACAGGCCAACCATTCGGCAGGTTGCTAAGGTAATTGGCAAGCTGGTTGCCACATTCCCGGCCGTAAACTATGGTCCGTTGCATTACCAAAACTTACAAAAAAGTAAAATTCTGGCGTTAAAATTGAATACCGGACATTTTGACAGACCTATGCGCTTAGGCATAGGGGAGCAAACTGAGCTGGAATGGTGGGTTCATAATATTGGAGTAAGTTCCAAACCCATCATTCTCCCGAATCCCACGGTTCTGTTGCAAACTGATGCGAGTGCACAAGGCTGGGGGGCAACTGACACTGTAACCAGCTGTGGTGGCAGATGGGACGCTCATGAGTTCACGCTTCTCCAAGTGCAAGGCATTAATTATTTGGAAATGCTGGGGGTCTTTCATGGACTGCGGGCATATTGCAGTAATTTGCGTCATGCACATGTCCGCCTTCAAATCGATAACACCACGGTGGTAGCCTATATAAATCATATGGGTGGTATCAGGTCAGTATCTTGTAATGATTTGGCAAATACAATTTGGCTCTGGTGCATCAAAAGGGGTATTTGGATATCAGCAACGTACCTTCCGGGGATACTCAATACGGTGGCGGACACCAGGTCACGAGTTTTTAATGATAACATTGAGTGGATGCTGAATCCCCTTGTGTTTGCTGAAATTGTGACAAAATTTGGTATGCCAGATATTGACCTATTTGCGTCTAGACTGAACCATCAGATACCAACATATGTATCGTGGGAACCAGATCCTGGGGCAGTGGCTTTGGATGCTTTTTCGCTCCACTGGGGGAAATGGTGTTGCTACGCTTTTCCCCCATTCTGCCTCATCAGTCGGGTATTACAGAAGATTAAATTAGACTCTGCATCAGGCATTCTGGTAATACCCGACTGGCCGACACAACCGTGGTACCCGGTGGTCTCTCAGATGCTGAAGCGCCCGTGGGTGCGAATAGGAAACAACCCACAATTGGTTACTAATCCCGTCACTGGTGAGCCGCATCCGTGCCACGCCTATTTAAACCTGTTGGTCTGCAGGTTCTGAAAAGGCCTTTGCTGAACACGGGGATCTCACCGAGGGCCATGGATTTAATCGCTGCATCATGCAGAGCATCTACAAGGCGGCAGTACCTGACCCAGATCAGGAAATGGGAACTATTCTGTTTAAGGAAGAGTGTTACCTATGATTCTGCCACAATACCTGACGTCCTGGAATTCCTGGCGGGCCTCCACTATGATGAAGGGCTCAGCTATAGTACCATCAATAGCGCCAGGAGTGCGCTGTCCTCGTACCTTCCGGTAGGAGTGGGGACCAACAATCTGGTGTCGAAGTTTATGAGGGGTGTATTTAACACAAACCCTCCACGGCCCAGATATAACGTTGTCTGGGATGCAGGAGTGGTCCTGTCCCTGTTAAGATCATGGTCCCCCATGGCGGGGTTACCTCTTCACCAGCTCACCCTGAAGGTGGTCATGTTGATGGCGCTCACGTCTGCTCAGCGGGTACAGGCGCTTCAAAAGTTGCGCATTGACAATATGCTCTCTACCCCTGGGAAAATAACGTTTTACGTTGCAGACCTGCTGAAGCAGCATCGACCCGGATCTTTGGGGCTGCAGTTGGAATTCCAGGCGTACCCCTCTGATGCCACACTCTGCACAGTCACCCATCTCCGTTGCTACATTGAGTTGACCCGGTCGATCAGGAATTCGGAACAAGGACTGCTTATAAGCCACAAAAAACCACATCGCCGGGTGACAGTGCAGACGATCTCCAGGTGGCTCAGGGAAGTGTTGGATGCAGCGGGTATTGACACTAACTTGTTTAAATCTCATTCCACCAGGGCTGCATCCACATCAACAGCGAGGGCCATGGAGGTGCCCATGGATCACGTCCTCGCTACGGCAGGATGGGCCAGTGAGTCAACCTTTCAACGGTTCTACCATAAGCCATTGGCCGGACCTGCAACATATGCGGATGCAGTACTCAGGGCTGCTCCCTAATATCATTTGTCCCCAGTCAGGGGGTTTGTTTATGATTTGTGTTTAATAAATGTTCATTATTTTCAGATTGTCCAGTCTGGATTGCTTTAACAAACTTCCTCCATCAGGATTGCGGCAGTGTGGTAGCATGGACGTTGTCCAGGGCGTGTAATCACAGAGCTTTGAAGTCTTCACGAAGTCACTCACGTGACTCCGAAGTAAAATAGTAAGATTAAACGAGAACTTACCAGTTCGAAGGTTGATCTTTATTTTATGAGGAGTTGCGATGAGGGATTTCGTGCCCTCCGCTCCCAACCCTCGATCATTATGTTCAGCTGGTTAGTTCGCAGTTTAATCTTAATATCCTTACTTTTCGTCGAGTCTGTGATTCCACACCGCTGCTTTGAAGGATGCCGCGCATGCGTGTTGGCGGGGTCTTCACGAAATCCCTCATCGCAACTCCTCATAAAATAAAGATCAACCTTCGAACTGGTAAGTTCTCGTTTAATCTTACTATTCTCCTCCACAACCTGGGTCTAATATTTATCGCTCAATTAATATAAAACAGATTATCTGGTACTTATCGCACTGTTATTTGAGGAACCTTGCTGAGCTCAGATTACTACTTGCCACCTCCTATTCCACAAAACACGGCAGTGATAACACTTCATAGAAGTATTTCATTGCCAATAGAGCACTTTGGGGTCCCATGTCTAATGCAAGCCTTTCTGTTTTAAGCTGCATTCAAAGCAATGGTATGGGTTAATATTGAAAATAGAGAGAATGCAAGAATAGTTAGGGTGGGTGGGAAAGTGAAATTTATAGCAGCATATAGTCTACTAGAGGAACATTGGGTTGAGCAGTAATTGTGGGAGGAGATGAAGTGTCTGATCAGTGGAATCTGTGACATTTTAGTAATGAAGATACATTTTTGTTAAAATAGCTGGAAACACTCAGAAGGTCAGACAGCACCAGAGGAATAAGAAATAGAGTTAATATTTCAGGTTGAAGTTTAGTGCTGTTTGTTAAAACTGGGAAAAAGACAGAAAATAAGTTGGTTTTAAGTTTGAAACATTAACTCTGTTTCTCTCGCCGCGAATGCTGCCTGACCTGCTGGGTATTTTCTTCATTTATTGTTTTTACTTTGTATTTTCAGCATCTACAGTGTTTGTTTAGTCTTTCACCAATCTTGGAACGCTGTGTTAAAGCTTCTGTGGGAAGATATTTATTGTCAGGTCAAGACACACTTTATTTTCTGTCATTATCTCCACAAGGTAACTGGCCAATCTAATAATGTGGCTTCTGGGTTGCTGTCCAGTTGATTGGCTGCTGAGACAAGCCCCTTTAAGTGAATGCCAGTGAGTGAATGCCAATTCACTTGCAGAGAAACACATTTCTGCATCGGTGGAAGGTTGTTAAGAGTGAAAGAGTGTACAATGCCTTTCACAACCTCAGACAAACCCTGAGAACTTTGCACCCAAATTAGTACATTTTAATGAAGTGTAGTTACTGAGAAAACATGGGAACCATGGCAGCTAACCTATACATGGCACGCTCCAACAAGCAGACTGTGACTGTGGTGAGCAAAAGTGTGTGCAACATGTTGAATTTCAAAAGATGCTTGTTTCCTCTATGCTCTGAATCGTTCAGTTACTGTCGGGGCTTCCACAGACAATCAAAACGTAATTACAGCATAGACGCCTTGTTAATAATGATGCAGATTGAAGGTAACTACTCACTACCGTCAATGGACTGTTTGGTCAATAACACCACTATCCGGGAGATGTTAAATAGGCACCCACAGTATGATTCCCCTCCTCCTAGGACAATGGTTGAGGAACATGTGCATTTCTAAAGTAGCAGATGACACCACTGGGGGACCCTTCTGCTATCATAATGCATAGCTAATATTCATTTAGATGCATCTGACAACACTTCCAAAACCTGTGACCACTACCACCAAGAAGAAAAAGGGTCGAAGGTAGAGGGGACCTCCACTGTCTTCATGGTCACCTCCAAGTTACACACCATCATGACTTGGAAATATATTCCATTCCTTTGTTGTAATTGGCTGTAGACCCTGGAATCCATGGCAGAGGTACTGTCATCAGAAGAGCTGCAACAGTTCAAAGCATTGCAAGGGCAATGGATAGTCAATAAATGCAGGTCTTGCCAAGGATGTCCAGATCATCCCAAAGAGAATTGATAGCCCTGCGGGACAGGTACCATCTCTGGAGAGAAGGAATGGGTGACGTTTTGGCCCGAAACATCACCCATTCCTTCTCGCCAGAGATGCTGCCTGTCCCGCTGAGTGACTCGAGCATTTTGTGTCTACCTTTGATTTAAACCAGCATTGCAGTTCTTACCTATATATTAATAGCCCCCCTTCAGCTTCTGAAGCTCTGATATACACCCTCTTCGGTCCTCCTTTCTCCTTTAAGATGTTCTTTGCAGACCAAGTAGTCTGGGCACAAGTACAAATATATCTATCTGTTGCAGAGTGCAAAGTTCCTATTATGAAATGCCCTGTGCATTAAACTCACTAATGGTGAGTCAGAACTGTGTATGAGGGGAGGATTTGTAAATCCCGATTGAGTTGGGATGGAAATCAAGAGCCTTAAGCATCTGTCTGCAGTGAAGCCAGTGCCTCCTCCCTTCATGAGGTGGGTGGATGTGTGCTGATGCACTCCAGTCACCAAGGACTGGAAGCCCAGGTTTTTCAGCACCTTCTCAGTTGCCAGCACACATTATCTCCAAAAAATACTACCGGGCATGAAAACATGAAAGCTGTTCCTTTCTGAAAAATATGCCGTTCGTCACATGAATTGCTGCACAGAATTGGCTTAACATTTTTGCACGTTAAATTCTATGCCCATCTCAGCGTTGGCTGAATAAGCAAGCCCTTCATATTTACCCCTTTGTTCAATTAGCCCATGGCCTTGCCCCTCCACGTCTCTGTGACATCTTGCAACCCTCCGACAACTCCATGTTCTTCCAATTCAGGCCCAAATTCAACCACTTACCATTGACAGCTGTGCTCTCAGCTGCCTGGGCTCCAAGCTCCAGAATTAATTCCAAAACCTCTCTGCCTCTTCATCTTACTTCTGCTAGAAATTCCTTAAAACCTAACTCTTTGATTCAAATATGGTGTGGCAATTCCAATTATATATCCACGGCACTGCAGTTCCTGATGTGGCCTCCTGTACATCGACGAGACCAAGCGTATACTCCAAGACTGCTTTGCAGAACGCTTGGACAAAGCATACTGGATCCGCTGGTTGCCAACCATTTTAACTCCCCTTCCCATTCCCATACCGACCTTTCTACCCCAGGCCTCCTCCATTGCCAGAATGAGGCCACATGCAAACTGGAGGAACAGCACCATTTGGTCAGCTTGCAACCCAATCGTATGATCATCGAATTCTCCAATTTTAGGTAACTAACCCACAAACAGCAACCATCCCCAATCCTAAAGGGGCTGTCCCACTTGGGCTACCTAATCCGCGAGTTAAGAAGAATGTCTTCGACCTTCAAGCTCGAGGGCACTCGCCTGGAAAGCCTTGAGCTGGACACACACACACACACACACACACACACACACACACACACACACACACACACACACACACACACACACACACACACATGCACACACGCACACACACGCACACATGCACACACACAGACACACACACACACACACACACACACACACACACACACACATCGCAAAGGCGGGTGCCAGGGGAAGCGGGGAAGCGCTATCTGAAATTCACACCCGCGATGAAGAGGAAGGTAAAACGGCTGCACAGTAATGGTAAGTCCTTTGGAGAGTGCGGACGGGGGGCGGGGAGAATGAGGGGAGAGAAGGGGAAAGAAAGGGGGGGGAGAAGGAGTGGAGACACTTTTAAGAAGTATAGTAAAGTTTAGCGGGCATTTTACCTACCGGTAGGTTTTCCTTGGTCCTGAAAACTCCAATCAGCCAATTAAAATGCCCGGTTAGCGAAGGAGATAGCCTACAGGTTCCCTCGACGACCTGTAACTAAATAGCAACCCCACTCCACTACGAGTTCAAAAGAACCATGCCGACCAAATTTTACTCACGGAAACTTTTTCAACATGCCGAAAAATTTTCCGCTCTCTAGCTGAGGCCACGAGTATTCGGGAACTTCCCTCGAGCATGAAGGAGAGTTCCAATGACCTCATAGGACCCCCTAGGACCACGTGTCAGCCATGCTGCGAGTTTGAAGGTCGAAGACACTCTTCTAAACTTGCAGATTATGTCGCCCAAGTGGGACAGCCCCTTAACCTCCTCTTCCCCCCCGCCCCCCCACTCTCCTCCCCTGATCCATGGCTGACACACTGGTTTCTCCACTCCCTCTCCCTCTCCCCCTCCCCCTCTATCTGCACTCCTTCCCTGCGGATTCACAATTCATAACTTTTCTACCCTGAAATTTCACAGTTTGCAATTCTTTATTGTTTTGGGCTCACACCACCGGCCTTTGTTCAACAATCTGTCTATCAACCCCCCCCCCCCCCCCACTTGCATTCACCTATTACCGCCCATGTTCTGTCCTGCCCCTCCTTGCTTCCAACTTTCTTTCTTGCCTCCCCTGCAATCAGTCTGACCAAGGGTCACGACCTTATTCTTGCTATTGAGGGAGTGCAGCGTAGGTTCACTAGGTTAATTCCTGGGATGGCGGGACTGTCATATGTTGATAGATTGGAGTGGCTGGACTTGTATACTCTCGAATTTAGAAGGATGAGAGGTGATCTTATTGAAACATATAAGATTATTATGGGTTTGGACACTTTAGTGGCAGGAAACATGTTCCAGAACCAGGGGCCACATTTTAAGAATAAGGGGTAAGCCATTTAGAACGGAGATGAGGAAAAACTTTTGCACAGGGAGAGTTGTGAGTGTGTGGAATTATCTACCTCAGAGGGTGGTGGAAGCCGGTTCTCTGGAAGCATTCAAGAGAGAGTTAGATAGGGCTCTTATGGATAGCGGAGTTAAGGCATATGGAGAGAAGGCAGGTACGGGGTACTGATTGTGGATGATCAGCCATGATCACATTGAATGGCGGTGCTGGCTCGAAGGGTCGAATGGCCTACTCCTGCACCTATTGTCTATTGTCTAAAGCGTCACCTACCCATGTTCTCCAGAGATGCTGCCTTGACCCGCTGAGTTACTCCAGCATTTTGTGTCTTTCTTTCGGAAACCAGCATCCGCAGTTCCTTGTTATTACCAATTATATGCTTCTGTGACTCGGTGTTAAACTTTGTCTAATATCATTTCCATGAAGCACCTTAACGTGCTTTGCTATTGAATAAGAGTATTCTGTAAGTACAATTTGTTGAAGTGGAACTTATGTTGAAGCAGTCCAAGAAAGAAAACATCCATACAAATTTTAAAACCTGTCATCAGCAAATAAATGTTTTAAGCTTTTGGCAGTTTTTATGTTGTTTTGCATCAGTGATATAATTACTCAGATTGTGCTTGATTTATGCATAATAGATTATTAATTCCCTACTCCTAAAATGCGCTGTATGTTTGGCTTTGAGTGAATGATATTGGATGGGAATGCTGTTATATTTCTTTGCATATAATGACTGTGAAAGGGTAAAACTAGATTTAAATCACAAGTAAGTTTGATAAAGGGATCTTGGGATGTCAGAAAAGAGTGGGAATATGGAACTGTGCCTAAATTCGGCCTTGTCTTTAAAGAAAAGAGTAATTCATAAAAGATAATTTATTTTCCATCTCTAAATAGTCATACAGCACCGTCTATGCCAACCATGATTGCACAATCTAAGCTACTAATTTGCCTGCATTTGACCCATATCATTAAACATTTCTTATCCATGTACCTGTCCTTTTAAAGAATCTTTTAAATTCTGTTATAGTACCTGCCACAACTATGTTCTCTGGCAGCTTGTTCCATATACCCACCACCCTTTCCATGAAAAGTTGCCCCACAGGTTCCTATTAAATCTTACCTATCTCAGCTTAAACTTATGTCCTCTGGTTCTTGATTCCCCTGCCCAGGGTAAAATGTGCAGGAACTGAATGGATTGTTGGGACATTTCATAGGACAGTTCAAAGCCAATCACATTATCAAAGATCTTATGTCATGAATAGACCAGAGCTGATCAGATCTCGAGATTTATCTTCGTTAAGGAGGTAGGTGGTCCAGCTGATTTTTGAACAATGTTGCCATGGTTTCATGGGATGGGAAATAAATGTTGACCATAACAAAGATCCAGATCTTTTAATTACAAGACAAGCATTAGAAACATTTTGCTATCATGACCTATGCTTTTATTGAATTTTGGAACAGGCTCAATAGGCCATAAGGATAACAGCTGCTTCTGTTAGTTGTGTTCATTCATTCAGAAGACGGTCCACTTTTTATGTTTGGGAGCCCAGTATTCCAAAAACAATTCTGATAATGTCCAAATAATAAATCAGACTGCAACCATTTACTTCTTCCTGGTGAAAAAGATTTAGATGGGAAGCCTTGTACACGGCATGTGGTCAGATGCACTGAAACTCTTCGTGTCTATTGTCCTGGTTTCGAAGCACTTGTACAGAGGTGCCAAATATGTGGAGGGCAATTCTTGGACCACAGAGAGAGAATCTAGATGGAAAGCCTTGTACATGGCTTGTAGTCAGCTGTAATTAAATTATTTGTTTATGGAGATATTATAAAGTGGTTCTGGTCTGGAAGCATTGGAGCAGAGGTTCCAAATAAGTGGAAAGCAATTTTTTTTGTCACAGAGAGAGATACTCGGTACAGAAGAAGTGGAAGGGTGGTCCTGGGATCTGTGGTGTTTAAGATGTAAAGCACTGAGAATGGAGAAATGTGATCCAGGGGTAAGGAATAAATGAGGATTGCAATCTTGGTGCTGTCCTTTATCCATACTGTATGGTAGTCAAGAAATGGCAGATCCTGGAAAATGTAAAAGGATCTCGTCTCACTGATAAACAAACAGTGGGATATTTGGAAAAGCTTGTAATCAGGGGTCAACTTGCAGGTGATGACTTTTCAGGTGTGGTGTTGGTCTTCTAAGAGATGGAGGTCGTGGGCTGGAAAGATTATTCAAGTGACATATTTCTTATATATAGATGGCTTGTCTGTTTTGAGTCTGTAGTTTGGCTTAGTTTAGAGAAACAGTGTGGAAACAGTCCTTTCATCCCACCGAGTCCATGCCAACCAAAGATCATGTACATACAAGTTCTATGTTATCCCAGATTTGCATCCTACACACTAGGGGCAATTTACTAAAGCCAATTAACCTACAAACCTGCATGTCTATGGAATGTGGGATGAAACCGGAATACCCAGAGGAAACCCACATGGTCACAAAGAAAATGTGCAAACTCCACATTGACAGCAACTGTAGTCAGGGTTGAACCCGGGTCCTGGGTGCTTTGAGGCAGCAACTGTGCCATTGTGCCACCCTTGGTCAAATATCAATAAACCTTTTAGTTTATCTTTGTCAGAAACATGCAGCAAGAAGTAAGTCCCCTTTCGTCTTGTTTTTTTTTATGGTCGTTTGCATATTCTTCAGACAAAGTAGTAATCCTGGAATAAAAAATGGTGCTGAAAATGTAGCTTAGAATTCCCTTGAAGTTTGCCATTCCCCTAACCATGGGGTCTGAGCTTATGTGAAGTGCATCTTCCAGCGTTAGCTTCTTGAATTAAGCCAGGTCTAACCTGTCTGTCTGTGACCTGCACTGCAGCTCCTTTACATTGTTGTGGGCATCTTAGGGCAGGTGCACACTGAAAACTATGATTGCTAACCAAACCATCAGGCCCATCCCGGACGATCACAATTGTTCAGAAATAATTAAAAAGCAATCACACCATTAATCTTCCACTTATTAGACTTCAGACCTTAGCGGTACACTGCGGAAACAAGCCCTTCGGCCCACCCAGTCCGCGTAAACCAACTATCCCCGTACACTAACACTATCCTACACACTCTGAACAATTAACAATTTTACCGAAGCCAATTAACCTACAAACTGTACGTCTTTGGAGTGTGGGAGGAAACCGGACGACCCTGAGAAAACCCACACAGTCACAGGGAGAACATACAAACTCTGTACAGACAGCACCCGTAGTCAGGATCGAACCCAGTTCTCTGGCGCTGTAAGGCAGCAACTCTACTACTGTGCCACTGTGCTGCAACAATATTTAACCATAAAATATATATTTTTAAAGATTACCAAGAAAACAATGAAAACCATTTAAAATATATTCAAATTAGCTCAATTAATTAAAAAATATGTGTAACCTGAATGGGAGCATAACCTTTCCATTGAAATTTATGGAGATGCTATTCCCATGTCTCGGCTCCTGTTTTCCAGTGTAACTGCTGGGGGATTGTAGGAGATCAGTTTCTACTATTGGACTCCACGATGAGTAGACTGTTGGCAAAATCACCTGCGGGTGCTCCTGAGTTTGTGTTGCCTTAAATATGTTTCAAATTTCTTGACAGCCGTAACAAGATGTGCTGGTCTTTCCCTGCAGAACTCCCACCATTTTCCCAGAAAATACAGGCTGTTCCTATTGACAAACTGAGTTTTTAACAAACTGCACGTAAAAATAATGAAAATGTATTAAGCGATCAGGATTCTGTTAAAAAATACCATTGAAGTCCTTTAGGAAAGAAAATATCGTTTCCTTACCTATTCCGAGCTGTTCATGGTTTTGTTAATAATGTTGGGAATGAGACCAAATCTGAATGGACTAGGTGGAATCAGCAAATTTAATTTAATATATACATGAGAATCAAATACACAAGACAAGGTGTTAAGAAGTCCCTTGTGCCAGTAGGTGGGGAGCATTTCACGACATTCGTTGATTGTTGAGAGTGGTAGAGGCTCAACATCGGGGGGGTGGGGGGGGGGGGGGGGGGGAAGATACATATACGTATATCTTGGCCTGGGTAACCTTCCGGACAGTTGGGCACAGGACACATCATCAGTAGTGTACCCTTGCATCACTGGGTGTTTTGGCCTTTTAACACTATACACCCTCCACAAGGGCGGCCCGCTGCAGGATGATCAGCCCTCAGCGCGTGTCCCATGTCAAACTGTCCCAAAGATTCACCATGACGTACTTGGGGCCCAGCATGGGTCTTTCCGCTTGAGCCAAATCCAACGGCTGCTTCTTTCAGCCGCGTCTGAGAGTGATCTTATGGTCTTCCGCAGAGCCTGACCGTGGATTCCAAGCTCCTTCAGCAGTCTGATGGTAGATGATGCAACAAATCCTCTGCATCCCACTTCAACTGGATAGACTTTGATGTTCCAGCCACGCTGCGTTGCCGCTGCTGCGAGCTCTGCGTAGCGCAGCTTCTTACGCTCATAGGCCTCCTCAACAGAGTTCTCTCATGGAACTGTGAGCTCTATGACGTAAGCAGTCTTCTGTGAAGGGGACCAGAACACCAAGTCTGGCCTGAGGTTGGTTAGAGCAATTTCAGGTGGAAAGATTAGTTGTCGGCCGATGTCTGCCAACATCCTCCAGTCACGGGCCCTGCATAGGTTTCCTTCTTCTGATCTGGTGGAAGGATGTTTAGGCATTTTCTGTCCTTCTCGGACAAAGGTTGGTGCCCTTATGGGGGGGGGGGGGGGGGGGGTGGTTGCTTGCTCTCGGAGGCAAGGAGTTGGTCGCACACCGCCTGTTCTCAAGGGCTGTTGCCAGGCTTTTTAGTACCTGATTATGCCGCCACGTGTATCTTCCTTGCGTGAGGCTGGTCTTGCAGCCTACCATGATGTGTTTGAGGGTCGCTGGAGTTGGCCAGAGGGCACAGGTTGGATCCTCGCCGTACCACTGATGGAGGTTCTTTGGTGATGGAAGCAAGTCATATGTCGCTCTGATGATGAAGCTGATCGTGCTTGATTTCATTTCCCATAGTTCTTTCCAGCTGATCTACCTCTGCTCCACACCTTCCCACTGCTTCCATTGCCCCTGTTTGGCAAGAGAGACCGCCTTTGCACTTCTTGCGGCCTCCTCCTGTCGCCGCACCTCCTCAACCACCAATGTCCTCCGCTCTGATGTTGTGGCCTTTCACCAAGTTTGTTTACTTGTAATAATATTATACTAACTGCAGTAATACCAACAACGGAAGGTATCAGAGGAGAGTGGGAAAACGAACTAAGCATAAAAATTTTGAATGAAAGGTGGAAAGAGTACTTATTAAATGTGCACAAATGCTCAATTAACGTGAGACACACCTTAATCCAATTTAAAATTTTACACAGATTATACTACTCAAAACTAAATAAAATAAAATTTTCCCTAAAGTTTCACCAATTTGTGATAAATAGCGCACTCATTCACCTTCTGTACAAAAATTCAAAGGTTTTGGATTGAAATCTTTGAAATGTTCACAAAACTGTTTAAAATAAAAATGACACCAAAGCCAGAATGGATTATTTTCGGAATGACAGAAGGTGGTTCGGAATTAAATGTGTATCAAAATAATCTATTTGATTACGGCTTAATAATAGGAAAAAAGCTCATCTTAAAATTCTGGAAAAATGCTCCTATACCAACATTAAATATGTGCATTTCAACTATGTTTGAAACATTACATCTGAAAGATATGAGACTCCGTCTGGAAGAAAAATCAGAACGCTTCTATCAGACATGGTCTGCATTTATAGAATTGCTACAAAGATAGGGTGCAGGAGTACCTCGGGCCTTGGTAGGGGGATGAAAAACTATCGAGTTCGTGAATTCCTTTTGCGTGATATATATAATATGGTAACTGGCTTTTTTTTTCCTTTTCTCTATCTTTGTCTTTCTTTTCTTTTCTAGGGTCTATCTCTTAACTCCCTTTCTCTAATTCTTTGACCAAGGGTCTCTTCTGCCCTTTGGCACGCTCTTTCACTTTCACAACTCTTTTCACCTACTTCACTCTCTTTCTTTCTATTATTTTTCTATAAAAGCCATACAATTATGGGGTACAATGATTGTAACAGTATATATGTGATGTACACTGATGTATTTGCCTCTAATAAAAAAAAAATATTTTTTTAAAAATTAAAAAAATCTGAATGGACTTAATGCCATCAACATACCGACAGCACATGTTGTTTTATTCTCTAACGGTGATGAGTCAGGTAACAAAAACCACATCAAGGTGCAGCAGGGATGTATTATCAGACAACATTTGATACTGAGCTCCATAGTAGAAATAAAGCAGATGACCGACAGAGGTATGTTCAAGGAACACCGACGTTTGAATGAAAAGCGAATCAGAGTGCTTGCAGGATTACAGTTATGGGTCTGTCCCACTTAGGCGATTTTTCAGGCAACTGTCGGGGGCTGTCAAGTTTCCAGCAGTCACCTGAAAAACCGGCAACTGGAACGGCGACTGTCATAGTGAAACACACACACAAACACATCACTTCCTTCACTAGCCCGTTTTGCAGGCGGGGGACAGGGCAAGCGGGGGGAGCTGTCTAAAAAAATCACATGGTGCAAAGCCTAGATGAAACAGACACACACCACGATGAATAGGAAGGTTGGCGCTGTAAAGCACAGTGTACGGTAAGTCCCTTAAAAGAGGGGGGGATAGGGGTGAGAAGGGGGGAGAAAAGACAACTTTTAAGAAGCCTGAGATACACGGCTATGAAGCTCGGCGGACATTTAACATTACTGGTCGGTTAACCTTGGTTCTGAAAACTATTAGCTTACCTTTTTCTTCCCCAATGAGCCAATGAAATTCACCGGTCAGCACCGGCAAGAACCTACGAGAACCTCCAAGAACCTTCGACCTCCTGGATCTTATAGAAACATATAAAATTATAAAAGGACTGGACAAGCTAGATGCAGGAAAAATGTTCCCAATGTTGGGCGAGTCCAGAACCAGGGGCCACAGTCTTAGAATAAAGGGGAAGCCATTTAAGACTGAGGTGAGAAAAAACGTTTTCACCCAGAGAGTTGTGAATTTATGGAATTCCCTGCCACAGAGGACAGTGGAGGCCAAATCACTGGATAGATTTAAGAGAGAGTTAGATAGAGCTCTAGGGGCTAGTGGAATCAAGGGATATGGGGAGAAGGCAGGCACGGGTTATTGATTGGGGACGATTAGTCATGATCACAATGAATGGCAGTGCTGGCTTGAAGGGCCGAATGGCCTCCTCCTGCACCTATTTTCTGTTTAACCCACTAGGACCTCCTGGTGACCCACCTACGGCACGAGATTTCTCGCTACTCTCCATGGCGGCTTCATTCTGGTCGCCGCTAATTTTTCAACATGTTGAATTTATCATCATGTTGAAAAATCTGCGACAACCAGAATGACGCCGCGACTAGTTCCGAGAATGCGGGAACTCCTCACCACCATGAAGGTGACTCCCCGGCAACCACCCGTGAACATGTGGTGACCATGTGGCGACCGCATAGTCTCCTGTAGTCACCTAAAAAGTCGCCTCAGTGGGACAGGCCCATAAAAGGCACTACAGCACACTAGGCAACTTAAGTTGTAACCTCGTTTGCTGTGGTGTATGACAACAATTCAGAAATAACACTGAAGGTCGCCTGGTATTATAACAAAAAATATAACCCTTTTGACCTTGTGAAATTTGTCCGACGATTGATCTGTTCATTAATGACAAAAATAAACTGTTGTAAACTATCATTTATGTCTTCAAAACCAGTGTAGTATTTATTTGCCGCAGTCTGTTCTGATCAAAGTAGCCCAAAGATCTTGGTGGGCGGATTCTTTGCCATATAATATTTTCCTTTGATAATAATGAGGCTATCATGCGACTCGTGCCAAAACGGGCACAGAGATGTTCTGAAGCTAAATTCCTGCTGACCAGATTAAAAGCCGTGTTAAATCTAAAGATAGAAAATCTAAGCAACCTCACATTTACAGTTGATATCCTGTTGGAAAGGTGTCTTCTGCCAGCTCATAATTTTGAAAAAAGTATTGCTTTGGCACAAGATGCAAATCCCAATTAAATAAAAATAATGTCTGCTTTTTTTTCATTGTCTCAAACAGGAGGCACTTTTTTGTTCTCTGTCAGCAAGGCAGTTTGCCCTCGTTCATCGTTGGTTTAAGATCACTTTAATTGCTCGTTTCGAAAGACCAACTTAAGAACTGTTTAATTTCTCTTAACTAGTTTATTTTTCACAAAATAAACATGCTGACATCTGACAGGATTTTCTTGACTTGAAAAATTCTATTTTAACCAATTTTTCTACTGATGTGTATTATTGTGGTTTGTCGTCCTCTATGCAATTTTTGGTGAAATCTCAAAATATATTTCTTTGGCTAATTGCCATTCTATGAGATAACACCTTCGGACATTCGGCCCATCAAGTCTACTCCGCCGTTCAATCACGGATGATCTATCTTTCCCTCTTAACCCCATTCTAATGTCTTCTCCCCATAACCCCTGACACCCGTACTAATCAAGAATCTATCAATCTCTGCCTTAAAAATATCATTTCACTTGGCCTCCACAGCCTTCTGTGGCAATGAATTCCACTTATTTCCAATTATTTTGTATACACTGAGTTCCATATACAGTTTTACCTGTGCCACCACATTAGGAGGCAGGATTAATTTTGCAAAGATCATAGATACTTTTTACACTTGAACCTACAAGCCAGGCAAAGGAGGAGGTCACCCCAGCCCTCGTTTGCACCATATTTCAATAGGTTCACGGGTGATCTGATGGTAACTTCAACTCCATATTCCCACCTATTCCAACAAATGTTTGTTCCTAGCTTACCTCTGCATTGAAAATATTCAAAGATTTTAATTCCATTGTTTTTTCAGGAAGCGAATTCCAAAGATCTTTAATCTTGAGAAACAAAATTGCCCCATCTCTATCTTAAATAGGAGAGTTTTTAAACAGTGACCTCTGGTTTTACATTCTCCCACAAGAGGAAACATTCTCTTCACATCCACCTTGTCAAAACCCCTCAGGATCCCATGGTTTCCAATCATGCCCCTCTCAATCTCCAGCAGACTTTGACAGTGAAATGCATCTGTGAGGATTTTGCAGGAGGATGTGTTAGTATAAAGGAACTTTATCAAGTTGGAGTGATTGTTGATATTATTGTTGTTGGTCAATGAGTTGTGTTGGGAACAGGACTTGAGAGCTTTTGACCAAATGGTCCAAACCACAGCCAACTCAGCATTACAAACTCATCATCCGAAACCATGAACCCCACTTGCAATACGCTTGATTGGACAAATTGTAAATGATTCATGCTGCATCTGGAAGGAGTGTTTGAGTCTCTGAATATTGAGAAGGAAAACGGTAGAAAGACAGATGTTACATCTCCTGTGGTTGCAATAGCAAGATGCTGTGATGAGTGGGAAAAGAGAGGCTGCTGATTAGTTTACTTTGCTCCAGTAACTGAAGTCCTGCTCTCAGCAGTGTTTTTTTATTCTTTTACCAGCAGGCCACAGCTGCTTTTGTTGCCTAAAATACGAATGTTTGTCCTATTGTCCCCGGGTAGCACAGTGGTGCCACAGTTAGCACAGCTCTGGCAGGTTGGTTGCTGGCCTCAGGTGCTACTGTACAGAGTTTGCATGTTCTCCCTGTGACCTTGTGGGTTTCACTGGGTGTTCCGATCCCCCCCCCACATTACAAAATTACTTATTTGGTGTAGGTGGGAGGCAAAGCATATCAAGGATGGGGGGGGGTTTGGGGATGTACGGAGATCAGGTTGAAGGGTTACAAGGAAATGAGAAGGGAAAACGTTATTGCTGGGAACTGGCATGAACCAGATGGACTGAATGGTCATATTCTGTGTTAAGTGTTAAGGAAGTCATCTCGTGTCTGAAAATTTGCCCGCCTCTCCCCCGAAAAGTGTGGATTATTTCTTTAACAAAATACAACAGATGAAGGGGGAGTTGTATAATACAAAAGGTAATTTAGTGTAAAATCAGTCTCAGCCACCAACACCAGTGTGGTCTGCAGGCATGATTGATGAGAGAATTATTCAATCATCTCCATTCCTGCCAGGGTCTTGTGGAGCCACGTTATAAAAGCCTATTAGGTTCATTTACAGGAAGTGCAGGGCTATCAGTTATATCCTGCTGCCTCTGTCCATTTCATCACTCACCTTCCTCTGTGATCCTATCTTGTTTTCCTGCCTCGGCACCATCAGCAATGTGACCAGAATTCTCCAGATTCACCTCAAAGTTCTGCAAGCCGCAACCTTATTTATCCAGCAGCTAAACTAGGACTGAATTCCCATTATTTTCCTATAATCCAGATTCCCTTAGTGCCTAAACCTCAATCGATTCTTGACTATACCCATTCATTGAGCACCGAGCTCTCTTGTGTATAAAATAATCTGGAGTGGAAATATTTCCTTATTTCAGTCCTAATAATTTAGCTTTAGGGCGCAGATCTATCTTGTTGTTGCCTTTGCACTTTTATCAAATCTGCGTTTTCTCCTTATCTAATATACGACTGCACTGTTTCCTATCTCTTTTTGCACTCCATGTGATACTCACGCATGATTTGATTGTGTTCATGCAAGGTCCCATTTCACTGGTCAGCACGCAAAAAACGTGTTTCACTGTATCGTGGCTGATGTGACAATAATATATCAATACCATAGCAAACCAATACCATTCCTTCCACTGATGCTGCTTGACCCCTGGATTCCTCCAGCACTTTGTTTTCTCAAGATTCCAGTGTATAGAGATTCCTGTGTCACCAATGCATGGCAGATGAAGTTTAATGTGGATAAATGTGAGATTATCCACTTTGGTAGCAAAAACAGAAAGGCAGATTACTATCTAAATGGCATCAAGTTGGGGAAAAAGGGAAGTACAACGGGATCTGTTGTGAGTGTGGAATTCTCTGCCTCAGAGGGTGGTGGAGGCCGGTTCTCTGTATACTTTCAAGAGAGAGCAGGATAGGGCTCTTAAAGATAGTGGGGGGGATATGGGGAGAAAGCAGGAACGGGGTACTGATTGGGGATGATCAGCTATGATCACATTGAACGGCGGTGCTGGCTTGAAGGGCCGAATGGCCTACTCCTGCACCTATTGTCTATTGTCTATTGTCAATACTAGCTCTCATTGTTGTAAGCTTTAGATGAAATAGGCACACTCTCCTCTTGGGATAGCCCTCTCAGCATCAGAATCAATCCTTTGCTGATCAGGCACCGTTTACATTAGTAACATTTTTTTCTGCCCACGTTCCAATTCGCCCCTCCATTTCTACCATTCACCTACACACTGGCCAATTAACCTACCATCCTGTACGTTTTGGGGATTTTTGGAAATCAATATAGTCACATGGGAGATTGTGGGTGTGGGTTGAACTGGATGAGGTGGGGTGGGAAGTGGTGGTAGTGGGGGGAGGGGGGGTGTGGATGGGGGATGGTTGGGTGGGGGTGGGGGGGAGTGTGGTGGAGTTCATCATAGAACAGGATAAACTCCTGACAGAATGAAGACAGATCTAGGGTAGCGGGGGAGATGATGGAATAAAAGCTAAGTGTCCAGTAATGGGACTGAGGAGTTTTGTAGTGCTGCAGAGTGCACTCTTCTGGCCCCAGTAACTAGCAATGTTACAAAATTTTGAGATTTTAAAAATCAAGTCTGCAATTTATCCCATCAGATAAAGCATAAAAAGAAGTTTAATTTGACACCTAATTCACTTTCATATCTTCAGTATTAAGAAAGTTATGACCATTTTCATACTCGGAAATTAGCATCTTGTTCCCCATTGCCTTTCAATTGACTTAACTCAAAAGCTGTGATATAGAACCGTTAAAAGCCCATAACTTTCTTAAAAATTAAGAGAACTCAATGAAATTTTCAGTTATTATAGATTGAAGCATTCTGAAACAAATATGAAACAATCTTACTTGGATGACCTGAAATTAAAGCATATAATTAGTTAGTTATCTAATTGTAGCTAATTACAAAATTCAATGAGTAGATCTAAACATCTGTCCATTTCTTAAGAGAAGATAAACTTTTTTAAAATTGCCTAAGTGTCCAAATAACATTCACACAATAATCCACAATATAACATAATTTTTAAATCTCATTTTCATGAATTTCTGGGCCAAATGGAAGGAATTTAGTGTTTACTGCCTGTAAATGAATGGCCATTTAAATCAACTAGCAAGTGGGTTTTAGTGCAATGCAGTGGATTGGAACGTTGCGGTTTGCAGTGAAGTCGGGAGGAAAAATACTGTTGGTTCATACATTTTTTTTGGACCCCATTTCGCAACATGAAAATATTATTAACGCCTCCATAAAAACCAACTTTTAATATAAAAATAAACTGTGTACCTTTTTTTCTCCCCTACGCAAAATCCTTCCCGTTGTCGGCGCTCACGGCTTTTGAAGGTGATTTTTAAATTATTCTAGATAATAAATAATCTAGCTTAATTTAAAAATACCTTCATTAATGAAATGTCGGAGCTATTTTTCTTCCGCAACAAAATCGCCCGGCATGGATTGATTTGCCCAGTCTGCAGAAAAACGGCACTTTAAGCCTGCCCCCCTTCTGAAAGGCGCCAAAGTCACGCACACGGGGAGCGGCAGAACTGCAGCGCTGCTCAAGGTAAGTTTTGTAACATACCTACAGTAACATAACATGAACAAATTATTTGGTCATTGTGGCCCAGCTGGTAGAGCTGCTGCCTCAGAGCATTGGAGACCAAGGTATGATTCTGACCTTGGGTGCTGTCTGTCTGGAGTTTGCATGTTCCGTCTGTGGCCATATGATATTCCTTCGGGTGCTCTGCTTTCCCCCCATATCCCAAAGACGAGGGAGTTTGTAGGTTAATTGGCCTCTGTAAATTGTTCCTAGTCTGTAGAGAATGAATGCAAAAGTGGGTAACATAGAGCTGGTGTGAACATGTGATTGATGCTTGGCATGGTCTAGGTGGGCTGAAGTGTCCATTTCCATGCAATATCTTTATATCAAATAATCGACTTTCGTATTCCTTTCCAAGTAGCATGCACAGTGTCGGAAGGAACCGCAGATGATGGTTTAAACCGAAGATAGACACAAAAAGCTGGAGTAACTCAGCGGGTCAGGCAGCATCTCTGGAGAAAAGGAATAAAAGTCTGAAGAAAGGTCTCGACCCGAAATATCACCTATTGCTTTTCTCCAGAGATGCTGCCTGACCCGCTGAGTTACTCCAGCTTTTTGTGCCTATCTTAGGACACTTGTCAGAGATGGATTGACAGATATAGGCTGTCAGATATGGGCTGTCGGATATGGACTGTCAGGGATGGGCTGTCAGGGATGGACTGTCGGATATGGACGGTCAGATATGGACTATCGGATATGGACTGTCAGATGGACTGTCGGATATGGACTGTCAGAGATGGACTGTCGGATATAGACTGTCAGATATGGACTGTCGGATATGGACTGTCAGATGGACTGTCGGATATGGACTGTCAGAGATGGATGTCAGAGATGGACTGTCAGATATGGACTGTCGGATATGGGCTGTCAAATATGGACTGTCAAATAAGGATTGTCAGATATGGACTGTCAGAGATGGGCTGTCAAGAATGGACGTCGGATATGGACTGTCGGATATGGGTTGTCAGAGGTGTGTGCCCACTTTCCCCACAGTGACAACACTTATATAGCATTTCCCATCACCCTAAAGTACCTTTGTACAAACAAACGACCATCCTTTCTTCCTCGCCAAGTTTTTCTGCAATTTGAGAGTGCATGTAAATCAGAAGTGTCAGTGTGCAGTTGAACAAAGGGGATGATGAAGGCATGAGAGGGGAGCTAGCCAAGGTCAGATAGAAAAGGATCCTGGCAGGAATGACTGTGGAACAGCAATGGCAGGAATTTCTGGGCATAATCCAGAAGATGCAGGGTAATTTCATTCCAAAGAGGAAGAAAGATTCTAAGGGAAGTAAGATGCAACCGTGGCTGACAAGGGAAGTTAGGGATGGAATAAAACTAAAAGAAATGGTGTGTAACATTGCAAGAGTAGTGGGAAGCTAGAGGATTGGGAAACTTTCAAAGGACAATAGAATGTAATAAAAAGGGCAATACGGGGTGAAAATATAAGTACGAGGGTAAGATGGCCAATAATATAAAGAAGGATAGTAAAACCTTCTTTATGCATGTTAAGAAAAAGAGATTAGTAAAGACAAATGTGGGTCCCTTGAAGGCAGAAACAGGTGAAATGATTATGGGGAACAAGGAAATGGCAGAAGAGTTAAACAGGTACTTTGGTTCTGTCTTCACTAAGGAAGACACAAAATAATCTCCCAGATGTACTAGAGAACAGAGGATCTAGGGAGACAGAGGAACTGAAAGAAATTTGCATTAGGCGAGTGTTGGGTAGACTGATGGGACTGAAGGCTGATAAATCCCCAGGGCCTGATGGTCTGCATACCAGGGTACTCAAGGAGGTGGCTCTATAAATCGTAGATGCATTGGTGATCATTTTCCAATGTTCTATACCTTCAGGATCCGTTCCTGTGGATTGGAGGGTAGCTAACGTTATCCCACTTTTCAAGAAAAGAGCGAGAGAGAAAACGGGGAATTATAGATCAGTTAGCCTGACATTGGTGGTGGGGAAGATGCTGGAGTTAATTATTAAAGAAGTAATAACGCCACATTTGGATAGCAGTAAAAGGATTGGTCCAATTCAGCATGGATTTATGAAATCCTGCTTGACTAATTTTCTGGAATTTTTTGAGGATGTGACAAGTAAAGTGAATGAAGGAGAGCCAGTGGATGTAGTGTATCTGGACTTTCAGAAAGCCTTTGATAAGGTCCCACACAGGAGATTGGTGGGCAAAATTAGAGCACATGGTATTGGGGGTAGGGCATTGACATGGATAGAAAATTGGTTGGCAGGAAACAAAGAGTAGGAATAAACGGGTCCCTGTCAGAATGGCAGGCAGTGGCGAGTGTTCTGGGGCCGCAACTATTTACAATATATATTAATGATTTAGATGATGGGATTAAAAGTAACACCAGCAAATTTGCAGATGACACAACGCTGGGTGGCAGTGTGAACTGCGAAGAGCATGCTAGGATGTTGCAGGGTGACTTCGACAGGTTGAGTGAGTGGGCAGATGCATGGCATATGCAGTATAATGTAGATAAATGTGAGGTTATCACTTTAGTGGCAAGAAGAAGGAGACAGATTATTATCTCAATGGTGTCAGATTAGGAAAAAGGGAAGTGCAACGAGACCTGGGACCACTGAAAGTAAACATGCAGGCACAGCAGGCAGTGAAGAAAGCTAATGGCATGTTTGCCTTTATGAACAGGTACTTTAGATCTGTCTTCACTAAGGAGGACACAAACAGTCTTCCTGATATAGTGGTGGCCAGAGGATCTGGGGTGACAGAGGAACTGAAGGAAATCCACATTAGGCAGGAAATGGTATTGGATAGACTGTGGGACTGAAGGCTGATAAATCCCCAGGGCCTGATGGTCTGCATCCCAGCGTACTTAAAGAAGTGGCTGTAGAAATTGTGGATGCATTGGTTATAATTTTCCAATGTTCTATAGAGTCAGGATCAGTTCCTGTGGATTGGAGGGTAGCTAATGTTATCCTACTTTTTAAGAAAGGCGGGAGAGAGGAAACAGGGAATTATAGACCAGTTAGCCTGACATCGGTGGTGGGGAAGATGCTGGAGTCAATTATAAAAGATGAGATAGCCGCACATTTGGATAGCAGTAACAGGATCGGTCCGAGTCAGCATGGATTTGCGAAGGGGAAATGATGCTTAACTAATCTTCTGGAATTTTTTGAAGATGTAACTTGGAAAATGGACAAGGGAGAGCCAGTGGATGTAGTGTACCTGGACTTTCAGAAAGCATTTGATAAGGTCCCACATAGGAGATTAGTGGGCAAAATTAGGGCACATGGTATTGGGGGTAGAGTGCTGATATGGATAGAGAAATGGTTGGCAGACAGGAAACAAAGAGTAGGGATTAACGGGTCCCTTTCAGAATGGCAGGCAGTGACTAGTGGGGTACCGCAAGGCTCGGTGCTGGGACCGTAGTTATTTACAATATACATCAATGATTTGGATGAAGGGATTCAAAGTAACATTAGCAAATTTGCAGATGACACAAAGCTGGGTGGCAGTGTGAACTGTGACGAGGATGTTATGAGAATGCAGGGTGACTTGGACAGGTTGGGGGAATGGGCAGATGCATGGCAGATTAAGTTTAATGCAGATAAATGTGAGGTTATCCACTTTTGTAGCAAAAACAGGAAGGCGGATTACTATCTAAATGGCGTCAATTTGGGAAAAGGGGAAGTACAACGGGATCTGTGGGTCCTTGTACATCAGTCTATGAAAGTAAGCATGCAGGTACAGCAGGCAGTGAAGAAAGCGAATGGCATGTTGGCCTTTATAACAAGAGGAATCGAATATAGGAGCAAAGAGGTCCTTCTGCAGTTGTACAGAGCCCTAGTGAGACCACACCTGGAGTATTGTGTGCAGTTTTGGTCCCCTAATTTGAGGAAGGACATTCTTGCTATTGAGGGAGTGCAGCGTAGGTTTACAAGGTTAATTCCCGGGATGGCGGGACTGTCATATGCTGAGAGAATGGAGCAGCTGGGCTTGTACACTCTGGAGTTTAGAAGGATGAGAGGGGACCTCATTGAAACATATAAGATTGTTAAGGGCTTGGACACGCTAAAGGCAGGAAACATGTTCCCGATGTTGGGGGAGTCCAGAACCAGGGGCCACAGTTTAAGAATAAGGAGTAAGCCATTTAGAACGGAGACGAGGCAACACTTTTTCTCACAGAGAGTGGTGAGTCTGTGGAATTCTCTGCCTCAGAGGGCGGTGGAAGCAGGTTCTCTGGATGCTTTCAAGAGAGAGCTAGATAGGGCTCTTAAAAATAGCGGAGTCAGGGGATATGGGGAGAAGGCAGGAATCTAGGATAAGCTAGATGCAGGAAAAATGTTCCCAATGATGGGGTGTCCAGAACCAGGGGCCACAGTCTCAGGTTAAAGGGGAGGCCATTTAAAACTGAGATGAGAAAAATCTTTTTCACCCAGAGAGTTGTGAATTTGTGTAATTATCTGCCCCAGAAGGCAGTAGAGGCTAATTCACTGGATTAATTTAAAAGAGAGTTAGATAGAACTAGGGGCGAGCGGAATCAAGGGATATGGGGAGAAGGCAGGCATGGGTTATTGATTGGGGCCGATCAGCCATGATCACAATGAATGACGGTGCGGGCTCGAAGGGCTGAATGGCCTCCTCCTGCATCTATTTTCTATGTTTCTATGTTTTAACCCCACGGGGACGGGCGGCTAATAGCGAATAGACACATAAATCGTGTCTCCGTTGGAGAATTGGCAAAAACTGTCCTCCCCAACCACGGTATTATCAACATTCAAGAGAGTGGAGTCAGACCAATCCTCACACACTGTAGCAAAGGGCACTCAAGAGTCTTAGCAAGATGGTTAAAACGGTGCACACCAATCCTTTATTCCCAGTGCAATCTCGCCTCGGTACCTCTCGAAACATCCAAGCATAACCCCGCCTTTAAATCCGTGCTGTCTGTAAAGGCGGAACCCACGGGCACACAGTGCATACCGATCGCCAAATGAACACAGGCTCGGAGTGAGAGCTAGAGAATCTCGCTCCTGCTATAAACAGGTGGTTCCGACCTCCCCACTGCCGCCGCCGCCGCCGCCACTTGTGCGGTAAGTGAGCTGAAACTATGCGAGTGGAGAAACAAGACTGCCGGACCCGGGGCTACCCGGAGAGAGGGCGCAGCGCAAGGGACGAGGGATCCGAGAGGACGTTGAGTCGGGGCAAATTCGCGGATTCCTGGAAGAGGCTGAGTTCAAAGCAGAGTTCGCTGAAGCGCTCTGGACCCCAATCTCAGCAACAGCAGGTGAGCAAGAACACATAACCCCACCATCCTCTTCCCCACATCATCCTTTCTGCATTACAGTTCTACCATAAACTGTGCTCGCTCCTGTTGCAGCAGGATCAAGGAGCAGATTAATGAAGGCTTTGTACCTGGGTGGGACTCTTAGCTCAGTGGCTGGCACGCGTGTTAACGCATTCAACTACTGCAGAGTCATTATGTCCACGGCAGTGAAAGTGTTAAACGCTTTGAAGTGATAAGTAAAGATGACAGAAATGTTGAATCTACATGAAGGAACATTGTCGCTGGCAGTTAGTTGCCTGGAGATCGCCTCCCTTTGAAAGCTCCACCTGGTAACCACATTTTCCAGATGTCCGTTGAAGCTAAAACTATTCATACAACGATTATTGATGACATTTATAGCTTAATCTTTAATAAATCTTGGAAGAGAACAAGTAATTCACCGACCATAGGAGGTTTTTAATTGCTTCCTGCCCTAATATTCACAATGGAATGTTTCTGAAATGTTGGGCGATTTAAAGAAAAATCCTAACCGTTTGTTCAGAACATACTCAGCATAAACTTTCCTGTAGTGTCATGTTGTGTCCCTTTGGTGTCCTCTTCATTGTCGCCTTAAAGGCGAATGAGCAAAAGTGTCTGCAACGTGTTGCATTTTAAAAAGATGCTTGCTTCCTCTAAGCTATGAACCGTCCAGTTACTGTGGGGGCTTCCACAGACAATCGAAATGTAATTGCAGCATCGACGCTTTGTAAATGATGATGTAGTTTGAAGATAACTACTCACTGCCGTTAATGGACCGTTTGGTCAATAACTCCTCTATCCAGGAGATGTTAAATAGGCACCCACAGTCCGATTCTCCTGCTCCTTGGACAATGGTTGAGGAAGATGTGCTTTCACCCCATTTCTAAAGTAGCAGGTGACACCACTGGGAGACCCTTCTGCCCCCCCCCCCCCCCCCCCCCCACACCCACCCCACCTGTCTCTGGCACATGGAGAAGGAGGTGCTGGCCACATGGGTGGGTAATTTTGTGTGGCTGAGTAATTTTGGAGGTGGTGCAACTTTCACCATTTTGTGAAGGGCATTAACGTATTTTATGTATTCTCTGTGTATGGTCTTCTGTGTATCACCCCTAATGCTCTTTCTCTACCTTAAGTGGCTAGGGATTCCCAAGGGTCTCCCAGTGGTGTCACCTGCAATGTCTCATTTCTTTAGGAACACCTCAAGAATGTCCTTGAATGTTATCTACATTCTACCAGGTGATCTCTTGCAGGGAAATCCCTCTTTTGGGAGGCTGGTGTCAGGCAGGTAAATGACATGGCATGTATAATGTAGCTGGCTGGGAGTAATTATGGCTGGGGATGTGAGCTTGGCAGAGGACACTGATGTTGGCTTGCCTATTCTGTCAATTGATTTGGAGTATGTCAAAGAGATAGCCTTGGTAATAATTCCCCTGCGTTTGGGGATGCCTCTGTGGATGGGCAGGGTCACTGTGGTCCAATAGACTATTTCCAGGCACCACGTCATGATCTTCAAACCCTGATTTACTTGATCCAACAAAAGCTGTGCTGCCCAATGAAGGTGATGGATAAGGTTCATAGTTATTGTCTACCTTTGCTGAGATACGGTAAGTGTTTTTTTCCCACTGAGTTTTATAGGTGACCGTTATCATTGTACAGCAGGGGTTAACAGAGGACCTTGGTTTTGTGTCTGTCTCAAGGAAGGCACATTCCCTGGCATGCACCAGCAACAACTTGAAGATGGATCTCATAATATGCTTGTGCAACCTGGCACTTTGGGTGTTTTTCTAAGAATATGTGGTTCAGAAAATTTATAGTTTGTACATGGTGATTTTTGTAGTGCAATGGGGTTCAGAGTATGGGGCTTGGGTGAGGTGCGAGCAACCATTGGTAGGGTCTGAGGGAGTATCTCATCATTGGCTATAGAATGAACAGGGTGGCATTGGTATGTCAGATGTAGGTGGGAGTGAGATCTGGCAATTCATCAAGTGGGACACTCCTCCTGCACCATATTGGTCTTGGTTTATTATTCTCACATGTACCAAGATATAATGAAAACTTTGTTTTGCATACAATTCAGGCAGATCATACCACAGGTGAGGTGGCAGGAGGTTGGGATCCTCAAAGGAAATTTGGGAAGGAGAGAGAAAGGCAAGGCAGGAGGGAGAGGTCGAAAATTAGTAGATGAAATAAGTAATGCCAAAACAATATGGATCAATGATGTAGCTTAAAGTACAGAAGATGGCAAAACGAATGTCACTGTATCTGATATCTGTTGATATTCCAAACAAATTAAATGAATTGATGTAACAAATAGAAGTAAATGTGTATGATCCCATCGCCATTGTGAACATGTTCCTGCAGAGCGACCAATGCTGGGAACTAATTATTCCAGGGTATTTCCAGGAGAAGTGGGTGATGTAAACCTATTAACAAAGGAGGAGATCAGTGTAATGGTGAGAATGATCTCGGTATGACTCATCATGAAGTAAAACTGCAATAGATTTCTGTTGCGATAAGAGACATCAAAAAGCAGTGACTGTTGATAGTTACTTCGTTCTAGGCCACCAAATAGTTGCAATGGTGGGCATAAATCAAGAATTAGATGTAGTTGTGATAGGGATACTGCAGTAAGTATGGGAGACTTTAACATACTAGTAGTTTGGACAAATCAAATATGTTTTGATAATGGAGGAGTTGAGTTCATGGAATGTATTTTGGACCCTTTTCTAGATCAATATGTTCATGAACAAACAGGAGAAAGGGCTATTTAGCAGCGCATTTTACAAAATGTGAAGAGATTAGTTAAGGGGCCTTTGGGGATGAGTGATCATAACATGAAATAATTTTATTTTGGATATAGTGTGATGTAGTTCAATGCAAGTCTAGGGTCTTAACCCTAAACAGAAGCGTTTGTGAATGTGTGGGAGTAAGTTGTGGTTAGTTTGGAGATGGTGGACAGGTAATAGTTAGCTTTTAAATACATTATATTTTGTTTAAAAGCTAACTATTACCTGCCCACCACCACCCCTGGCAATGCGTTACAGGCTCTGTGTGTAACTTGCTCCACCCATATTCTTTAAACTTTTCTCCTTTTACACCAGAGCTATGCTGTCTAGTCTTTGACATCTCCATCCTCTGACAGCCTACCCTGTCTGTGCCTCTTATTATTTGATACCTGGAGGTGCTGGAGGTCTTAAGGCATATAAGGTAGATAAATCATCAGGACCTGATCAAAGTCGAATGGTGGCACCATCAAGCGTGGCAGCCTCGCCAGTAGCTGTCAGTCCTTTCACCCTTTTTGTTATTTGTAGTCTGTCAAAAAGTATGTTTTTGGAGGTCTTCTAGTCTTAATCATGTGGGTGGTGGGGAGGAGGGGAAGAGGGGAAACTGTTTCCCGGTCACTTCCCGGTCGAGGATGCGTCTTTTCTCTGAGCCACATCTTCGCCACCCCCCCCCCCCCCCCCTCGCGCCCTACCATCTGGATTGGCGTGGCCTTTCCTGCTGGAGACCGGCCAGAGCTTCAGCAGCGGCGCAGCGCTGAATTCCATCGCGGAGCGGGCGATGCCCTATCGGGGATCGCCGTGTTGAAGCTCTGGAGTGTTGGGCCTGCCGGCTTTAACACAGTGGAGCTGTGGTTTGCGGAACTTCCAGCCGCGGAAGGCGCTGACTTTAATATCGCGGAGTCCTGGGATCCTTTGCCGAGGATCGCCAGTGTTGGAGCTCGGTCTGTGGACTTCGGAAGCCGATTCCGAACTACAAGCCACTGAGAGTGTTCTTCCGTTCCGACGCCGGTGCTCCGATCATCCCAGCGAGAGGGCCTGAACATCGGGCCACCGTAACGGCGACTGCGGAGGGCTCAAAGGCCCCAACCACGGGTGAACAAGAGGAAGATGACTGAACTCTATTGCCTTCCCTCACAGTGGGAAATGTTGATTCCGCTGTGGGGGATGTTCAAGTTAAATTATTTCGTGTTGTGTTCATTTTATTTTATTTGTGTGGCTGTATGGTAACTCAAATTTCACTGCACCAATTGGTGTATGTGACAATAAATGTAACTTGAATTTGAACTTGAAGTATATCAGAAGACATTGTGTGAAGCTGGAGAATAAATTTCAAGGCCCCTGGCAATGATGATCATACCATTGATATCTACGGGTGAGATGCCAGAAGACTGAAGGGTGGCTATCGTGCCGGTATTTAAGAAAAGTGGCAAGGAAAGGCCTGGGCACTATCGGCCGATGAGCCTAATATGAGTGGTGAGAAAGATATTGGAGGATATTCTGAGAGACCAAATCTACATTCATTTTGAAAGACAAGAGCTGATTAGGGAGCGTCAACATGGCTATGCACATTGGGAAATTACGTCTCACAAATTTAATTGAGTTTTTGTACGAGGTGACCAAGAAGATTGAGGCTAGTGTGGTGACTACATGGACTTTTCAAGGCCTTTGACAAGGTCTGGAAGTTTAGATCACATAAGACCCAGGCTGAGCTAGCCAATTGGATACAAAATTGGCTGGGAGGTAGGAGACTAAGAGGTGGTGGCTTGTTTTTCAGGCAGGAGATCCATAACCTGTTACAAGCCTTGGTGCTGACTTCACTGTTGTTCGTCTTCCATATGAATGATTTGGATGTGAAAATAGTTGGTGCTGTAAGTTTGGTGGTTTTAACACTAAAATTGTTGGCTGAGGGTAGTTGTGGAGGTCAACAATTGAAGGACATATCTGACATGAGAAGAATTTCAGTAAAAAGCCACGTATGAATTGGATGGTTGAGGAGGTCCCTGGTGAAAGCCAGCTCTGTGACTTAAAACGGGGAGTCTCCTCCATAGTTACCCCAGTCAGATTTGTGTGCCTTTATGAAGATTGCTCCTAATTTATTACGAAAGTGTGCATCTTCAGATATGAAATTTAACTGGAATAGGCAATATTGGGTTATGCTTTAGAAGGTAAATTTTGTTAATACAAATCTATTCTGCTGAAAAATATCTGTTTATGTGTGGTGTACTTTAATTAATACAGCTGACAATTGGGTATTTTTAATAAGCATCCTAGTTTTTAGGTCCTGAAAATAACTTCAAACCTATACAATTACCTGTGAGATAATATTGATGTATTATAGTCCTTGCTTAGTAAATTAAAACATTTTAATAGTTTTTAAAATATCGCCTATGTGCCTAAACATATTTATTCTTGGAGCCTCTTAAACTGCCTGCAAGTGATTGCAATTAGCACAAACTTACCTTGTGATCGATTCCCTCAGGCTGTTTTGTGGGTAGGGATGGTCTTCTGTGTGTTTTAACATTAGTGCATAGGTTCAAAGGAAGTTTGACTTAATGCATGATGTGCACTTTTGCACTGAATTAGAGATTCATGCACTGTACATGCAAACAGTACCAGAAATACACTTCAAAAGTTCTTAATTTGAAATAACACACAGGGATGCCCCGAAGTAATAACAGGTGCTAATAAATGCAAATCTCTCTTCATTGCTCCATTATAGTTGAAACATTGCCTTCAGTGGATTGTAGCATGGAGTGGGGTTATTAAAGTATTGATCCAGAGAGAATTTAAATTCATTAACTGAATTTCGACCAACCCGTTGGCCTGAGGGTGATACGCGGTGGTATGATGCAGCTGCGCACCATACAGCTGAGCCATGGCTGACTACAAGGCAGAGGTGAACTGGGCACAATGATCAATAGAAATATCAGCAGGCACGCCGAAATGCGCCACCCAGTGGACCGCGAGAGCCCGGGCACAAGTCGCGGCGGAGGTGACGGACAGCGGAACAGCTTCAGGCCACCGTGTAAAACGATCAACAACGGTGAGCAGTTGAGTGGCGCCATGAGACGACGCCAAAGGACCGAACAGATCCACATGAATGTGCACAAATCAGTGAGAAGGAACCTGAAGCGACGTATGAACATGCCGCTGGACCTCAGACGTATGGCAAGCAATGCGGGTGGTTAGCAGCCAGCGCAGTATAATCCAATCCTGGGGCGACGGACAGTGAAGCATGGACAGCAGGACGAGACAAAGCATCGGCCACTTGATTCAGCTTGCCAGCCACGTGCCGAACTTTCCTCAGAAAGGAAAGCCAGGTGCCACTGCTGACGAACAGACCAGGGATCAGACACCTTTGTGAAGGCAAACGTGAGAGTTTTGCGGTCCGTAAACGCGGAAAAATTTCCTGCCCTCCAGGAAATACCGGAAATGTCGACAAATATCGCCAAATAAAGCGCAAAAAGCTCGCGGTCGAACGCACTGTAATTCCGCTCAAGAGGGCGTAGGTGCCGGCTGAAGAAAGCAAAGGGTTGCCAACGAGCACCAAATAAACTGTTCGAGGACGCCTCTAACATCAGAATCAGAAGCATCCACGGTAAGTGCGATGGGGGCAGCGGCCCACGGGTGCACCAGCAATGTTGCCGCAGCTAGCGCCTCCTTGGCACCCTCGAAAGCGGCGTCAGACTCGGCGGACCACATGAGATCCCGCGCTTGCCGGCCAGGCACAGGAACAAAGGCCGCATGATCCGAGCCGCCGCCAGCACAAAACGATGGTAAAAGTTCACCATTCCACAAACTCCTGCAAACCCTTGATGGTAAGTGGCCGAGGAAACCGCCGAATCGCCTCCACCTTGCCGGGAAGGGATGTAGCGCCCTGCGGGGTAACAAGATGCCCAAGGAAGGAGATGGAGCTGAGACCGAACTGGCACTTGGCGGCGTTAATGACCAACCCGTGATCCCGGTGCCGTTGGAGCAGCACGCGGAGGTGCTCACAGTATTCACGATGAGAACGGCTGGCGACCAGAATGTTATCGAGATAAACAAAAACAAAGTTCAAACCGTGAGCAACCATGTCCATCAGGCGTTGAAAAGCCTGCGCATCATTTTAAAGTCCAAAAGGCATCCGCAGCCACTCAAACAGGCCAAACCGAGTAATGATAGCAGTCTTGAACACATCATCGGGGTGGACGGGAATCTGATGATAGCCACGCACCAGATCGACCTTCAAAAATATGGTAGCGCGATCCAAATGAGCCGTGAAGTCCTGGATATGCGGGACCGGGTAGTGATCAGCGGTCATGACGGTATTCAGGCGCCGATAATCCCCACACGGCCGCCACCCGCTGGACAACTTAGGAACCATATGAAGTGGGGAAGCCCAAGGGCTGTCGGAACGCCGCACAACCCCATGTCCTCCATCCGTTGGAACTCCTCTCGCGCTAAAAGTAACTTGTCGGGCCAGCGGTGAGTATGTGATGCACCACCCCATGCTTAGGAGCAGCTGAATGGAATCGTGGGGTCGGCAACTCCGCCAGGATCGGGGCATAGGGTCTGCCCACATCCGACACAGACCCGAGCTGCGGATCGGGAGAAACTACGGGTCGCGAGGCCTCAGGCTGGGGGGAGTGGCGGAGGAACGAGGTGCTGGACCCGGAAATCCACCATGAGGGAAAAAGCCCACAGAAAATCAGCCCCGAGCAACGACTGGGAGACATCCGCGACGGCGAACGGCCATGAATAACTGTGAGAATCGAGGACAAACAGTCCAAGTTCCATAGGAGCAAATCATGCTACCATTAACAGAGGTCAGGGCGGGGCCACGCTTACCAACACGGGTATCGAGGCCGGTCGCAGGTATGATGCTGATCTCAGCCCCAAAGTCCACGAGGAAACGAAGCCCGGAATGGCGATCCCTGACGTAGAGGTGTGTTTCTGGCCTCTACTGGTGATCGGCCGAGGCATTTCCCGGAAACAAGCAGGGGGCGCGGCATAGGCGGGCATCTGGACCCCAGCATTGGTGGTAATAACTCCACTAGCACTAACTGCGAACCACGACGGTGGACGGCGAGCCAGCGAAGTCATCCTGAGGAGGAACAGCCCAGCGAGGCCGCTGTGACGTCGGCACGGACGCCCGGCTGATGCAACCACCATCCTGCTGTTTGGAATGCAATAGCTCATCCGCCCGTTCAACGAGCTGCAGGTGGTCGGTAAAATCAGACCCAGCAAGAAGCAGGCGGAAGTCATCGGGCATCTGCTCCAGAAACACCTGTTTGAACAACAGGCAAGGCTGATGTCCATCCATGAGCGCTAACATCTCACTTATGAGAACCAATGGCTGCTGATCATCCAGACCATCCATATGTAGCAGCCGAGCCGCGCGATCATGGCGGCTGAGCCCGAAAGTGCACAGCAGCATCGCCTTCAGGGCTTCGTACTTGCCAACGGTAGGTGTATTCTGCAGGAACGGCAGCAACCACGATGCCGTCTCTTGGGTGAGAGCGCCCACCACATAGAGGTAGTGGGTCACAACCGCGACGATCTGGCGGAGCTCAAACTGGGCCTCGATCTGTGCGACCCACAAATGAGGCTGCGCCGTCTAGAACACGGGCAGTTTAAGCGCGACCGCATTCTGCTGGGCAGGCAAGTCGTCGAAGTTCTTGTCGGCATACATGGAAAAAATACAAAAAACGCTCGTATCGTCGGGGTCACCAAATGTAGTGAGACCAGACAGGTTGAGCGAAATGGTTTTTTATTTTTTAATAAAAGCGAACAAAAACCCATGAAGTCTGCGTGTCTGACTGCACTAACAATAATAGCTCCTGTTGCTAGGAGGAGCGCTGACTAACTGCCTGACACATCCCAAAAGCCCGTGAAAACCAACACATGACCGCACCAACCAATGAAGAGGGTTCTGCCCTCTCCACCCCACGACTAGGTGCCTCCTACACTGGTATCATAATGTTGGTGGGAGGGGGGAGGGACTATAAAACCCAGAAGTGATGTGCCTCACTCAGTCTTGGCAAGATGAAGCAAGATGTTCACATCTCTCTGAGCTCTGAATAACACTGAACACATGTCTACTCAACTGTGTCCTTAATGTGGTTTGAAAATGAAAATACGGTTGGTTTGAAGTAAAAAAGCAGTGCAAATGGTTGTTTGGGGGTTTTTTTGGGTTGAAGTAAAAAGGCAGTGCAAATGGTTGTTGGGGGGGGGGGGGGAGTTGGGTTGAAGTGAAAAGGCAGTGCAAATGGTTGTTTGGGGGTTTTTGGGGTTGAAGCAAAAGGGCACTGCAAATGATTGTTTGGGGGGGGGGAGGTGGGTTGAAGTAAGAAGGCAGTGCAAATGGTTGTTTGTGGGGTTTTGGGGTTGAAGTAAACAGGCAGTGCAAATGGTTGTTTGGGGGGGTTTGGGTTGAAGTAAAAAGGCAGTGCAAATGGTTGTTTTGGGGGGGTGGGTTGAAGTAAGAAAGCACTGCAAATGGTTCCTGTTTGCACTATATTGATTTTAGAACAAACGCTACCACTTACGGCTGTGATTGTTGGCCATCTTACTCAGCCCCCTTCCGCTCATCAGGTGCACCGTATTCTTCCCATCAATGAAAAATAAAAGTGTTTTTAGTGTTTAATAAATGTTGAGAATCTCTCTCCTGTCAATCACGCCATGAAGGCCACACCTTTTCCAGTGGGAGGGGGAGGGATTATAAAACCCGGAAGTATGGGTATGGCTCAGTCTCTGCATGATGGGGAGGGAGAGGTCAGAACTCCGTCTGATCTGTGAATCAACTGAACATACTGAATGTCTACTGAACTGTGAGTTTGGTGTTTTGTGTGGTTTTATGGTGGTTTTATGATGGTTTCGCCCTGCTTGAAATGGTATGAAACTGCATTTGAATGTGGTGGCCTTGCACCCTGCATGAAATGGTGTGAAACTGCATTTGAATGTGGTGTCGTTGCATCCTGCATGAAATGGTATGAAACTGCATTTGAATTTGGTGGCCTTGCACCTTCCTTGAAATGGTATTAAACTGCACTTGAATTTGGTGGCCTTGCATCCTGCTTGAAGTGGTATGAAACTGCACGAATTTGGTGGCCTTGCACCCTGCTTGATGTGGTAGGAAACTGCATTTGAATTTGGTGGCCTTGCACCCTCCTTGAAATGGTATGAAACTGCACTTGAATTTGGTGGCCTTGCACCCTGCTTGAAGTGGTATGAAACTGCACTTGAATTTGGTAGCCTTGCACCCTGCTCAAAGGGGTAAGAAACTGTACTTGAATTTGGTGGCCTTGCACCCTGCTTGAAATGGTAGGAAAACGGATTTGAATTTGGTGGCCTTGCACCATGTTTGAAATGGAATTTCAAGGAATAGCCATGAGTTAACTGCCAGCCCACCAGCCGTGAGTGAGCTGCCAGCACATCAGGCTTGAGGGACTGAGCTGCCACCCCAAGAATCCATTTGGCCCACAATGTCCATACTGGCTCTCTGCAGACATTTGGCTTCAATTTTTTATTTGACAATGTTCCTTTGAACCTATTGCCCACTATGTATCTATGGAAATCTTATATCTTTTCCATCTTGTTCAATCTATAATAGAGACACCTGCACAGAGCACAAAATTCCAAAACAGATGTAAGTAAGATTCGTCAGCAAGGGTTCAGAAACAGTATGAACCTGGTTCAATTTTCTCTCAACCCCCTCAGAGCTGGCTCTGTTGGTAACTCCTCCAGATTGGTCACTATCTGCACTCAATCACCCTCACAAGTTAAAAGTTTCAGTGTAAAGTTTGCACATGTGATTAATACGCACTGCATGTTGCAATGAACTTTTTAATCTTTCTTTCTCTCTGTGTCTGTGGCTGATGAGGAGCATACATAATGGTAAGGAACCTTTCAAATTAATGAATTGGGCTCAATGTACAATTTTCAGCAAACTCTCAATTTTCACCGAAGTCCCGTGATTTGATTAAAATATAAGTATTATTTTTGTATTTTTCATGTCAACATCCCAAGTGGCTGCTTGTGGTATCTAAAACTGATCAATGTTGTTCATTGCATATCCAATTAATACTAGGCTTATTATTTAAAAGTATGTTAAAGACGTGTTTTGGAATCGGCGGAAATAAGAGACATTCAATTAATACATTACAACTTTCTATAGCCTCGAAGGTGATCTGCAGGGAGGGCGGCCTGCAGCGTCTCATTAACCACCCCCCCCCCCCACATACACACACACACACACACACACACACACGCACACGCACACGCACACGCACACGCACACGCACACGCACACACCACCACCTCCCTGGGGCAGAGAGAGGGGCAAAGACAGAGAGAGAGAGAGAGGGGCAGAGACATAGAGAGAGGGGCAGAGACCGAGAGAGAGGGTGGGGGGGATGGGGGGGAGGGTGGGTAGAAAGGGGCGAGAGAGGGGGGGGAGAAGGGGGGAAGGAGAGAGGGGAGGGAGTTGGGGAGAGAGGGACTCTGTGTTTGACTGTGTTATAGGGTAATGTACCCAATGCTATGTTGGCTACCTGGGGAAGTGGTGACACGTTTGCATGTGCACCTAAGATGTGGCCACCTTCTGGAGTGGCCATTCCAATATGAGTTCTATCTTGTATATAGAGTACATGGTATCTCTATTTGTTTGAGTAACGCTTGAGTACACTCCAATGATGAGAACCAAGGCAAGTAAAAGAACATCTAATCTACTGCAATGGAAAAGAGGGGAGGCACAATGGTGCAGTTGTTGCCTTAGAGCACCAGAAACCCAGGTTTGATCCCGACCACAGGTACTGTCAATACGGAGTTTTTACATTATCTCTGTGATCGCATGAGTTTTTTTCTGGGTGCTCCGATTTCCTCCCATACCATAGGTTTGTAGGTTAATTGGCTTTAGTAAAATTGTAAATTGTCGCTTGTGTCTGGGATATGGGGTGATTGCTGGTCGGAGCAGACTCAGTGTGCCAAAGGGCCTGTTTTCCTGCTGTATCTATAAGTTCCAGTTCAAGTTACATTTATTGTCACATGCACCAATTGGTACAGTGTGATTTGAGTTACCCAACAGCCACACGAATAAAAAGAACATATTAGTAGGCCCCCCCTCGGTCATAACTGGCCATGGGTGATGCAAGCCTGGGCAATGTCATATGGAGGACAGGCTGTTGCCCATGCAGCACGTCCCCCCTCTCCACATTGCTGATTGATCCAAAGGAACAGCAAGGCCATTACAGTTTGGTACCAGCGCCGTCACAGGAGCTGCCAGAACGAGGTTGTAGACAACGACGAACTGCCTTAGGGGCTTCGGATTTTCTTGAGGTTTACTCCAGGAGCCTTTTCCATGACTGGATATGGCCACAAGGCAGTGGAGGTTTTAAATCAGAGTTTTCACTCTCCTAGATGGACTGCCTTCCCAGGCCCCATCTGCCCGAGAACATAATACACAATAGAGTTTAACATAAATATCCCCACACAGCGGAATCAACGTGTCCCACTGTGAGGGAAGGCAATAAAGTTCAACCATCTTCGTCTTTGTTCAAGTCTAAAGTCTAAAGATTGATATAATTTTCCATGAGGAAAAAACCATGATCATTAGAAGTGGAACTGAACGAGATGACCCAGAACTCTTCCATTCCAGACTCCACCCAAGGTGCAGGAAGACTGGCAAGTTTCACAATTACAAGCCAGTAGGTAGACAATGCAACCACTCAGGACATGGGTCGTGAGTAAAAATTGACCAGATACAATTATTGCACAATGTGAGAGGTATCAGAACACAAGTCCGAGTGGCTATATTATTCTTTGAAGAGAAAAGCAAAATTAAACAGTGAGGAGCGAGTGAAAGGACCTGGTTGGGTCACGTGGACAAGCAGCTTTGTGCAGTGCATTATGTTTAAGTACAAAAATGACAACATGAAATAGCGGTGCTGCAGTTCTGTCACTGGCCGTGTACGCGACTTTGGCGCCTTTGAGGGGGGGGGGGAGGTGGGCGGGGTTAAAATGTGGTTTTCCCTTGCCATTCGGAGTTATATTTTCTCGGAGTTCGAGCTTTTGCTAAAGATTCATTCCGACTGCCGGTAAGTGAATTTTTTTTTTTAATCGCCTGACTATTTCAGCGCTGCAGTAAAATAAAAATTAGCTCCTAATGCCGTGAACGCCGACAACGGTGACGGATTTTACGTAAGGGACAGGTAAATGAAAACTGTTTATTTTTTCATATAAACTTGCTTGTTTAGATGACCTTAATCAATATTTCATGTTGTGAAACGGTGATTTATTCCCCATACAAACCGGCAGAATTTTTCCTGCCGATATGGGGTTTAAATTCACCGCAACCGCAACGTTCCAATCCATTGCGTTCCAGAAAATCCCACTCGCAAGCTGATTTATATGGCCATTAATCTACAGGCATTAAACACTAAATTCCTTCAATTTGGCCTATAAATTAATGACAATTAGATTTTAAAATCATGTTATATTGTGAATTCTTGTGTGAATGTTATTTGGACACTTAGGCTTTAAAAAAAAAGTTAATTTTTTCTTAAGAAATGGATAGATGTTTAGATCCAGTAATTGAATTTTGTAATTAGCTACAATTGGGTAACTAACTCATGATATGCTTTAATTTCAGGTCATCCAAGTAAGATTGTTTCATATTTGTTTCAGAATGCTTCAATCTATGATAACTGAAAATTTATTTCAGTTCTCTTAATTTTTAAGAAAGTTATGGGCTTTTGACTGTTCTCAATCACAACTTTTGTGTTAAGTCAATAGAAAAGCAATAGGAAACAAGTTGCTAATTTCCGAGTATGAAAATGGCCATAACTTTTTTAATACTGAAGATATGAAAGTGATTTAGGCGTCAAATTAAACTTATTTTTATGCTTTATCTGATGGGATAAATTGCAGACTTGATTTTTTAAATCTCAAAATTTTGTAATATTGCTACATGAAATCAAACACACCATTCTGGAAGTCAAAGGCCATCAACAGAGCTTCAGACTCTTGATAAGTCAAAACACAGAAAACAAATTCCGGCACAGTCAGCAGGGTAAAACAGTGGCAGGTGAAAGCTAATCTATGCACAATAAACCATGCTCAATGGTTAAATAAATTAAGAAAACTCAGTGAATAGATTCTTAGTGAAAACCACTCCTCAGTTGTTGAACAACTACAGCAGCAGCCAGAGCAAGGGAATGGGGAGGGTGTGCTGCAGACCCAGTAGGTAACCTTGCCCTTGTAGTAACCCCAAGATCATGGGACCACAAATGGAGCACAAATGTTGTTACACTGCAGATCATTCCCCACAGTGTCTTCATTCAAGACAACTCAAAGATAACTGTGTAGCCAAACACAGCTTCAATGTCATCTTTAAATTCACTGACAATACTACTGTTGTTGGGTTGATAATGGGCTATGATGAGTCAGAGTAAAGGAGGGAGATCAATAACCTAGTTAAGTGCTGCCAGACCACAATCTTGCTCCCGATGATAGCAAGATGAAGGAGCTGATTGTTGACTTTGCAAAGGGAAAGCCTAGAGACAATGTACCTGTCTTCATTAGCAGGAGAATCAATACCTTCGCTCGGTCCTCCTGGGCCTACGCGATCTCCTGGTTGCCAAACACGTTAACTCCCCTTCCCATTCCCACACATACCTTTCTGTTCTGGGCCTCCTCCACTGTCAGAGTGTGGCACTATGCAAATTGGAGGAACAGCTCCTTCAAGTTACAATCTTCCAGCTTACAACTCAGCGGTGTGAATATTGATTTCTCTCATTTCAAGTAACTCATGCAGTCCCTTTCTCTTCGCCCCTCCCCCACCCTAGTCACCCTACTAGTTTCATTGTCGTCCTGCTTAGTTTCACTGTACGTATCCCCTCTTTGTTACCTTTTTCACAGCCAACAATGCACCATTGTGGGCTCCACCTTTCTTTGATCATCGATGCTGGCTTTGATTTGTTGTTTTATACTTTTCTTTCATTTTTTCTTTGTACCTTTTCATACCTCTAGTTTCCCTCTAGCCTGATTCTCAGTCTTCAGAAAGGTCTTGACCTGAAAAATCACCTATTCCTTTTCTCCTGAGATGCTGCCTGACCTGCTGAGTTACTCCAGCATTTTGTGTCTATCTTCGGTGTAAACCAGCATCCACAGTTCCTTCCTATTCCTTCAAGCTCCTGGTTGTGCACATCTCCGATGACTTTTCCTGGGCTCAGCACACTGATGTAATTACAAAGAAAGCTCACCAATGCCTTTACTTCCTCAGACTTTTGAGGAGATTCTGCATGTTGTCAAGTACTCTATTGAATCTCTACAGGTATATGGTAGAAAGCATTCGGACTGACTGCATCCCGGCCTGGTTTGGTAACCCAGATATTGTGGATTGTGGGAAAATAGACACAAAATGCTGGAGTAATTCAACGGGACAAGCAGAAGAATCCCTGCACAGAAGGAATGGGTGACTTCTCGGGTCGAGACCCTTCTTCAGACTGAGAGTCAGGGGAGAGAAAGACACAGAGATATGGAAGGGTAAGGGTGTCAAAACGAGATGGAAAATGTTGGAAATTGCCTGGTTCATCATGGGTATTCATCTCTCCACCATCACAAGGATTATCAGGAAGCTCTGACTCAAGGCAACTAATATGATCAAGTCAAAGTCAAGTCAAGTCAAACAAACTTTATTGTCATTTAGAAATACATTGATACATGCAGTTCCAAACGAAATTACGTTGCATTTGGCTCCCTGTGCAACACAATAAATTAACCGAAGGATAGGCATGGGTGAAAAGGATAAATAGACACTAGTGGCAGCCCATTACATGGCATTCAGGAGTCTGATGGCTCGTGGGAAGAAGCTGTTGCAGAACCTTGATGTTCTGCTCCTTATGCTGCGGTATCTTTTTCCCGAGGGCAGCAGAGTGAACAGTCCGTGATGGAGATGTGTGGGGTCTTTTATGATACTGCTGGCCTTAGACACACAGCGTTTGGTCGCAATATCCCCGATTGAGGGGAGAGAGGTCCCGATGATTTTCTCCGCTGTCCTCACCACTCTCTGCACAGACTTCCAGTCGGAGGCTCTACAGTCCCCAAACCAGACAGAGATACAGCTGGTCAGAATACTCTCTATGGTGCCCCTGTAGAAAGTAGTGAGGATGGGATGGGGGAGATGAGCTCTTCTCATCCGGCGCAGAAAGTGCAACCGCTGCTGCGCTCTCTTAACAGTTGATGAGATGTTATTCGACCAGGTCAGACTGTTAGTGATCTGCACCCCCAGGAACTTTGTGCTGCTGACCACCTCCACATCGCTGTCATTGATGTGAAGTGGTGTGGGACTGTGCCGGGTTTTCCTGAAGTCGACGATAATCTCCTTTGTTTTCTCGACATTCAGGATCAGGTTGTTCGTATTGCACCAGTCCGCCAGTTGTTTCACCTCCTCCCTGTAAGCCAGCTCATTGTCGTCCCTGATGAGGCCCACCACTGTTGTGTCATCTGCGTACTTCATGATGTGGTTTGTACTAAACCTGGCACAACAGTCGTGAGTCATCAGGGTGAACAGCAGTGGACTCATGACACAGCCCTGAGGGGAGCCGGTGCTCAGAGAGATGGTATTGGAGGTGTTATTTCCAACCCTCACAGACTGAGGTCTGTCAGTGAGGAAGTCCAGTAGCCAGTTACACATGGGGGTGCCGAGGCCCAATGGAACCAGTTTGCTTATCAGGTGCTGTGGGATAATGGTGTTGAATGCTGAACTGAAATCCACGAACAGCATTCGCACATAGGTGTTTTTCCCCTCTAAATGTTCCAGGCTCAGATGGAGTACGGAGGATATAGCGTCCTCTGTGGAGCGGTTTGGCCTGTAAGCAAACTGGTATGGGTCGAGTGTGGAGGGGAGTCTGGAGGTGATGTGGTCCCTGACCAGCCTCTCGAAGCACTTCATCATTATGGGGGTGAGTGCTACAGGGCGGTGATCATAAACCCACAGCACCTTGGCCACCCTCTCATCTTACTGCTCCCCTCAGGAGGAAGGTACAGGAGCCTGAGAACTGTGAGCTCCGGATTCAAGACCAACTTCTCCCTATTAACTAATTATGCTCTCGAACCACCCTGCAAACCCTAAGCATAATCCTACCTCAGTAGTGAACTACTATTGATTTACCATCGAACTGCCAAGGGAGGTTTTGTATCTACTTGAGAGAATGTATGTGAGGTGCTCTGGGTTAAACTAAAATACAGCATCTCCGGATACTCATTGCCTGTACTGCAACGGCTCATATAAGGTAGCCCTATGCTGTTTGTCTTGCTCTATTATGATCTGTTGACATGCTATAAATATGTTCTTATGTATTTATTTGTTGTGTTGCTGTGTTTAATGTGCCTGCAAACCTGCAGCAAGTAAGAATATAATTGTTGCTGTCCCGGTGTAGATGCCAATTTAACACTCTTGATGCAACAGAAGCACCAGTGATTATTCAAAACTGACAAGTATCAGGCATGCAAGAAGAGGTGGAGGTTGCCCACGATCCAGGACTAGACGATGCACTGTGCACCAAAGATACGCTAGTATCTTTGCTGTGCACTGAGACATGAGCAGGCAGGTAGTGCTGGGAAAGCACTGGTGACTTCAGCTCTCCTTTGGATTTTGAATGGCTCGCTGATACAGAAAAATAGGCTTGAATTTGAATGGCAACGTACACAAAAATGACTGCAAAGCTCTTTGGGACGTCCCATTGAAATACTGCTTGAAGGGCAGTTAAAATCGTCAGACAATTTGCACAGAGAAAACTCCTAGAATAGCAGTTTGATGAACCACCAAGGGAGCTTTTACATCTATTTGAGAAAATGTACATGATGTGCTCTGGCTGTAACTAAAATACAGCATCGCCTCTGACAGCATAGTTCTGTGCCTGCAGTACAATAGCTCATCAGCCTCAATGTACCATTCTCTGTGGCAAGATCTTAGATTATTATTGTGCCCAAAATTAAATTACTGAGCTCATAATTTGGTGAGTCACGTTTCCATCTGACCATGGCTGACGTTACTATATTGCCCCTTGATTCTGTCCAAAACCATTGGACTGCTATGGATTTGCAAATAATAGTACTGATGCATTTTCTAATGGTAGTTGCAAACAGTTTATCCTCATAAAGAAAACAATGAACTACAATGAATAAATTGTGAACAGTACTTTCAGTTCCTTATGTTTTTATGGGAAGTCTTAATGATACATAGTAAACACAACTGGTATATCTAAAGGGCACAAGGGGTGTGCTTTATTTAACTCTCAGGTCTAGTTAAGGGCCAAGATACACGAAGTGTAACCATATCTACAGCTTGTATTCAAAGTCATCTGTGGCTTGACAGGATGTTCTTTTGTTTCCTGGTCAGAAGGTGTGGATTCAGCTGCCACTCCAGAGATCTGAGCTCAACAATCTATGCCAATGCCTGTGGGATAGAATTATTGTGTTTTCATTTGGATGAGATTTAAAACTGTGGCCCACTTGCTCTTGTCAAGTGGAAGTAAATAATGAAATGGCTACTATTTCAAAAATAAATAGGCCTCCCAGCTGTATTTAAACCTTCCTCAACATCACAGCAGCAAGTTATCTGGACCTTCTTGGATTGCGATTGTGGAAATTTGCTGTGTACAAATATTAACTGTAGTAACCACATTGTAAACTACACTTCCATATAGTACTTCATTAGCTGCCAGGCATTTGGGACATCTGAGGTCGACATGACATCTTTAGACTATATACAAACATGTCTGTACAAACACCCCAGGTTGACCAGGTCCATGAATCTTTATGTGTTGGATCCTTCCAGGATGGAGATATTTGAAATGTCTAGTGGTCATGTATTGATCAAAAGGACGTAGTTCCCAGATAAGGGTCATTAACGTCATTTTGACTGACAGCGACGAGACATTTATTTTCCTCAGAGGGTTGTGGAGTTTAGATTACCAGTATTTAAGGGGAAAGAAGATATTTTTTTGCAATGAAGGAGAATTGAGACCAGCTTAGATTGGCCTTGATCTGGAGGGGCCAAGTGGCCGACTACAACTCCTATTTTCTTGTCAATAAACGTACTTCACATTTGCAGACGTTGCATGTAGCTGGAGGATAACACAACCAAAAGGAATTATGCTGCCCAGTCTTCCACCAATGTGGTAACAATACACAATACAGGGCTCAAAATTAATGGTTGCCCGGGTGCCAATGGCCATCTACGGTCCCGCCGGGCAACCTTAAAGCCGTGCCATTTTGCCCGACTTAGCAAGCATCCGGGACACCTATTGTTCAACTCTGAGTGGGCCCCCTCGCTCTCTCTCTCTCTCTCTCTCTCTCTGTCACTCTCCGTTTCCGCCCACCATCCGTATCCGTGTCCAAGCCGCCAATTCTCCGCTCTCCGCCCGCTCCTCATTCACCGGCACGGCCGGCCGCCTTGCACATGCGCACAACCACAGGCAGCACATTGGCCGCCCTACACATGTGCACTGCCACAGCAACTGGTCAGCGCTGGGCACTTTCTCCCTCCCTTTGCATTGTGTGAGATCTGGCCGCCATTGCTGTCTGGTTGCCGCCTCGCCGCGACTGCTGAAAACAAATGCAGAATCACTCCCTGGAGCTGGAGTAACTCTTGCTTCTTGGTTTCCTGGTCCTCCAAAAATATTCCAAAGGAATTTAAACTGGAGTGGACCCTCCACCACCAAACTCCAAACTCTGAAAAATAATAGCCTGTTGCACTTTATCTGTTTATTTATTGTGTATATATATGGTCTAAGGTATGTAGACACACTGAACTTTTATCTCCTGTTCTGTATTATGTTTACATATTCTGTTGTGCTGCAGCAAGCAGGAATTTCTTTGCCCTATCTTGGACACATGACAGTAAAACTCTCTTGACTCTTGACTTGGACTTAAGCAAAAAAGAGTTCTTGGGGGGAAAAAAGAGCTACCTTAAATTTCATTGCGTCTGGTGTAGTAACTATGGTAGGGTGAAGATTATTCCATGCTTTAATTGTGCGGGAGAACTCCATGGAGCAGCCAGCATCTCTGGATAGAAGAAATTGGGTGACATTTCGGGTAGAGACCCTTCTTTAGATTTCCTCTGGTTTTAGTGTTTTTAGTTTAAATTAAAGATACAGCGTGGAAACAGGCCCTTCGTCCACGCCCACAACCGATCACCCGTACACTAGTTCTATCCCACACATCAGCGACGTAAGTCAAGAGTCAAGAGAGTTTTATTCTCTCACGTCCCAGTTAGAACAACAAAATCCTTACTTGCAGCAGCACAACAGAATATTAACCATATAACAATTACAGCACAGAAACAGGCCTTCTCGGCCCTTCCAGTCCGTGCCAACCATTTATTTTCCTCTAGTCCCATCTACCTGCACTCAGACCATACCCCTCCATTCCCTTCCCGTCCATATACCTATCCACTTTACTTTTAAATGTTAAAATCGATCCTGCCTCCACCACTTCTGCAGGAAGATCATTCCACACAGCCACCACTCTCTGAGTAAAGAAGTTCCCTCTCATGTTACCCCTAAACTTCTGTTCCTTAATTCTCATGTCATGCCCTCTTGTTTGAATCTTTCCTACCTTCAATGGGAAAAGCTTATCCACGTCAACTCTGTCTATCCCTTTCATCATTTTAAAGACCTCAATCAAGTCCCCCCTTAACCTTCTGCGCTCCAAAGAATAAAGACCTAACTTGTTCAACCTTTCTCTGTAACTTAGTTGCTGGAACCCAGGCAACATTCTAGTAAATCTCCTCTGTACTCTCTCTATTTTGTTGACATCCTTCCTATAATTAGGCGACCAAAATTGTACACCACACTCCAGAATTGGTCTTACCAATGCCTTGTACAATTTTAACATTAATTCCCTACTCCTATATTCAATGCTCTGATTTATAAAGGCCAGCACACCAAAAGCTTTCTTTACCACCCTATCTACATGCGATTCCACCTTCAGGGAACTATGCACAGTTATTCCTAGATCCCTCTGTTCCACAGCATTCCTCAATTCCCTACCATTTACCATGTACGTCCTATTTTGATTTGTCCTGCCAAGATGTAGCACCTCACACTTATCAGCATTAAACTCCATCTGCCATCTTTCACTCTTCCAAATGGCCCAAATCTCTCTGTAGACTTTGAAAATCTTCTTCATTATCCACAGCACCCCCTATCTTAGTATCATCTGCATACTTACTTCTCCAATTTTCCACCCCATCATCTAGATCATTGATGTACATGACAAACAACAGTGGACCCAACACCGATCCCTGAGGCACCCCACTGGTCACCGGCTTCCAACCTGACAAACAGCCATCCACCATTACTCTCTGGCATCTCCCATTCAGCCACTGTTGAATCCATCTTGCTACTCCGCCATTAACACCCAAAGATTGAACCTTCTTAACCAACCTTCCATGGGGAACCTTGTCAAAGGCCTTACTGAATAATAATATTTAAAACATAGTACTCTGTAAACAATGTTATAAATGAGAAAACAAAACAGTGTATATTTAGATATGAATATATACATATATATGTGTGAGTATATAATATATATACCCACACACACACAATTTCCATCCTGGGATTAATAAAGTTCTATCGTATAATATCGTGTGTGTAGAAAGGAACTGCAGATGCTGGTTTAAACTGAAATAGACACAAAAAGCTGGAGTAACTCAACAGGTCAGACAGAATCTCTGGACAAAAGGAAAATATTACGTTTTGGGTTGGGTCTGAACAAGGTTCCTGCACACCTTTGGAATGTGGAAGGAAACAAGAGCACCCGGAGAAAACCCATGCGATCAAAGGGAAAAGGAGCAAACTCCATACAGACAGCACCCATATTCAGGATCAATTCCGGGTCTCTGGCACTTTTATGCAGCAACTTTATGGCCAATGTTCTGCCCCGTAGTCTTGAACTGAATTAAAACATACTGTAGATGTAAAGGGAGACATTGAGTCACTTAGAGATTTAAGACTGAAAATTGATAGTTTCATTTTTTTTTAAGTAACCAAGGTTATCAATGTATATATTTGTTTGTGTGTTGGAAAACAAAATATAGTGGCACAGTTGGTAGACTTGCTGCCTCACACGCCAGAGATCTGTGTTTGATCCTGTCCTCGGGCACTGTGTTGAATTTGCTCATTCCCCCTGCAAGCGTGTGGGTTTCCTCCCACATCCCAAAGACACATTGGCTTTGTGGGTTAACTTGTATCTGTAAAATTGCCCCTAATGTGTTGGGAGTGGGTGAGGAAAGTGGGATAACAGAACTTGTGTGAATGGGTAGACAAAAATGCTGGAGAAACTTAGCGGGTGAGGCAGCATCTATGGAGCGAAGGAAATAGGTGACGTTTCGTGTCGAGACCCTTCTTCAGACTGATATGAGGGTGCGGGGTGGTGGGGGGGGGGGGCGGAAGAAGAAAGGAAGAGGCGTAGACAGTGGGCTGAGGGAGAGCTGGAAAGGGATAAGAAAGCAGGGACTACCTGAATTGGAGGTCAATGTTCATACCGCTGGGGTGTAAACTGCCCAAGCAAAATATGAGGTGCTGCTCCTCCAATTAACGGTGGGCCTCTGGCCATGGAGGAGGCCCAGGACAGAAAGGTCAGATTCGGAATGGGAGGGGGAGTTGAAGTGCTCAGCCACCGGGAGATCAGGTTGGTTATTGCGAACCGAGTGGAGGCGTTTGTCGAAGCAATTGCCAAGCCTACGCTTGGTCTCACCGATGTAGAGCAGCGGACGCAACATATGAGGTTGGAGGAGGTGCAGGTGAACCTCTGCCGCACCTGGAAAGACTGCTTGGGTCCTTGAATGGAGTCAAGGGGGGAGGTAAAGCGACAAGTGAAGCACTTCCTTTAAACCTTTATCCCTTTAAACCTTGTGTGCGCCAGTGAAGCGGCGACAACATCCGCAGTGAGCAGAGACTTTGCGATGCCCGGGGAGTGATTCCCCCCCCCCCCCCCCCCCGGGAATGCGGGCCGACCCAGGTGCTCCTTGTCCAGCTGGGGTCCAGGGGAGGTGAGGGTCAGTGACCCGGAGGTCGGGCATCGGAGCGGAGCCTTAGCCCGAGATTCAACCCCGTGGCTCCGGATGCGGCACCAACGGCCCCAATCACCCGGTCTGCTCCTGGCTCCGGGTCGGGGTTAAAACTCCATGGGGCAGCCCTGCTAATAATGCAAACATTTTATGCAAGTTCCAATTGTTTGGACAAAGATCACTTATTACTGCTTTATAACAGTTAAGTTATTTAAGACCATTTCAGAAATTATGGCAGCAAACTAACAATCAACTAACAAATTAAAGCAAACTAATAAAAAAATAACATGTTCCCTTTCCTGACTCTACGTCATAAGTACTTTAACGCTGTTAACAGAGCAAAGGGATATTAATCTCAAAAATCAAAATGGGGAAAGTGGAGGCAATTTTGCTTAAATGGTAATTCTAAGCCCATTCAGATCTGCATAGTCAGAGTTATACAACATGTACATGGCTGGTCCAATTTGTCCATAATGATCAAGTTGGCATTCTGCATGCCCAGGGACCAGTTCCCAGATCAGGTCGCGTCCCAGGGACTGGCTACAGTTCTCAGGTCGGCTCGCCTGCGCCGACCCCACGAAAACGAATTTAAAAAACCCCCGCGGTTTTTCGGGTTACGGGGTGGATTCGGCCCGTGTGCCGTAGGTTGCCGAACCCTGTCCTAGATGTTTGGTCTCATTGTGGTCCCCCCCATGTTTTACAACTGATTCACCTGGTTCGTTCCATCTCCGGCTGCTTCATGTTGTCGGCGGCTGCACATCCAACCAAGAAAGAAGAGAAGAGAAGAAATGCGACGTCACTCACAGCCGTCAACCGACGCGCTTCCCCTGACCGCACAGATTGTTCTGATGTGACGCAAAGAGACAAACCATTCAGGGACTGAAGACAGCGTGAAAATTCTGTCATCAGCGTGAGAGCGTGAGAATTGGCTAAATTGCGTGACTCTCACGCTTTAAGCTTGAGAGTTGGCAGCCCTGTCTAAGGCCAGGATGTGACAACACACACACAGGGAGACACATACACAAAGGAAGACAGACACACACACACGGGGAGCCAGACACACACACACACAGGGAGATGGACAGACACACACAGTCAGATGGACAGCCACACACACAGAGGGAGACACATACACAAAGGAAGACACACACACACACGGTGACACACACACGCACACACACACGTAGGGAGACACACACACACAGGGAGGCACACAGACACACACATAGGGAGACACACACACAGGGAGGCACACACACACAGACAAGCACAGGGAGACACACACACACGGAGACACACACACGGAGACACACACAGGGAGACAGACACAGACACAAACAAAGACACCTTTCTTTCCCCCTCCTCCCGCTCCCTCCCTCTTTCCTCCCCCTCCCTCTCATTCCTCACCCTCCCTCTTTCTCCCCTTTCTCCTTCCCCCCTTCATCCCCTTTCTACATTCCCTTCCCCTGTCTCTCTTTGCCTCCATCCCTCCCTTTTTTTTCTTTCCCTCTCACTCTCTTTCTCTCCTCCCTCTCTCTCTCGGACGCCCAATGGGGAGTCTGGCGGACACGGTGCAGCGTGGATTGGCGGCGCTGGCGCTGAAGGGCAGGAGGGAGGGTGCGAGGCTGCAGCGGCGGCTGGCAGCGCTGCACAGAGGCGCTGACACCCGGTGCCCGGGACCGTGCAGATTGCTGTCATGTGGCGCAAAGAGACAAACCGTGCAGCAAAGATTGTATAGCTCCACTCTAGGATCTTTGCTGTGCAAGGACTGAAGACAGCGTGAGAATTCTGTCATCAGCGTGAGGGCGTGAGAATTAGTTGAAATGCGTGACTCTCACGCTCAAAGCGTGAAAGTTGGCATCCCTGAATTATATCTCTCACTATCACTCCTCAACCCATCATTTGCCTTCAGCTTGTTTTATCATTCATAGTTTGAATTATGCTTCAAAAAGCTTGCATTGGCACAGTGGACTGAAAAGCCATTTATTTGTTGTAAGATTCAGAATTTTAGTTTATAATGCTAATGATGAGATTTTTCTTCAGTACAATACAAGGGGTTGGTATCTGTCAAAGAGCTCAGTGCTTGCTCAATTTGTATCCATGACAACGGAATTATTAGTTTTGCCTTACCAGACAGATGCTAATGTTACAGATAGCAACTTCCTCATCTAAAGCGTTGACACAATGAGCTTGAGGTTTTAATAATTAATCTTTAAAGCTGAAGGAAAATAAATGACTGAGATGAGGGAGAAATATATTCTTGAATTAGTTTTCCCTGTGGCTGCATTTCAATTTGCATTGTACTGGAGAACACAATTTAGCTCAACAAGCCTTTCGAAATCTTTTCACTCTGCTCCCACTCTGGCTGAATACCTGTGCATACCTGGATCGGGGGCACTCCAGTAATTCCAGCATGTGGACCAGACTTTGGACCTCGGCCTTTTTAGTTTAGTTCAGTTTAGAGATACAGAGCGGAACAAGGCCCTTCGACCCATTGAGTCCGCACCGACTTGCGATCCCCGCACATTAACATTACCCTGCACACACTAGGGACAATTTTACATTTATAACCAAGCCAATTAACTTACAAACCTGCGCATCTTTGGAGTGTGTGAGGAAAACTGAAGATCTTGGAGAAGACCTATGTAGGTCACGAGGAGAACGTACAAACTCTGTTCAGACAAGTACCCATAGTCAGGATTGAACCCGGATCTCTGATGCTGTAAGGCAGTAGCTCTACCACTACACCATCGCGCCACACAAAATGGCACAAAATGGCATCATCTTTGTAAATGGCACCAAAATATAACGCCTGTGTATTTGTAGGTTATTTTAGTTTAGTTTAGTTTAGTTTAGAGATACAGCGCGGAAACAGGCCTTTCGGCCCACCGAGTCCACGCCAACCGGCGATCCCCGCACATTAACAATGTCTTACACGCTCGAGGAACAATTTACACATACACCAGCCAATTAACCTACAAACCTCTACATCTTTGAAGTGTGGGAGGAAACTGAAGATCTCGGAGAAAACCCACGCGGTCACGGGGAGAACGTACAAACTCCGTGGAGACAGCACCTGTAGTCGGGATTGAACTCGCGTCTCTGTTGCTGTAAGGCAGCAGTTCTACTGCTGCGCCACCGTGGCCCGCCCATGTAAAATTTCACTGTGCTGTACATACAAGACAATAAAGTACTGTTGAATCATTGAATATTTCAGATTAAGATCTAATTAGGCTGTGGACATAACCCCCACCCCAGGGGCTTTAGTGCAAACATTCTAAGATGATATCCCAATGCACTACTGAGGGTGTACCACACATTTGGTGTTGTTGTCTTTTGGGTGAGGTGATAAACTGAGGTTTCATCCGACCTCAAAGGTTGACGCACAAGATCCCATGGCTCAATTTGAAAGAAGAGCAGGTTCTGTCTGATGCCCTGGTCTATATTTATCCTTGTGTCATTGTTCTTTAAAGGAAAGTGGTTCCGTCATTATTTCATTGCAGTTTGCACGTGCTCACTTTGTTCAAGCTGACTAGTAAATTCCACATACGCCAGTCTTGCTGACGATGACTACGATAGTCAATAAATTTCAATATTGCCAACAATCACTGTATTCAAAATAATACATTTATGAATAATACAATGGTAATTACATGGTCTCTTAGTGCCGTGGGATGTGCTGAGGTGTATTTATTGAAACTAGAAATACAATCTGATCTTTCATTTCCTTTATGGCTCCTTTTGAAAATTATCTTAAATCTCTCGCCTTTGGTTAGAAACCCTCCTACCAGAGGAAGCAGTTTCTTGTGTGCTCATTATCTAATCCCCAAAAACGATATGATTATCTATTCTGGTTTGTACCATGAAAAATTAACAGCATTAAGAATGACCAGTTTACAAATAAGAAAATCCAAAACAATTTGTCCAATATATCCTGAAATGGGAGGGAGAGGAGCCAGAGGTTGTGGTTCATATAGATACCAATGACATAGGTAGAAAAAGAGAAGAGATCCTGAAAGGAGAATTTAGGGAGTTAGGAGGAGAGTTAAGGAGAAGGACAGCAAAGGTAACAATCTCAGGATTACTGCCTGTGCCACGCGACAGTGAGAGTAGGAATGGAGCGACATGGAGGATAAATGCGTGGCTGAAGAACCGGTGCAGAGGGCAGGGATTCAAGTTTCTGGATCATTGGGACCTCTTTTGGGGAAGGTGTGACCTGTACAAAAAGGACGGGTTGCACTTGAACCTGAGGGGAACCAATATCCTGGCGGGGAGATTTGTAAAGGCTACTGGGGAGACTTTAAACTTATCGGTTGGGGGGAGGGACTCAAATACAGAAAGCAAGTAGACCGTGTGTGAGGCAGGAGGCAGAGACGGGAAGCAGTCAGACGCAACACGTAGGGGGGAAAGAAGAAAAAAATAATAAACAGAGAATAAGAGGTGGTGGGTTTCTTAAATTTGTCAGCAGAGAGACAGAGGGGTGTAAAATGAGGATAGTAGCAATAGGTAGCAAGGTGAAAAGTGGCAGGCAGACAAATCCAGGGCAAAAATCAAAAAGGGCCATCTTTCAACATAATTGTATAAGGGGTAAGAGTGTTGTATAAACAAGCCTGAAGGCTTTGTGTCTCAATGCGAGGAGCATTCATAATAAGGTGAATGAGTTGAATGTGCAGATAGCTATTAATGATTTGATTTGATTTGATTTTATTACTTGTCATTCGAACCTTAGAGAGACTCCGTTTCTACAAGCCATACAACAGAACAATTCATAAAAATAAATATTAAAAAAATAATACACAGACAATTCAATTCACACAAACATCCATCACAGTGAGTCTCCTCCTCACTGTGATGGAAGGCAAAGTCTTCTCTCTCCCCCGCACCATTTCTCTCCCGAGGTCGAAGCCCCAGGCGGGCGGTGTTAAGTCCCACAGCCATTGAGGCCGCGCTGGGCCGGGCAATGTACTGCCCCGCTCTAGGCCCAAAAGTCACAACGTTGGAGTCCCCGGCGGGCGCTGGAATGTCCCGCGGCCATTAAAGCCGTGCCGGGCGATGTATGGCCGCGCTCCGGGACGTTCCGGCTGGAGAAGCTGTGTTGCGGGAGCTCCGGAGAGCGGTCTCTCACCCGGACCCGCGAGCTCCCGATATCCCGACAGTCCACCGGTCTGAGGCTAGAGCTGGAGCCTCGGAGTCGGGCCGCAGCTGGAGTTGGAGTTCTGGAGTCGCGCCGCAGTGGCGAGCCACCACCGCTCCCCACGTCCGAGGCCGGCCAGCCCCACGATGGTGAGTCCGCAGCTCCACAGGCTCCGTGACTGGAGCCCCCAGGTCATCCTGGTCGGAGGCCGCTCCACGGTACTAGGCCCCAACGACAACGGAGATCCGTTGATATAGTTGATATAGATTATGATATAGTTGGGATCACGGAGACATGGCTCCAGGGTGACCACGGCTGGGAGCTGAACATCCAGGGATATTCAATATTCAGGAGGGATAGACAGAGAGGAAAAGGAGGTTGGGTAGCGTTGCTGGTTAGAGAGGAGATTAACGCAATAGAAAAGAAGGACATTAGCTTGGAGGATGTGGAATCGATATGGGTAGAGCTGCGAAACACGAAGGGGCAGAAAACGCTAGTGGGTGTTGTGTACAGGCCACCTAACAGTAGTAGTGGAGTTGGGGATGGCATCAAACAGGAAATTAGAAATGCGCGCAACAATGCTAAAACAGTTATAATGGGTGACTTCAATCTACATATAGATTGGGTGAATCAAATTGGCTGCGGTGCTGAGGAAGAGGATTTCTTGGAATATATGCGGGATAGTTTTCTAAACCAACATGTAGAGGAACCAACGAGAGAGCAGGCTATTCTAGACTGGGTATTGAGTAATGATGAAGGGTTAGTTACCAGCCTTGTTGTGCGTGGCCCGTTGGGCAAGAGTGATCATAATATGGTTGAGTTCTTCATTAGGATGGAGAGTGACATTGTTAATTCAGAAACACGGGTCGTGAACTTAAAGAAAGGTAACTTTGAGGGTATGAGACGCGAATTGGCCAAGATAGACTGGCAATTGATTCTTGAAGGGTTGACGGTGGATATGCAATGGAAGGCATTTAAAGACTGCATGGATGAACTACAACAATTGTTCATCCCAGTATGGCAAAATAATAAATCAGGGAAGGTAGTGCATCCGTGGATAACAAGGGAAATCAGGGATAGTATCAAAGCAAAAGATGAAGCGTACAAATTTTCCAGAGAAAGCAGCCTACCAGAGGATTAGGAGAAATTCAGAGTCCAACAGAGGAGGACAAAGGGCTTAATTAGGAAAGGGAAAATAGATTATGAAAGAAAACTGGCAGGGAACATAAAAACTGACTGCAAAAGTTTTTATCGATATGTGAAGCGAAAAAGATTAGTTAAAACAAATGTAGGTCCCTTGCAGTCAGAAACAGGTGAATTGATCATGGGGAACAAGGACATGGCAGACCAATTGAATAACTACTTTGGTTCTATCTTCACTAAGGAAGACATAAATAATTTGCCGGAAATAGCAGGGGATCGCGGGTCAAATGAGATGGAGGAATCCAGGTTAGCCGGAAAGTGGTGTTAGGTAAATTGAATGGATTAAAGGCCAATAAATCCCCAGGGCCAGATAGGCTGCATCCCAGGATACTTAAGGAAGTAGCCCCTGAAATAGTGGATACCTTAGTGATAATTTTTCAAAACTCTTTAGATTCTGGAGTAGTTTCTGAGCATTGGAGGGTAGCTAATGTAACCCCACATATTAAAAAGGGAGGGAGGGAGAAAACGGGGAATTACAGACCAGTTAGTCTAACATCGGTAGTGGCTAGTCAGTTATTAAAGATTGGATAGCAGCACATTTGGAAAGTGGTGAAATAATTGGACAAAGTCAGCATGGATTTATGAAAGGTAAATCATGTCTGACGAATCTTATTGAATTTTTTGAGGATGTAACTAGTAGAGTGGATAAGGGAGAAGCAGTGGATGTGTTATATCTGGACTTTCAGAAGGCTTTCGACAAGGTCCCACACAAGAGATTAGTATACAAACTTAAAGCGCACGGTATTGGCGGTTCAGTATTGATGTGGATAGAGAACTGGCTGGCAGACAGGATGCAAAGAGTAGGAGTGAACGGGTCATTTTCAGGATGGCAGGCAGTGAATAGTGGGGTGACGCAAGACTCAGTGCTGGGACCCCAGCTATTTACAATATATATTAATGATTTGGACGAGGGAATTAAATGCAACATCTCGAAGTTTGCGGATAACACGAAGGTGGGGGGGGGGCAGTGTTACCTGTGAAGAGGATGCTAGGAGGCTGCAAGGTGACTTGGAAAGGCTGGGTGAGTGGGCAAATGCATGGCAGATGCAGTATAATGTGGATATATGTGAGGTTATCCACTTTACTGCCAAAAACAGGAAAGTAGACTATTATTTGAATGGTGATCGATTAGGAAAAGGGGCGATGCAACGAGACCTGGGTGTCACGGTACACCAGTAATTGAAAGTAGGCATGCAGGTGCAGTAGGCTGTGAAGAAAGCGAATGGTATGTTGGCATTCATAGCAAAAGGATTTGAGTACAAGAGCAGGGAGGTCTACTGCAGTTGTACAGGGTCTTGGTGGGGCCACACCTGGAGTATTGCATACAGTCTTGGTCTCCTAATCTGAGGAAAGACATTCTTGCCATAGAGGGAGTACAGAGAAGGTTCACCAGACTGATTCCTGGGATGGCAGGACTTCCATATGAAGAAAGACTGGATAGACTCAGCTTGTACTCGCTGGAATTTAGAAGATTGAGGGGGGATCTCATAGAGACTTACACAATTCTTAAGGGGTTGGACAGGCTAGATGCAGGAAGATTGTTCCCGATGTTGGGGAAGTCCAGGACAAGGGGTCACAGTTAAAGGATAAGGACCAAGATGAGAAAATCATTTTTCACACAGAGAGTGGTGAATCTGTGGAATTCTCTGCCACAGAAGGTAGTTGAGGCCAGTTTTTTGGCTATACTTATGAGGGAGTTATATGTGGCCCTTGTGGCTAAAGGGATCAGGGGGTATGGAGAGAAGGCAGGTACAGGATACGGAGTTGGATGATCAGCCATGATCATATTGAATGGTGGTGCAGGCTCGAAGGGCCGAATGGCCTACTCCTGCACCTATTTTCTATGTTTCTAATTGCACATGGTAGCTCTCTTCATTTAAAAATAAATAAAAAAGGTTTCTACTGGTTTTTTCAGAAACCTTAGAATGTCTTGGAGCTTCACAGCCACAAACATGCTTTTAAAGTGTAGTCCCTATTATAATGTGGGAGACACAGTCAATAATTACCACTTAATTAGTTGTGTCAGTGTTCATTCAGAGATAGATATTGGCATCAGGATATCATCAAGCATTCCCCTGCCCTTTCAAAATTGTACCTTTTGTGCCGTGAGAGCAGAAGACGCTCAGTTTAATTTATCCACATAAAGCTGGAGGACCCAAGCTGAACTAATTTAGTTTAGTGACACAGCGTAGGAACAGGCCCTTGGCCCCATCAACCATTGATCACCTCTACTCTAGTTCTATGTTCTCGCACTTCTGCATCCTACACACTGGAGGTAATTTACAGAAGTCAATTAACCCACAAACCTGCATGTCTTGGTAATGTGGGAGGAAACCGGAGCACCAAGAGAAAGCCCACGCAGTCACAGGGAGAACACACAGACTCCGCATAGTCAGGATCAAACCGGGTCTCTGGTTATTGACGAAGCAGCTCTACCACTGCGCCACTGTGCTGCCCTAATTGATATAAAAAATATTGAACTTTGGTAGAAAATGTGTATCTGTGGACAAGATTCAAAATAACCAGGCGACCAATTTTCTCATTTGTCAAATGTCTGCTCATTTTTGTATGTTCAAGTATTTGACAGATTATAAAATTCCATTGCAGAAAGCAACATTCCCTGTGGCTATTGTCATTCTCTGAGTAATTGGGAGCCTATTGTATTTAGTGATCATACCTTCACCACCTTGAGTGGCTGCTGTCCAAAGATCATAGAGAGGAGCTCTATGGAGCTCTAGAGGGAAGATTCAAACAAGAGGGCATGACATGAGAATTAAGGGACAGAAGTTTAGGGGTAACATGAGGGGGAACTTCTTTACTCAGAGAGTGGTGGCTGTGTGGAATGATCTTCCAGCAGAAGTGGTGGAGGCAGGATCGATTTTAACATTTAAAAGTAAAGTGGATAGGTATATGGACGGGAAGGGAATGGAGGGGTATTGTCTGAGTGCAGGTAGATGGGACTAGGGGAAAATAAATGGTCGGCACGGACTGGAAGGGCCGAGAAGGCCTGTTTCCGTGCCGTAATTGTTATATGGTTATATGGAGCAAGATGGTCCACTCCTGCAAAATCCACTGGACTAATGTGTAGTACATCTGCCATTTTAGCAAACCTGACCCGACTTCCGTGGAATGTGTAATCAGCAAAGATCATAGAGCGGCAATTCTGTCTATCTTCGGTTTAAACCAGCATCTGCAGTTCTTTCCTACACATCAGTCTGTCCAGTCGAGGGTACAATTGGTGATCGAAATACACCAGCGAGTGTTCAAGGATGATTAATACACCTGGTTCCAGTTTATGTACTTAACTTCATCCTGCGTTGAAACCAATCCCGAGGTGTATTAATCACCAGTAAATCCACGCTTCATTCCCCTCTTTTCATTACTTGTATGACAGTTTCTAAAATCGGCGGACACAGTGCTTTGGTACCAGTTTGAATGGGTGAAAAATACAGCGATTCCGAATCTCGCTGCACTTAGCCCAGTAGAGTTATGTTCTTTACTGGTTTCAATGCATGTAACAGCAGATGACAATACAACATGAGGATTCTTGCCACAAACAACCAAAAAGGCTTGTAATGATTAGCATTTTATTAACAATTCGCCTTTTCATTTTGGATCGAATAAATAAAAGTGATAGACGTTTACACGGAATTCGAAATATTTGTTTTATTATGGTTAGCATTTTGAAGATTTGTCGAAAACTGGAACACTTAATGTTGAGGCACCGTTACTGTAATCCCACGCTTAAAATGCCTGCGTTTTAAAATCTAAATATTTCTTTGCTGTAAAATAAATAGTTACACATGGTCATAGCTGGTTACCCTATATTCTGCTAATTGGTATTCATATATATATTTTAAAAACCGCGTAAATGATAAATTGCAGGAACAACGTGTTTTTAAAAGAGTTTACATCAGTTGTGATTAGTTAACGGTGTAAACTATTGAAATAGAAACCAATTATATTTTCCCAAAACAAAAATCGAGGAAAAATGTCCTGAGTGCACAAATTCCTAATTCACAATCAAGAAACTGCATCAAGAAATATCGGATTATAATTTGATTTTAGACGCCCAATACGATCCATTAGAAACCGCGACAGTTCTGCCTGTGGCACGCACTTGGGCAAATGACATGCATCGGTCTTTAGCGATCCAGAACTGTGTTCTGCATTGCAACAATTTCATACATATTGAGCTAGGAGCTGATGCTAGCGTCTGCGGTTTTAGAGCACGGCACAATTATAGGTGATCAAAAGAAAAATAATTAACTTTATCTAACAACTGGGTGAGAAGGGTCTCGACCCGAAACGTCACCCATTCATTCTCTCCAGAGATGCTGCCTGGCCCGAACTGCTGAGTTACTCCAGATTTTTTGGGTCTATCTTCGGTGTAAACCAAAGATCATACAACGGAGCAACCCATCCAAAGATCATAGATTGGAGCGGAGACGGAAGACGGTTACTGAAATGGCGCTGAGGATTACCCATGACCTACTACGGCTTTTTCGACGAGTGGACTATCCTGCTCCGTTTGCTGCTGTCTGCTCGAAATGGTACAATGACATGCTAGTTTTATTGATTATAGTTACTTAAGTCTGTTTCTTTGGCTCTGGGCTACAGGTTGACGTGAAATTGATGGTGCAGGCTAGAGTAACAAGGCCAAAACTACGCTTTGCCAAGAATTCTACCTTCCCGAGCTTGGTAATTACTGCAGAAGTTTATAGACTTCTTCGAACTACAGATAGTAGTAAATTATTTCTACCGCTTCTATATGGAGCTATTGCGTGAATTGCAAGGTAACAACTTGTAATTGCAAGACACAACTTGCAGGATGCTTGTACAAAAAAAAAACTTTTGTTACTATAATACCTTCGGAATCTGAAAATGACTAACGTGCTTTGCAGCCAGCGAGATGTGCCCGTTTTTTTCTGGTGAGTATTAATGACAACTTGCTTAGAGCTGGGTCCCACAAACTGCAATGTGTTGTTCACTGGAGCTTATTAAATACCTATAATTGGTAAGAATTTAATCTGCAAATTACTCTCTCTAAATATGGGACATTGTTTGATTTAATTGGAACCAAATTTTAGAAATTCAGTGTGACATGTAATGTGTCCTTCTTTCCACATTTAGAGAGAGTGACTGAGGATGAATTTTGAATGTGTTGATTGAGGGATAAATATACAGCACCATATTAGGTGACCTCTACAGGTCTTCTTGGAAGCAATGCCATGAGATCTTGAGCATTCACATGGAAGAGCAGGCAGTGCTTTGGTTTAACAACTCGAAATGTAATTCCTTAACTATCGTGGTTTGGGGCAACCCGAGGTTGTTCTAGGTGCTATGGAAATGCAAACATTTCTGAATCCCCACGGCACTGCTAAGATGCAAACTAAAGGGAAAAGGATCATGGATGCGAAAAGATCCTTTCCCATTTCTTTGAATATTTCTATTAAAACGTTGACGATTAGGAAGAAAGAATGTTAGACCACGCAGGAGAGGTTAAAAAGTCACAAGACACATGAAGTTCATACTGACCATCAAGAACCCATTCAGACTAATTCTGCATTAATTCCATTCTATTGTTGTCATGTTCTCACAACAATGTTCCTGATGTTGGGGGAGTCCAGAACCAGGGGCCACAGTTTAAGTATAAAGGGTTGGCCATTTAGAACTGAGATGAGGAAAACTTTTTCACAAAGAGTTGTGAATTTGTGGAATTATCTGCCTCAGAAGGCAGTGGAGGCTGATTCACTAAATGCATTCAAGAGAGTTCTTAGGGCTAGCGGAATCAAGTGGTATGGGGAGAAGGCAGGAACGGGGTTCTGATTGTGGATGATCAGCCATGATCACATTGAACGGCGGTGATAGCTCGAAGGGCTGAATTACCTACTCTTGCACCTATTGTCTATGTATGGGTGAATGATGAGTTGGCCCGGGTGCTGGACTGCACACAACGCCCAGTCGGCGGGCCAGCTGAGGAGTTTTGGCCCGGGCGCTGGACTTTGCGTGATGGCGTGCGAAAAGTCCAGCACCCCATTCAACTCATGAACCGATGATCGGCCATGAGAAGGAGGGGTGATGGTGTCGGCGGTAAGCGAAGGTCCGAAGGTTGGACAGCTTGCTGGGCTGCCTGACCGACGGGGCCACGGCCAAGGTGTTGCTGCTGCACTCCATGGGCTGCACTACATCAGAACGGATGAGGCGGGGCCAGAAACGGCGCTCCAACCCGACAGTCCTCTCGACCCGAGTAGTAGCAGTCAAATATGGGACAAAGGCGGTCCTGTATGGGACAAACCAATTTAGCCCAATATACGGGATGTCCCGGCTAATACGAGACAGTTGGCAACCCTAGCCACATGAGCTGTATTCTTCTATATATATTATACTAAAACTCTTCCCTTTGTTTTTGTGTCTGTGTCGGCCAGGGATGTGTCAGCTTTCTGTCAATCTCCTTAATTCCTGTCTTCTTCCAAACGCTAGGCCACAGCCTTCCCATTTTCACACATGCTACTGACATTTTTCCTGCAGACGCGATAAATATCTCCCCGTCGCATTTCAACCTATATTTCCCAAGTTACTCATCTTTTAAAAGTAGTCACAAAAAAATTAAAGTTCTTCAAGCTTTTGAAGAAAAAATTCCGACTGAGGTCACAATTCACTCGCACACTCCGGGCGCGAGGTGCACACCAGCACTCCAACCCGTTCTGCCCTGCTGGGATCCCATCCACCCCCCACACCAACCCCCTCCCCTGTCTCTACCCCCTCCCTCTCTAACCCCCTCCCTCTCTAACCCCCTCCCTCTCTAACCCCCTCCCTCTCTAACCCCCTCCCTCTCTAACCCCCTCCCTCTCTACCCCCCTCCCTCTCTACCCCCCTCCCCTTCCCTCTACCTTCCCTCTCTACCCCCCTCATCTCCCTCTCACTCTCTACCCCTCCCCCTCCCTCTCTACCCCCCAATGAGGGGCACTCCAGCACTCCAACCCGATCGGCCCCGCTAAACCCAGCTCCATCGGTTCCGCTCGAAGAGGTGAGGGAGGTATTGGGGGAGTGGAGGGGAGGAAAAAAATCCTGGGGAGTTGAGGAGGGAGGTGGTAGGGAGAGTTGTTCAAATGTCTATACTCCCTCTCCCTCTCTACCCTCCCTCTCTCTCTCTCTACCTTCCCTCTCCCTCTCTACCCTGCCTCCCCCTTACTCTATCCCCATCCCCCAACTCTACCTCCCTCTGTCTAACCTCCTCTACCCCCCTCCCTCTCTACCCCCTCACCCTCTCCCTCTCCACCCCTCTCCTCTCTATCCCCTCGCTCTACCCTCCCTCTCTACCCCATCCCCCTCACTCTCTACCCTCCTCCCTCTCTACCCCCTCCCCCTCCCTCTCTACCCCCTCCCGCTCCCTCTCTAGCCGCGCTGCGCAGTTGGGGGCTATGTGTGAGTGGATGGGGAAAAGCAGCAAATGAAAATGTTGCTTGAAATTAAAGAAATCAACGTTCAAATCCTGGGTTGTAAGCTGCCAAAGAGAAATAAAAGGTGCTGTTCCTCCAATTTGCGTGTGGCCTCACACTGACAGGCCCAGGACAAAAAGGTTGGTTTTGGAATGGGAAGGGGAGCCTGCTCCATTATAATACATTGACCTTCTCCATTATAATACATTTGAGATCAACATTACATTTGTAAAGGTCCTGGAACCTGACTGCTGTTAGACAAAGCTCCCAGATTTAATATATTTAGATGAACAGTCTGCAGACTTCAATTTGGATTTGTGTCATGATGATTATAAAACAAACAATGGAAAATCAGTTTGAAGAGAACCATAGACCCGGTTCATGAATGTGAATGGAAGCAACCAGATGGGGAACTGATCTCTAATACTACAAACCTTGCAGCACCATCCACCTTTGGCGCTGAGGATTCCAAGTGCCCCATGATCACTTTGTGCCAAAGCCACTAATTTACTACAACATTTCAACATTGGATATTTTCCAAATTGGAATTGTCAGATTTACGCCAGAGGTCAATATTCCTGATCAGTAAACTATGCGCTTGATAGTGCAGGGAACCAGAGAGAGGTGTTCAAATCCCTCTAAGGCATATGTGGGACTTAAATCTAACTAACTAAATACATCTGAAGAAGGGTCTTGATCCAAAATGTCACTTATCCACGTCTTCCACAGATGCTGTCTGACCCACTGAGATGCAACACCTTGTGTCTTTTTTGGTCAACCAGCATCTGCAGTTCCTTCTGTCGCTCTCTTAATTAAATATTAATTATAATATTAATATAATGTCAAGGGGGGGGGGGGTGTTAATGTGGGTGTGTGTGTGTGTTGGTTAGTGTGTGTGTGACGTCACACACACTTTATTCAGGTTCAGGATAAAAAATATGTCCCAAACAAAAACTGAGCAAAATTCCCATGACATTCTCCGCTGCTATACATAAATTAGTTAGCGTTATATTTGGTAGTATTTCCAAAAACCATAATTATACCCAGCACCCTTGCCACTCATGTGGTCCCCTAGGGTGATATCCCTTCATGTACAGCATTACATTGTGAGCCAAATGGCCTATTCCTCTGCTGTGCTGTTCTGAGGTCATCCTGAGAAAGATTATTTTGGGAGACGGTGAAAGCAGACCATAGTGATTCATTTAAAAGAGGGCAGAACGCTTTCAGAAAGAAATACCAAGACCACAATTTGCACTCTTGATTGATTAAAATGGCATATGTTTAAGAAAGAACTGCAGATGCTGGAAAAATCAAAGGTAGACAAAAAGCTGGAGAAACTCAGCGGGTGAGACAGCATTTATGGAGCGAAGGAATTGCTGACTTTTCGGGTCGAGACCCTTCTTCAGATTCCTTCTTCAGACAAAATGGCACATATAGCATGTTTGGAATGAATATTTGCTGAGGGCTCCTCACCAGGGGGTCTTGCCCCTTACAGAGCCTGACAAGAGATTGATTCATAAGAGATAGGAGCAGAATTAGGCCATTTGGTCCATCAAGTCCACTCCACAATTCAATCATGGCTGATCTATCTCTCCCTCCTAACCCCATAACTTCTGACACAGCTGCAATTATGTCATTGCACTCCTACCAGTGTCAAAGTCTTAAGACTGCCAGTGTGAGAACTGAGGGCTTTGGCTCAGTTGGGTAGATTGATGTTCCTTGAGTATTGTTTGTTGGGTCAACTAGGAACATCTAGATAACTGGACTGGAGTTTCAATCTGCAGTATAAATTATGCTAGTCTTGTGATGGATACCTTTTTTTGGAAGGAGGATGTGGAGAATGGAACATAGATAAGAAAGGTTTAGAGGGGTATGGGCCAGACGCGGGCTGATGGGACTAATGTAGATGGTGCATCATGATCGACTTGGACTAGTTGAGCTGAAGGGCCTGTTTCCATGCTGTATGACTATGACTTAATCTGACTCACTGGTATGAATCTATCAAAAATAGATGCCATTCAATCTATAATCTCCCTTTGAAAAATTAAGAAAATAACAATAAAATGAACTGTTTTTACAGCACCTACTCCACTCAGGAAGCCACTGGAAAAACGTACAAATGTGCGAATAACGAGTGAATCTAGTTTAGTGATTTGAGGGAGAAATATTGCTAGGAACTTTCCCCACCGCACTTGGAAATGCTGCCTTGAGATGTTTTGCATCTGACAGAGAGAGCAGATAGAGCATGGTTTAATGTTACTTCTCAACACCTCTGATAGCACAGCACCCTCATCACGGTGGCGCAGCGGAGGGTTACTGCCTTGCAGCGTCAGAGACCAAGGTTCGATCCTGACTACAGGTGCAGTCTGTACGGAGTCTGTACGTTCTCCCTGTGACCGCATGGGTTTTCTCTGGGGGCTCCGGTTTATTCCCACATTCCAAAGGTGTGCAGGTTTGTAGGTTAATTGGCTTTGGTTCAAAATTATAAAATTCGCCATAGTATGTAGGATAGTGAAACGGTATCCACATAGATTTTGTGCTCGCGTCTAAAGTAAAAGTCCTGAACCCAAAATCTCCCTAAGATGATGCTGCTCCCTGAGTGAGGATGCTGCCTGCTAAGGCACAGATAATACTTCTCAAAATGGCAACTCTTAAACAGCATAGAACATTGTGGAGAGACAAACTCAAAGCAGGATTCAAGATGATGAAATAAAAAATACCCTGCTTAAAACACTTGCCCAGCTTTCCAATGAACTGTCTCCTCCGTTAATTGAGTGTGATTCATGTGACTCTTTAATGATACAGACAAACTAGTTAGTAAACAGCTAAGTAATCATCACATTGTAACACCAGCATTTCTCTGTTTGGTTACCTAATATGTGAATTTGGACTCTGGAATCTTTTTGCAATATTTAGAGCCCCACTTGTTAACCGAATTAATGGATTCAGATGTTATTGGATGACACATCAGTGTATTACTTTATAAATTGTTGTTGGCTTGTGTGACTTGTGAAGTGAGACATTCTTCTCAACATATTGGCCTAGTGTGGTAGGACAGATGGTTGAGGGCAAGTCTGATTCTGCCATCTGTTGATCAACCTCTCCCTGCTGCTACGATAATGCTCTCTGTTTTCTAAATACTCAGCTCCAAATTGTCCTTTGCCGTGCCAAATTTGTTGTGGAACCCAGACAAAGTTCTTAGCTGGTGGGTAAAAAGTCTTTACATGTCCCTGGAAGGGATTGTCTTCTCTTATGTTGGGTGCAGATAAACAGGAGGAGTCATTTTCCCTTGTTTGAAGCAGGGCTCATTTCCACATGCAAATAAAAAAACGTAGATCGAAACAAAATGCTGGAGTAACTCAGCGTGTCAGGCAGCTGTTGTTTAGTGTTGTCCAATGAACCAGATTCGACAAGAGAACTCGAGGTAAAGGAACCGCTTGGAGGTAGTGATCATAATATGATTAGTTTTAATCTGCAATTTGAGAAGGAGAACGTTAAATCGGAAGTGGCAGTGATGCAGTTGAACAAAGGGGACTATGAAGACATGAGAGGGGAGCTGGCCA